>VDFB02058242.1:278602162-279264344 GCA_007258455.2 Sequoia sempervirens | reverse complement strand
AAAATTATAAAACCCAAAATATTTTTTTTTAAGGGACAAAAATATAAACCCACAAAATGAACTGCATTTTTTAAGGGAAAAAATATATTAAAACCCACAAGAACATCTTTGTTAAATAAATTTTGAGTAGCTCCCTTCGGCTTTATATTTGCACTATGTGTGCCCCAGTCTATGCATCGCCGATTTTGCTCGGCTGTTTAACAAAGTTTTGATCTACCGCTTTGCGTACCTACTCTTCACGGTTTTGGGTAACGGCTTTCTTTTCGGGTCTTGAGGAACTGCGCTAGGTGTCCACGTGTCGCGGATGCGGGAGGTTTTGTTTCTTATTTCCTTAAGGTCTCTTTGGGTTGCAAAAGGTTTCCACGGGGCCGTCATTTCTAAAGAGTGTCAGAGGGGCCCACATCATGCTACGTGGCGGCGGATCGCAAATATTTCATGCAGGGATGAAGTAAGCAACCGCAGGCAGCGAAATGCTGCCACACGTCTTTTACGACCAGCTGATTGAACTTTCCCTCCGCTGCGATAAGGATCTCCGCCCATTGGACACGTGTTGCATCTTCGCAAACCCTCAGCAGTAATGGGTGAAAGTTTCGTACGGGCAACGAAAGGCCGCCACGTGCCTTACGACTGATCTGTAAAGCAAGCGATAGGCTGGTTGAAGGAGATAATGCTATTGGGTGCCGCTTGTCATAATCATTCGCAGCGATGGATGACACTTGTCGGCTTGAGCCTGGCTGGGACCACTGCCATCATTGCGAAGGATGCACCTGTACCTGGGATGACCGGATGCTGTGTTCCGGCTCGATGTTGTTGTAACAGCCTTGGGAATATTCTGATTCAGGCATTATTGCGGAAGATTATGTGATTTTCTATTGCTGTCCTCCAAAGCGGTGGGAGGTTTTTCCTACTATATATACTTTCTCTATTGTTGAGAAGTGAGGGAGAATTTAGGAGAAAAACACACTGTTTTAACAAAAAGACTTCAAGCCTCTATTACTGTTTTATTCAAATTGCGGCTTTCAGACTGTGCCAATTGTTCGGCCTTTCTGTTTTTCATGATTTTGATTAAACTATGAACTGTGCCTTTTACTGTTGTGATACTTCATTTGAACTTCTATATATGTTGGATACAATTTTGTTTATCTAAATCATGTCTAATGACTCTTCTTAGTGGTGAGAATATATGCAACATTATTTTATGTCAATAAATGAATTGTCTATGCTATAATCTTAAGTCTCCAATGTTTTGGAATACAACAACACCATTCGGGCCCTTAAATCTATGATTCATCGTGCCCATAAGCAGATCCTGGCGCATCGCCTTAGGTTAGACTTTGCTTTATTATATCCGCTTCCTTTTCCCTTTCCTAAACCCATTATAAAAGAAGCCGGCTTCTTTAAAAATCCGGAGGGTACTCATTTTAGTGCAAAAGGTCCCACTTAAACTGAGTTTCCCATAAGACACTGTTACCTCGTCATTTTTTGGCGTCAACAATCTCCAAGCGACTAAACAAAAGGGCGGATGACATGCCCTAACCACATTGTTGCAGGGGGATGAAGACATCGAATCAAGGCATGAAGCCATGAAACTGATAAACCAAAAATGCCCTCGAAATGCACAGAAAAGGCGTCAACAGAAAGGAGCCAGAAACAGAAAACTCGTCACCAGTTGCAAGAGCCGAAAACAGAAAACGCATCCAAAGAAGGGAAAATCACGCTAGGAAAAAGACAGAATCGCACCCATACATCTTTGAGAAAACCTGTCACAAATCCGATCTAAAAAAAAAATCCCGCCAGGGGACTGAAGGGAAGTCGACATCAAATAGAAGTTGTGCAAGAAGCAAAGGACAAATCTGAAAAAACATCCAGTCACGTCAAAACAAGAACCCTAGTCGCGGAATAGAGAAGGCATTGTACACAGCTTGGTCACATAAAAAAAATGCCACGAACAGAAGACAAAACCCTCGCAAACACACGTGCCCACAAGCAAAAACACGAGCATGCAAAAATGCCCAGAAAATAGAAGAAGAAACTCCCACGATTTGCAGACAAATCGTGCAAAAAGAGACGAACAAAAGGGTATGAAAAAAAAACAAAGAAGATACGACGCGAAAATATGCAGGTCGCGCCTAGATGTTGCGATTTTTGCCGGAAACAAAAAAACGCGAAACCCACGAAAAATCCTTCAAATCTATATGAAACTACCCATGACTTGCAAACTCAAAAAAAAACCCCTCGAAAAACTGTAACAGATGAATCTCTTAAAAAAATTTCTTATATTTTTTCGATTTTAAAAAAATAGACTATCCAAGCTCGAACACGAGCTCTGATACCATCTTAACATTATTGATATTCATGATTTGATGTGCTTTTACAAAATGGAGAAAATCTCCTTATATGGACATAAATATGCTAAAAATAGACTAAATCAGAGCAATTACAAAAAATAGCTAAGTTACCTAAAATAGCTAAGATGACCATTAATAATTACATTTAATATTTTAATACATAAACAGTCCAAGAGGACTTCATTTAGGGCCATGCGAAAGGGTGTATTTCTGATCAAATGAAGCGCATGCCGGTGTAGTGACATGTGGTGGATTATGCCTGGGGCTGTATATCATCATTCAAGAAATTGTATGTGGATTATGGCATATGTATGGGGTTCAAGTTATAATTGGGGTTAAGGCTGGATACAGAGAAATTTATGTTCACAGTACCATTCCTTTGACACCTAATGTGGTTAATGATATTCATAAGCATGGAGGCACTATTCTGGGCACTTCACATGGTGCTCATGAAACTTCAAAGATAGTTGATAGTATCCAAGACGGTGGCGTTAATCAAGTCTATATGATTACAGGTAATGGAACCCACAAAGGAGCAGCTGTTATTTGTGAGAAAACTCAGAAGCGTGGCTTGAAAGTTGCAGTTGCAGAGATACCTAAAACTATTGACAATAATATTGCTGTCATTGGCAGATCCTTTGGTTTTGACACAACTATAAAGGAAGATCAACGTGCTAAAAATGCAGCTCAGGTAAAAGCAGAGAGTGTTGATTGTTGTCTAATTCCTGAATCATCATTTTATCTTGTAGGAAAAGGTGGCCTTTATGAATTCATTGAAACATATTTGGAAGGAGGATTGGCGAGTTTTACTACTAAAGAGAATAGTTTATTTCTTGCAGTGCCCAATATCAATGAGCATGAATCCATGATGTGCTTCCTTGGTGTGATGTGGACAATGTTCCCAAAGCTGTCATTGCTCAAGGACAAGCAATATTCGGGGCAGGACTGTCATGTCCCCTTCATCCAGGAGGAAGAATATTAATATTTTTAATCTAATAACAAGTGTTTTTTCAAACACCAAGTTAATAATATAAATATATTAATACTAATAAAAATAATAAATATAAATTTAAACCTTTGCAGCCGACTTGATTTTGAAATTGTTTTTTGGGCACCAATCCTTTGTGAAGGTAGACCTGTCTTGTGTTAGGGCGTTCAGGTATAAATAGAAGTTCATTTTTTAATTCATCAAGGACATGGGATTTTATGTTGAATAACTCTGATCTTTACAGCTTATTACTTAGAAGTCTAGGACGAAAACCCCAGTAGCTGTGCTTAAGGTATGGACGAGAACCTAAACCTCATTTCTTGGCAAGCTCAATCAGGTCTTGCAGTGGGACTGAATCGAATCATTTGTTGAATCTTTCAGGTGCTCTTTTGGTGTTTGGATGAAGATTTGTCAAAAATGTACTTGCTGTACCATTTAACCAGCAGTGTTGGAATTCATATCAGACCTGCACTTTTTTGATATTTCAGATCAATCTGATTTGGGGTCATTTTCAGTGTTATATTGAAGAGTTTTGAAGAGTTTGATGACGTCTTTTCAGTCATTGGCAATTGGGTATGTTTTATGCCTCCATTTTGTGTTACTTGTGCATCACTGTAAGAGACCAGGTGTCTCTCAACCCAAACTGATCATGATAATACTGAGTTTGTTTATTTGTTTTCTGTATTTTGGTTTTTTGCACATAAAGGACAAATTGCGATTTTGCAAAGGAAAGACTGGAAAAA
The DNA here is from genome assembly GCA_007258455.2 of Sequoia sempervirens. NCBI lineage: Eukaryota > Viridiplantae > Streptophyta > Pinopsida > Cupressales > Cupressaceae > Sequoia > Sequoia sempervirens. The sequence goes on along the minus strand of VDFB02058242.1, from coordinate 279,260,265 downwards.
TAATATAAAATACCAAATGCTAAGAAACTACAGAATATAGACCAGATCTCAATGCCGGATGATTCATTAATCTTTCTGAATGATTACAACTGTGATTAATCAACAGGCATAGGAAAAAGCAACAATATTTATTGAAAAAACCTGGTTATTGCAGCCGCCCAAAAATGATGAAGAAAGGTACGGCCAGCTTCAAAACTCAAATCTCTAGCCGTAAATCAGATGCAAATGAGTCCAAAGACCTAGGCATCCAACTTGCTGAAGACAGAAGACTAAAAAGCAAGCAATTTCAGCTTACATAAAAAGTACGGCCTTCCAGCTGTGGTACAGCCTTCAAACCAGCAACATTAAATAAAGTACGGCCCCTTGAAACATGTGCCAGATCACTGAATAAAGAATAGATAAGTCGCCTTATTGCTCAGATGAATAATCTCTGTTAAAACCCTTTCTAATATTACCTCAGTAAGCACAAATAGCAGGTGCATTGGTTAGACCAAAAGGCATAACCAAGAACTCGAAGTGACCGCAATGGCATCTGAAAGCGGTTTTCTCAATGTCCTGCTCCCTCATCTGAATCTGATGGTACCCAGATCTCAAGTCAATTTTCGTGAAGAAGATAGCACCATGCAACTCATCAATCAACTCATCGATGCGAGGTATCGGGTACCTGTTCTTAATTGTCTTCTTATTGAGCTAGCAGTAATTTATACACATTCGAAGTGATCCATCCTTTTTCTTCACCAATACAATCGATGAAGCAAAAGGTGACTTGCTAGGTCTGATATGCCCCATAGCCAACAGCTCGTTGATTGTCTTCTCTATCTCATCCTTGAGCCGTTTCGGATGCCTGTAGGGTGTAATCATAATGGGCTTTGCGCCCTCCTCCAACTCGATAATGTGCTCAGTGCCTCTATCTGGAGGTCTGCCAAGTGGAATGTCACTAAACACTTTAGAGTGTTTAGTCCTCAGTATCTGAATGTCTGGATGGTACTCAACCTTCTGCTGCTCCTGCTGTGCTGGCAATAACATACACTCTGCAACCCAATCAACCATATCATGACGAATGAGTCTCTCCATCCGCCTGTACGATACTATCCTCATATTACTATCTATGATGGCCTTGATGACATGAGGTTTCCCGTTTACCTTAAGCTTCATCTCCATATCTCGAAGATTAAGTGTGAACTCACCCAAATCGTGAAGCCATGCAATCCCTAACACCACATCAGTATCTCCCATATTAACAACATAGAATTCAGTCTTGAACTCATAGTTGTTTAGCCACATCAGAAGATCTATTATCTTTCTATCACATTTGAGGGTGTACCCATCAGCCACCTTAACTCGAATACCCTCAAACTCCTCTGTTTGTATACCTCGTCTCTCTACCAACCGTGCATCTATGAAATTATGAGTAGCACCAGTGTCGAGTAGAGTGATTACTTTCTAACCTGCTAGGACCCACGAAGTCTAAAAGATCCATCTCTCTGAAGACTAGTCAAATGTGCCTCCTGTAGCTTCCTTCCATTTTCACCGCCATTTTCAGACCTTTCATCATCTGAATGCTCTGAATCAGCTTGCTGGTCTGACAGATCAGATTGCTCTTCTCCCTCATAAAACCACTCCATCTGGTTATTTTTCACCTTGGGACGAAGAGGGCATACGTGTTTCTCATCATAGGGTGCCTTGCACCAAAAACATATTTTTTTCTTTCGTAAATCATTTAATGTTTCCCTATCAAATGGTGGTGCATTTTGTCTCTTACAATCAGGTGGATCCCTCTTTCTATCAAATGGCCTATTCTTGTCAAATGACCTATTAGGCCTCGTATAGGGTGTCGAGCCTGAAGTGAACTTGCTACGAGGTGCTACAAGCTCCATACTATGTGCCTTCCTCATGGCCTCCTGAAGAGTAGGAGGATCAAATGCCTTGACCCAACCTCTCATAGGCTCCATCAAACCCTCAACAAAGAGAATAACAAGTCTCCTCTCTGAAATGCCTGTCACCATGACTGCAACTCTCTGAAAGTCACCAACATAGGCATCCAAACTACTTGTCTATCTGAGCTGAGCTAGCTCCCTGAAGTAGAATTCTGGATCCTTCTTGTCGAAGCGCTCTATGAGCCTGCTGGTGAACTCCTGGTAAGTAGTAACTACATGATGGCCAAGTGTGTACATGCCGTGATGCCACCAATCATGCGCCAACCCATCAAGATGCAGTGTGGCAAACTTAATGGCCTTGTCCTCCTGCATAGGTCTCAATGATAGGTAGTTGTCTAACTTTTGTACCCAAGACCTCGCTGAACTCTTATCAGAACCATCAAAGTAAGGCAAGGTAATCTTGCTGACTGCATACTATAAATCTCTGTTCACCTGTGGCTGTGGCTACTGATGCTGAGGAGCTTTGCAGTCGAATCTACCTCCCCCTCTAGGTTTATGCACATCCATAAACTCATGAAAAGTCAAAGCCTGCCTGATCGCAGGTGCTAGTGACAAATACTCACCATGAAATCTAGTCACATCTGCCACTGACATGCCATTGTGTGGCTGAAACTCCTGATGATGACCCTGCTGCTCTGCCTCCAGAGTCGAAGGTGGTGTCTCTCTACGTATGAATGTAGGTTGTTCAGGCCTACGCTCATGATAGATAGGTGATGACTGCCGCGGTGCTAATACCAAAGGTTGGTCCACACCTGCAATCCTGCTCATTTGTCCTATCTGAATATAGTGCGGCTGGGATAGAGTATACTGCCTCATCGTGCCCATCAACTGGGACATCATGTCCATCATATTGTCATGCTTGCGTCTAAACTCCTCATTAGTAATATCACCTTCTTCATGCGATTTTCCTGAATCCCTATGTGTCTCTGCAAGAATCTCACGATCTGCCATCAGTGTTGTGACACTGTTCTCACTGTTATTGGAACTAGATCTGTGAATACCCAAAACCCCTAATACTGTCTCACCTTTAGGAATAGGTGCACTTGTCCAATCCTCAACTCTACCTGTTCCTCTACCCTTACTGTAGAAAATAATATCTCTACTCATGAAAAAGCATCGAAAAAGCACACGTCTACTGAAAAAGCACAGGATGGCAAGAAAACTGTGCTCTAATACCACTGTAAGAGACCACGTGTCTCTCAACCCAAACTAATCATATGATAATACTGAGTTTGTTTATTTGTTTTCTGTATTTTGATTTTTTTTTTGTTTTTTGCATATAAAGGACAAATTGCGATTTTGCAAAGGAAAGACTGGAAAAATAATATAAAATACCAAATGCTAAGAAACTACAGAATATAGACCAGATCTCAATGTCGGATGATTCATTAATCTTTCTGAATGATTACAACTATGATTAATCAACAGGAATAGGAAAAAGCAACAATATTTATTGAGAAAACCTGGTTATTGCAGCCGCCCAAAAATGATGAAGAAAGGTACGGCCAGCTTCAGAACTCAAATCTCCAGCCATAAATTAGGTGTGAATGACTCCGGAGACCTAGGCGTCCAACTTGTAGAAGACAGAAGACCAAAAAGCAAGGCGTTTCAGCTTGCATAAAAAGTACGGCCTTCCAGTTGTGGTATGGCCTTCAAACCAGCAACATTAAATAAAGTACGGCCCCTTGAAACATGTGCCAGATCACTGAATAAAGAATAGATAAGTCGCTTATTGCTCAGATGAATAATCTCTGTTAAAACCCTTTTTGATATTACCTCGGTAAGCACAAATGCAACCTCTGAATAAAGTTACCCTGTTGACAATCTTCAACTGGTATTGCACAGTCTCAGTATGCCTGATTCTGAAGAGGGAACGTTCTTCAAAACCTGTTGATCTGCAGAAACCCTTGTTTCTCAAACCCGAAGCTCTCAGAGAGAAAATGATAACAAATTCGAATAATTAACATATGAGTTCGATTTGCCCTTTGGAAGAATGTATAACCTTCTCAAGAATTCGACCCTTCTCAAAAAATCACTTAAAAATGCATTTAATAATATAAATGCGCCTCTTTTTGACTTAGGCAATATAATTAAATAATGGCGTCCCCTTTTAATGAATAAATAAATACTCATTATAATAATAATTCACTTTTATTATAAAGTATTAAATACTTTATAATATGCCATTAATAATTAATACTTTAATATATCATTAAAGTGACTTTATAATATAAAGTCAAAATAATAATTATTTAATTATTATTAAATGCTCCATTATGCTTCATCTGCCCAACAAACTATCAAGCTGGGTCGAAACTGAGCTGACCAACTGAACCAGGTGCCCTACCCGAAATAGCAGCTCCCGCCTGCCTGACTTACTATAAATAGTAAGTATCTGTAAATCACTTTGAAAGTGTCTGCAAAGGCCCAAACCTGAATCAACTGAAGGAATGATGTTCCCAAATGTTGGATAACTGCCTAAAGTGACCCTCTAAACACTTCTGCCAGCCTATGAGGATCTGCATGATAGGCTAACCTCACACACAACTGTACTGCCTAGGAAGGGGACATTACAATCACCAGCAAGTATCCTAGCCTGATTTGACAGATAAACAGCAGCAAAGGGGAGTTATCAGACCTGCACCAATATTGCACTTCATTTATACAAGGTATTTTGCTGTTGTTTCACAGTTGGGTGACTTGTTCGTGATATTTGGCACTATTTTGGGGTGTTATAGCAGTTCTGTTATCATCAGCAATTTACAACAGCGGTTATATTTCCATTTGGTGTTGTTGCATAAGAGCTAATATTGTAAACACTAAATGGTAGTACTGCCAGCGTGTTTAGCATAAGCTTATTTAAATTATGTTCTCACCCCACAGAACAAGTGGTTACATTTGTATTCTGCTTTCCTCCTGTATAAGTGGAAGTGCCCTTGTTTACCCACTGACTAAGTGGACGTTTGTAATTGCACCCTGCTGAACAAGTGGTTGTGTGCTTTCTTTCAGTATTGTAAGCACTTCACTGAATAAGTGAGATTGGCTGGCTTGCCGCCTAGTGCATTTCCTTTCCAATTGCAGCATTTCAATTAACTGTATAATCCCGAACACTGTATGCTCTCACTTTGCCCATCTCAGGAACTGGGTGATCAGAAAGTGGAAAGGAAGTTCCATTGTATCTCATTTTTATTTGTTGAAAATTTTCAGAAACAAAAATAGGAGTGTATATTACAATATCGTTCAAATTTCAATTGTTAGAAGAGGAAGAACAAAGTTTCCATGGTGCAAAGGCCATCTGCAGGTGTTTGGAGCTTGTTGAACTTCTTGTATGGGCACTATTTTGTCCTTATAACATTATAAACACTTGTAATGGACTAGAAGATGGTGATATGAGGAGCATGAGCTTACACTTCTTATGTTTTCTTCACTTTTTGAGGGTTTCACTAGGTGCATTTGCTTGTTATAGCCCTTTTGTGGTTTGTTCTTGCACTAGACGGATGTGCTTTCTCGATCCCATAGGTAATTGCAATACTGAACATGTTATCTATACACAAATTCAGTTCGACAAGCAGGTATATGTAACTAGTGATTGTTAGGAAATTGTATCTAGCATTTTACAGATCAAGTGGTATCAGGGTGGGGTTGTCGATATCCTTGCAAGAGTGTGACTAACATAATAAGAATATTGACTAATTATGCCCTCTACAAAGTCAAATTAAGTGAGGATATGTTGAATAGGACAGCAACATTGATGGCAAGTGATATGGATAGAAAATGGATGAGGACAAGGCATGGTTTAGAAGGCTGGAAAGTGATGTTTATATCTCTAACTCCATAGGAAAGATAGATAGGATGGAAAGTAGCATGCTTTCCTCGATCAAAGAATTGGATATTGTAAAAGAGCGAGAAAGAGGAAAAGGTGCTGCTATTTTCCATACACACTCTCAAGCAAATCTCATTTGTCAAAAACTGGTTGGTAAACTTGATTTGAAGACCAAAGACCAGCCACACCCATATTCTTTGGAGTGGTTAAAGCAAGGAGTGGATATCTCCATGACTAATCAAGGCAAGCCACAATTTGGACTCAACCCAGAATTCAGAGATAAGGTGGTTATAGATGTGATGCCATTGAATGTTTATGGTGTCATCTTTGGGAGTCTTTATCCTCTACTACTCAGCTGTGGATGCCAAAAACACAGCTAGGCACCCTACAGCCAAACCAACACTCCATGACCTGTGCATTGCAAAAAGCACACTACTTAGGCTTTAAAAAACTAACGCCTCCTCACACAACATCCTTACAAAGAAACTTAATCTATGCAGATCCCCAATCATCCTTGCAACATATTTGTACACCACCAACCAAACTACTCATCGTAAGCGGCCCAACTACCTCGCACTCTCCTAAACAAATATTCCTTGACAACGTGCATGCACTCATATAGCAAATCTAAATGTCTAAATTTAGGGGGTTTAAAAGCAAGGTTCATTTTTAAGTTAGACCATGAGCTTGCTCTTTAGCTATATATATCCATGATTGGAGCTTGCCAAACAATCTACAACAATGTTTAGATTTCTTTTACAATGAAAAAAACTAATAGATTTGAAATTTTGCTTTAAGACTTAAGCCTCTTCTAAATACTGATTCATCTTCCAGCTTTCACTCCTTCCTTTATTCATCGCACTTCACTATCAAAGAATCTCCCTCCACTATCAAATTCTTTATTTATTGTCATTTCACAACTTCTAAACGCTCTATTAAAGCTTCCCATTCCGCCTCATTGTTTGTGTGGATGCCCATATATATAGAGCCTCCGTATATCAATTCTCCTTAAGAATCTCATAAAGTAAACCCAACACCAGCTGAATATGGATTACCCCTCCCTGCTCCATCAAAATTTATTTGAAGTAACCATCCAGTGGAGAAGTCAAAAATGCCTTTCTATTGCCCATATATCAGACATTTGTAGGCATGCATGTGAGAAAAATTAAAAAGCATACTGACATCATATTAATTGTTTCACAATTGTATTTGAAACCAAATTTTTGTTAGATGTTGGAGATGTAACTAGCCAAATCGACATGAATACAATCAGAGCTTTAATTAAAAGATGTATATAAACAATTCAATTAGGGTGAAGAGTTTTATCAATTGTCCCAGGACAGTTAATTTTTTTGAATATGATCCTTGATGAAGGAACCCACATTACTGCAAACGGAGTCTTGACTGAATGGGTACAATAAAAAATAGTATTTCAGATGAGAAGTTGCTGAAGTGGGGATCTACAAATCTGTTTAAAGTTTAAACATAGGCAAGATGGAAGATTGAGCAGAACTTGTGCAACTAACACAGTTCATATTGCTATGTCACATGATGGGCAATTTAGGGCACTTTTAAGTATGACAAAGTAACAGTATATGCTAAAGAGTTTGAAATGTATACCAATATAGCAAATAAAACTGAGCAAGGCTATTTATGATAAGCTGAGTTTTGATAATCAAGCAAAGACTCCTCCCGAAATGTATTAAAGTATTATTGTATTATTTAATGGTCATCTTAGCCTTTAGTTAGTCAATAGTTTACTTTCAGTTCAACTAGTCTGCTTCAGTTAGTTTTTAGAAACTTTCAATTCTTTGCTTTTGTTAATGTTTGTTTCTTTTTAGAAACATCGTCTTGTATTGTATTATTTAAAGAGCTTTCATCTCCTTTGTAAATAACGAATATTGAATATCAATTATCATTTCATGGTATTAGAGCTTAGGCTCATTTTTTAGGAATTTTTTGAGCAATAAAATTCATGTTTTCCTTAGAAGTTTTTTTTTAATTTTTTAATAAAAATCATTAACTCCCTTACTGATTAAAAATTGCAGTTTTTTTTTAATCAGCAAAAGAAAAAAAATCAAGGGTTTTTGTGGTAAGAAAATTTGTGGGTTCAGCAAATCGCGTGGTTATTTTTTCAGAAAAATCGCATGGTTTTTAAAAAAAAAAACGTGTCCAAAGCCTACATCTAGAAATCACATGTGTTCTTCCTAAAAGAAATCGCACCGTTTTTTAATTAAAATCACGAGTATTATTCATTTTTTCTGGCTACGGGATTTCAATCTCTTGCAAACCACATGCGCGCATCTCTACAAATCATGACCATTTCTTGGTCATTTTGTGTTTTTTGACGATTTTGTTCAACAAAAATCGTGTTCTTCTCTGCTAAATGCAACCTTCCAAGTTTCTTTCAACTGGTTTTTTCCAGATTTCATGACTTTCTCTAAGCATTTTGTGGAGTTTCTTGCGACCTAGGGTTTACAGGCTTCTTTTGTGGTTATTTTGACGTTTTTGAAAAAACATGCCCTATGGCAGTTGTAGTGCCTAGGGTTTTCAAAATTATTTGCAAATTTCTCTACAAAAAATTTGTTGGCTAGGGTTCCTACAAATTCGTACCTGATTTGAAGGGGTTTTTTTAACAGTTTTTTGAAAAAAGTTCTATAAAAAAATTTGTTGATCGTCATAGTTCTTTAAGCCATTTTGGGATTCGTGCCAACTAAACACAAACCTTACCTCTTTTTCATACTTTTGGAAAACGAGAGGGATGGCATCTATGCAATCTGGCCAGGCATCTACCTCTTATGCATTGATGGCCAAACAACCAACAGATTGTGTCAAATCATCTACATGGTACATCAATTTTGGAGCCTCTTGGCATTTTACAAACAAGAGAGATTGGTTCACGGAGTATATGGCTTGCTCTGATTTCGTCATCTTTGGTGGTGGCAAAGAGTATACAATTGTCAGCAAGGGCAACGTCCAAATCACATCTGGTGGAAGACATTTAATGTTTCTCAATGTATGCAATGTACCAGGCATGGAGCTTAATCTACTCTCTATCAATCAAATTATGCATCACAGTCCGAAGTTGGACATCATTTTCAATTCTCACAAGTGTTGAATTGTTGATAAGGAGTCCAAGAAAATTGTGGCAATTGGGCTCGAGGATCATGGTTTGTATCGGCTGCTTGATACTGGAGATCCTCTAGAGCATCCGCTGGTTGCAAGGAGTTCATCCATCAGTACTCTTTGGCATCAGCAGTATGGGCAACTCAATATTGCCTACCTCTCTTAGCTAGCTCGAGAGAATTTCGTAGAAAGCTTATCTGAGATTCAGCAGCAAACACATAGTGTTTGCAGAGCTTGCCAAGCAGGGAAGCAACATCGTACTCCATTTTCAGATGGAAAGTCTTGGAGAATATCATGTCCCCAAAACTACGACACTAAAAACCCAAACGTTGAAATACGAATGAATAAATAAAATACATATTAAAATATTATCCATTTAATATTATTATTATAATTATCAAAAATAATATTATAATTATAATTATTAAATATTACATTATAAATACTAAAATATAAAGACTAAATATTATAATCATTATAATATATAAATATATATACATAATATTTTAATATAAAATATAGTAAGGGGCTGATTAAGGACAATGATTATGATAGTTGTAAAGGGAGCAATTAATATACAATGATTATTAATGAATAATAATTCCTATCCTAAAAGCAGCGATATAGTTCATAATGGGCAGTGATTAATGCTAGAGTAGCAATGGTTGATTAAAATCATCATTCAAGGTAGAGATTATTAAATGTGTTAAGGCAGTGATTATCAAAGGTGGTAAAACAGCGATGATTTAGTGAAGACTAGGCACCGATGAAGGAAAAGACACAATGGAAAGGAACATGCCTTTTCCCATCGTGGGATATAAGAAAAGATACAATTTCATAGATGGGGGAATATCATACGAACTGGAACAGATAAAGACCAGATAAAAGCAGATGTGAGAAAGATGAAATGCATGAGCAAATGTATGGGGGATAAAAGGAGGATTTATAAGTAGATTTAAAGCATTTTATGAGGCAGAGTTTATGCAGAATAAATAGTATGAAATAAAGCAATAATAGAACCATTGAATAATAATAAATGAAGCTATATTCAGATGGCAGATATATGAATGAGGAATATGGCAGCATTTTTCTGAACAAATGTGTGGGAAGAGGGAATTGGCTCAAGAAGAAATAAATGAAGATAAATGATAACCAATACAGGAGGTAAGTTGAATACATACATATGTATATATAAATATATAAATTCATGTAAAGTAATTATTGGAAGATTGAAATCAATTAGGAATGATTTTATATATATATATATATGATTAAGCAATAATGTTGCTTGCAGCAATTACTGAGCCTTATAAGTAGTTCTGATGCTTTAATATAAGTATGAGTGATAGATTTCTATCTATTGATCTACGCTAACGATATCTCCAGAGTGTTACGAACAGGATCGATCTGGAACAGAAAATAAGACAGAGCAGTAGCAAAGGAAATCTGTCAGTATCACTTAATTTATGATTTCAGAAATATATTACTAATGCATCAATTAGTTTAAGCTTATTCTTCAGAATTATAAATTAATGTGCATAGTGGTAGGATATTAATAAAGGAGTATAATATATTGATTAGGATGATTCATGCATAATACCTTTGATAGCATATTCATAACTCACTGTATATTAAAGGAGATTATAATATATTATTTAGGATGATGAATGCATAATATCTTTGATAGCATATCCATAGCTCACTGTATATTACTAATGTGATTATTGCAAATATGGATTCAATTAGTTTATAAGCAGCCCATATTTAGGATGATGAATGCATTATATCTTTGATAGCATATCCATAGATCACTGTATATTACTATGTGATTATTGCAAATATGGATTCAATTAGTTTATAAGGGGCCCAATCATGAGGAAATGAAAGGGGATGGAACGATGTGGGTATTAGGCTCCTTTATGCACCACCCCATATGAATGGCTTGCGCCACATGGAATCACCTCATATGAATGGCATGCACCACATGAGTTCAAGGGGGCTAAGACTCCCCTTCAAACTCCCCCTCTTCTATGATCCCCCATGATTGAGCATCCTCAAGGGCCAACTAAGGAACCCAATTATGGGGCAATGAAAGTGGCTGGAATGATGAGGGTATTAGGCTCCTTTATGCACCATCCCCATATGAATGGCATGCACCACATGAGTTCAAGGAGGCTAAGACTCCCCTTCAAACTCCCTCCTCTTCCATGATTCCCCCATGGTTGAGCTGCTTGCTTGTGTGGTTGAGCTACTTGCCTACATGCTTGAGCTGCTTGCCTATGTGCTTGAGTTGGTTGCTTACTTGCTTGAGCTACTTGTTTTCCTGGTTGAGCTGTTTGCCTGTGTGGTTGAGCTACTTGCCTGCGTGCTTGAGCTACTCCCCTGTGTGTTGGAGTGGTTGCTTGCTTATTTGAGCTATTTGTTGAACTACTTGTCTGACTGATTGAGCTACCTGGTTGTCTACTTAATTTCTGATTCATGTGGCTTTAAGTTATAAAGTTTTGTGATTGAATTAATGATGGGTCAATAGTTTGTTAGTAGCTAGTTATGGCAAACTACTAACTATTATTGCTGTGATAGATGATCAATTTGATTATGGTAAATGTTGTTAATCTATGTGCAAAACTTCAATTAGGGTTCAATTGAGTGAAAAGTATTCTCTAACTCATTTGTTATTTGGGAATTAAGGATTTAGGGAAAATTTAGGGCATTCCCAATTAGGGGACATTACAAAGAGCATCCAAGGTCCTACAACTGGTTCATGCAGACGTTTGTGGACCAATGAATACTGCATCAGTCACTAGTGCTAGGTATTTCCTTCTGTTTGTTGATGATTTTAGTAGAAAAATGTGGGTGTATTTTCTCAAAGCAAAGTCACAAGTAATTAATGATTTTGAGAAGTTTAAAGCATTAGTTGAAAAAGAGTCTGGATGTCAAATCATCACTCTTAGGATAGATAATGGGGGTGAGTTCTATTCCAACCAGTTCACAGACTTCTATGCAAAACACAACATTAAATGCCACCTTACCACACCCTATACCCCTCAGCAAAATGGTGTTGTTGAGGGGAGGAATCGTACCATCACAAAAATGGCCAGCTATATGTTGGAGAACAAGAGTGTTCCCAAGATATTTTGGTTTGAGGCAGTGTATACTGCAGTATACCTTCTTAACTGGTCTCCCACACAGGCCGTTAAGAAGGTGACTTCTGAGGAAGCATGGTCTGGGAGGAAACCAAAAATCACCCACCTCAGGGTTTTTGGTTCAACTGTATATGTTTGGATTCCAGATGCCAAAAGTACCAAACTGTATTCCAAGAGCCAGAAGTTGATGCTAACAGGATACAGTGATAATCACAAGGCCTATCAGCTGATTGATCTGGCTACTGACCGTTTGACATTCAGTAGGGATGTTGTGTTTGATGAGGAAGGCGGGCCTTTTTTGCTCCCTTCTCCCATCAAGAGTTCTGATGATCAGCCTCTGAAGATGTAATGACTGCCCCTGTTTTTTTTTTTTTTTTTTTTTTTTGGGTTCTTTGCTGATTGTAAGTGTTTGCTGATGTTTGTTTGTTTTTTCATATGCCATTCATTGTTTTCCATTCATGATAAAGATAACTCAAACATGAAAAGGAACTAGAAATAAAGACTTGCAAATAGATACAACTTTCAGTAATATATTTCATTGAATATCATATCAGAATTTTCAGATTTAGCTTTCAAAATCAGACTTATACAAACTTATATCAGAACTCAGAAATATTTGTTTCAGACCTGGGAATTAGTCTTCAAACGGCTAGTAAACACCTCCAGGTTGCAATATTCAATTCCATCAAGTAAGCCCTTCAAACCCCTGTAAACCCGTCACAAATTGAAGCTCTTCAAACCTCCTTAAAGTGCAGATTCTGATCATTTCAACAGCAGGTCTAAACAACAAGAAAATACCAAACTAGGCACCATACTCAGCTGGGGCAATTTTGTCCTATTAATTCAGTCCTTTGCTGATAAATGCAAGTAAATATATGTTATGGGGCGCCAGGATAAGGGGCTTCAAATGAAACAATACCCATAAAGTTATCTCAAGCCAAAACAGAGTTAAGAACAAATAACTAGATTCTGCCCTGGGAATGTATTGCTCAGAAAATCACTGTAAACTGCTCAAAATCCTCCTTGAAACTCAAGGCCATGATTAGACCCTTCAAAGCCAAACTCATTCACACCAAACCCAATAAACAACACTTCAAAAATATTCAAAAATCTTCATCTCCAATACCAAAATACTTATAACCTGAGTATCTGTTAAGCACCAAAGTGACCCCTGAGTGGAATCACACCCAACTGATAGGTTGGATCTCTCACCACCAAAACCAGCTCTTGAATGAAGAGGGTTTTCGTCCTCAACACCAAACTGTAGGCCCCTAGAGAAAATCCCGCAGCATCCTGTTATGCAACCAACTTCAACATGTACAAATGAGACTCAAAATGAAATTATAAAGAGTCAATGAGAAATTAGGGAACTCAAGTTTGAAAATGCTTTTCCCTCCAAAAGCAACCCCCTTCTCCATTTTCTTTTTTTTTTTATAATTTGTTTTATACTTTTAAAACATTATCAAATATTCCTCAAAGGGCGTCCTGCTCAAAAGGAAGCTATTTTGCCTTATTCAGCCTTCTAAAACAACGTTAAGTTATCTCATTAGGCACCAAGGTACTTTTTGCTGACCACCTACCCCCTCACTTAAGTTATAAAGTTATTTTAATAAAATAACTTAAGTGATTGATTAAAAGCAAATATTAAATAATCCGACCTTAGACTCCCCAACACCACCATAGAAATAATACTGTTGAGGACACTATGGATCTAAGACTAGTTTCCCGAAATAGACTTACTATAAATAGCAACTGCTAAAAATAGTAAGTACTCACCAAATATCAAACCAGCCAATACATTAGCACTCATTGAACAACTACCACACACTGCCCAAATAGGAAACCCTACACTGCACTACTGTCAAACTAGTTACTAAATATAGTACTTACTAAAAATAGTAAGTGTGTCAGAACCAAACTAGTCCAAAGGGCATCGAAAATGGGGACATTACAGAAGACCAAGGATTTGGGAGCTAAGTTGTCAGTAGCTCCACCTAAAGGGAGGGATTCTAATGCTTCGTACATTGTAGAATCTTCCAGACCAGATCCTCTACCAACAGGGAGGGACTCTGATGATACTAACATTGTGGAATCTCCTCGGCAAGAATTTGTCTCAGCAGATTTTCCTCAGAATAATATGGATGGTATTATTCCAAGCAGCCCAAGTCATGAAGATGCTCATTCTGATTTGGAAGATGATTCTTCTCCTCCTCCTCCAAAGTAGTGGACGAAGCTCATTGGTGATGTTCATGATGATGAGCTCGTTGAGGGACGATCGTCCAAGGGCAAGAGCAAAAAGAACACAATAAACTTTGCTCTTATAGCCAACATTCAGAGTATTTATGAGCCCCAGCAGTTTTCGAAGGCCAAGGGTAGACTTGAATGGGAAAAGGCTATGGATTCTAAGCATCATAGTCTTTTGAAGAACAACATGGATTCTGTCAAATCTTCCACCAAGGAAGAAACCCATTGACTACAAATGGGTCTACAAGGTCAAATACAAGGCTGATGGAACACTGGATAAATACAAGGCTCGATTGGTGGCTAAAGGGTTCTCGCAGAGAGAAGGTATTGATTATGATGAAACCTTTGCTCCCACAGCAAAGATGAGCACCATCTGACTTGTCCTAGCCATGGCAGCACAGTTTGGTTGGAAGGTCCATCAAATGGACGTAAAGAGTGCCTTCCTTGATGGAGATTTGGAGGAAGAAGTATACATGACGCAACCTCCTGGTTTTAAGGTTGCAAGACAAGAGCACAAGGTATGCAGATTATGGAAGGCTCTTTATGGCCTCAAGCAAGCACCCAGGGCATGGTACCTAAAGTTTGATAAATACCTGGTTGCACAGGGGTTTCACAGGAGTCTCGCAAATGCAAATTTGTATGTCAAGAACACAAGCAATGATATCATCCTTCTTGTCATCTATGTGGATGATATCATCATTACTAGCAGTAGGTTACATTTGATCGAACAGATCAAGTCAAAGTTGTGTCAAGCGTTTGAGATAACGGACTTGGGTCTCCTACACTATTGTCTTGGTGTAGAAGTTTGGCAGACAAGTGGCAGTATCTCCATTTCACATGCGAAGTATGTCAGGAGTTTGCTTGAAAAATTCACGATGGAAGATTGCAAAATCTCATCCACTCCTATAGAGAAGGGGCTGAAACTTTCAGCCAAATCAGACTCACCAGTGGTAAATTAGTCTCCATTCAGGCAACTTGTGGGCAGCCTCATTTTAGTTTTGCTATGAGTTACATTTCTCGTTTCATGACTACTCCTAAGGCAAAACACTGAGTTGCCGCGAAGCGAGTATTGCGATATGTCAAAGGGACACCTGACTTTGGCATTTTGTATAGCAGATGCAAAGATCCTAGACTTGTTGGCTTTACAAACTTAGATAGGGCAGGTTCAGTGGATGATAGGAAGTCCACTTTTGGGTATGTTTTCAATCTTGGTACAAGTGCAGTCACATGGACAAACAAGAAGCAGTAGGCAGTTGCTCTTTCCTCGACTGAAGCAAAGTATCGAGGAATAGTTAAGACAGCATGTGAGGCAATATCGCTTCGAAGGATGCTTGCTGACATGTAGATGTCTCAAGTAGGGCCTTCACCCCTATTTTTTGATAATCAAGGGGTTCTCAAACTTGCTAAGAATCTAGTCTTCCACTAGTGAACCAAGCATGTTGAGCTTCACTGTCACTTCATTAAACAGTTTGTTGAAGATGGCTCTGTGATGTTGCAGCATGTTCCAACTACGGATCAGACTGCGGACATTCTCACCAAATCTCTCGATCTAGATAAATTTGTAAAATTTTGGGATAAGCTTGGTGTAATTAGCAGAATGACCATTCAGGGAGGGTATTAAAGTATTATTGTATTATTTAATGCATAGTTTGCGGACTCTACGGACTCGGACTCGGGAGTCCCGACCCTGGCCAAGTCGACTTGCCACAAACTCGAGAGTCGAGTCCAAGAGAGTCCTGACTCAGGAGTCCCAAGTCAGGACTCTCCTGCGCGCGGCTGAGTCTTAAAATGGGTTAAAACCCATGTTTCTTTTGTTTTTTTTTTTCATTTTTAGACTCTCAATTGTGAAAAACAGGTCTGCAACTTGATTTGGGATTGATTGAAGCAAGGAGATTGAACTAAAAAGATCAAACTAGAGCCAGGTAAGTGATCTAACAATTCTTTTTGTTTTTGTTTTCTTCAATTTCTTGCATTCAAAATTAAAAAAATCAAGAAAAATAAGGGG
This sequence comes from Sequoia sempervirens, assembly GCA_007258455.2. Taxonomy (NCBI): domain Eukaryota; kingdom Viridiplantae; phylum Streptophyta; class Pinopsida; order Cupressales; family Cupressaceae; genus Sequoia; species Sequoia sempervirens. Next base: position 279,243,987 of record VDFB02058242.1, on the reverse strand, counting down.
AAATGCTGCCAAATTTTTTTCTATTTTCCTTAATAGCCTAATTCTTATTGTTTCTAGCTTGGTTTTGCATTCTTTTTCTTTTGCAAATGTTTGAAACTTTGAATCACATTTATTTGCTGATTTTTTAGCAAACCCTAGCTGATTTTTTTTTTCCATGTTGAACTTGAAACAGCAATGTCGTCTTCAAATCCAAAGGGCCTAAAAAAAGACCCCGCATGGAAGTATGGAATTCCAGGAAATAAAAAAGGTGAATTGACATATAATGAATGCCAAAAATGGATGACAGAAGGAATAAACAGATTAAAATACCACCTTGCTAGAATACCTGGGCAAAATGTGGAGGGATGCAAGAATACTACTCCTGAGATTATTAGAGAGATGAAGGCCCTTCTTGCTAAATATGAGCTTAAAAAAGAGGAAAGACAAAAAACAAAGGATGCCCTAGCAGCAGCGATGAGTGGATCCCAATCCCAATCTACACCCTCTATGCCCCATGGTGTTGCAAGTCCAAGCTTCCGTGCTCCACATTCATCTTTTGGTGAGAGTCCTGATGGTTCCTTTTCTATTGCTAGTGCTAGTCAGGGTCCTTCATCAGGACCAAATTATTTTGTTCCACATAATGTTCCAAGAGCACAACCTTCACTTGAAGGTACTGGTTGGAATAAAGAAAAGCATCAAGAAGCTAGGATGGCTGCTGCAAACTTTTGGTACTACAATAATCTACCTTTCAATGTTGCAAACAGCCCATATTGGGAAGGTTTGGTGAATGCCCTTACAGTTGCAGGAAAGGGGTTTAAGACCCCATCATCTAGAGATTTGATTGGGCCATTGCTAGAGGAAGCCGTAAAGAATACACGGCTTGTGGTTGATGAGCAAAAGAAATTTTGGCGAAGAAAAGGTTGCAACATTTTATCTGATGGGTGGACAGATAGATGAAATAGAACTCTCCTTAACTTTTTAGTGGCCTCTAATGGTGGATTGGTGTTTCTAAAATCAATAGATGCCTCCCATGAAGCTAAAAATGCTGAGACTTTATGCAATCTATTAGATGGGGTGGTCCAGGAGGTTGGAGTTGATAATGTTGTCCAAATCATCACAGACAACGCAGCTGCATATGTAGCTGCAGGTAGACTACTTATGGAGAGGTATCCCACAATTGCATGGTCTCCATGTGCTGCACATTGCTTAGACCTATTGCTAGAGGACATTGGGAAAATTTCATGGGTCAAAAGTGTGGTTGAAGATGCAAAAAGTGTTACAAAATTTATCTACAACCATACTTGGGTGCTTTCTTTGATGAGAAAATTTACAAATGGCAAGGACCTTGTGCAACCTGGAGTGACACGATTTGCTAGCCACTTCCTCACATTGCAAAGCATTCTTGGTGCCATTGGTCATCTCAAGCAAATGTTCATGTCCGATGCTTGGAAGAAGTCCTCATTTTCCAATAACCTGAAGGGGAGAGGATTGTTGCCATAGTTTTTGATGAGACATTCATCAAAAATGGAGAGGAGTTGATGGGGGTAAGTAGCAATCACACAAAAAAAAATTATACATGATAATCTATTTGCTGTTTTTATTTTTTGAGGGGTTAATTTTGTTATGATTTAACATTTGTTTTCATTTTTTTAGGTGACAAAACCTTTGGTGAGGGTTCTTCGTATGGTGGATGGAGATGGCTTGCCAATGGGTTTCATCTATGAGGCCATGGATAGGGCCAAAGAGGCCATATCACGTTACTATGGTGGCAACAAAAGGAAATATGAAATCATATGGCGCATCATTGATCGGAGATGGACACACCAACTCCACCAGCCGATTGATGCCTTTGCCTACTTCTTGAATCTGAAGTTCTACTTCTTGGACACATTTAAGGCAGATGAGGAGGTCATGGAAGGTCTTGTCATATGCATTAATAGGATGGTGCATGATCATGAGCTGAGAGATAAAGTGCTTGATGAGTTGGAGGTGAGATTCGTTACATCTTATTTATGAATTTGCAATGTTGGGCCTTGACTATCTATGAATTTTCTATATTTGATTTACTTTTTTTTTTTATCTATTCAAGGTCTACAAGGGTGCAGAGGGGAGACTCTTTTCCTCCCAGCAAGCAATTGAAAGGAGAGGAAAACAACAACCAGGTAAAAAATGAAATTAGAAACTTGATTCTTACATATAGATTGTTTACTTTATTCTTATTTCTTAATACTTATATTTTTTAAACATGTTTTTGTAGATCTATGGTGGGAGAACTATGGTGCTAGCACACCAAATCTTCAAAAGCTAGCCATACATGTCTTGTCACAACCATGCAGTGCTTTTGGGTGTGAACGGAATTGGAGTTTATTTGAGAACATTCACACAAAGAAGAGGAATAGGTTGACTCAGCAGCGCCTAAATGATTTAGTTTTTGTTCGGTACAACCTTCGCCTTCAAAATGGAAAGGTGGAGGGTGTTTCACACAAGTCCATTGACTTGGATGACATTGATCCATATGGTGAATGGACTATTGATGAACAAAATGATGAGGCTGATGTCTTCCTTACTGATGAGGATCTTGCTGAATTAGAGAGAGCAGCAGCAGAAGAAGAAGCAGCAAGATTGGATGCCATGGAGGATGATGAAGACACATTTGAATATCATGTTTCCCCTTCTCGATCCCCTAGTCCTCATTTGGATACTATAGCACGGGCACCTTCTAGTTCTAGGCCTCCAAAATTGAGTACCATTGGGAGGGGAAAAAGGAAGATGTAGATTACATGTGGTTCTTAATGTTTTCCTCTTTTTGACATGATTATATGTAAACATTTATAAACTTATGATGCTGTTATACATTGAAACTATGAGTATTTGATGACTATGAATGATGAAATTTCAATTATTGAGTATTTGATGATCATATGACATGTGTAATCTTTGAATTATGAGTGTTTGATAATCAAATTAGGCTCTTATGTTCTCTAAATGCATTAATTTGTTCTTGTTTTTTTGTAAAACTACAGTTTTTTTTGAGTCCCTAGCAGTCTTTTTCCAGTCAGGTGTAGAGTCAGGGTTCAGTCTGCACTTTGAGGCACGAGGTCATGGCGTCCCGAGTTTTCCAATATGCTGATCTCAACATGCCCGGTTCATCATGAAAATACAGGATTGGCAGAAGCTTCACAACTTCGATTATCACAATGAATGATAGTAGGCTCCATTGATTTTCAAACAATCACGCAAGGGCTTGCGAAACCATGCCACTTCTCGAGTTGCCATACGAGTACGTATACTGTAGCCTGGCGTACTCAATGCTCTGGTTGTTGTTTCACGCTACACCGGGAAATCATGGCGAGAACAAAGCTGAAGGCAGCGATAGGAGGTGCTCTTCGATCACGTGACACAACCTGCTGTCGAATCGGTGCAAACGCTGGCGCCAATTGCATCACGGGGTATACCTCCAGCCCATATCCAAGCGTGCCACTTGGTATCTCCGGATATGTTGCTTCCACAGCCAGAGATGTATCCTCTTTCCCGAATCACATAAACTAGCTAAGTGCACTCACTGCATAGCAAATATCAGGTCTAGTGTTAACTAGATACATCAAGGATCCAATCAGTTGTCTGTACAATGTAGGATCCACCAAATCTGAACTAGCTGCAGCCTCCTTCAATTTATGTAGATTGGTGTCCATAGGTGTAGACATGGATTTGCAATCCATCATACCAAATCTCTTAAATTATATCAATGAACATGAAAGTTTCCTTGACTTAAAATCATCTCTTCTGGTTTACATGAGACTTCTAATCAAGGAAGTATTGCAGGCCGGGTCCTTCATCTAAATTCGAAGTCAACTCCTTCTTACACTCCAAGAATCAGGTCTTCTCAGTGGGAGGATCAGATCGTCAACATATAAAACCAAAATTAATGCATCACCATTGATTACCTTGAAGTAGAGATTTGAATCAGCATCATTCTTCAAGAAGCCCAAACTTGATAGGTATCGATCAATCCTTTCGTACCATGCACGAGGAGCCTGCTTAAGACCATACAAGGCCTTCTTTAGTTTGCAAACATGTGACTCCTTCTCATGAACCTCAAATCCATCAGGTTGCTCTATATAAACCTCTTCTTCAATCACTCCATTGAGAAAGGCTGTCTTCATGTCCATCTAGTGAATCTTCCATCCTCTAGATGCAGCAATAGCAATGATGGTTCTGATAGAAGTATAGCGAGCAACAGGAGCAAATGTTTCTTTGTAATCAACTCCCTCTTTCTGAGAAAACCCATGAGCCACAAATCTTGCTTTGTACTTCTCGATGCTTCCATCTGTAGCATGCTTAATCTTGAATAGCCATTTAGAAGATACTATAGACTTGCCCCCGGGTCTAGGAACAATGTCCCAAACATCATTCTTAAGAATTAATTGATATTCCTCTGCCATAGCATCTTTCCAAACCTGATGACTAGATGCTTCCTCAACACAGGTAGGCTCGGATTCTATAATCTGACTCATTAAGGCGACATAATTGGAGAACTTATGTGGCCTTTTGCTTTCTCTGAATGTGCCTCTAGGAGCTGCAAAACTTTCAGCTTCTTGCATAGTACGCTTGGCCCATAGAGGTCTCTTTCTCCCAACAATAATGTCAGTAGGCCCATCAGTAGGTTCCAAGGGTTCAACAGGATCAATGACTTCTTTTGGTTCTGAAATCTCCCTCTGAATCTCAGGAGTATGGTCAACTTCCATATCCTGAGGAGACTCTTCATTATCAATCTCCATATGAATCCCCCTGGATCTCCTAAATGCAACATCTTCCTCGAATGTGACATCCCTACTGATCTCGATCATCTTCTGACCTGGAATGTAAATTTTGTAGGCTTTGATGTCTCACTGTAGCCCACAAATATTCCCTTCTTGCCAGAAGGCTCCAACTTGGTTCTCTTTTCCTTGGGAACATGAATATAGACAGGACACCCAAAGATCCTCAAATGACTGACTTCAGGCTTCTTCCCTGTAAATGCTTCTTCTGGAGTCATATTCTCCAAGATCTTATGAGGACTTCTGTTCTGAACATACACAGCTGTCCTGGAAGCTTCTGCCCATAGGAAGGTTTGCAAATCTTGATGGTGACTCCAACTGATTAAGCGGCGCTGCTTTGCTTCCGCGATGGATTCTGTTCTTTTCTTTCTACAACAGTTTGTTGAGAGTTATAGGGAACCTGGAACTCCCTCTTAATCCGTCAATACAAAAATTCGAGAAAACTACGGAGGGTGTATTCTCCACCATTGTCGGATCTAAGGACTTTAATTCTTTTACCAGAAAGATTTTCTACCGAGGCTTTAAACTCTTTAAACCTATCCAACACTTCCTCGGACTCTTTAGATTTCAAAAAATAAATCCAAGTCTTCCTAGAGTGGTCATCAATAAACAAAACATAATACAGAATCCATGGGCGGGTGGACGGTTACATAATCCCGAATGAATAAGATCTAAATACACTTAGATCTGGCATACTCTACTATGAAAGGGGCTTTTATATTCTTACCCAATGTACCTGCAAGTACCTTCGTGCTCCTGGTTGAACTTAGGAAGGCCCGTCACCATCTTCTCCATGATAGGTAAGGCTCGGAAGTGTAGGTGAGCTAATCTCCGATGCCAAAGATCGCATAGACTTGAAGAATCATGAACCAAAGCTTGTAAAGAACGTGTGCAGACCTTGTAGAGGTTCTCATGTCTAACTCCAATTACTTGAGCATCCTTGAAGCTAGAGTTCTCCATCCATGCTGGAACTTTGGAGAGCAGCAGTATCAACATCTTTGGCTTTGAAATAGAAATAGGGCCAAACGATTCAGGAACATAAAGAACGACTGCCCAAGCTGAGTGAGATATGAATCCAAATGAAGTGTAGAGGTCCCAATTCCTTTCACGGAGTAGCTAGCATCATCTCCAATGATGACTTGTTCAGAAGACTCCTTTTCCACCAAACTTGATAAGTGCTCCTTAAAGCCGGTGATGTGTCGTGAAGCACCACTGTCGATTATCCATGTGTTGATGTCAGAAGGTACACTGCTTGATAATGCCGAATAGAACAAATATTCACTTGAATCATTTTGTGGAGAAGCATCATCAACATTTGCAACGGTAGCTTGTTGCTTAGGCCTAGTTGGACAATACTTGGCGAAGTGCCCAAACTTATCACACCTAAAACATTGAATCTTGGACATATCCCTTTTCTTCTTGAATGGAGGTGTATCATCATTTCCCTTGTCACGATTTCTCTTGAAGAATCCTTTTCTTCCATCTTTTCCTTTCTTCTTTGAAGCATGGGAGGCGAGAACATGAATGTCTTCATTCTTTGAACTTTGACCAACGCCTCTTGCCACCAACCTTGATTCCTCTTGAATGCAATCTGATCTTAGGCGATCAAACTTAGGCAATTTTGATCTTGTAATCATTCTCAATGTAGATTCCTGACAAAGTAGACCATTGAGAGCAAGTATAGTCAGTCTTGTCATCAACCATGCCCCTCTATTGTCGGTAGAGCTGATCTCTCAAATCTGCAATCCTCATAAAGTATGCAATCACTCCATTTGGCCTTTCGCCATTCTTCTTCATGATGAAGTTGTTGCTTCAAGGTAAGTCAGTCGGGTATTGTTGATTGCATATCTTCCAATGTTTTGACATGTTCTAGCCTTTAACTTATAGAGATGATAGGTAATAATATGGATCCTTGACTGAATCAACCAATATCTTCATTGTTTTAATATCTTTCTTCACCCATTGTAACTTCGCTTCCTCCTCAGGTTCAGGAACGCTGGACTCTACGAAATCACCCAAGTCATTTTCACGCAAGGTAAGCATGATCCTAAACCTCCATGATGTGAAGTTAGATGCACCCTCGAGTCTATCCTCGATCTTCAAACCATTCACCATCTTGACTAAGTGAACAAATAGGGTATGCTGATTAGCAATAATCTGATCACGATCCTCTCAAACTTGCTCTGATACCATGTGAATTTTAATGATCAGATTATATGCACAGAAAATTAATTCAAAATCAGACAATAACACAGCAGATACCCTGGGAAAACCCTCCTCTTGAGGGAGAAAAACCCAGCAACAAAGATCACTCTTATATATATAAATGGCAACAACAAATCTCTTTACAATGAGGCCAATTACAAGGCCAATCTTCAGCACCTAACACAGATGCAATGCCTGATAATAATCTGCACTTCTATGATAACTAAATCTGCCCTTGAATAGATTCGCAACCTGCTCTTAAGGAAATTCGCACTTGACTAAAATAAATCGAACTTGAATGATTACAAATGATAAGAGATCTTCTATATATACAATTTGAAGAGGCACCTCCTTCCATGAAGCAAGTCGGCCAAAACAATAAGTATAAATTTCTTTACAAATAAATGTGACCAATAAGATAAGTCGTCCTCATAGATAATCGCGCCAATGATGATGGAGGTCGGCCTTGGATGAGTCTCTTTATTTCTTAAACAAATTCGTTGCCATATATATAAATTAAATAGCTACATAGCTATTATTTAATTTATCAAGCTGGAGCATTTTATCGATGTTGTCTATTATCCTTAACAGTCCCATCATTGATACCAAGCATCGACACAACCCATCAATTTTAAGGGACACTCAAGGATCTTCCATGTGTCGCCTTGGCACAGTATAGCAAGTGAAAGAGATCTAACACACTCTAGACATTGCGCCATTGGCCAATCTTGTAAACTCAACACTCCAGTGGGCCTCACCTTTATTAGTAGCGAGTGAATCACAAATGCACAACAAACATGGAGAAGGCAAATTTGAAGCTCATGAAGACAAAGTGTTGGCTTCCTTTCCTAGTTTTGAAACCCCTGTCAAAAGCCGACGCGGTTTTGAAAACCCCTTAGATCTTTGACAAGCTATTCTCAACCATAATGCAGAGCAAAGGAAAAGCTCTATAAAGAACTTAGAGAAAGTGAGAGGATATTGAAGAATGATTTTGCAAGGAAGATTAAGAACATCAGCATTTTAACTTGGTTATGAAACTACTTGTTGACCCCCGGCAAGGTTTTGTAAACCTCTCAAACCACCGATTTCAAAAGTGCTCCAAGTCCCCGAAATTTAAAGGAATATTCAGTTTCACTAACCGAAACAATTACAAGAAGGCTTTAAATATGGATGTATTTTCATTTGTACAGGGGGGTTAGAGGTTGGAAAACACAGGATGTAAAGAGTCATTTGAAGTCTATCCTATGAGGAGCATAGTGATAGCATTTGTGCAAATATTTTGTAGTTGCACTATTATTTCTGATTGAAAGCATATAAATACGAGCTGATTTGTATAACTGTCTTCACTCTACAATGTAAACAATTTCTTTGAATAATACAATCAAGGGTTGTGATATTCTTTATTACTCATTTGTAGCATTGAATTGTTTTCTATGTTAGTGTCTATTCAAGGAATAGTGTAATATCTTTCATAGAGAATAATTAGAGTGTTTGCATTGTGGATGGATTATTGAGTAGAATTGTACGAATGTAAGCCATTAGCAGGTCATGTTATTGCAAGGCAATAATATTTGATTAATTTGGAATGGCCATCAGAAATGCTTAGTGTTAGGACAAATGCTGCATAGAACTGTGACTATATAATCCCTTAGTAGGCACCGATCTGTCTTTGCACATCCTTCCAACCCTACAAACAATTTGATAATGACAAATATCAAGCTATCTATAATTTATTCTTAATTATTTGCTTTTGAAGATCTTCATTTGGGCTTGGTGGTGAGGACTCTACCCCTCGACCCACCCTTGTATCGCGACAAGAAATACACCAAGGGTGCTGCCCCAAACCCTACCTAACTCATTTGATACATTTTGTAGCTGTATTTTGCATTAAAAAAAATCAAAAATTTAAGTGATTTTTAAGTTGCCGAGTTTTTGCCAAGCTAAAAAATTTTGGCTTGCCAAGTACTTTCTAAGTCCGAGTCTACAAACTATGGCTAATGTGTACAATTTGCAAATAAATTTTGGCAAAAGAATAGTGTTCAAGCCAAAAAAGATGAAAAGCAAAGTAATAGCTGACGATTACAAATTTGAGGGACCCTATGGAGGATTTAGATTGACAATCTTGTTAGTGCCTAATGATTACAATCATCTAAAGGAATAGTGGATCTTGATTGAGGCCGATTGGGTGAAAAACAACAAAAAAACTTAAAGGAAACTCACACTTTGAAATAAAATCACACATACAAACAAACTAAACAAATTCTCTACGTCAATGTGAATTCTTTGCTTTGCTAGTTGAGAATTTGTTGAGGTGAACATTCAACTACCACAGCAAAAGGTAAAATACCACTACAAACAAATAAATACCATGGTAAATGGCTAAAATACCCTGGCAAATGTTAAGTAGATCTAGATCATCATCAAGGTGAGTCATTCAAGTTGAATGACTATTTGGAGTGGTTGGCCACAATTTTGGCTTCATAAATGCAATTGTTTTGTAGGAGGAAAAAAAGTGCTTTAGTGGCATCCAAAGTTGAATATTTTTACATATTCATATTCTTTTAGAAAAATTATTCACTTTCAAAAAATGACACCTCACTTTGAATCCAAATGCAAAAGGTGATGGCTTCGAGAAGATGGAGGAAAAATTAAGCACAAATAGTGATTATGCTTCTATCAATGGCAGATTAGAAACCACTAGGGCAATTTCATAATTGCTGGTCTAAATGAATTGGCAATTTCGTCTAGATTAAATGTACAAGTAGAGTAAGTGTCAAAAAGGTTTTTTTGTCCATATTCTTGTTGATGTTTATGGCAGCGTCAGTAGTATTCTTCCAGCAATCTCCTTTACATCATTGGTTAAATTAAATTATAGCCTTGGGGCTATTTAATTCATAGAAGATTGCAATTGCTCAAGAGACACGTCATTTGTTAATGATAATTAATATTTATTGAAGAGGCTCGATTTACTAAGGAAGCCGACCTCTTGTAAGAGGTGCGATTATTTGTCAAGGCCGACTTGTGTTCTTTGAAAGGTCACGTCTCTCCATCCCATCATGTATATATACACCTTCATTGTATCTCACTTTGCATCAATTCATTTCATAGTTCGTCCTTCATCTCAAGTGCGAGTTCTTCTCAAGGCAGATCGACATTATTGGTGGCTGAGTTTTCATCAGCAATTTGTCTCTTTGTATTGCTGTGTTGCATCACTCTTTGGTGCATGTATTTGGGCCTGCATATCGGCCTCTTGTAAGGAGATCATTATTGTGTTGATTCAATATATAAGTAATATATTGTTGCTGGGTTTTTCTCCCTCAAGAGGAGGGTTTTCCCAGGGTATCTGCTGTGTTATTGTGTTGAATTTGAATTAATTTTCTGTGCTTTACATCTGATCATAAAACTAACAATTCTCATTGTTTGGGCTTCCAAGTCAAGCCTTCAACATGTCCAAAGGTGCATAATGTATCCCAAGAAGAAAGAAAAGATGTTTTGAGCTTTTGTTAGCCAATTTCATAGCCATTGGAACTAAGAATGAGAAATCATGGGAGTGTTGACTGGATAGTTGAGTGTAAACAATGCTAGTTTGTGAATTGGTGTTGAGCTTAACATGTCATTTGCAACTATCTAGATGTCATTAGTTGTGATTGGCATCCTAATGGGCATCATGAAGGCAGTAAGCTTGTGAAACTACATAATTATTGAGGATCTATGGAAGCTAGTCTTCCCTTTGCTAGGTTTTCTCCTGATTCTGGTTTCTCCAAGGTAACCCTTGTCTTCTATCACATTTGTGAGTGTATTTGAATGTTACTTTGTTCTTTCAATATTTGCAAGTTCATAAATCAATCTACTACAAAGAATACAAGTGATTCCACTCAAGAAGTAGGAAGAAGAATTCAACTGACTCCTTAAAAGAAAAGTACAACACATTAGTGGCATGGCAAGACGGTTTACAACGGTATATAATGTTCATAACATGTTTTTGTTCATGTGAAGGATTGCATAGTGTATTAATGAAGTAGATAAAAACCATTGAAAAGCTTGTAATAACATATAAACACAAGTATTTGTGTTGTTTAACTGGCCATAGAGGTGGGAACAACACTTACAGTGACCAAATCTGTAGTTGATGAACAATTTGGTGGAATCTCTACTCCTATTTATAGATCATATATTATATATTTTTAGCCACATGCTGGCCATGCCTAGCGACAGCAGACAATTTGGTCATGTTGTCCATAAGTGGTAACCTAGACATGACTCTATACATTAAATGTCTTCATTGGCCAATAACAATCTATTCCAATTGGTGAGCAGTTATAATGTTTGGTGGTCAAAAACTATAAAATCCTATGATTATTCCTCCATAAAATCGATTTTCATTATAATCATGATTATTAGAATCAACATCCACACACCTCCTTGCATGGAAATAACTTATAGTGTCAAATGTGAATGCCTAAGTATTTGATATTTTTCCTTTCCTGATGTCAAATGCCTCATTGTCCATCCCACCTTGACTTGTGTGCTTGTCCTCACATCTGAAAAGAGCTTGATTTATTACATCTCATGGAGCAGATATAATCTGTATTTGTCTGCCACAGTCTAGCCATGCCACAAATGGAACCTTAAACATGACTTTATAGTTGTTAGATGTCTTCATTTGATGATTACAACCCCTCCTATTTAATTGTGACCTTTGTTATTCAGAAACTATGAATTGTTGTGATTCTTCCTCCATAAAAAAAAGTTCACTATCATTCTAACTAGTATACATATCTTAAATACAACTATCTAAAAGACACCAAGAGATATCAATATAATATAATTAATGTAAAAAAAAATGATTAAGTAGTGAGGCATTTATTTAGGCCCTTGCCCAAAAAGAAACCACGCAAGGGTTGAAAACTGAATAGAAATAGATACAAAAAACAAAAAAAGTGACTGCTAACCCAAAGTCCACCAACCAATAATAAATCACAAACTAGGTCCCCAACCACTAACAACAAAGCTAGAAGGTTCATTCCAACCAACCACATCCTACTCTACCAACCCATTCTAACCATCCTCACCAAATCCCACCTCATCATCCTTCTCAAGCACATCCAATATTAGAAATTTAACTCCATGAAACACCTTCACCCTCTTCATAGCCCTTGAGAACAAACTAGAACCAAAATCCGACATGGTGAAGGCACTATAAACCTGCAAATGCCCAAGAGAGTGTTACTATGAGGTTTCCCGCCACTCTACCCAAGTCCAAGCAATATGTTTTAAACTCCTAGAGCTCACCAAACATAATGAGCATTTCCTTTTGTGACAAACTAACATCCACCATTGTCACTACAACAAACAAACCTCCAGCCTTGACCTTGTCTATATTTGGCTCCTCCATAACCAACCCACAATCAGCGAACTACACTAAGAGAATAAGCTACAGTAACCACAACCACAACTCTTCCAACAACACAGTTGAAGAAAAAATTTACAAGAAATCCTCCCTTATTGACGCTTTTGACCTAAGAGGAGTAGCATCATCAACTCCATCAACCCCTAAAACTGACTTGACAAACCCAAGTGTAGCAGGACCCTTACAATGAAATTTGATTTCACGTGGCAATCTATAACCCTACCATGCAAAGAGTCGTGAAGCCATGAGGAACCATCACGTTTAACCATCAAACCCCTCACCTTCATTAGGAGAAAGCCACCAATGTTGGGCTTAGCTACCACTTGCCAAAAGTAGTATCAAAACCCAAAGCAAACAAACATGACTGATGAACAAAAAAGCCAGCCACAAACATGAGATATAATCCCCATACACATGCTCTGACATCAAACACATGGGCAAAGAAATCATTACAACTCTAACCCTCATCCTATCACCCCTCACACAAACAAATCACAGGAGCCACTAGCAACAAGGAAAGCAAAGGCAATAAATCACCAACTAAATACTATCACATGAGCAAGAAGTCACAACAAGAAAGAGATTGGTGGATTAATAGCCAATTGTTTCCTAAGACTCAACCAGCATTTGAGATCCATATTATAAAGCACCATTATCAGCTCCTAATCCACCCTTGAATTAGCTAAAAAATCTACTACCACATTCCCCTTCCAATTAAACACAACCTAATTAAAGAAGGAACAAATAGATCGTGCCTTCTCTAAAAACACCTAAGTTTCCAAATACGGCAAGCTCCTTTTTGGAGACCATTAATCACTAATAGTGAATCAACTTCAACCACAACTTTCTTACAACCATGAGAAGAGGACAATGAAACTCTAGCTACTAGAGCCTTCTATTCTACATCATTATTAGAGCAGCAACCCAAAAAGAGAGACCCACCATGAACAAAGCTACCTTGCTCATCTCTAATCACCACCCCAACACTAGAATGACCTAGAATTCCTTTAGAAGCAACATCAAAATTTTAACTTCAAAAAGCCCTCTAAAGGCCTCAACCATACAAATTTATCCTCTCAAATTATTTGTCTCTTATCCCTCTACCAGGGATAATCAACATAAAATATTAGTCATTTAGTTATAAATTAATTATTAGTTTATATATAAAATGTTTTTTATTTATATAATTATTAATTATTCAATCATATTAGATAGTAATAAATTAACTAATATTAATATTTACAATTAAAAACAAAAAATGTATTTTAATATATATTGGGTAATTAAATATTTAAATTATATCTTTTATGTATTTAATCACTAATTACTGATTTGACATGTAAATGGCTGTCAAATATATGTTATTGTATTACATCTCTTGGCATAACTATTAGAAGGTGACAGCCACACTTCTCCTTATTAATGTTAATGCTTATGGATGTCAATTGATAGAGAGCTCCTTTGCTCATCAAACAGTATAGAGCTTCATTCTCTGTCAAACAAGGATAACACTTTCACTCAATGGGCTAAAATAGTCATTTTTTCACAGCCGAAGTCACTATTTTTAACTGTCAATTGAAAATCATTCCTCATTTCCCCCTTTATCACCTTTTTTGTCAATCAAAAAATTTCTCATCTTCCTATTGATCAATCAGCATGATTGTTGTTTGTAAGTGTAACATCGAAAGTTGCATACCATTGTAATTTCATTCTATGTTATGTGCTTTCTTTGGTCTCCATTCCTTAGCGTGCCTCTCGGCTTATTTTAGCCTTTGCATTAGCCTTTTTCCTTCTCAAGGTGCTTAGGCTTTATTTCCTATGTTCCCTTTTTGGTGTCACCTTTGTGTTTTTCTAGTGTCTTGTCATTTTTTAGCCAAAACTGTCCAAACACACAAATGTCTACATGACACGCTAGCGTCCTATGATAGTTTCTCGTTTGGTGTCCATTTCTAAGTGTTTTTCCACTTGTAACTTGCCTAGGTCAATGAAAATAGCTCGTCAGCCTCTTCCTCTTGCCTTCTCTCTTTTTCAATGAATCTCTCATTCATTGGCTCTCTTGAGGTTTTCTTCTTGCAAGTTTGAAACTCTCAAGCTTTCTCATAGCTCTCTATAATTTTGCTTCCTCTTTGTGAGCACACCATCATTCTTTCTACAACACTCTTGTCTCCTTAGCTTCCTCAAGTTTTCAAAGATGACTTTGTTCCTACTCATTGCTATTGTATTCTATATTCCTTTTATTGTTATTGCAACTCTCTTGTTGTAGTGCCCCTTAGCACCTTGGGATCTTCATATCCCCTTTCTTTCATTTTTTTTTACATTATTGCACATTCACAACCCTGACCATTCCCAAACACACTTGGGATATGAGCATTCACACACTGGGATATGAGTCTCCTTTTTAGGGATTATGGTGACAAAAGTGTTGTTAAGATCTTTTACCATGATTTTGTATTTTCTTGATTCCTCAGCCACTTCCCAAATTTATTTTCTAAGGAAGCCCCAACAATTGCAAAAGAAGCTCTCTAGGAAGCTATCCAGCCCAGGAGCAAATATCTATAATATTGAAAATATATAGTACAATAATTTAAATATAGTCATAAATATACCAAGCCCATAACCGGCCCCATACCCAAACCAGCAACTTAGTTTCTTGGCCATAACTTTTGCTAACAGCACTGTTTCTCACTACAACTGATATTCTTGGAAACTAGAATCAATTAGCTTTCCAATGACTGGTCTCAAGGCAAGGCTTAGACCTCAGGGAAGGTGAAATTTAAAGTTCGAAAATTTTGCAAAAATTCTGAGTGCAACTTTCTTGTTCAGTGACCAAATTTCTCATATGATCACTCATTTTTCATAGAACAGAGTTTCTGTGTGTGCCTACATTCTCAGTTTTTCAAGTTTGATGCTTGTAGAAGTGTGTTCTAGCTATTATGCATATTTCTGTGTGAAAGATAAAAACCTGTTTGAATAACTAAGAGAAAGGATTGTATTGTATTCTTCAAGATACATAAGGGTGTTAAAACATATAGATTGAATTGTTGAATGTGGTCCAAGTACAAAGAGTCATCAAACCAAGTATTTTATTTTCTGAGCATTTTTAGTATTACATGACTCAAAGTTTGTAATGTGTATGACTATGTGATATCTTTGTTTTGCATTTTCTTGCTTATAGCAGGACTACAATATGTTCTAATCATATTATCACTTCAAGTAAATATAAGCAATAAAAAGGAGGTAGAACTAATTTTAAAATGTTGGAGACAATATAAAGCTTCTTTCATATAATTTTGTGAACAATATTTGTTGTTGCAACAAGAGATTGATTATTTATAAACACATTTAAATGGTCAGACTATTATGCATACTAATGTATTTTCCCCCAACACTTCAAAGTAAAAGAATAATGCACATGTGAAGAATAATCAATAATCAATAATGTCGTTGGGTCATCAAAGGTTGTGTTGAAACCCAGTGTGACAAAATGTGTTGTGTCAAATAAAAATAAGAATGGTGTGTCAAAAACATTCTAATTTTGTTATTTTTCCCTCAAAACCCATTATACAGATATAGAAATCTTAAAAACAAAATAGGAATCGATGTAGTCTAGGTTATAAAGGTTTTTTGGGGTGCTATATTCTTGAATATTCAAAACCCATTAAGTTTGTGTTTGGCGGTAGCCTTGATCAATGTCTAGTTATGTCTTCACCTGTTTGTGCCCTTTAAGTCAGAATCCTTAAGTTATCCACATCCAACCTAAGTTGTGTTTTCGTTGTGATCATAAAGGACATGTCTCAGTTACCTGTTTTAAGTTGTATCCATGTCCATGTTATGGTCAAAATATCTCTTCATCTAAACATTGTTATCAATGTCATATGTTAAAATCTCATGTGTTGTCTATTAATCCCTTGTTTGAAAATGTTAGGGATGATACTATTGTGACAGAATAAACCTATACCTAATGTGAAAGATACTGTGGTGGTTTGTGCTCCTGATTTTAAAGAGGATGGTCTTATTCAAGATGATATGTATGTTAGGATTCCTTTGTGACAAATTCCCCTGTTTATCCAGCCATGCATTTTAGAAATTGTGAATTAGAGATTGATGCACCTAATGAGACATTGTATGCTTTTTGAGATCAAGGGTGATGCTGGCATGTGTATGATGCTGACGATTTGTGGCACAGCCTCTATTTATCAAATTTTGATACGGAAGTTGGACAAGAATTACAAATTTACAAGGTTGATTTGTGATCTTGATAACTTCAAGAACTTCTTAGCTTGTGATTGTTTGAGGACAAGCCATCTTGGGCAGGGTGGACTGTAATGTCCCATTTTATTCCTAAATATCTGCAACCTATGTTTCAAAAGAAATCAATAAAGATAATACTATGTCCCATTTTATTCCTAAATATCTGCAACCTATGTTTCAAAAGAAATCAATAAAGATAATTAGTATTATGGCATTAAATAAAGATTAAGTTGTTAAGAATGATCAACCAACATATGAAGAGCTGTAACTATTGAGGTGAAGAGGTGTGACTCCCTCAAACTTGAGATATAAAAGGGAGAGCATTTCATTTGAGAAAGAGATCCAAAACATCATTCAATCAATCAACTAAGAACAAATATGATGTGACTCCTAATGTGAAAGTTTGTGACTAATAATGTGAAAGGTTGTGATTCTTTCAAATATGAAAGGTTGTAACTCCCTCAATAATAAGATATAAAAGGGAGATTATTTCCTTGTGGAGAAGGCATCAATCAAGTGGATTGGAAAAGCGAAATAAGAAATTGGAATTATAAGAGATCTACTGGAATAAATATTATTTTTAGCAAGAATACCATTGGGAAGGAAGTTTTAAATATATAAATTAAGAAAAACTATGTATGTATATATATGTATGTATGTATGTATGTATTATAATTGCATAATGAAATGATATTTGAATAACGATCAATATAATAAGATTCCTTTAGCCATCTATTTTGAATTTATAGAAGTGTTTACAAATAGGGAGGCCAATCAACCTTTCAGATTCACAAGATGGGAAGTACTGGCTTTGCCTTCATCAAGTATGCCACCCCCGAGATGTAACGTTTGTGGGACGGGAGGCGTATGAGTGATCTCAGGCTTGTTGAGGGGGGCAGTCTTCATGCATCTTATCAAGCATGCCACCCCAAGATGCAGCGCTCGTGGGCTGGGAGGTGAATGAGTGCTCCTAGGCTTGATCAAGGAGGATGGAGAGCCTCCAAGGTGGACTGAGGGATGGTGTGGACATGAGATCCTGCCATGTTCGTGGGTCGGAAGGCGGATGAGTGTTCTTGGGCTTGAGAGGGACTTTTTGAGTATGCCACTCCCGAGATGCAATGCTTGTGGGGTCGGGAGGCATATGAGTGCTTCCAGACTTGAGGGTCTTCTCAAGTACGCCACCCCAAGATGGATGGAGGATCCTCCCATGCTCTCACAATACAAGGTCAACCATCCTTGAGATTGCAGTTTGCAAGTACTTCAACTAAATTCCTAATATGATTGACTATAGGAATATGCTTTGGAATAACCATTAATAATGTTAAGATATTTTGAATCCAAATGATAATGATGCTATGAACTATAAATATAACTATTATGATGTTTTAACTATGATGTATTGCTCTCAATATTATAATATTTTATGTGTTAATCTGAATATAACCATAGATTTTATACTTGTTATTACTAATATCAGTTTTTAGTGATTATTACTATTTTGCAGGCCTAAATTTAGGAATATCCAAAAAGGGGACATTACATGCACCTAATGAGACATTGTATGCTTTTTGAGATGATGGATGATACTGACATGTGTATGATGTTGATGATTTGTGGAACAGCCTCTGTTTATCAAATTTGTGATCCATTTTGTGTGTGCACTTGTTTCATTAAGTTGAAAACCCAAAAGGGCAGCATAGTTGAAACTTTCCCAAAGTTGAAAACCTGAAAGGATGGCTTAATAGAGACTTATCATGAAATCCTGCAAAGGCATCATTGAGTTTTCTGTGCACTTATGATTACTCTTTCTTCTTCAAAGATTTGTTTAGATGCTTCTCATTCAAGGGGGGTCCATGCAGAGTCTCTACTCTTTCCTCCACCAGAGGGGGCCATTGTTGGCATTCTTCTTTCTCTCTACCAGGGGGTAATATTGTGTGTCAAATGCTTGAGTAAAGATGCAGAGATGATTGTGTGCATCCACCTTCTCATACAGATTATTTCATTTGTTGTTGATTCATTGTTCCTGTGTCAGTGAGTGACACGTATTTTGGTTATCCATTGTGCCTAAATCAGAGATTTGTTCCAAACCATATTGGTGGTTCTTCAAAGTGTGAGATAGGTTGTGTTTGTTTAGACAAGTTTATGGACGATTCACTAGTTGCAAACTACTTGTTGACGCAGATACCAGTTTGATGAATCTTATGTTAGTGATCAGACATTAGTGATCAATCAGTGACCATGTACCTGATCCTCCAGATTGGTTATGTTGTGACACAAAATTTGTACATGAGTTGTGGATGCATTTAATAATGCACCTATTGATGTTTGTTTGTGTTGCATATGATATGTGCATGTGATCTTTTGACCACACTTGAACAATGTTGTTGTAGTTGATGTTGTTGCTATGAAGATTCAACATCATGATTGACTTAAAGATTTCAAATGATGGCAAGGATTTTTCCCAGAGATGATTAGCAAGAGGCTATTTGTATGGACCACATTGAGGATTGGTCCTTTTTGACAATTTGATGAGTGATGCAGTTTCCCAGAAGAGATGGTTGGAAGCTACTAGCAGTGCTTACCATTGATAGACACATCAGTTGCTACTTTTGCAGAGTGATAGCAGTTGATTGATGAGTGGATGATACCTCCATGATTGATTTCTTCATGAGTAGGATAAATCAGTTGAGAATCTTGAAGTTGAGATACCATCAGGTCTTCTTTATTGAGTGAGCGACAACATTTGATGATGCATCAACAATGGCCAATTATGATGATGGAGACTGTTGAAATATGGTAGCTTCGGTCAGATATAGAAATGATGATCATATGTGTGTGTATATATGTCAGTATGTACTGACATATGTATTCAAACATATATATTAATTGTATACATCATCATTTATATTGAAATCTACTACATTCCAAGTATATTATCGATCTGCATTTAGAGGTTATTAATTGCAGATTATTAGTATTTCATGTTTTCATAGAGGATCCCGATCAAGCATCATTATCGGTGATCATTTCCAGATTGGATATTATTTATTTGTGCAAGATAAATTCAAATCGAACTTGGTAAGCATTTATGTTTATTAAGTAACAAACCCCGATTAGAGATCGGGTGTTTAGTTAAGATGAAAAGGCACAATTCATGAGACATCTCATGAACGGACATGCCTCCACTTTGTGGAGACATGTCCGCTCATGGGATGTGTCTCTTCCTTATATATTTAATGTAGGTCCGATCCACAATGGGAGACATCGAAATCAATAAATGTTCTGCTCTTGTAGATTGAATACCATTAAAGAAAATTCAGACTTGTCGAACTCTTGGAATTCAACATGGTATCAAAGCCATGGTTAAAAATTCACAAGTCTGAATTTCTTAATCTATATCCCCTTCCAAGCGCATACTCCACCAGTTCAAACGCAGCCGGGAGATTTCCGATGGCATGATGGCTGCGTAGCCTCCGGCTCTCGCCATCCTTACACACCACACTGCTACACTCAAGAAGGATTCGATTATTTGAGAGTTATTCTCTTGAAGCCGCTGGCATATTTCTCTGCCATCATCGCAAACAACATAGATCACAGACTATGCAGTTGATCCGACCCGGAAGTGTTTACCAGCCCCAAGCACGTATCTTAGGCGCTAAAGTCCAACAAATATCTTCCATCAGATTTGTAGCAGAAGTAGATCCATTGGGTTGATGATCACTTCCGAGATATAGGAGTCTCGATATATGTTGGCAGTGCGACTTTATGACATTAAAAGGACGGCTTGGGATTATCATCGGTGTTGATCATAATCACTAACATTGCTAATGAGAACCATCATTGATTCATATTGATCACTGATATTTAATTTATCGTGGCTTATCCAAGACCGGATATCGGGCATTTCTTATTTGACCGTTGTGGTTAAATTCCCTTTATCATTGGTCATTTCGGGAGACAATAAGGTGACGAGAAGCAATGTTGGGAATTGCGTGATAATATTTGCATTCAGACCATCTGATGTGGAAGTTGACTCAATAAAGCCATTCATCTTATGTTATTTGCAAGAAAGTCAGGATATTTGGGGAAGACAGTTTATGATTCAATAAGTGCGTGTGGTTACTGGCAAGCTTTCGGTGAAGCATCCTAAATAATCAAATGTTGTGTACGAGCCAGTCCGCGAGGTTGTGGTACTGGGTATTTGTAGTTTAGCGTCAACTTCTAGGAATTCCAGATAACGTATCTTAATGGGGTTCTATTCAGTCTGTTAAACATAAAATATATTTCTACACTTTTCCACACTTCAATGAAGTATATCTACATACATATTGCTTAAAGTTGGAATTCGTATTCTCAATGAGAGGAGGAGACTAAAATCATATAAGGAAATGGGCACTCAGGAATAAAGCAAAGGGGATCAAGAAACGTGTGAAGCAGAGAAGGATCGTGGAAAATAAAGAATCCTGGTTGGGTACAAGAGAAGCGTTAAACTCAGTTGTATTCAAGTGTGTACTCTATGATTGTAATTGTATTCGAGTGTATTCGAGTATATACTCTGTGACGCATTTGTATAGCTTGTGACCTTGAATTCAAGTATGTACTTCATGACAGATGTACTCTAATACATGACGGGGAAGACAAAGGCATCGCTAGGCAGATTAAAGGATGGTATCGAGTAAACAAGGCAAATCGTGGATGTGTTAATCACTGAAGGTTACAAGGATATCGCAAATGTCTGAGAACAAAGAAATGATTGGGGTTTTACACGGGAACTCATGGAGTGGAGTTAAAGATATAAGTGTCTGTATGCTCAGTGCTAACAGTTTGTGTGAGAGAAAAAGCCATTCGTATTTCATCTCTGCCAATGAATCTATGAATAGAGACGTGAAGGCCTGGAGCAATTATATCGTTGCATGATCGGGTGGTATGAGGTTGATGTTGGGCATTCGATTTGCATTTGAGCGGGGGCACTTATAAATATATATTCATATAGTGTCATGTCAATCATAACCATCATCAGAACAGGGGTAATCTGGAGATTGATATTTATTCCTCGTCCTATGCATATTGTCACGACAAGACGTTGAGGGAGTCTTTCGGGCTTCTCCTAAAATTACTACATCTATTCTCTTTCGCAGAAGACTGAGTTAGAGCGAATAATATATTCACCAGCACAGTCGACTATACTTGAGGAATCCGGCTATATTTGGGAAGGTGATCAGGACTATGCTTTTGCCATCGTTGACATTTTAAGTGCGGATAAGCCAAATTTATCAAGCTGAGAATAATAATCCTTATGAGGGGGCGATTTGTGAGTTGTTCCTTGGGTGTTTCACTACTGTCATCACAGTGTTTGTAGTTGCATGTTGCCATACAATTGCATAAACATATTGCTACCTGTCTGGAAAATACGATTCTATCACTGGAGGAAATATCTATTCGGAGCCGTGTTCGGGCTTGAGTGGCCTTGAACCTGACGAAGGAAGATTGTGGATCGAGATAAGTATTCTTCTGTTTATACTTTTGAAATCTAGGGTAAAATTTCAGTTTGCTAAGTTGTACAAATCTGACTTTGGTTATTTTAATCATGCGTGTTTAGTCAAAATTGCGGTTTCTCTTGAATAAGAGATCTTTGTGACAAGATCCTGTGGAGATACCTCTATTCCTTGCAATTGTGAAGATCTTTGAGTGTGACTCTGAGATGAAAAGAGAACTGCATATTTTCGTTGTGATTGGATGATCACTTCAATAAAATTCTCTTTGTGTTTGGACTGCAATGTTGCCTTGAGAAGGCTGGTCCGATATTGAATATGCTGGCTGCATAATGTGTGTTGTGCAGATTGTATTTTGTTGTACTGAGATTTGCACTCTCGAGAGGAGTAAAAGATGGAAGGAAAAGATATATCAGAATTCAATAAAGATAAGTTTCTTTATCCCTTCATTCTGATCCTTTGATATATTTCCCTTTAGGTTGATTTACTTATTCATGTTTTAATATTGTTCATAAATTCTTATGTATTCATATTATAACTTGAGATAGTAAACCTTGTATGATTCTAGCTTTAATATTTCTTTGGATAATTATAAACTGTTAGTAATCTCTCTCTAAAATGCTTTCAGGACAAGGTGATGAGAGATTGCTTAGTGATGAAAAGCTCGAGGCATCTTGTGAGGAAGTCATGCTGACCAAAGAAATGATCAAGCGTGAAGTTACAACTTGCAGCCATGGGACTAAGTTGGTGGCTAGAGGGAGTTCACTTCTAGAAGTCTTCTTTGCAAGCTCTGAAGCAGGGATCAAGAGGGAGTTATGTGACTCACTGAGAAGAAGTGAAGGTTGCAGTGTTGCAAGGCCAAGTGTTAAATCCTTGAAAGTCCTCTTCAGCTGCTGAGATCAAAATTGCTCAAAGACTGTCATCTGGATTTGATATTGGTAGCTCCGCAAACCTATTCAGAATAGAGTGATCTGCTATGAGGCAATCTTGGACGATGAGGTCAGGAGGTTGATGCAAGTGCTTGAAGATTCAGAGGGAGCCTACTGAACCTAAAGAAGATGATCGAAAGAGTACCTCTGGATGTTGTTTCAGGTTGAGGTCTGCGATGATATCCTGGTGTAGCAGGAAGCAATCTTTTGTGGCACTGAGTACAACAAAAGCCAAATATATTGCAGCCTCTATGGGAGCAAGAGAAGCAGTATGGCTCCGAAAATTGCTTGTGGGATTATTTGGTGAGCCCCTGAATCCTACTATTATCCACTGTGACAATCAGAGTTGTATTAAGCTTTCTGTGAATCCAGTATTCCATGATAAATCAAAGCATATAGAGATTCCTTACCACTATGTGAGAGACATGGTAGAAAGGAATGTGATCCAGTTGGAGTATATTAGTACAAACGATCAAACAAGCAGACATTCTCACCAAGCCTCTCTCGGAGTTAAAGTTGAACACTTCCGGAAGAAACTTGGTATGGTTGAAATGTAAGTTATTGTTGAGATTGAGACTCAAATTGTTTATTTTGTACTAATGTATTTAAAAGATGTTTAATGTGTAAACTCTTTTGTCATGTGTGTGACTCCATGACTTTATGGGCCCTCACCCCCTGTGTACATTATTGAAAGGTGACGATCTTTCTGTTAATGAACACTTGTATTTGACATTGTAAAGTGACGACTCTACAATGATTAGTTTCACTATCATGATGGATATCATGTGACTTGATATCCGTGGATATGTCATGATAGTATCTCTTGGACATTTTGATAGATATCATGAGACTTGATATCAGTTGAAGATCATTATGATCCTTATGGGATAATCATGGTGGATAAATGTATCCGTGGATATGCCATGATTTATTATGGTAGACATCATGAGACTTGATGTCAGTGCACATACCATAATGAAGATGTGTTATGAAGAATGTCAAGTGACTTGACTCTCTTAGAAGCATACCATATCTTCTGATATCACGAGTAAGGTGATATCACTATATACTTGGATAGTGTTATCTTCCCTAGCTAAGAGGGAGTGTTGAAATATGGTAGCTTCGGTCAAATATAGAAATGATGATCATATGTGTGTGTATATATATGTCAGTATGTACTAACATATGTATACACACGTATATATTAATTGTATACATCATCATCTATATTGAAATCTACTACATTCCAAGTATATTATCGATCTGCATTTAGAGGTTATTAATTGCAGATTATTAGTATTTCATGTTTTCATATAGGATCCCGATCGAGCATCATTATCGGTGATCATTTCCAAATTGGATATTATTTATTTGTGCAAGATAAATTCAGATCGAACTTGGTAAGCATTTATGTTTATTAAGTAACAAACCCCGATTAGAGATCGGGTGTTTAGTTAAGATGAAAAGGCACAATTCATGAGACATCTCATGAACGGACATGCCTCCACTTTGTGGAGACATGTCCGCTCATGGGATGTGTCTCTTTCTTATATATTTAATGTAGGTCCGATCCACAATGGGAGACATCGAAATCAATAAATGTTCTGCTCTTGTAGATTGAATACCATTAAAGAAAATTCAGACTTGTCGAACTCTTGGAATTCAACAGAGACAAACACATTATTAGAATTTTGATTGCATCAATAAGATTGTAATCTTTGGGTTTGTGCTTTTGCAACCATTTTGGGCTTTTGATGGCCATGCCAAGAGTTGCCTCATCATATACTTGAGTTTCAGTATAACTTTTCTGCCAAAGGAACAGTTCTTTATGTGCGGACATGTACCTTAACTTGGAGTTTGAGAGTTTTGCATGGTTGGTCTTTGACTGGTCCACAAATGTATTTGCATATAATTGCGCACAGCATTTGTTTCTTCGGTTTTGGATTGTAAGAGTTAGCTTGAGTTATCCTCTTTTGCTCTCTTGGAACATGATTGATTGGGACATGCTATGAGTTGGTGTGATTCTTTGCAAGGTTGGATATGAATCGCGTGCATTGATTTCATCATGATTTATGAATTTTGGAGTTTGATCTCATTATTGGCATCATGATAATTGCAGAGAATGATGGCTCAATGACTTCAAATTACAAGGGGTTTGATAGAATATCTAATCCTAAGTCTACTTCAAATTTGGATTGCAAGGGATATGTTGGTAATGCTTCCTTATTTTCATTAACCACACCTAGTTAGAGGGTGGTTACTCTCAATGGTTGAGGGAGTTACAATATTTGTCATATATACTTATGTCACATAATTAAATTACTGTCACTAATTTTTATGGTTTAATCTAATGCTAATATTCTACAAGCATAGAAGAAGGCTAAGGAAAGCCAAAAAGTTCAAGCAAGAGGCGCTGCTGAAGGAGATTTTCAGAAAAAAGAAAAAATAATGAGGACAACTTCTTGGCCACCAAGAAACAATTGGAATGAGTCAAGAATCACAACAAGAAAAGGGTCGCGAATAGACAAAGACAAAATGACTTGCAACCAAAGAGGAATCAGGGGAGGAACTGTGACATCTAAAAAGGGACCACAAGCAACCTTACTAAAGGAGAAAGCGTTGAGTTCACAACCGCCAAAAAAAATCAATGTAAGGGACCCCCTCGACAAAGTGAAATCCATCAACAGATTGAGTGAAGAAGCCAAAACCAAGCTCACCTTGCTAACCAAGGTCATTGAACAAACTAAGAATACCACAATAATACAACTAAATAAGTCATCAACAGTAAGCTTATGAAAGACGAATTGGAAATGTTAACCAAAGCTAGACCTCAATTTGACCCAAGCAATGGAGGATCAAGTAAAGCAAGTCCTGCAAAATTATCCTTAGTAGGGAAATCCTTCAAAGGAGAAAAAGATAATGATCAAAGCAGAGTTACAAGACTTGCTTGGACTCGCCAAGACTTCTCAAATCCCGAGGCGAGTTGGTCAAAACAAGTCTTGGGGACTCAAGACTTGGGACTTAGGTATTTGGCGAGTCCTGGAGACTCACCATGTCTTCCATACTTGCCAAACTTGACAAGTACAGTAAGGTAGACTCGGCCACAATTGGGGAAAACAAGTTAAAAAGAGATAATTAAGAAAATGTAAAGTGTTAATTCAACAATTTAATTACCTTTTTTAAAAAAGATTACAACCTTTCAATGCTTGTTTTGTTTATGATATGCTCATTTAAGATTTACAAAAAATATATGAAAATGGTGTGTGCCATGAAGGACCTCGCGAGGGGCGCTACCCCTTGACCCCGTTGGGGGCACTACCCCCAAACACCCGCAAGGGCCATTACCCCTCGACCCCACTGGGGGCATTGCCCCAAACCCCCATCAAACTATAAGTCTAACCAAGTAATAGACCAATGATGAATCATGATCAAAAAATCTACAAAATACATATCCCCTGTTACAAATCTCTACATCTTCATAGTCAAAGCCACAATCAAGGATTATCTTGTTTCATACATTGGACAACTTGTTTAGTATACAAGAACTACCATAGGCAAAGTTGGCATGCTACAATCATTGTATTGTTGAATATGAGTTAAGTCATAGTTGGCAAAAAATGCCATTTTCATAATGGAAAAATCTATCAGCCATGCCCTGCACAAACAACTCATAGAACAATCCCATCTATTAGTATCCAAGCTAAGGTCAAACTGGAAAATAACCATTTATCTTTTTACTTAACCGTTCCTCTTTGTTAATGAGCTTGATAACAAAACATGCAGTCTTGAAGGCTTCAAGAAAACTTTCATAATAAATTCCTCACTTGAATATACACACCAGTCACTAAGAGTCTGAGACACAAGCAAATATCATGGCTACATCATCATCTAGGACCTATCTTAGATGCCAACACATGACTTGCTGTGATGTTGGGATAAGTGATGCAAGCTCCTCTAAGCCATAGACTTATATTTTTTGTTTTAATATTTGTTTTGATGCCATGGATTTCATAATCCATGAGATTTGTATACATTTGACAATATTCATAATTTTAAAATTATATCTAACAATGTTGTTTCCTTCAGCTAAAAATTAAAATTCATTTTTATACTCATGTGATCAATGTATACTCGTGTATATGGTCAAAGTAGCTTTATTTGATTAGTTTATTGTGTCTTTAAAGTTTATTTATTAAAGGGTGCATGAAACAAGTTTTGAATCCTTAAAAATCTCTATATTTCATGGTTTTTTCAAATTTTTGGAGTCTTTGCCGAGTCTGAGTGCCAAGTCCGAGTCCGAGTCCGAGTCAAAAATCAGCTTGCTGAGTCCAAGGCAAGTCTGAGTCTTGTAACACTGGATCAAAGACAAGCTGCAAGAATTTTCACCTTAAGAAATCATGAGATTCTGAGTGGAACTTTCATTCACAAAGTGAAGGTTATAAATTTGAAACAACATTTAGCAATACATTCAGAAAGAGTCTGAGATCATCCTTGGACCTTAACCTTAACCAATGTTCACCTTCATCTAGGGAGTTTCTTTTGGAAATATTTCTAGTAATCGAGAGGAAATTGAGTAGAGGCAAGCAGGGCAGTGCAAAGAAAGATTTCCATGCTCCTGAGAGATCAAACCTATAGACATCATATTTGTAAATGAAATAAAAGTGCAATCTTTTCACATGGATTTTTTCTACCAATAAGGATTTTCTCCACATGTATTGTGTTTGTTTGTTGGTGTGATGTACAATATTTTCTATGCATAATCTTTTCCTTGTTTGCTGTATGGCTGAAGATATTGTTAATCAAGCCTTTTACTTATGTCAGTGGTTTTTTCATGTATTACAGTCATGTAGACATTGGAATCGATATTTAGGATTTCAATGTATTATGTGTAGTGAGTTGTATCAACTTTCAATTTCAACAGCCTTGAAAAGTCAAAATAAAGTCATGAAAAAACTGATCTTATAACAATATCATCAACCTTAAAGTAGAGCACCCCTTCTAACCATTTAAGATAACCACCTTCAAAAGAAAATTGTGAT
The DNA here is from genome assembly GCA_007258455.2 of Sequoia sempervirens. Lineage (NCBI taxonomy): Eukaryota > Viridiplantae > Streptophyta > Pinopsida > Cupressales > Cupressaceae > Sequoia > Sequoia sempervirens. The sequence goes on along the minus strand of VDFB02058242.1, from coordinate 279,215,865 downwards.
TTTAAACCCGAGAGCCTACTCACACAAACTACATAATGAAACAAGTAAATGAAGCCAATCAAACATCTTGGGAACCAGGAATCCATAAAGTGTGTAACTTAACTGAAGATTTTTATTCCCATCCATGAGATTTTTATTCCCATCCATGAGACCAAAATTGCCTATTGGAGACCAAAAAGTAGCTTAAACACAATAGATTTTTTAATTATTTTGGGACTTGACCCATGAGTGTTTTAATTCGCCTCATGATGACCTCTATGAGAAGTCATTGCACTAAATACATATTTTCTCATGTATGTTGGTATGTAGTAATCATAAGGCAAGGGGGCATTGGCGCACAGTAATTATAAAGCAAGGGAAGCCACTAGCACACAAGTATCTTTAAGTATTTGTTAGTGAGGAGGAGGAATGGTGAATGTAATCTATCACTTTAGGATTTTCACCCTCTAAACTTTCTCCCCACTAGAAAAGATTTTGTAGAACAAAATGCCATATAGATAGATCACCCTTGTCTCCAACATCTTGTCAATGTGCGATTGTCCTTATTACAACCTAATCACATATTTTTGTTAAGTAATTGAAGTATTTCACAGGCATTCTTCTACATATTTATAAGAGTGAGAATAGACAAAAACAAAATTACAAGGGAAGCAAGGCTGATATTGAACCATTGTAGCTTTTTTCTGAAAGGTGGAGTTTCGAGTTTAGGTCAAAACTTCCCTTGTCTTTGTTAATCTCCTCTCTTCAAAGGAGGCATTCCAAGATTCAACCATCAGAGTGTTGATGTACCTATCTTAGATGCCAATGTAGGCTGAGTACTCCGTGATGTAATGCCTTTGTCTCCACTACCGTTGAGATATAAAATAAATATATTATTTCCTCCCCTTCTTTCTAGGTGTTTCCTAATTACCAGCATTGCATCTCAGCTGGTGCGAATTAGTCCTCAATTGATGGTGCTCATATATAAGATTGAATTCATTGAGGTAGTAATCATTTTCTCGAGAGAGTTTCTCTGTCCACATTGGTTAGCCTGAATTTGTATTGCATAATTTTAAATTCCACTTGAACTAGAGAACAAGATATATTTCCTTTCAAACAGTCCAATTTATAATGATGCTAAATACAATTACGCATCACATGATATCTTAGATCAAGTCAACTCTAAGACATGAAATATTAAATCAATAGAATCAACAAAGCTTGGAGAATTTATTTTTAAACTGGACACCCACAGAAACAATCTTAATAAGTAAATACTCTCTACTAGGCCCTGTTCACAAGTATGGCCTGGATACCCGTAGAACCAAACTCCTACAGAAGTAAATACTGATCAATGTGGCTCAAGGGGCATTGAAATTTATCTCATCTACCAATGAGGCTAGAAATCAGCTGATCGTTGAATTTGCAACTTATCTGGATAACAGTTCAAGAAGCATGACCCAAAACATTCATACTTAATTTTATCCGAAAGCTTTTTTTCGACTGTACGAAACTTGGAAGTTATAAACTTTAAAGATTCAACTGTATTCTTCTAATTAACATCATAATCAAAAAAAAAAAACTTTTAGTAGCCATCTCCAATTTAAGCATCCAACGAAATCCTTATATGAAAAAAAATTGTTCAGATTATAAAGCGTAGAATCAACAAAAGTGTAGAACTAGTCCAATTCCTTCGTTCTCGCTCGTTTTGTATTAAGTCTCAGAAAAATCATCAATACTCCAGTAAAGAAAAATAACAGAATTGCCACAATTTCGAATATCTTTTAAATTGCAATATTGTGTAACTACACAAATGGGTGTTTTTCATTTACTACTTTGACACCCCTGTGCCCACACAAAATATGTTGAAAACCGGCACATCGCAAGGGAAAGAAAGGAATTCATGCAATGCACTGGAAGTTTGAAAGGAAAAGAATGCAGAGGATCACCTTTTTCTTTTCGATCTTTTTCACGGCAGCTTTTTCATTGGAAACCTTATCAATGGCAACATAAGTGTACCCAAATTGGCCATGTCCCAGCAATTTACCAATCATATATTTCTGATCAAAGTTCCTGTCATATCCAAACACTGTTCTTTTGCCCAGAGGAGCGTTGGCGTACTTGGAAGTTTTTCGCTGTTGAGGTTTTTCATCATTGGCTGGGGGGTTCTGCTGAGCGTTTGGATCGCCTGTTTTCTTTATGGGCAAGCAATAACAGATACCCATTGAATATTAATTTAACCGTGATAATATCGATGGCCTGATCGTTTTCTAGCTCAGCAACAGAAAACACATCCGCAGAGATCGGAAGAGCTTGGAAATTAATTTCTTCAAAACCACTCTTCTTCATTCGGGAAAACTGCTCCCGCAAACGACAATGAGGAAAATATGGGTCTCTAAAAAATTGCAAGTCAAAGACAAATGTTACAATGGCACGGATGGAAAGAGCGTGGATTGGGGTGGTCCTCCTGTCTTTGTTACCTACAATGTTTTTTTTATTGTTACCTCCATGGGTGATGAAGGAACTTGATTGGATGTTGAATTATGCTATTATGCAGCTTTTAACTATTTAATTTGAACTACTGTATAGTGGAGCGATCAGTTTTTTTAATTTCAGTTGGTGATATCGTTCAACCTCCATTCAAGGGTTTAAGTGTATAGGTTTCAATAAAAGCATTTTTTGAGTGTCCTTATTTGGAAGTGTTTTTTGTGGAAATATGTGGAAAGATGGATTATTTTAATTTTTCCATTGAATTTCAATAATATATCTAAATAATGTTGAGAGATATTTTAGTGGAGCAGTTTGATTTTTGGGAGATCTGAGTTTAAAAAATTCAATACAGGAGACTCCCAAGCATAAGTTCAAAACAAGAAAATTTTCTATATGTTGTCATTTCTATAGACAGTATAATGAATACATTAAAAAGAAGTTCTCCACAACATGGATCGTTACTAGGTTGTTATTTCTGTTATAGAAAATGTGAATACAAAACAAGAAAAAAAATTGCAGTTCTGCACAACATGACTGGTTACCAACATGTTCAGATACGAGGTTTTCGAAAATGAACAAAAAGATCGTTACCCTCATCCAATGGAAAATGTGAATACAAAACAAAAAAAAATCACATAAATAACCTAGAGATATATTTTGTTGAGACTATTACATTATTTCACATAAATTATTATGTAGATATTATTAGTGAATAAAATTATTACATAGATTTAAGTTTAAATATTCATTTTTCTTTCTTATAATTATATTATATTATCATTTCATTTCATTTATATTTTATTTAATATAAAATAATTTGAAAAATTATTATATGAAATATATTATTATTTACATTTATATTATATAATTATTGTATATTATTATTTAATATAATGTAATAAATTTATATTATATTGTACATTATTATAACATGATTATTATATAAATTTTATGTTTACATAATTATCATTTTTTCTTATAATTATATTCTATTATTATTTGATTTCCTTTTTATTTTATTTCATATTTATCTCTCTAATATTTTTAATATTAATATATAATTATTTTTATTAAAATCATTTTTTTATGTGGCAAGGGTCCCTGGGGTGAGACTAGCCCCTTGCGGGTGGATGCCATAGCCCGCATATAGGCCCACCGGTCAACCATGAGAGCGAGGGGTTGAACCCGAGACCTATGGGGAGCAAGCCCATGGCCCAAACCAACTCCATTACCCGGACAAGCTATTAAAATCATATTTTAATTATGGAAGTTAGATTATATATAATAATTACATACTATTGTTATTGTAATTTATTGTTACTAATTATTTTTTTTGGACGTTACATTAATTATATTATTACAATATACTTTTTAAAAAATTAATTAAAGGTATCTCTTCATTTTTTTTAAGGACAATATCAAGGACAATGACAATTCATTTGCCAACTCCTTCGTTAAGTGATGTAATATTTCTTATGGCTCACTGAGCAACCTAGCTTGAGAATAAAGATCAAGCATATATCTATAAGTGGTTGTATTTGGCTCAAGGCCTCTCACACGTAAGCTCGTGAACTTCTTCTAAGCTTCATTGATCTTGCCTACATGACCAAATGCATTTATAATAGCATTACAAAAAGATATGTCAAGATTCAAAGACTGTAATTGACTAACAAACTCTAAAGCTTCATCATTCAAACAATATGAAGTCGTGTTACCCCTCATTTTGTTTCGGTCCATGGGAGTCCTTTGTTGACTTAGAATCGGCTCAGTCCTACTTAAGCGATGTTTTTTTTAGCCATGCAAACTTGGGTGGTGTTTTATGTAGTTCGTGTAACCCCCCGCTTTGTCGCTTGAGCTTGTTTTCCTCATTTGGGCAGTGCCTTGTGTAGTTCTTTGAACTTTTCCTTTCTCGCCTACATGATAATTGTTATTGAAGTGGCATCTTAACATGATATTTGAACTCGGGCACACTTTTATGCAGTTCTTTGAACTCTCCACTTTACCACTTATAGAAATTTACTTTCAAATTTTGAAAGATGTTTGTGATGAAAGCAGTGAAGTGACAACCACCACGTGTTGTGGAGAAATTAAATATATTAAATGCTCATCTACCCTCATGTTTTTCCATTAAGTTTTAAGAAAGTTTCAAAGCTAAACATTCTCATTGTGATGAGATTCTTCGACGATGAGTCAGACGAGACGCGGAATTCCAGCTGTAGAATTCGCCATTGAAGGTATTTATAGTATCCACTTGTTTCAACTTGCTTTGTTGTTTATTGCTTGAGCTATAAACTTTCATACATGGCAAGGGTTAAATATGTGGGTTATGAATATGTGTCTGGGCTAACTTATGAGGGACCAAAAATTGGAGATACCCCTCTAAGGCCTATGAGTTTGGATGAAATAAGAAGTAAATTCAATAAACCAAACCTGTCACCCATCACTGAGAGAGTAATTGATAGCGGGTTAGTCGCAGCTGTCGCATTTCCTTTAGCAGTGCAATGCCCTGAACTCATCTTAGAATGCATTAGGCACTATAACTCACAAACACGAGAGGTTAGGACAAAAGATAATAGACTAGTTCTGAAAGTCCAGAGGTCCACCTTTGTGTCTTACTTGAGGATCCTGAAAAAGGATGAATATTCACCTATGAATATGATAAATTATCAAATTGAATTCTCTATAAAGAAAGGGGTCTGCAGGAATGAAATGGTGAAAATTTGGTTGGCCAAGCCTAAAAGGGGTAAGTCTTAATTGCCTCGGAAGTTGCACATAACTCATTTTGTGGAAGAAGTGGTCGGCATTGTAGTGTTATTACATAGGGTAAGGGGAAATGTAAACGTTCATGGACTTGAGGAATGGATGTATTTCTTCATCCAAACTATGTTATGCGGAGAGCAATTTCTAGATTGGGCGAAAATTATCAGCGATCACCTACATGAGTTGATGACTTTCTTTACCCTTAACAAGTTCTTCTACATGTCTTCATACTTGATATGCGCCATTGCCAACACAAGACCCTAGCCTGGATTAAGACCAAGTGACTTACCTATAGAGAAAATACCCATCTATGATTATTTTGATAAGCTACAACTTCATAAGAGCTTTCAATATTTCAGGAGAATAACTGATACTTTCACTATGAGGATGGTCAGGGAGTTATAAGGATGTCCTGCAATGCAGTTATCACCTGAAGCAATGCAATTTGTAGACTTTTATGGTAGTCATTTCATTCAATTTCAGATATTCTCTTACATTAGGGTTGGTGGATATGTTGGATTTCTGATCAAATTCCCTAAATATCCTGAGGATAAGTGGGTGCTCATTGATGTAAGCAAGTAGTTGGTCGATGTAAACAGGTTGTGCCAAGGTAGGAAAAGATTAACAATTGGCTTTCCTTTTGGTTTCGGTTCTTATAGTTGTCAATCCATGTCTGATGCCCTAAATATTGAGAGAGAAGTGTCTAAGTATAATATGCTTTCATATGAGAAATGATTTCCTTTTGATTCAAAGGATTATATTAAGAATAATTTGAAACTAAGCCCTAATTTCTTCCATCAACCTAGCCTTGAGGATTTTTGGGCTGACTGTTTTGATGAGTATGAAGTCAGGAAAAGGAGTTGAATGAGGTTGTCAGTGGAACAAATCATCATCTATGACCTAAAATGGGACTTACAGGGAATTGTGGAGGACAGGTCTGACATTGTAGACCCAATCTATACTAAGCTAATAGAAAACTGGCCTATCCCTGCCATGGACTGGAGTGGTAGGGAGAAAGAGACTATTGAAGCAAGGATTGTCGATGTCTTGAATAGAACACGAGAGTGGATGACTAAGAAAAGAACAAAATAGTCTCGTCCTCACACTAGATCTAAGGAGTCACAACCTGTCGAGGGAACTTCCCAGGTTTCTATAAGTGGAAAATCAATGGGTGGTACCTCCTAGTCATTACCATCAAGGGCTCAAGGAGATGGTGGTGAAGATCCACCAGACAAAAACGTGTTTTCACAAACTTGTGGGAAGGACATTCTTAACCTACCAACTTTGGAAAAAGGGAATGAAGAAGAAGATGAAGAAGAGGGTTTGGAAACTTTGAACGTCAACTCCTCTCCCTCTTAGGATGAATCACCTATCAAGGAAGTGAGTTCACGAAAGAGTTCATAGATTTTTTCATCTACAGTGGACACCCCTCCTATTGCTAGAACTTTTTTTGGGTCTTCAACTTTGAAAGCAGTTAATGTCCCAATTACTCCAGCTTGGTTGGAGGATACTTTATCTAGGAAAAGGAAGGTTGTACAACTTAGTGTGCCCAAACAAGATATGGTAGGCCAATTGTTACAAAGAACTTCTACCCCAAAATTGAAGAAGTTAAAAATTGCTGCTAGGTTGATAGATGATGTAGAGTCAGGAAGCCTCCAAGTAGAGATTGCACACCCTTTAGCACAAAAGGATGTCAATCAGGAAACAATAAATGATCTTTTGAGGTGAATAGAATAGATCTTGGCCCCCCTACCAGGGATGGAGACGTTTAGATCTTTCAGGTGTTTGCAACCAAAATGGTTGAAAGGTCGAAAAAGGATAAGGAAAGTAAGAATGAATTAAAGGCCCGGGTTCGAGACTTAACTGGATGTTTAAGATCCATTTTTGAACTTGTTCCTCAACCCCTCTCCCAAGTTGATTCCTCTGTAGAATCCTTAACCATGGTTGGAAAGGAAGCTATGATTAAAGTAAAAAATTGCCAAACCCTAAGCAAGGTTGTGGAGGAATGGAGTGAGTGTCTAACTAAAAAGGGAGGCTTTGTTATTGTTGAATCTATGAAGTGTTTCCGGGAGACAAATGCTTTGAAGACTATTTTGGGGGAGGAGATTGCTCTGATTGAAAAAGAAGAAAATTTATGGAACAATTATCAAACTAAATTGAAATTAATGTTAAGCTGGGATATGGAGAAGCGAGTTGCAAAACAGATTATACCCAATGCTTCAGACACCCATTGCTTGGTATGGAACAAGGGAGTGGAGTGGAAGTTGTAGATTGCTAAACAAAGTTTATAAAAGCTTAGAGAAATCATTGATGAGTGCATTGTTGTTTCAGAAGAAGCTTTAGGTACTTTGGTGGCTCTCGGGTTACTACAAAATAAAGGTGAGATTGGAAATGACATAGACATCAAGAGTTTGATAGATAGTTTCCAGGGAATGGTTAAAGAAATGCTTGATTCACCTTCTCTCAATGTTGAGCATCTATAGAAGCTTAGCAAATTACATTTGCTCACATCCCAAGTGATCCATCTCATGAAAGTCTATGAATGTTGTCTTGAGACAGCTAAGGAAAATCATCTGGTGTGGAAGGTGCGAACGACAAATTTGGCTATTCCTCAGCATAAAGAACTATTACATATCCTTAAAAATTTCCAAGCTTGGTGAAATAAACTCGTGGTGACCCTAGAAGTTAGAAGTGAAGCAACACCGTCGTGACATCTCAACTTCTTTACTTTCCTTTGTTTGTCTTTTCAATTTGATAGGTTTTGGGAAGTAGAAAGAGTCGATTACTCATTCGTCTATTTAATTGCATCTATTTTCATATGTTAACTCTCTCTAGACACTCTTTGAAGACTCTCAATTTACATTTTTGTTGTGAATGAAATTACTGTTTGTCCTGGTGTACATAGTTTATGAAGATAATTTGGTGTTCTTGAATCTTGGTGTTTAAGGATATCTTAATGTCATACTTCATCTTTGTGTGGATTATACAATTCTCTTCATGATAAATTTCACTCCTCAGAAGGTATTGAATGCATAGTTTATTTCTTAAAGTGATTTAAATAGATTGGTCTTTGAACTAATTCCCTATTTACTAAATCTTGCATCTAATATTTAGGAATTTTCTTGATATTGGGTTTTCCTTTCCTGCTTTTTGGTTAAAAGCATACATGATATTTAGTTTTAGCATTCAAATTCATTGAAAATTTGGTGAGGGAGTTGTACCTCGATAAAATTCATAGGATATTTGTTCTTGTTTAAGAACAAAATATTTAGAGTTGTTGGTTTTCTGGCACCTTTCCCTGATATAAGGATTATATTATCTCAAGGTGCCCAATATGTCAGCCAACAGATTTTTGATGACTCCACTACGGAGATTTGGTTTGCTCTGTCTAGGTACAACACATAGATAATTCAATTAATCTTGGATAACCAAAGATTCACTAGGGGGCAGAGGAGTAGGGGAATTTCTTATTCCATTTTTTGAAACCCTGTAAAGAAGTAACTTTTCCTATATTATCCCCTTTGCGCGAAGGGTTGGGGCTAGAAGTAGACCTGCTTTTCCAACTAGGACACCTTCAAATCACTCTATCTCCCAAGCACTCATTTTACACGGGACTGTTTTAGTGGTTGTAGTAAATTTTCCCCTTAATATGGCTCATCAACAACCACCACAACCTATTCCCTGGGGTGCTGTTGTCGGTCCCTTGCAGTTAGGAAATAACCTACATGATTTACCCAAGGTTTCTCACAAGAAATTGACTAAATTCAAAGGATATGGAAAGATTTCACCAAAGGAACACATTGATGCTTTCTTCACCGCGTGTGGTGTGCTTGTTGTATAGGAAGAAGATGTTGTCATTAGACTACTTGTAAAATCTTTAGTTGATGCAATAGCTCAATGGTTTTATCAATTACCTCATGGATGCATTACTAATTGGGCCACAATGAGTAGTAAATTTGAGGCAAGATTCAAAAGCATAGACAATGACTTGACTTTAATAGCACAAGTTACTCAGATGAAGAAAGAACCAGGTGAGTCCATGAGAGACTTTGTGGCTAAGTTCAACAATATTGTGAATCAAATTACGGTTGCTAAGAGACCTTCCCTAGAAATGAAAAAAAAATTCTTCATAAATGTGTAGCACCCTAATATTGATCTCCTCTTAAAGAGAGAACCGGTAAATACTCTTGAAGCTACGCAGGTGCTAGCGGTTGAGCTGGAAGATGATTTTATCTCAGTGGGTAAATGGAAGAAGGATTTTCAGACAAACAAAGCACCTCCAACTTCTTCCTCTAATCCTATGATCCAAAGATTAGCTAATGATGTAATTGCTCTCAAGAGGCAAATGTCGAAAGGCAACCAGCCTTATCAGGACATTCCCAGGAGAGCAAATTTTCAACCAGGGAACAAGACGTTTCCCTTGGCTCCAACTCAATAGAGGTTGGCGATTGAGGCTCCTTTTGCAGACAACAAAAATAATATGTGTTTTTCACCTAACATCAGATCATGATGGTGTTGAATGTCCTAAGATGAATAGGTTTATGCAATTGACCACCACCAAGGAGGTTATTGAAGAAGTCACAGAAGAGGGTTCTTCATCTAATCAATATGGCAACTCTGCAAATGGATATTTGGAATTCAAACATGATGATGATAGAGGAGGGGATGTTTATATCACTTTGGATGATGCTACCTGTGCCACTATTACCCAAAGTTAGCAACACTCCAATCAAAAAGGTACTCCAAATCCTCCTAAAGTCTTACTTACATGAGCTAGTGCAACTTCAAAAGGTGGAAATTCCTCACAAAGTGTAGTTGATAACTCTTCTAAAATCTCGATTGTAGCGCCCATCGAAGACTCAACAAGCACCTTTGATAATGTAGAGTTTTACAAAAATTCTAAAGTGCAAATTTCCCAAGCAAAATATTTAAGGATGAATCCTAAGGAGTTAGATAGATTAATTGAATATGTTAGGCCAGGGCATTTTGAATCTCATGTAGGCTTGGACAAAGGAATGGTTAGTTCTTAGGGTTCAGCCGTCGATGTTGCATCCAGCAGCAAGACGCCTTCACCATCCATCACTGATGCAAAGCCTAACCCATTTTATGTATCACTATTTGTGAATGGATTCAGAGTAAATAATTGCATCATCAACTCAGGTGCCTTTGACAATGTCATGCCTACGCAGATTGCCAAAACCTTGGGGCTTGAGATGACTAGAACTTTTGGGAAGTGTTACTCTATGGATTTCAAATAGATTCCTCTACTTGGGAAAATTAAAGATGCTCAAGTTGCATTTGTAGCTCATCCAATTATACGACTCAAACTCACCATCTTGGTTGCAGACATACCAGCTAGTTACGATATGCTTCTAAGCAAGAGCTTTGCAAAGACTTAGGAGGAGAAATACAATTAGACTGGTCATATGCCATTATACTAGTTGGCAAAGAAAAGGTGTGCTTGGAGCTTGAATCTAAAGCTAAGATAACCATTCTTAAGTTAGAAGACCCTAAGGCACAGATTCTATATGACGAAAATGAGTTTGGGAACTATATTCTTTTCTCATAAGAGGAGAGAGGAGATGATGTACATGTTCCAGATTCATAACTTGAACTGTGGACGATGGAATTTGATGGAAGTTGTTCCCATGTTGGATTGAGAGCAAGTGTTGTTCTTATTTCTCCTTCTGGTGAGCAATTTCCTTTCGCCTATAAGTTGGAATTTGTGAATACAAACAATATTGTTGAATACGAGGCTCTTTTGTTAGGGTTGATCAAAGCTAAAGGTATGGGAATTAAGTTGCTTAAATTTTTAGGGGATACTAAATTAATTGTCAAAAAAGTTCAGAATGCTTTCACCATTAAAAAGGAAAGGTTGAAACATTATCGAAATCGATTTTGAACAGTTATTGAAAATTTTGATGTCTTCGCAATAGAAGTTATTCCCAGAGAACTTAATTCCAAGGCTGATTCACTTGCAGTCTCGACCTCTTTGTTGCTTCCACATCCTGAATTCAAAAACAAGCCTTACAGAATAGAATTGATTTATAGGCCAAGTGTTCCAGATAATGTTGATCATTGGATGGTTTTTGATGATGACAAGAAGATTCAAGCCTTCATAGAGAATGTTGAAGCCTTTGCTCAAGTCTTCTTCGAAGGAGGAGACAACAAATGTAAGGAATTTTGTTATGGAAAAATGGGTGGCCTCAAGGATGAACTTATTCAGTTAAAGGGAAACAAAATACCCAAGGGACTCATTTCCCTTGAAGATTTATTTGATCATCATGACCGCTCCATAAAGTGAAAGATGGGTGAAATTGTTAATCACTCTGACAAGTTCGAAGCGGTCAATATTGGAGATCCAGATTCTCCTAAAATGGTTTATATTAGAAAATGTTGTTCACTGATGAGAAAAAATGTCTCATCTATTATCTAAATAAAACCATGTATTTTACTTAATTATGAAGTTTATCAAGACTGTGCATGATGAGGAAAGTAAGAGATTTTCAGTTAGAGAAGTCAAGATTTCATCATATATTGAAAATTACGATCTGGGTTCTTGAGATTTTTGGATAAAAATTATGAGACAAGAAGGAAAAAAAAATCATTAAATTTCATGAAAATCCAGTTCGTGGTTTGAGAGAAAAATTCACTAGTCTGATGCTCCGAAACTTTGCTTTCATACTCCATAATTTCTAGAGCTAAAGAAGGACCTAAATGAAGGATAAGTATGATAACATTTATGAAGAGGTTGAGCAGTTTGGGATTCTATGAGCAGTTAAGGGACAATAGTTGAGAGCATCTAGAGGGAAATTCAAAGTATCTAAGGCAGGTTGTTGGATTGTGCAAACAAATGGAACATATCTAGGAGATAGTTTTGGGCAGTTTTAACCTTTTTGCAAGCATTTAGGAGCCGTTTTATGAGCTTTATTGATACAAAAGGGAAAGGCATGACTTTTTCAACATTCAAATGTCTTTTTGGAGCTTGTTTAGGGGCTACAAAATAGGCATATTTGTTTTGGACGACCAAAGAAGATTGACTCAGCAAGATAAAGAAAAGACTTATCTTTTCCCTCAACACATGTTTATATCTTCTAGCAAGCTATTGCACAACCATAAGGCTCATCTTTTATAATTCTATAAATTCATTGTAATCAAGGAATTAAATGGGGGAAGAGTTTTATAAAATAATAGAGTTCAATTTTTAGCAGCAGTAGTGTAGTTTTTTGTAGTTTTCTTTTCATAGTTTATTTTTCAGCAATCTTTCCATTCCTTGTTATTTACATTTCTAGAATTTCCCTTTGAATGCTTCTTAAGATAGATTTCATTACAGAATTTTCATTTACTAACTCTTAGATTAGATTTGTTTCCAATAATTTCTTTCATGCATTTCCTTTCAATTTTGTTTATAGAAAAAGAATGTCATGCAAATAATTTCTTCTCCCTCTTGCATCTGGCCATGGACACCGCTCAGGATTGACATTTATAATTAAATGATGAGGATTACATCGACCTTCATCATTCACTTGAAGAGAAGGAAAGGTTGGTAGCTCTGCTTATCAAGTATAAAGAAGTTTTTGTTTGGTGTTATGACGACCTAAAGACCTTCATGAATGGAAAATTCCAACACCACATTCCATTAAAGGAAGGAAAGGTTGCTTTTAGGTAGAAGCAGAGAAACTATAACCCCAAAGTCACTGATACAATTTTTAGAGAAATTGACAAGATGTTGAAGGCCCGGATTATATATCCCATACATCATTCAACCTGGGTGGTGAATATTGTTCCAGTTCGCAAGAAAAATGAGGAAATTCGGATATGTGTTAACTTCAAGAGTCTGAATCAAGCATCATTAAAAGATGATTATCCTCTTCCTAACATGGATCATATCTTACAAGCAATCGCTGGCTTGGAAATGGTGTCCATGTTGGATTATTTCTCTGCTTATAACCAAAATAGTGTGGCTAAAGAAGATCAACATAAAATGACATTCACCACACCCTAGGGAACCTTTGCTTATAATTGGATGTCGTTCAGGCTTATCAATGTGGGACCAACATTTCAATGAGATATGGTCCTATACTTTGGCAATCTCCGAAACAAAATCATAGTCATCTATCTTGATGACTTAGTAATGTTCTCCAAGAAAAGAAAAGATCACATACAGGATCTGAAGCAAGTTTTACAGAGATGTAAAGAAAATGGTATTTCTCTTAATCCCAAGAAGTCTATTTTTCTGTCATTGAGTGTAAACTCTTGGGTCACATTGTGTCCAAAGAAGGTGTGAGAATAGACCTAGAAAGAGTAGAGGCTATCTTGAAATTAAGCCTCCCTTCGAGCCGAATTGGTGTGAAGTCTTTTTTTAGCCAGGTAAATTTCTTGAGGAAATTTGTCCTAGACTTCTCTGAAATCACCAAGCACATTGCAAGAATGATGAAATAAAAATGATCCTTTAAATGGAATAAGGTTGGGAAGCAGGAATTCAAAGATATTAAAGAATCAATTGCTCAAGCTCCTACCTTGGTCAATCCTGATTTTAGGAAAGATTTCATTATCTATTACTATGCTTCAGAAAATACTACATTTGTTGTGTTGCTGCAAGAGAACAAAGATAATGTTCAGGCACCTATTTCCTTTATGAGAAAATTGTTAAAGAAACATGAGTTGAACTATTCTCAAATCGAGAAACATGAGTTTGCAGTAGTCAGGGCAGTTAAGCAATTTCACTTTTATATCTTGCATTCACACTCAATTGTGTATGTGCCAGATCCTATTGTTAAGAGTATCCTAAATCAACAAGATATTGATTGCAATAGGAGGGGTAACTGGATAGTGAAAGTGCAAGAGTATGATTTGGACCTTAAGCCTACAAAGTTAGTCAAAGAAAGAGGCCTTTGTAAATTGATGGCAGAAGACCCAAAAGAGGTAGAAGAAGATGAAAATTTACCCTTGGTCTTAACTGTAGGCTTACAGATGAGTGGTTCTCTGACATAGCCCACTTTCTCACCTATGGGGAACGTCCTCAACACCTTTTAGGTAAACAGAAAAGGAATTTGAAATTGAAATCAACCAAATACGTCATTTGGAATGACACTTTATACAAGTGCAGCTTAGATGGGATGTTTTTGAAGTGTGTGGATAAAATCCAATAGGAAAGATTCCTTACCATTTTCCACAATCAAGCCTATGGAGGTCATTTCTCTTCCCCTGTGACTACTTTTAAGATCATAAGACATGGTTATTACTGGCCCAAGATGTTCAAAGATGCTTATCATTGGGTTGCTAGGTGTGAAAAATGTAGGTTGTTTGCAGGAAGACCTCAATTGGTAGTTTTATCGCTCAGGCTTGTAGTAATTGACGGGTCATTTCAACAATGGGGTATCAACTTCATAGGGTCAATTAGTCCACCATCTAGTGGAGGTCATACTCACATCATCACAACCACAAATTATTTCACCAAGTGGGTGGAAGCAATCCCAATTAAAAGAACCAATTCTGAAGTAGTATGTAATTTCATTAAGGAAAACATTTTGGTTAGGTATGGAGAACCTCACAAATTAGTTGTTGACAATGCAACTAGCTTTACCTCCAATGAGATTTCACTCTTTTGCTATGATTACGGGACCTCCCTATCTCATTCAGCTAACTATTATCCTCAAGGAAATGGTCAAGTCGAGTCTAGTAACAAGAATTTAATAAACATTATCAAGAAGTTAGTTGATGACAACCTGAGAGATTGGCATAAAAGGCTATATGAAGCTTTGTGGGCGGACATAACAACTCCTAAGAAGGCCATTGGAATGACTCCTTTTGAATTGGTATAAGTGCACTTCCCCTCTCATTGGAATTATCAGCTCGTAAATTGCAGACTACTATCAAAGATTTTGAATTCAACAATGCCTTGGAGAAAAGAATTCTATATCTGACCAAAATCCAAGAGGAGTGAGAGGATATGATTGATAAGATAACCATACATCAGGAAAAGGTTAAAAATATTTTCAACAGGAAAGCTAGGCCTAGGAAATTTATGATTGAGGATTCAATTTTGCTTTGGGATAACTGTAGGGAACCTAAGGGCGAACATAAAAAGTTTGATGCACTTTAGATCGGTCCTTTTAAAATCACTCATGAGTGTAGGCCTAACACCTTTCACCTTGCATACCTTGATGGAACCCCCTTGCTTATTCCTTATAATGGGAAGGACATGAAACTCTGCCAACTTTGATTGATCGGGAGGTTCCTTTTTGTACATAGTTAGTTTAGGGTTTTGTTTCCTGGGTGCTTGAGAGAGTTTCTTATCTCTAATGACTCTATTGCCAAATGGATAAGACATTGTTCATACTAAGTTGGGTCTGGGTTCATTGCTTCAACCTTGTCAATCTTCGTCCCCAGGCAGAGCCACTATTACCCCTCATTTTGTTTCGATCCATGGGAGTCCTTTGTTTACTTAGAATTGGCTCAGTCCTACTTAAGCGGTGTTTTGTTTAGCCATGCAAACTTGGGTGGTGTTTTATGTAGTTTGGTAACTACTCGCTTTGCCACTTGAGCTTGTTTTCCTCATTTAGGCAGTGCCTCATGTAGTTCGTTGAACTTTTCCTTTCCCACCTACGTGATAATTGTTATTGAAGCGACATCTTGAAATGATATTCAAACATGGGAACACTTTTATGTAGTTCTTTGAACTCTCCACTTTATCGCTTATAGACATTTACTTTCAAATTTTGAAAGATGTTTGTGATGAAAGTAGTGAAGCAAAAACCACCACGGGTTGTGGAGAAATTAAAGATATTAAATGCTCATCTACCCTCATGTTTTTCTACAAATTTTTAAGAAAGTTTCAAAGCTAAACAAACATTCTCATTATGATGAGGTTCTTCGAGGACGAGTTGGACGAGATGCGAAATTCCAGTTGCAAAATTCACCATTGAAGGTATTTATAGTATCCACTTGTTTCAGCTTGCTTTCTTGGAATATTTATGTCTGCATTTCAAAAGGTTGTATATTGCTTGAGCTATAAACTCTCGTACATGACAAGGGCTAAATATGTGGGTTATGAATATGTGTCTGGGCTAACTTATGAGGGGCCAAAAATTACAGATACCCCTCTAGGGCCTACGAGTTTGGATGCAATAAGAAGTAAATTCAATAAACCAAACCCATCACCCATCACTGAGTGAGTAATTGATAGTAGGTTAGTTAAAGCTGTCACATTTCCTTTAGCAGTGTAATGCCCCAAAGTCATCTTAGAATTCATTAGGCACTATAATTCACAAACACGAGAGGTTAGGACAAAAGATAATAGACTAGTTTTGAAAGTCCAGAGGTCCACCTTCGTGTCTTGCTTGAGAATCCCGAAAAAGGATGAATATGACAAATTCTCAAATTGAATTCTCTATAAAGAAAGGGGTCTACAGGAATGAAATGGTGAAAAATTGGTTGGCCAAGCCTAAAAGGGGAAAGTCTCAATTGCCTCGAAATTTGCACATAACTCATTTTGTGGAAGAAGTGGCCGACATTGTAGTGTTATTACATAGGGTAAGGGGAAATGGAGACATTCATGGATTTGAGGAATGGATGTATTTCTTCTCCCAAACTATGTTATGCGGAGAGCAATTTCTAGATTGGGCGGAAATTATCAGCGATTGCCTGCATGAGTTGATGACTTTTTTTACCCTTACCAGGTTCTTCTACATGTCTTCATACTTGATATATGTCATCGCTAGCACAAGACCTTGGCTTGGACCTAGTGACTTACCTCCAGAGAAAGTACCCATCTATGATTATTTTCACAAGCTACAACTTTATAAGAGCTTTCAATATTTCAGGAGAATAACTGATACTTTCATTATGAGGATGGTCAAGGAGTTACAAGGACGTCTTGCAATGCGGTTATCACTTGAAGCAATGCAATTTGTAGACTTCTATGGTAGTCATTTCATTCAATTTCAGAGATTCTCTTACATTAGGGTTGGTGGATATGCTGGATTTCTGATCAAATTGCCTAAATATCATGAGGATAAGTGGGTGTTCATTGAAGTAAGTCAAGAAGTTAGCCGATGTAAATAGGTTGTGCCAAGACAAGAAAATATTGACAAATCACTTTCCTTTTGGTTTCAGTTCTTATAGTTGTCAATCCATGTCTGATGCCCTAAATATTGAGAGGGAAGTGTCTAAGTATAATATGATTTCATATGAGGAACGATTTCCTTTTGATTCAAAGGATTATATTAAGAATAATTTGAAACTAAGCCCTAATTTCTTTCATCAACCTAGCCTTGAGAATTTTTGGGCTAATTATTTTGATGAGTATGAAGTTAGGAAAAGGAGTTGGATGAAGTTGTCAGTGGAACAAATCATCATCTATGACCTAAAATGGGACTTACAGGGAATTGTGGAGGATGGGTCTGACATGGTAGACTCAGTCTATACTGAGCTAATAGAAAACCGGCCTATCCCTTCCATGGAATGGAGCAGTAGGGAGAAAAATACTATCAAAGCAAGGACTGTTGATGTCTTGACTAGAACATGAGAGTGGATGACTAAGAAAAGAACAAAATAGTCTCATCCTCACACCAGATCTAAGGAGTCGCGACCTGCCAAGGGCGCTTCCCAGGTTTCTGCAAGCGGGCAATCAACTGGTGGTACCTCCCAGTCATTACCATTAGGGGCTCAAGGAGATGGTGGTGAAGATCCACTGGACAAAAATGTGTTTTCAAAAACTTGTGCGGAGGATATTCTTAACCTGCCAACTTTGGAAAAAAGAGAATGAAGAAAAAGAGGAAGAAGAGAGTTTGGAAACTTTGAATCTCAACTCCTCTCCCTCTTAGGACAAATCACCTATCAGGGAAGTGAGTGCACCGCAAAGGTCACAAAATGTTTCATCTATAGTGGACATCCCTCCTATTGCTAGAACTTTGTTTGGGTCTTTAGCTGTGAAAGTAGTTAATGTCCCACTTACTCTAGCTTGGTTGGAGGGTACTTTATCTATGAAAAGGAAGGTTGTATAGATTAGTGTGCCTTAACAAGATATAGTAGGCCAATTGTTACGTAGAACTTCTACCCCAAAATTGAAGAAGTTAAAAGACTACTGCTAGGTTGATAGATGATGTAAAGTCAGGAAGCCTCCAAGTAGAGATTGTGCACCCTTCAATGCAGAAGGATGTCAATCAGGCAACAACAAATGATTTTTAGGTGAACAAAATAGATCTTGGCCCCTCTACCAGGGATGGAGACGTTCAAATCTTTCAGGTGTTTGCAGCCAAAATGGTTGAAAGGTCGAAAAAGGATAAGGAAATTAAGAATGAATTAAAGGCCCAGGTTTGAGACTTAACTTGATGTTTAAGATCCATTTTTGAACTTGTCCCTCAACCCCTCTCTCAGGTTGATTCCTCTATAAAATCCTTGATCGTGGTTGGAAATAAAGCTATGATTAAAATAAAAAGTTTCCAAACCCTAAGTAAGGCTATGGAGGAATGGAGTGAGTGTCTAACTAAAAAGGGAGGCTTTGTTATTGTTGAATCTATGAAGTGTTTCCGGGAGACAAATGCTTTGAAGACTACTTTGGGGGAAGAGATTGTTGCGATTGAAAAAGAAGAAAAGTTATGGAACAATTATCAAACTAAATTGAAATTAATGTTAAGCTAGGTTATGGAGAAGTTGGTTGTAGAACATATTATACCTAGTGCTTCATACATCCATTGCTTGGTATGGAACAAGGGAGTGGAGTGGAAGTTTTAGATTGCTAAACAAAGTTTGTAGAAGCTTAGGGAAATCATTGATGAGTGCACTGTTGTTTCAGAAGAAGCTCTAGGTACTTTGGTGGCTCTTAGGTTACTATAGAATAAAGGTGAGATTGGAAATGACATAGACATCAAGAGTTTGATAGATAGTTTCTAGGGAATGGTTAAACAAATGCTTGATTCACCTTCGCTCAATACTGAGCATCTAAAGAAGCTTAGCAAATTACATTTGGTCACATCCCAAGCGATTGATCTCATGAAAGTTTGTGAACATCATCTTGAGATAGCTAAGGACAATCATCTAACATGGAAGGTGTGAATGACAAATGTGGCTATTCCTCAGCATAAAGAACTGTTACATATCCTTAAAACTTTCCAAGCTTGGTGAAAGAAACTCATGGTGACCGTAGAAGCTAGAAGTGAAGCGACACCATCATGACAACTCAGCTTCTTTACTTTCCTTTGTTTGTCTTTTCAATTTGATTGGTCTTGGGCAACAGAAATAGGTGGTTACTCATTCGCCTATTTAATTGTATCTATTTTCATATGTTAACTCTCTCTAGACACTCTTTGAAGACTCTCGATTTACATTTTTGATGTGAATGAAATTACTGTTTTTCCTGGTGCATACAGTTTATGAAGATAATTTGGTGTTCTTGAATCTTGATGTTTAAGGATATCTTAATGTCATACTTCATCTTTGTGTGGATTATGCAGTTCTCTTCATGATAAATTTCATTCCTAAGAAGGTATTGAATGCATAGTTTATTTCTTAAAGTGATTTAAAAAGATCGGTCTTTGAACTCCTATTTACTGCATCTTGCATCTGATATTTAAGAATTTTCTTGATATTGGGTTTTCCTTTCTTGCTTTCTGGTCAAAAGCATACATGATATTTAGTTTTAGCATTCAAATTCATTGAAAATCTGGTGAGGGAGTTGTACCTCAATAAAATTCAGAGGATATTTGTTCTTGTTTAAGAAAAAAATATTCAGAGTTGTTGGTTTTCTGGCACCTTTCCCTGATATAAGGATTATATTATCTCAAGGTGCCCAATTTGTTAGCCAACAAGTTGCAAAAAATTTCTTAAGAAAATTATATGTGCAACTGTTAGGGTAAACCCCTAGACTCTCCATTCTCTCAAACAACTTCTAGGCCTTTTTTTTCTCTGGCACACTTTTTTTTCTCCCTCTTTCTTGACTACAATTAAACACCTTTTTAGCTTCTAACCAATAAGCTTGTGCCCCATATGCATCCATGCAGGAAAAATAGCATTTAGAGATCATTCATCCATCAATATGAAACCTTTCAAACCATGTCCATGCTTGATCCATAAACGCTAAATGTGTGTACATCCTAAGAACAACTGATTGTGAATTTTCATCAACATCAGTACTCAACTCATCCATCTCTTGAATAACGATATGAACTTCATCAACACTATTTATAATAATTAAAGCATATAGACTAGTTCTAACTCACATCATTAAGAATAAGCCTCGTCTCCTTCATCTTTGTGATGTACCACAACGCCCTCTCAACATTTTCATTTTCAACATGCAATGAGATAAGTGTGGTGTATGTCCTTGCATCTAAGATGCAACCAAGCTCTTCCATATTGATCATGAATGCATCTTCCTCCTCCAAGCGTCCATTAAGCCCACAAATATGAATAATTGTATTGTATGTAACAACATCTAGAATTATTCCTTCTAACAACATACCATAAAATACATCTGAAGCTTCTTTGAGTCGTCGTGCCTTTCCATATGTATGAATTAGGGTATAGTATGTGTAAAGGTTTCTTGGCCTCTCCAATTCTGCATCACCATTGGAAGGGTCGATGGTCTTGTTGCTATAATTTCAATAACTCCTTTAAGTGATAAATGAGGGCCCGAAGGAGATCGTTTTCCACTACAAGAACCTTGGAAGAATTGTGTAGCTCTGTCATACTCCCCAACCTTTTTTAAAATGTGAACTATTATGTTCATGGTGACCTCGTAAGTGGAATTTGTAAGTGGCACCTTATTTCTCACCATTACCTCCCAAAATTTTTGTAAATGATCCCATTTCTTTGCTCTCCCAAAAATCTTTAAGTAGGATGTTGTAGTGAAAGACATCTATTTGAAAGCACCCTTTCTCTTGAAACCATCTAAAGATTTCAACAACTCTCTCCCAATTGGACTAATGGTTGAGCATAATACTCATCTCTTTTGCATTTAGCGTGACTTCTCAAGGACCAAGTGCCTCCTCTATCTTCTTCCTGGGTTACAATGCTTTCATAAGGCTTGGAATACACCCACCATATTTGATGTATGAGGGCTTTTGCTTATTTTTTAATGATTTTGAGGTCCTTAATTTAATTTTTCCTTCTTTAGGTGGGTGTATTCTACAAATTCAAATACAAATTCCTTGTAATCTCATATTCTACCATGATGATTGCATGTTTTTTAGATTGTAGTTTCCAAAATGTCTATGATAGATGCTTAAGTAAGTTATATTGAGAAGATTGTTGTAAATTATTTTATAGTGATTTTAATCTAGGGGAAAATAGCTTGAATGAGGTTGATACTATGAAATAAAGTTATGAAATATAAAATTCCATGGGTAAAAATGCATATAGCCCATATATACGCTACTCAGCCATGTCTCTGACATACCACAAAAATTTCAGACAATCTAATATGCACCTTTGTTGTGTCCATTACCAAATACATTTCAAGTATGATCATCAGACCCCTGAGTATGTACAAATGTATTGGATTTACTCTACAAGTCCTTGAACAAATCTTCAAATTTTGTAGAGGTGATTGCATTCAAGATCTAATTCCTTACTTTTAGCTGAATATTTAAACGAGAGTAGTCAGATATGTCACACCACATACAAGAGTGTTGTTTTCTCTATTTAATTTCACCATGAATATGAACATAGCCTAAAGCTACCTGTATAGGTTGCATGCTCGTCCTTCCTACTATGCAAAACAACAAGACTCTCAAATTCTTGGTTATCGCTTCCAAGCCATAGTCATAAACAAGAATCCCACATCCATTCATAAAAACATTGCACCCTATAAAAGAACTAAAAAGTTAGCATAAAAATATGCACTTCCAATATAACTAATAAAAACGGTTGTGCAAGTGGGCAAGGATTTATGAATATTTATAACTGCATGTAACTTTAATATGTTCTTGTCCTTTCAAAAAAAAGATTATTTCACAGATTGTTCACCCCTCTTAATGTACGCACAAACATTGGATTTATTCATGGCATAACCAAGTAGTGGACCTATTTTTGCTCAAATCAACGGTGGTTGCTACATGTCATATGTTTTTCTATACACGAAAAAATGGCATTATAGTGGAACGCCTCTCAGTGTAATTTTTTATATTATTTATAAAAGGAGCAAAGAATAAAAGTCAAAATACCATAGAGTTCACAACATCATCAGCCATAAGAGCCCCCCCATTACAAAACAAAGACCCTAAAGTAGCAAAAATCCCAAGTATAATCCACATCCCCCCTAAACTACCCTATTACATTTATCAAATTAAGTGTCCGCCAATGAGGAACATCATAGAGTCCATTCACCATCCTGTATCAGCCTGTTATAGTTACATCATATACAGATATATAAAGACCATTAACAGAGTAAAGCACTATACAGATTTATAAACATCAAAACTACTCAAAAAGGATATAAGCATGAAGGAAGACTGTCCATAAAGTGTTCTAGGTTGCCTCTTGACCATCACTCAAAGCTACCAGAGCCTCAACAACAACCATTTCCTCATTAGTCAACTATCCTGTATGCCCCATCTTACTAGCCTTTTTACCCTGTTCTTCTGCAAGATCTTGCCGAAAAGCCTAAAGAGCTCTCATGAAAACATCAACCCCTGGGTGACCCTCAGGCCATAAATGCCCATACCTGGCCTCCATAATGTCAATAGTAACCTGTCTATTCTCCAAGTAGCTCCAAAATTTGTCTTTTGAAAGAGCTACAGTGATATAAACCTGCATAGCAATAGTGTAGAAAGTGAGTCTTCTAAAAGACTCAATAAGCAACCTCCTCTTACCTTGAAAACAATCTTCATTTCTTGCCTTCCAGATGAACCACAAAATGCTAGAAGAAAGACAAATCCAAAATAAAGCAACAAATTTCCCCATCTCTATGTTATGATTACACAAAATTTTCACAGGGAGAGGATGTCCATTATTCCCCCAAATATCTTGTTTATCATAGAAAATTCTCCATATTTCTTTTGCAAAGGCACAATAAAAAAAATGTGATTAATTATCTCAGGTACTTTACAAATATTGCACATGTCAATGTCATCTTTTTTTCTTTTGAACGAGAGTTTTTGAGTAATAAGAAGCCATCTGAAGCAAGCTACTTTAGCTTCAAGCTGCTTTGACCAGTTAAAGTGAATTTTTTTTTGCCATTGGTCTCTATTCCACTGTAAGTTCCAGATTTGGTTTAAATGATATGTCAGATCAATGTGGTCTATTAGCATGGCATACATTTCTCTAACTTTATCCTTGCTTATGTTAGGACCATTTTTCTATTGGAACTCTTTGAATTGATTATCATCCATCTTGGAAACCATAGGGAATTTCAGCCAATTGCAGGCCTCCCTAAGGATAGTATAAGTTCTCCAATTAGTAGGAGGGATATTGAATTTAGTATTCAAATCTTTCCAATTTATCAATTTTCCATCTTTCAAAATATCATTAACGCATCTAATGCCTTTATGAGCCCATCCCTTTGTAGAACACCCCTAGAGTAGAGCTAAGGGTTTCCCATTATGCTTTAAATTCCACCATAAAGACCTATGACCCTGAATAACCCCATAATCTCCCTTGGTGAAGTGGTGATTGACTAGATGCTTCTTCATCACATCCCAGGCCTTCCAAATTGTTCTAAAAACCTTGGACCCTACGGGTAACATATCCTTCTCACTACTTAGAATATCACTGAGAGGAAGAGACCTCCATGCTTTTGCATGTTTAGGGACAACATTAATCATATTTTGTCTGACAAGAACTTTCCATGGCTCTCCCCCTTCTAGAGCCCCAATCACCCATTTGGCAGCTAAGGCAATGCCCTGTAGCTTTAGATGCAATGCCCTGTAGCTTTAGATCCTTTAATCACAACCCCCCTTTGGATTTATCCAGGGTACACCACTCCCATTTAACCATATGCCTCTTTCTCTTTCCTTTACCATCAGACCAAAGAAAATCCCTTATTTTCTTCTGTATTTCATTAATTTGATAAGATTTAGAAAACCAGATAGAGGCAAAATAAACACTATAAGAGGAAAGGATCTTTTGGAAAATTTGTATTCGACCAACAAGTGAGAGAAATTGCCTATTCCATTTAGCAATTTTACTTTCAATTTTATCTTTGATCTAGTGCCACATCTCTTTCAAGTCTAGTTCCACTGCAAAGAGTATTCCAAGATACCTTACAAGTTTCAAAGGGCCACCCCATTGAATCCAAAATTTACTGAGCCAACCTGGGGGTTTGTCCTTCCAACCTAAAAGCCAAGATTTTGAGGGTGCAAGCTTAGCCCTAGATGCCAAGAAAAATAATTTCAGCTTCCCCATCAAGTTAGTGAAATTGTCCTCTTCTAGGATTGACATAATAGAAGTGTCATATGCAAACTAAAGATTAAGAAGTTCATTATCATCCGGTAACCTAATGCCTCTCACCTTTGGAACTAATGCATTATCCCTAAAAACATAATGAAGAGCATCATAAGCAATAACAAAAAGAGTTGGAGCAAGAGGGAACCCCTGCCTTATAGACCTTTCAAGAGGAATTGCTGATGTAAGAGAACCATTGATGTCCAATTAGGCAGTGGCATCCTGAAAGAGTGTTCTAACCATGTGGTAGAAAGGATCTGGAAATCCAAAAGCCTTCAACACTAAAAACAGAAAGTCCCATTCAATCTTATCGTAGGCCTTTTCAAAATCCAAGAGAAACATGGCTGCATTCTGATTTGTTACATTTTCCCAGTTCATTGCTTCCCAACTGGTGATCAAATTTTCAAGAATATATCTTCCCTTTATAAAACTAGTTTGAGTGGAATTGATGATGGAAGGGAGAACAAGAGCTACTCTATCAGCCAACACTTTGGCTAAAATCTTATATGAGACATTGAGCAAGGTGAAGGCCTCTAATTCTTCATTAGAGATCTGTCACCCTACTTTGGAATGAGTTTGACAATCCCTTTATTGATCTTGTTACCAAGTGTGCCTATATCAAAGGCCTCCTTGTTTACCAAGTACAAATCTTCACATATCCAGTCCAATTTTTTTTTGTAGAACTCAACAGGAAGTCCATCAGCCCCAAGTGATTTGTCATCTTTGAGGGAAAGGATAGCCTTTCTTATGTCTTCTTGAGTTACCTCTCCCCCAAGATCCAATGCCACTTCATCATTGATATTTTTTGGAATAATTTTATGTATGTACTCCTTGGAAGACTTATTAGAGTCCTTCTCTCCCTCTGAGGAGAAAAGAGTTTTATAAAATTGGAAAAAATGATCCCTTATCTCACCCTGGTTCACCACTAGGGAGCCATCCACAAAGATTTGATCAATCTGTTCCCTAGCTTGCTTTTCCTTAATGAACTTGAAGAAGAATTTTGTACCTTTGTCACCATTTTCAAGCCAATTCATCTTGTCTCTAACTCTCAGGCCTCAGATCTTACGGTTTTGGAGTCTTCTAAGAGAATCTTTGGCCATGATCAATCTACTAGTAAGAGCTTCATTCATAGGAGTAGCTTGCAACTAAGATTTTGCTTGTAGGAGCATGTCTTGGAGGGTAGCCTCCCTCCTTTGGAAATCCTTAGCTCTCTTCTTCCCAATTGTCTGGAAAAGAGTTTTCCAACTTTTGGTGTTCATTGCCCATCTATCAATGGGAGAGATATTCTTATACATCCACTTGTTGATTTTCCTGAGGCAAAAGATTGCATTTCTATAATCACTGTCCTTCAAAAGATTAGTATTAAGACAAAAACTAGGGTTGCAACCTATCAATCTAGGGAGCCCATCCTTCAGAAAAAATTTAGCTCTAATGGGGTGATGGTCTGAAAGGGAATATGGATAGACTTCCACCAAACAACCATCACACCTGGAGAGACCAAGAAAAAGGCCTTGCTAGCATAGAATCTATCAAGTCTACAGTAAATTCTTCGGCCCCCCTTTTGGGAGTTACACCAAGTGAACCAAATATTTTGTGTAGCATCCTTTTGTCCACCAATAGGGTCTTCTATCCCTAGCTTAGATTTCATTCTCTACCAGTAAAAAATTTCATTTCCTTTCAGTCAAATCCTATTCCCCCCCATTTATCTTCATCTCTTTCCACAAAATTAAAATCCCCACCAATAATCCAAGGAACATCTTGCAGAGTATAGAGCCAATTCCACAATTGAATTTATCTTTATAATCATTGGGAGCATAAATTGAGCAAACCCCAAAACAACATGCATCCTTTTTTATGATCACCCAGACAACCCTATTGCAAGGAGAAATCCCAAAATTGTTTATATGTTGAGTCCATTTATTAGCCATCAGAATAGCAGCACCTCCTTTTCCTTTTCCATGATTTTTAACAAATTGAGTGGCCTCTTTCCATATAACTTTTAAACTTGTCTCAAGGGTGAAACCAGTTGCTTTGATTTCTTGCAACAAAACAAAATCTTTTTCCTTCTTTTGAGAAATAAATCTTCTTACTACATGTTTTTTGTTTGAGGTTTCAAGCCCCTTCATATTCCAAGAAATGTAGTTGACCTCCATCAAAATTATTCATTGGATGGAATTCCCTTGTCACTCTTAAAATTATCAAAGCATTTGGGAAGTTTGGGTTCTGCTTCCACTCTCTTTGCATTGGGTGGTAGTATACCACTTAGTTTTTTCCTCTTATCCTTCAGGGGGTGATTGGAGTCTTTATCTATGGGAGGCTTACTCCCTTCTATACCTTTCTTCTTTCTATATCTTTGGGTTTTCTTGGTAATAACTTCCATGGGGGTCTCATCACCATCAGTGGTACCTCTAATAGAGAGTAGGTCTATGTCATCAACAGAGTCCATTCCTAACTACGATGCAAAACCATTAGAGCTCATCACTCCATCAAGGGAGTGGGAGAGATTCCCTGACATGCTAGGCACCCAAATTTCATGCACTTTTTCATTACCAACAACAAATGAAATAGTATTGAAAGAGAGAGGCCTCTTAATTTTGTTCCCTAAATCCTCAGGCTCCTCTCAGTGTAATTAAAAAAAATAGATAAATAAAATAATTTGATTATACTAGTTTAATATGCATATATGTGGTTATATGGATTTTAATTTTTATGTAAAGATTATTTTTAAAAGTAATCGTGGACAGGGTAAATGGAAGGATGAATCAAGAGGGAAAACAACACAAGGGTTAGATCAAATCATAAATCAAGACTCAATTGACTGAGTTAAACCCATCATCAATGAAGTGACAAGCTAGAATCAAATGAAATAAATAAGAAACGAGATAATTGAACAAGTTAAACCCTATTTTTATCTCACCCAAGAAAGCAAGTCCTTAGTCCATTATTGAATTATGTTGTTGATATCTTGGATTTCTCAATGCTTGCATAAACTCAATTGTGTGAAAGCTTGATAGATTGATTGGAGCTCAAATTGCAAAGAGAAAGGTCCTTTGAATAAAAGAGGAGTCTTATTTTTATATATTTCGTGATATCTGATCAACAATCAAGATTGATAGATGAGATCAATGGCTGAGAGTGAATTAAAAAGTGAGAAACCATACGTGAAGAGGAAAGGTTCGGTTAATTGAAGCTCTTCCCTAAAATTTTGGAAGATATTTTGGAGGGAGATATTTTCAAATTTTAGTTAGGATTTGAATTTGAATTTGAATTTTGGAATATTCCTTTTGGAGGTAATGTGCAACTAAATGAATTAAATAATTATTGTTGAAGAAAATTAGCTAATTAAATAATTAGGAAATTATTTAATTATGAGGGATAAGAAGAATAATTAATTTTTAATTAAATAATTAAAAAATATTTAATTAGATGGATGAGAAGAAAATTATAAATTAATTAAATAATCAAGATTATTTAATTAAAGTGGGATATAGATGAATTTTTTATTTTTAATTAAATAATGAAAATTATTTAATTAAGGTGAAATAGAGGAAAAATGATGAGTTAATCAAATACATCAAAATTATTCAATTAGCAAAGAAAAATAATTAGTTTAATCAAATAATCAAAAACTATTTAATTAAAAATGATGAAATAAGGAATAATGAGTGAGATGATGCAAAATGGCAAAGTAGGGGAATGTGTGATGCATTAGACAATTTTAGGTGTCTACAATAACATATAAGTATATACTAATGTTGGTTCTAAATAATTTTTTAATTTGCTTATTTTCATAATCATGGTATCAAATGTTTCTTTCATTGTTATCACTACACGTCTTAGTGTAAAACCTACCATTTCACAAATGTCCATGCATTTTATCTCCACTATAAAGTTTATATTTTTTTATTTTGGGTCAATCTTGTGACACTTAGGATTGATCCACAATTCAAAAATTTCAAATGTAAATTATTGACTATCTGCTCTTTCTCACTGTGTATTGGGAGTCAACTTGGCACATATTTGAGCAACTTATCATTATGTTTTGATATTTAAAGTCATTCATTTATGCAATTAATTCAAATTTGATTGAGGAAATCAAGAGTATAAAAATTCACAAAGAAATCATTTTAGGAACATTTTAGCTTTGAGCACTAAAGGATCATATCCCATCAATATCTATATATAGCACACCTACATGCTTGAGAATAATATCTACAAACATTTTCCCAAAGCTACAGTAAAGTATATTTGACAAGGGGGGTAACCAAGGAGAACTTGACCCTAGCAATTTAGTAATCTCACCTAAGGTATTTCTAAATACCATATGTCCTTGAACAAATTTAGATGTAAAAATTAGAGTGAATTATGTTACAAAAGTCCACAATCAGAAAATCAACCCTTTGAGCTATAAGATAATTCCATGTGTGGACACTTAAAATCTAATTCCATATTTTAATCTTATTTCTAACATTATTTTGACATTGTCGTATTTTTGACACCATCACCACATCATTAATTTTGCATCACTCCATAAGTAATTACTTAAATAATTTTATTTATTTATTTAATTAAGCTAATTGTCTATTCACACCATCATGCTTCATCACTAACTTCTTGTACATGTCATCATGCACTTTAAAATAAAATAAAAAATAACTTTGTCATCATACACTTTAATAATAATAAAAACACATATTTTCCTTCATCCCATTTAAAAAATAAAATATCTTTCCCTCCACATTTAAATATTCATTCATCCACCTCATCACAAAAGTCAAAATAATTTTACATATCATCCCTTCATTCAAATTAATAAAATCTTAGCCATCTATATTGCTCACAAGTAGTCACAATTATTAATGAGCCACATAGTCAAAACAACTTTGCATATCATCCATCCATCTTAATCAATGAAATCTCAACCCTCCATCCAACCACTACTTTATTATCGCTTGTGACCAACCATTGAAAAAAATATTCCCAAAACAATCTCAGCCCTCCAATTTGTGGCACAATCTCAACCATTCATGCCCTTAGCCAAATATCTATAAAGCCCTTCACAAGGACATCATATCATACAAAATTCAATGATGTTTGCAAGTGCATATTTTTCCACCTTTAAAGCAACCAAATAACAACTCTCTTCATCCATGTCAAGAGATCATTTACTCCATCGAAGGGTTTGTATTAGGTAAGAGCTTGTTACATATCCATTATTTTTGAACCCTTTCATTGCTCATTATTTTTTTAGAACAAAGGCTTGTATTTTTTTGTGTTCTCATTATTTTTTTCTAAATTTTAGTTTCCACCATATGAATTAGGTCATTCTTGAGACAATTAGGTTTGAACTAGTGGATTTAACATATAGGTAATTCTATTGTAAATAGGGAAAAATTCAAATTTAATGTTGAAAACAACAAATTAACTAAACCCTATCAAGCACCATGAAGCACAAACTAGAATGAAAATGCAAATAAATAAAGGAAATGCAAACCAATTTTCAAACTAGACTTGATTGACCTCCATGGCTCTTCTCCACCTGCATGAGAATGCAAGATTTTGAAGGTTGATTGTTGGATGAATGTTGGTTGCTCAATTCAACAGAATAACATTGACATGAGGATGATAGATGAATGACAATAGATAGAAATGGATGAAAGACTCAAGAATGATTTTGACAGCATAAGGATACTTGAAGAATCAACCCCCCTAATGGCTTATCCGAGAATTTATTTATAGGAAATGTCTGATTTGGATTGACGGTTGAGATTGAATGTCAATAAGATGTCTAAATCAATGGCCAAAATTGAAAGTTGTAGTATGGACTAGGGTTAGGTCAAAATTAGGGCAATGACAAGAAATGAATGGATAAGATTGAATTATAAGATAATTCAATCAAGGGCTGAAATTAAATGAGATGTCAGAGATAAGATTTGATGTGGAAGATAAGATTGGCATGGACAAAGAGGTGATAGGAGAAATTAAATAATAATAAATATTTAATCTAGGCGGCAAATGAATAATTAAATAATAAAGATATTATTTAATTATAGTGGATAGTGGACAAAAATTAAATAAATAAGAATTTAATTAATTAATCAAGCAAGAAATAAAGATAGGAATGAATTAATTAAATAATTAAAATTATTTAATTAATAGAAGACATATGACTTTAGAAAATAATTAAATAATTAAAAATTATTTAATTATCAAAGCCAAAAGGGGGAATGATGGAGAATTTAGAAGTGAAAGGCTTAGGACAATTTTGAATGTCTACATTTTGCCCGTCTTTGAGATGATGTTCAAGATGATGAGATTTGAGTCGAGTAACATCATTTCAAAGATGCTAAGGTATGGATAGAGGAAAATTGATGATGATAGAAAAATAGGATGATGATGAAATAAGAGTGGGATGATGATGCCCCCTCAAGAGGATAGGTGGGTTGAAAGAACATGGGTATGCTCTTGAAATGAAATGATAAGGAGGGACAAGATGAATGATGTAAGATTGGAAGTAGATGAAGGAGATGAATGATACATTATGCTACAAGAAAGTGAGCAACCATGATGTTTGATTAACACTAGACATGATGCACCAAGGTATAAGGACCAAGGTGATGATGTGTCTCGTGCCCCAACGTAATACAACCTTGTCTAGATACAAGATATGAATATTAACTGGAATAAGTTAGACTTGATGCCAATGCAAGATAAAAATGATAGCACGCACGCACGCACAAGCAAGCATGCACAAATGATACAAAAACAAGCAAGGTATTTCCCCTGTCAAGTTATAAATCGATGAGTAATTGATTGATTGATGATGATGACTGATAGTGTTGTCATTGCAGGGAAAGACATATCCCTAGATCAACACAAGGATGACTAACTATTTGACTGATTGACTTTGATTGGTTGGGTTTACAACAAGATTAGGATCAAGACCAAAGGATATGATTGGATTATTTGGCAAGATTGATCAACTTGATTGGTATGGACTAAGGATTGACTTGTATTTGGACTATTGCTTGGAATGACTGAAGATGATTTGACATCGATGGGAGGATGTGATGAATTGAATAGAAGAATTGATGTGATCGGGATAATTTGAAGATTGATTTGACATTGTTTTGGCAATTTGACTGATTTTGACTGGATGACTAATTGGAATATATTGTATGTTGGTTAACGATTTAAATGTCGACGTTTCAAATGACTGACTATGTCTGACTTATTTGACTGATGTGACAAATGTCGACTTTTTTTTAGGATTTTTGAGAATTATTTGGATGTTTTTGTGTTTTTTTGGATTTTTTTATTTTTTTGATTTTTGACATTTTCTGATTTTTTTTTGGATTTTTGACATTTTTTTTTTGGATTTTTGACATGTTATGATTTTTTTGGATTTTTGAGAATATTTTGAGGTGTCAATGGATGAAAATTTGGGTAGCTTTTGTGCTAGATACCAATGACAAGGGGAAAACCAAGTCTAGGTGCAAGGGTGGGTGATAGGATAAGGGATAAAAGGCTCATGATAGATGGATGGATGAACATGATGTATGCATCATAAGAGAGCAAGGATGTGATCTCCAAAGACTATGTCACATAGGAATGACATGCCCCATTCTAGGTACAAGACTTAGGATTTTTCATGACAGAGCTTACGACAATAGGATAAGGATAGGCTTGGTTTAGAAAGGATGAAGTATGTCAAGAGATACCGAAAACATGTTTCAACCTTTTGCCCCTATTTGTTCATCAAGATCGAAAGAAGAAGGGTGGATAAGTGGACTCAATATGATAGGTATATATGATGGCTAAAGATGGTAGGTAGGATAGAAATGATATGACATGAAAATAATAGGTTGGATAGATAAGACATTGTGCCTCAAAGTGTAAGTGGCATAGAAGATCAACCTACACATGATGCCTATTTGCTAGGTTTTCATCATGGTACTTATCCAAGGTGCTTGTTTACTAGGTTTTCACCATTGGACAAAGGGGTTTCTCTTTACTTTTTTTTGAATTTTAGGGAAGATATAGGACTTATGCAAAAGATGAATGGGGAGGCTTAGCCAAAAGCATGGACCATAGGAAGTTGATGGGGGAGATATGTAGGATAACGAGTGAAGGATGAGGGGATGGAGGTATGTGGAATTGGTGTGAAATGGAAGGGAACCATGACCAATGGTTGCAAACATTGTGATAAACGTTGAAGCTTTTGATGTGGACGAGGTGTAGGAAGCAATGGAGATGTTTGCTTAGGAGATGGTGGATGAAGTGCTTTAGGTACCCACATAGACTTAGTAGTTTTATGACTTTTATTTTGCTTGTGGGTTTTAAGAATTTGATATTTTTGAATAGAATGGGAATGTGAGGTGGAAGGGGATGGTTGGGATTTTTGTGATGTAGATGCCTCATTTGACTTGTTTTCCTTTTTCTTAGGGACCCAAACCATTTTAGTTTTGGACTTTTCTTTTGGAGGTATGGGCTTATATAACTTTTTGACTATATTCTGCTTTGAATTTTTGAAGGCATAAAGATTTTTAGGATTTTTTACTTTATATGTAGAGGCATTGAAATTTTTGCTTTTAAATCCCATGGATATGGTGGAATGAGTGGAAGCTTCTTGTTTAGACAATGTGTGCATTTGTTGGTCATGATTATAAATGTTAGGGTATTTATGGATAAATGGATAAGATGATTGAATGGTAGGGATATTAGGTATTGGAAGTAATGGATGTAGATTAGATGGAGGGATAATAGGAGTTGGAAGTAACGATGGAAAAGTTGGTGGTGGAAGGTGTATGGTCACATGCTTTTGACATTTGTAGGATGATGGAGGAGGGATGGAAACATATGTCTTGGGCATATGATAGGATTTATGATGGAAGGAGGTGGACTTAGGATGCATGGAGGAAGTACCAACATCTTGAGATTGGTTTCCTTGGGGTGTGCAATGGACAATGGGACTAGGTGTTGGTGGAACACTAGACACGAGTTCCTTATTGGATGGAGAAAATGAAGCAAGGGAAGATAATGGTTGTTGTTGTTCTAAGGAGGAAAATTCATGAATGAGGGTGGAAAGACCAATAGGATATGATGGAGGAATTGCAATGGGGTCGATAGTGAGTGGTGGAGGATCATTAGGATCTTGATTAGCATTGTGTTCACTTAGATCTAAGGTATTTGCTTGATCTTCTATGTGTGCTTGGGAGGCATATGTCTCATCAAGGGAAGTGGATGTTGATGGATCATGGATAGGACTAGGTGGAGGTGAATTTGGAATACCTTGTTCATGAATGGGTATAGGATCAAGTTGCTCATGGATAGGCTCTTCATCATTATGGATAGCATCTTGATCATAGAAAAGATATAAATTATGGATAGGTTGGATGACAATGATTTGATCTTGATTAGGACTAGGGCTTGATGTTTCCACATGCTTGGGAGTAGACTCTTGATACAACTCTTGGGTTGCTTGAATGGAAGTGGAAGGGGATGACTCTTGAATGGGCTCGACATGTTCTAGATGGTCAACAACATAGGACCATGAAAGAGGGTGACTTGGACTTATGACGAAAGACTCTTGAATTGGCTCAAGGGGTTGAGGATGACATGGTTGACTTCAAGGAATTGGCATGATGTTTGAGGACTCTTTTGTATGTTCAAGTATATGTGTTGAATGACATGGTGGCAATTGATTCCTTTCTTGTAGCCCTTGGGTCACATCCTTTGTAGGTGGATTGGTGGATTTATGTAATGCCATCAATTTATGTTTTAAATATCTAAGTGTAAGGCATTGATTTGATGGAGGATTAGATGATGGTGGGGGTATTGAAGAGTTTGATTGGTTAGAAGGTGGAGATGCTAATGAATTAGGACTAGGACATGGTGGCTTAGGGATAGGCATTTGATTGGATGGTGGTAAGGGTGCATGGACTAGATTTGTGTTCCCCTTGTCAAAGATGGCATTAAGACTTAAAGGCTCTTGATTTTGTTGCCAAGGTGGACTTGGGAAGCTATGTTCTTGTTGTGATATGGGTGGACATATTGATGTGGCATTGACATGATAGGTAAATGGGTTTGGTTGGCATGATGATGAAGGTGACACATAGGATTGTGGTGGAATGTCTTGAGGTTGGAATGGTTTTTGGTCTTGTGATATGATTTGTTGTTGTGATGATGATGGAGGGGTTGAATAGGATAACGACTGTTGAAAGGTTGATTGATGTGGATAAGGGTTGACATTAGAAGAGTTGTGATAGGTTGATGAAGGGGAAACTTGATATGTGGATGGATGAGGTTGATATGATGATATAGGTGACACATAAGATTGATGTGAAATTTGTTGATGTGGTGAATGGACATGATAATGTGCTTGTTGGACTTGAAAATTGACCATGAGGTATTGGATTTGTGCTATGAATTGTTGTATTTGAGGTGATTGGTTTGTTTGAAGTTGTTGGATAATGTTATGGGCTCTTTGAATGATTTGTTGGGTTAAGGGTGCTTGACTTGTTTGAGCTACATAAAATATGTCAACAAGGTCTTGTGCTATGTCTTTGAATGTTTCCATGGTGTAAAATGATGTTGATTGGATTAAATAGATGATGATGATTAAGATATGATATGGAATGACAAGATTGTATGATTTGGATGATGTGGCAAGTGTTTATTGGAAGTTTGACTGGGGCAATATCAAACACAAGATCTCACATGTAAATGCAAGAACACACACACCAAGCACAAGGATAAATTTGTCTTTCAAGATTAAATGTTATGATTAGGCAAACACTTTCAAGAATACACAACAACAAGCCTTATGACTAGTCAAGTGAGGTATGACCAATTAGGTCTCAAGCTAGTTTGCACAAGGTTGACTAGGTATGATTTGGAAGCAAAATCCTGCCAATAAGCCAGGAGAAAGGGGTAACCCACCCTTCACTGTCACTTCCCAAAGGTATAAATTTCTTTGGGGCTTAGCCTAGAGTGACAAGATTTCAACTCCCAAAGGAGCGTATCTTTGGATTCACACTCGCTTTAGGTCGTCCCTTGGAGGGGTGTGTGCTCCAAGCAGGCCTCCTAAGAAGGGTATGACAAAAGTAAACCAAGTGAGGTGTTATGTAGGACACACACACTTGATTCACACTCACAGTGATTAATTTCCCTTTAGAAAATTGAAATGTGTGTAAAACAATTCAAGCAATTGTTCTTTTTAACCCCAATTCAAGATGTGTGATTGAAGACAATGGTTCATTTTAGCCCAATTTCAATTATGTGACAACAAACAAGATTTATTTTAGACCCCAAAATCCAAATGTGTGATCAAACAAGTTGTTCTTTTTAAGCCCCAAATTGAAGTGTGTTGACAAGCAAGATTAAGAGATGAAAGATGGAATGTGTGAACCTAGACTTTCTTTAGCTCCAAATATTTCTCCACTTGATCCAATGTGTCCTTTGAAGTGTTTATTTTCTGCACATGTACAAAACCAACAACAAAGCCAAAACCCTAACAAGATAATTAATCACTACTATTAGAGGGTTAGCTAGTCAAGACAAATCTGATTTTTGGAAATGTTTTTGACAGTAAAATTAAAAATACAGAGAATAGAACCTATCTAAAATTTTAAGAGCTTTCCAAAAATGTAAAGAAATCCAAAATTTTTGCTGTTTTGCACTTGAAATTAATTTTTTATGAAAAATCATAAAAAAATTATAAAAAATACAAACTAGCTCCAAATTTTTTTATTTTTGGACTGGAAGTGTCCAATGTCATCCAAAATCTGCAGATTTTTTTTTTATAAGCAGATCTACAACCATTTGTGAGATATAAGCAAATCTTTTTGAAACCCTAATTTTAAAAGATTTGTTGTTTGACTAATAATTGTGCATCCAAATTTAAAACATAAAGAATAGAATCTTGTTAAAATTTAGAGAGATTTCCATAAATGTAAAAATATTTGACAAATTCGATAATTTTCTCTCAAAATTGATTTTTCATGAAAAATAGAAAAAAATTTATAGAAAATTCAAACTAGCTTCGAAAAATCTTATTTTTGGACTAGAAGCTCTTGACATTGTCCCCAACCTGAAATTTTGTTTTTGTGAAAATATCTATAGCATTTTGAAAGTTATGGTCAAATCTTTGAAAACTAGGGCTTTATCCAAAATGATGCAAAACCTGCAACAAAAAGCAAACAAAACCTGCAACAAAAAGAATCCAACTCCAAGATTTCTCAAAATGTGTTAAAATATGTCAGGTTCACCAATGTAAATAGGGAAAAATTTAGATTTAATGTTGAAAACAACAAATTAACTAAACCCTATCAAGCACCATGAAGCACAAACTAGAATGAAAATGCAAATAAATAAAGGAAATGCAAACCAATTTTCAAACTAGACTTGATTGACCTACACGGCTCTTCTCCACTTGCATGAGAATGCAAGATTTTGAAGGTTGATTGTTGGATGAATGTTGGTTGCTCAATTCAGTAGAATAACATTGACATGAGGATGATAGATGAATGACAATAGATAGAAATGGATGAAAGACTCAAGAATGATTTTGACAGCATAAGGATACTTGAAGAATCAACCCCCCTAATGGCTTATGAGAGTTTATTTATAGGAAATGTCTGATCTGGATTGACGGTTGAGATTGAATGTCAATAAGATGTCTAAATCAATGGCCAAAATTGAAAGTTGTAGTATGGACTAGGGTTAGGTCAAAATTAGGGCAATGACAAGAAATGAGTTAAGATTGAATTATAAGATAATTCAATCAAGGGCTGAAATTAAATGAGATGTCAAGAGATAAGATTTGATGTGGAAGATAAGATTGGCACGGACAAAGATGTGATAGAAGAAATTAAATAATAATAATAAAAAAATTAGGTGGCAAATGAATAATTAAATAATAAAGATATTATTTAATTATAGTGGATAGTGGACAAAAATTAAATAAATAAGAATTTATTTAATTAATCAAGCAAGAAATAAAGATAGGAATGAATTAATTAAATAATTAAAATTATTTAATTAATAGAAGACATATGACTTTAGAAAATAATTAAGTAATTAAAAAATATTTAATTATCAAAGCCAAAAGGGGGAATGATGGAGAATTTAGAAGTGAAAGGCTTAGGACAATTTTTAATGTCTACATCTACAATTGAACAAAACCTAGAACAAAGAACAATCAAGAGCATTTATTTTCTAGACCAAGGTGACTGGATTTAGTGCAACATCCACACTTGTTCATTATAATTCTCAAAGCTAAGTATTCCTATTTATTTATATTTAATTTCTAAATTTGGTATTTCAATTTATTAGTTCTCAACTCATCTAGTTTAAATATAGGTAAATTAGTGCTTATTGTTTGCATTTATTTGATATGCTTATATTAATGTAAAATGGATTTTATTACATTACAAGAATAAACAAAGCTCTAATAGACAAAAAAGGTGTTTTAGATTCAATCTAGAATCAATTTTAAACTTGTATATCTAACTCGATATTTATGGTTTTGAAATTTTGTTACAACTTTGATCCCTACTTCAAAATATGCTCACTTATGTTATCTAAGTTTGGTGGTGCCTAAAGAAAAAGGTTGACCTTATTGTGCTAAGTGCAAGAGGTGACTTGCTCCCCACCTTTTCTCTTAGACAAACACTTGGATCTATTTAATAATTTGGAAGACATGCCAAGCAAAAATGTAGTTGGATGTTTTGATCTATTTGATCATAAGTGTTGATACAATGGTCATTTAATGATCTAGTACTCAAATGATGATGTTATGATATTATGGATGGATGTTGAATTTGGATGTTCTAGAATGAAATTGTTAGGATTAAGGTGGCATCAACCTTGTAAATCCTATGTATTTAATTAATCTTAATATTGTTTATAAATCATTTATAAGGGATGAGGGATTCACCATCGATAATAACTATTTTTTACCAAAAAAGTTTTACTATTATAGTAATTAAGTTTTACTGGTATGGTAATTAAATTTTTACCAAGGTTCAGTAACTAATCTTTACTAGCAGTGATTTACTATTTACTAAGAGGGATTATTGGAGGATAAGGTTATTTGGGTGTTAAACTTACAAAGGGTGTTTCTATGACATTATTTTATCATTTTAGGTGGTTATTATTAAAGATAAAACAACTTTAGTTATAAACAATAACCATCAAGTTGGTTAGAAACTAAAAACAACCAAATATCTAAATCAGGCAGGTGAGTAAAATGGTTTCAACCTACACTATCCTATGTATTAAATGCTTGGATTTATCTAAGAGAGGTATTGGGATTTTGTGGCCAACTTAGATGCCCGATTTAGGGGGTGAAATGTTATATACATAGGCCTTAAGGTGGCATTATGCATGTGTAATTGGAAATAGTGAAAAACTTATGTTTGCAGGTGTTGAAGGTTTGAAGATAGAGGATGAGAAAGGAAGGATTGTATGTAATATCTATTTTAAAGACAATATAAATTTGGGCCTCTTCTTGGTAGATTTTTTTTTGAAAGGGTTTATCCACATAAATATTTTGTTATGTGTTTTATTCTTTTGTTTCGTATTTATTTGAGTTGTTGATTTATTTTCTTGAAATCTCCATTTGATTATGCACAGGATCAAATCTAATTTACACTTGAAATCATATTTCCATTTTATAGTTGTTCACCTCCATTTCTAACAAAAATAAGTTGTGTCTTTTTACACAACACCCTACTCCGAGAATTAAAATATTTTGTGTTTGAGTTAGCAAGAAACTCAAGTCAACTTGGGTGCCCATTAAAAGGTTGGAGCTCATATAAATGTTGGAAGATGAAGTAGCTAAAAAGCATTGAATAAGGTTGTTAAGCTAAATTTCATAAATGATTCTTGTGGTAATTAGGGATTGGTGGGAGTGGGGTATGTAATAAGAGAAATTTATGGGTTTTTCCTAATAGTTGGATCTCATTATCTCGGGATTAATTAAAAAATTTCAAGGAGTGTGAAGTGCTCTTTATATGTCTTTCTCTTGCCTATAATATTAGTTTTTGTACAATTTTAGTGGAAAGTGATTCCCAGATAGTGATTAATGATTTAGAAAAAATAATATTACCCCAATTGGCATCTTCTTGCATTATTATAAGAAGATCTTATATGGCAGAAAAATTGATTCGATGCTCATTTAGCATTATTACCATGAATAAAATAAGTCAAGGTAAATATGTTAGCCAACAATGACATTACTATTTTTGACATATCCACATTAGAAAGTAAAGACATTTTTGGTTAGGAAGGGTTTTTAAACATTATTCAAATGGAATGTCTATCAAGGGTAGTGATTACTAATTGAATAAAAGTTCATAGGTAATGGGGATACAATTTACAACTCTATATGTGATGACCATGATAAAAAAAAGTTCCATGTCACACATGTAAGCATTTATGGGATTGATATTTATAATTTTGTGTAATAAATATAGAGTAAGGTGCACTTTAATGATATAAAGACGGTATTCCTAATTGTCTTGTTATTTTAGTATGGCGTGTTAGCATTACTTGCTTACACATAATGTTAGTTATATTTCACAATATGTGTTAGGTTATTTTTAGGGTGCTTGATTATGATAGGTCATGGTGTGGGTATTGTGTATGATCCCCTTTTTAAAGAAGAGTTTTATATTTATCATTTGAAGAAAATATTTCATTGTCAAAATGTGCCTTTGCTTAGGCTAGTTAAAGTTATTTTCGGTCCAAAAGATAAAGTTGATACATATGTCATTCATTCTCGTGAATCTACTAGCGGATTTCAAAAAAAAATTAGGGACCGAGATTGTTAATATGGAGGTGAGGCTTTGTGTTGTTTATCATTTAAATTTGAAGAGGCATAAGGATATGGAGCTTATGGGTGGTGAGTTATAAGGCAAGTGTAAACAAGAGGTTTTCTTAGGATTGGTTCCTCAAAATGAAATGTAGGTTTTGTATCAAGATGTGGGTATTTTAATGGATGTGTACTAAGTCTTGAGAATATTTGTTAAGTGTATAGTTATGTCTCACCACAAAGGTGTTCTAGAAGTTGTCAATAGTTACACTTACCAACCTTGAGAATGATTATTTATCTTGATTTGTGAGGTATATCAAACTTGTGAAGAGCATCCATATTGCTAATTTGAGGATATATAATTACATGGCTAAGTATGGTCAATGTGGTTCATGTATCTAATGGAGTCACATACAAGGTTTAAAATTGATGGAGTTCAATGTTAGGTGGTTTAGGTGTGTCTCGATTGGGATCTTAGTGTTGTAAGGTGGTGTGTAGACATGTTCATGATATGGTTGTAGAAAGAGCTATTTTTTGTCTTTTTCTTGCTTATATTCCCTACTATGCTTAGTATGCATATTTATGTAGGTTTTTATACTCTTAGTTAGGTATTTTTAATAAGGTACATATGGTGCTTTCCCTAACCTTCTTTTGTGGTTGTCACCCCTACGTGGGTAGTTTGCATAAATATTTTTTTTTTGTCTAGTTGTTATGATGATATTATGTTAGGATGGGAACCTATAATAGAACCCTTGTATTTATTATTTTTTTAATGAGGAAAAGCAGGTTTTGAAGGGACCTGAAACCCTTTACAAGGAAAAGATGTTGCAAGAAAAATTAGCAAGCCAACTTGCAGCCCCACAGTAGCAACCAAAAATAGATAAACAAATCAACCATGCTGCAACAAAAAGGTTTTGAAGGGACCTTAAACCCTACACAGCCAGGTTTTGACAAGGACCGAAGACCTTAGGAGAATCATCAGAGAGCTGCAAAACATTAGCATTCCAACAACAACCCTCAACCACCAAGCTAACAACCTGCTTCATCCAAGCAAAAAACAACCCAAAAATAGAATACTATAAAAAAATAACATTCCTACAACACTCCTCTGCCAACTTATAAGGCAAAGTGAACATCCCAACCAAATTCTCAACCATGAAACAAAATTGAGCCAAGGGGAAGAACCTCCCCAAACAAACAAAGAGAATGCTACAACAAAAAGTAGCAGCCAACATATAGCTCCTACCAATTTGAGACAACATCCCACACTCCACCTCCATAGGATGGGGCCCCCCTCTAGTGGAGAGGAAGAAATGAGAGCTCAGCCCACTAAAGCAACAAACAACGGGACCGGCCGCATACAACTCCACCTCAAAAGGAGTGAGCTCTACCTCAATAAGAGCAATCTGCAAAAACCAACCACAAAACACTCCAGTGGAAAAAGCACTCACAACAACCTTTGTAAATCCTAGTAGCAGGAACACTAGGTAGACCCAAAGAAGAAAAAAAGGCATAAGGAGCCACCCAACCTTCAACCATGAAAAAACACCAAGGGTGCACCCAATCAAAACCCTACAAAAAGCACTCCAACCAAAGGCCAAAATCTGGGAAAAAGAAGAGATCCCAGAACAAGCAACACGGGGAGCCACCACTCCAAACAAGAGCATCCAACTAGAGGAAGCCAACCCTATAAAAAACAGAGGCCAAACCATCAAGCAGGGGCTGTCCCGCAAACCACAACTGAACCACAAACAATATTTTTCGATCCACACAATAGGAGCCAACCCAAAGAGGAGAAACAACTTCCCAACAAGAAGGCTCATGAAGAACCATAGAGCCCCACAAAAAAATAAGGAGGGGATGCAAAGCCAACAAGAAGCCCTTCCAAGGAAAAGAGAGGTGCTGCCAGAAACCCAACATACCCACATAACGCTCCAAGACAAGAAGTACAACTTCTGGCATAGAGCGAACCCAACACAAAGCTGACCAACTGCCAAAGGAAACATAAACATAAAGGTATGAGTAAAGAGACCCAACAATAGGAGGAGTGGAGAGACAACCCGACATTGCAAAACACCATGTTGTCCGACATGCTAGTTTGGGCCTAAAAAAGGGCAACTCACCACAAACACCCCCGCCCCAAGCCTCCAAACAACCATACCCAGCCTCCAAAGCAAAGCCTCAGTGAAGCACGACGCCAAACAAATAGCAACAAAAAGCCCCAACCAACGACCACAGGAGCCTGCACAAAGCAGGTCAAGGCAAGGGACACCAGACAATAGAGAAGCAGGAGAGGAGGCAAGACAATAAAGAGCACCATCCGATCCCACATTCCAGTAAGGATCTAAGACAAGCCAGAGACTCTCCAAAAACAACTCCACCCTAGGCGAACCGAAAACCACCCTCGACATCAAGGAAGGGACAAAACTAGAGCACAAAGCCAAAATGTCCAGAACAAAGGACACATCCAAAACCGAGCCAGCAACATCCCCTGCAGGAGGAGAAAACAAACACCCCGACCCAAAGCACTTCTCATGTGCCAATCCAATGTAGAAGAAGGCAAAAAAAGGCCAGGAAAAAGAAGCGCCATTAGGAGAAACCAGACCATAATGAGAGTTGGAGCCAGAGAAAGAGCAATCCCGCATAAGAAGCACCCAGATTGAGCGTAGCAAGAGAATACCCTCTGAAGGAAACCGCGACTTGAGCACCAAAAGCAAGATGCCTAGGTGAAATATCCCGACCATCCACCTCTTCATTGTCCTCTACAACCTCCACACTCTCAGAGGATTCAAAAAAACCGTTCCCGCTCAAACAACTCCCCTCCACTCGACGCCTCCATTTTTTATGTCTCTCCTTGTAATGTTTGTTGCCTCATATTTATTATTAAATTCAACTTGAGTCCATAATTAAATTTTATTTTGGCATTTTGATGATCAAAATTAAATCTATAGTTTTATACCAATTTAAAATTTTCCAGCACAAAATTCCATGAGTTGCATCTAATAGAAATATTAAATATGCATAAATAACTACTTAATAATATTGATTAATAATATATAAAGTAAATAGAAATGAGATTTGTGAAAGATCCAACATAATTGTGGGGCTACAAAGGAGACTATAAAACGAAAAGAAAATTTATATGATATTATGAAGGAGCATCATAACTAAAAATAATATGAGACTACAAAGTAGCCAATATGATAGAAGCAATGTTAGGTTGCAAAGGAGTCATCATGCAAGGAAATTTTAAATAAAATTAAGATAATACATAGAAATTAAGAACAACATAATGCTTGTATATATTTTTTGAAACACCACTTCAATGGGGCAATCCTTCCAATGGAGTATAGCCTCCAATTGCATATTCAAGTTATTTTACACTTGGGAAGTCATACACAATATAGTCTTGGTAAAGATAGCTATTACTATCCCATGTATGTGGGATATATACTTTTACTCTAGTTTACCATATGGGTGACTTAAAAAATATATGGACCTAATTTAATACTTGCTAATACCTAATACATATATTAAAATCAAGATTCTTAATATTGCTCCCATTCAAAAAAATCATCCTTAAATGTTAATATGAGGAGACTTAGATAAAATTTTGGTTGGATCTCATTTAACATATTCAAACTACATGTCTTTCCATTAGACTAAAACCTCTTCAATAGCATGAGTGCAAAGTTGCTTGGTGGGTTTGTACATGGCCTCCTCTAGTTCCAAAATTATGAATCCTTTCTCATCCAATATGGGAAGTATTGTCAAGACTTGTTTAGATTGCATAATAACATGCTTGAGGAAAGATGTTAGGATTATTACAATATTATGTATATTTTATGCATCTCCAATACTCTTGAAAAGTGTCCTTGGAAGCCTAGGGTGTAATTGAAAGATAATGTGTAGTTAACATTCGTTATGAATCTTAGCATGTTAGTTGTTATATGCATTCATGAAGGAGATGGGGTTGGTAGTAGTGGTTATGAAGGTATTTTTAGAAAATTTCTCAACTTTTATGTGATAATTGAGTAGTGGAGCATCTTGCATGTTGTTGGTGTGTCTCATATGATCTAGGTGGTGATTTTATATGCTTTCCTTGTGATATGGATCATTATGGAAGAGTTACAAGTCAAAGATATTGTTTATTACTGGTACTGAGGTTATTTTTGGAATTCATGGCTCATTGGGAGTTATATTTATTATTATTGTAATAGATTCTTCATTTTGGATGTGTAATTTTTTGTATTTTACCATAGTTTGATGATACTATATTTTAGGAAACTATTTTTAGTATTTCTCTCCCATTTCTCTCTAAATTGGAAGCATGAGATAGTAATTTTCTAAGTTCATTTTATAGGTACAAAGGTGTTTCCAATATCTTGTTAAAGTGAAAAGAGTGTTAGTGTGTTGGATGTATCTCTTTGTTAAATATTAATACATACTTGTCCTATTTATCATGTGAATTTTTTCTCAAAAATATTTCTCCATGCAATTATTGTGTTTAAATAGTTTGTTGATTTAATTTTTGATGTTGGTTTCATGTAATCGCATAGTCATCACA
Organism: Sequoia sempervirens; assembly: GCA_007258455.2. Lineage (NCBI taxonomy): Eukaryota > Viridiplantae > Streptophyta > Pinopsida > Cupressales > Cupressaceae > Sequoia > Sequoia sempervirens. The sequence goes on along the minus strand of VDFB02058242.1, from coordinate 279,170,869 downwards.
TGGTAATCCTTGGATAAATAATAATATTTTAGGTTTACATACACTTGTAAGAGATTTTATTGTCATTATTTTACCTTGTTTCTCAATATTTGGTATAAGAGCTATTAGTTCGACATAGATACAAATGCCTTTCTATTAAGTGTTGAAGGTCTTTTTTGCTATATTAGGAGTTTTTGTATAGTGTGGTTTTGTATATTTATGTAAAATATTTACAACCATGGATTATAATTCCTATTGGATATTAAGAAAATTAATGGTATTGGTTATGATATGTGAAAGTTGAAGATGAAATATCTACCTGAAGGAAGGGATCAATGGTTGCTTATTTTAAAAGAAAATAAGCCAGCACGTGTTTGATGAAGATTGGTTGAAAACTAGACAAGAAGGCATGAGGGACCATTTGGTTGTGTCTTGCATATTTTTACTCTTGAATATTTTTAGGAGACCACTACATTTAGGTTGTGGAAGAGAATTATCTAGTAAACCCTAAGTCTTATTAATAAGTTGTATCCTAGAAGATAGTTGTATTCATTTAAAATGAAAGATGGTAATTCTATTGTAGACCATTTAAATATGTTTAATTTGGATTTAAGTTGACTTTATTCTATAGGTATTAAGTTGTAAGAATATAAATTAATCTTATTAAATTGATCTTTACCCAAAATTTGGAAAAATATAAATTAGTGGTAATGGTGTAGTGAAAAAATGGACAAGCTCATTTTTACTTTTATTTCATAGGAGATGAGAAGGAAATCCAAAAAAAAAGGCTCAAAATATGCTTTGAATGTATAGGGAAGGTCTAAAGAAAAAGGAGGGATTAAAAGGGATAAGAATAAAGACATGCCAAAGTATAAATGGTGCAGGGCACCATGTCAATCTTATGCCTCCATGAGGCCATTTTTGTAAAATTTGAGTCTTCATCATGTTTTGATTGTAAAGAGGTCATATTTGGGACTATTTTAATGTATTTGAAGCATTTGATTAGGTTTCTAGGGGGTATTATAGTTTAGTTTTCAAAAAAATGCAAAATCTTGTAAATGTTGTCAAAATGCAAAGTTGCAAAAAATGCAAGAAAGTGGAATATGAAGAGTCACTTAGTAAAGGGAAGGTTTATGGGTGTTGGAAACTCAAGGGGCTGTTATATAACTGTCATAAAACCTTTATAAGAGCCTTGTGAAGGCAAGAATGTAGAGAGAATATGGTATTTTGAAATAATTTTGAATAAAAGTACCCTGTTTCTGCAAATCAACATTTTTTCTTGCTTTTACAAGCTTTGTATGGCCTGAACAACAATACTAGATCACTAATATTTATTGGTTTTTTGTAGAATAGTGTGTTAGAATTCAAACAAACTTGATTTGAGCATATTTCATTGAGTATAAAGCTTGTTTGAGTCTTTTCTCTATAAACTATCGAGAAACCCTCATTTTAAGGGTTTGAGAGTCAAATAATAGTATAAATCACCATTCCACCGATGGAGACCTTTGTAAATTGGTGGAATGGGTTAGATTAGATTTTTTTCAATGTTGGTTGTGTTTTCAGGTGCAGGGGAAGTCAAGTTACATGAGTTCTATTACTTCCCTAGTGATTTTTCATGGTTTTTGAGCATGAATGCATGGCTAGAAGTTAGAGTTTGAAGAAATGACAAAGATGAAGGATGGAAAACGGTTTAGAAGGCTTGTTCAAACCTTAATTAATGTGTTTGAGGTGTTGGTTAAGTGGTTTAAGGTCTAGAGTTCATAAATCTAATAAACCCATGTCTAAACTAGTTGAATTAAGGCTCCTTGAAAACAGGACAATCATTTTTAAGGGCATTCTTTTTGAAACAACCCTATCTTAGTTTTTGATATGCTGAAGTACTCAATAATGGGTTCTTGAAAATGTTTTTTTTTTGGAGATTCAATCTGGTTTAAAAGATACACCTGATTTTGTCATTTGGGCTCCTTCAAGCAATTAAGCCTTTTGGGTGTGAGTGTTTGAAAAATGGAAGAATTAGTGTTCAAAATGAGTTTTATTAGTTTGTTTCTGTCAAAACCATGATTTTCAAAGTGTGGTAAAGGTTCAGTAAAAGCTTGGTGTCTTGAAATCACTTTTTGGTGTTTTGGTGGCCTTTGAAATCAAGTGTATTGAAGAGAGTTTATGAGTGTTTTTGGGGAACTTTCTAAAATCTGTACTTTGGATCTTTAAAACCCTTTGAAGCCATTGATACTCTACATCAATAAAGGGAGTTTTAAAGCTCTATGTAAGAGAAAAGTAAAATTTTGGAACTATGGGAAGAGAGGATATGTGAAGGAATGCAAAAATAAGAAAAAGATTTTAGATTCCTCCATAAAAGTCTATTTATGACAATGATAATGATGCTTTATTCATTTCCACTAAAAATATAAGTGGTTATTTTTATTTCATTGATTTAGGTTTCTCCTACCATGTGATTCCTCATAAGGAGTGGTTTTCTATATATTCAACTTATGATGGAGCAAAGGTTTTCGTTGAACACAACAAGACTAAGTAGATTGTTCTTTGAGAGAAATGTACATTTGTTTTTCAATGATAGAAGGTTTAAAACCATTGGTTATGCTTTGCATAGTGCAAGACTTGAAAGAAAAAAAATTGCATCCAAATTAAATGATTATGGTGTGAATGCAACATTTGGCAAGCCTAGTTATAGGTTGGTAAGAGGGAACTTGGTGGTTGCTATGAGATCTTAGATTGGGACCTTATTTAGGTTGAATGCCTCCACATTTTATAATTCTACCAATGTAATTAACATTGAAATTGTATATATATTTTGGCACCAATATTTGGGTCACATAAGTGAGAAAGGTATTAGGGCCATTATTAATAAAAAGTTAGTTGATATTTTTCTAATTAATATGTTGGCAAAAATAATTTACATGAACATTATATGTTTAGAAAATAGAATAGATCTTTATTTCCTATTGGAAGTGAAATGGAGAAAAAGGGATCCTATGTCCCAAGTTCTTAGAACAATAGGATCTAGGTACCTTTCTCTAAGATTTCATTAGGAAAGAGACCACAAGGGGTTAAGATTGACTTTCAACCTTGAGGTGAGCCAATCCAACCTTGGATCTCAGTTCCTTAGGATAGTAGGAAAGATCTAAGATAAATTTGGAATGATTTAAAATGTCTAAACTAAATAGATTATTAGACCTAATGCATAAAACAAAAATTTCTAAAAATTGACAAACTAAAACAATAATTTACTAGCGGATCTGGAAAGTGCAAAGGACTACAAAAACACTCAAAAAATTTGGTTTTGAGGTGTCAAGGACTCATTCACCCCTCGATAAATGGGTCTTTGTATAGGGGTTTCAAACAACTTCTGGGGTCCTTTGGTGCAAGATCTAAGCTTCTAATTCCTCCATGTTTGACTATTGAAAAGCCAAAAAAATAATTTGTAGATGAGTTTATGTAGCTTGACAATAATGATGAAAAATTTGACAACTTTGTAAAATTGCTCCTTTGATCAACTTTCAGTCCTTCTTCACCTGTAAATATGTACATACAAAGATAGAAGAAAAATGTTTATTTTCGGGTGAATTGGGATTTTTCTTAGTCAAACCCCATGTTTGATAACTAAACCTTGATAATGAAATAATGAAAATATAAAGGAATTGATGAATGAACACTTGCTTGTTACAACTCACCAAACCCCTGATGGTTTCCCTTAGAGGATTGAAGTCAAACACATCACTCTAAGTCTTGGATCTTGCATGAATTAGCTTGATTGATTGATCGATTTGATGCTTGAATGCTTGAAACCTACATCACAATGTTAGCCCCAAAACATGACATGAACACACATAACTTTGGCATGATGATATGATCTTGATTATTGTTGTAGACGACTAATAAATCTGCTCTTCAATACTCTTGACAATAATTTTCTCTCATGAATTGATCCTTAATGTTGCTTAGATTTGAATTGATAAAAGACCTTGTATTTATAGGTGTTTATCTAATTTCCTAAAAAATAGATCCCAATAGCTGACCTTTGCAAATGGAAATTCAAATATTACAATTCCACTATCGGAATATCCAAAATTGGAGGGAAATGGAGTAGCGGGACACTTCCCCCATTAGGCGAATAGGTCCTAGTCCCATTATGGCGAATGAGTCCTAGCCCTATTTTCCAAAATTTAAGGTGTTGGGGGAAAAGTATTAGATGAATGCATTTGTTTAATGTTTGCAATTTATTAAAAGTGGTGTAAATGGGTTATGAAATACATAATTTTAGGACATATGGGGTCAATTAGAGGCTTAATTAAGTCCAATAAATTGAGGGATGCAAACATAGTGTGAAATTGTAAAGGTATATAATTTACTACACTACAATAAGTAATAGAGAAAGGAGATTGTTAAAAATTATTCATTTATATGTGTTTGGTCCAACAAATTGGAGTTTTATGGGAAAATATTGTTATTATATTATGTTTAGTAATGATGCTTCTAGATACAATTTAGTGTTCACTTTCTAAGAGTATGATAGTGTCTAAATTGGTTGGGGGATTGTATTTAGAGCGAATGGAGAAGCAAACAAGTGCATGGGAAGATGAGGCAGATGTCAATCTGCCATTGCTAAAAGCATAGAACAATGACCAACATGACCAATGGTAGATCGGGGGAAAATCAAGAGGATGAGAGAAAGATCTTGAAGGCCCAGGAATAAATGGTGTGTGGTAGTGAAGGTTTGGTAGCAAATGGAAGGCAGGCAAAGGGCAGGAACCATTAAGAAGTAGAGGGAGAGACTGTAAAGGAAGTTATGAGCCAAGATGGTGAATATTAAATCAAGTAGAGATGTGGAATAAACAATGGCCAAGAAGTGGCATTGGCCATAATGATGAGCCTGTGCGGGAAAGGGGCGTCTAGTATGGACAGTTAGGGAAAAATGGTGGAGGGTTCCCAATCAAGCACTCCAACTAGTGGCTAATGGGTGGAAATAATCATGCTCAGGAAGTGTATGAGGAACTTAGCAAGAAAATGCCATCCTTTGCAATCAGAGCCAACAAGATCAACATAAACGAGTGGGGTATAAGGAAGCTAGGATTGGAAAGAAATTGGAAGAACTAGAGATCTGATAAGATGTGGAGGGGTAAGGATTGGTGAGAGGAACCAAAAACTCTAGGATGGGGGAAAGAGAATCATGAGCCAAGGAAAATCAATAAAGCAAAGGTGATAAATTCCAAGCTCCTTCAAGGCCCAAAGACTCTGCTAAAAGAAAGAGCTTTCTTTATAAAATGGTATGTAAATAGTTATCCAAGAGAAAGTCTGGTGGTCAAAGAACTGGGTTGAAGAGGTAAGTTTAAAATTCCTACTAAATGGTTTCTATTGATAATTTGCACATCAGATCAATTGAAATAATCCATAATGAAGGGGGAAACTCAAATGATGGATGGGATAAGTTCTTATATGAGATATTGGGAACCAAACTTTAATCCTATGAAGCATGAGCTAGAAAAATACCAATTTGGGTGAACTTAGTTAACCTATCATCTGAATTCTAGGTTAAGGAAATCTTAGAACTAATAGGAGGAGAATTGGGGACTTTTGTAGGTTTGGATGAAACCCTAATATGAGGTAAACAAAGATCACATGCTTAGATATGTGTTGAGGTGAATCCCAAGGGAACCAGATGGGATGAATTAGAAATTATCATAGAGGATGGGATATGGTAGTAAAGATAGAATGAGATCTGTGATTAAAAACCCCACACAAGCCTAGTCTCCAAAGGTCACCATTAGAATCAAATATTTTAAGAAGGGAGGGGCAATGGGAAAGGTTGATAATGGTCTGGTTAGGAGTGCAATAGATGCCAAGGAAACCAAGGTTGTAAAAACAAATCAAGATCAATAATTGACTCAAACACCTTTGGGTGGTGTAGAAAGGGTGGAAGGGGAATTGGAGGGCATGACCACTCAAATCAGCTAGGATGGAGAGGAACCCCAAGGCATGCCAAAATGGCCAGTAGTAGAAGAAGTAAGGTAAGAACTGGATGGTCTAGAAAGCATTTTAGAGGTGGGTTGCAAGTTGATAGGGTTTTCAGTAATAATGAAAGGAAATGAGGACATTGTAGATTTGGAGGAAGATGGTATTGTGGGACAAACATAGCAAGATCCATTGGTAGGGGAACTATTGGAAGAAGGGGAAATACAAAAAGTATAGGTAGCAAATATAGAAGAAGGGGTGAATGACCCTATAAATTAGATAACCACAATAGTATAATTAGGCAAGATGGGATTTAAACAAAAGAATTTGGAAAAAAATCATTTTCAGATTATGGAGAAGGGAGAAGGAAAGGTAGATAGACAAATAGTAAAAAAAGAACTATTGATGGTGATGTTGAAGGTCAAATAAAGATCACTAGAATGTTAAGATCGAGGAAGGGTATTCCCCTTCCTGGGGAGCAATGAGGATCCTTTCATGGAATGTTAGGGGCTTAAACACCCCTAAAAAAATAATCTTGGTAAGGCGTCATTTGGAGATCTCAATGGTTGAGATTTTCATGGTGCAAGAGTCAAAATTGGATAAAGTAGATGTGGATTTGATTAGGAGAAAGTGTAAATTCTACAATGTAAAAATAATGGAGTCCCAAGAGCCTTTTGGGGGACTGATAACATTTTGGAGGCCCCAAACAGTTTATTGAGAGAAGGAAGAGGGCCACAGATAGTGGCTACCATGTAGAGTAAAGACTTTAGTCTCAAACATGAGGTTTATATTAATTAATGTCTAGGGTCCACTATGTTGCATTGAAAAGAGAGAATTGTGGGTGGAATTAAAGAATTTCCTAGAGAAACATAATTTTGAAACAACCATATTGGGAGGGGATTTCAATGATATCCTACACAACAGTGACAAGTTTGGGGGTGTGTGAAGGAAACACTAATCACAAGTTGACTTTGAAAACTTTATACGGGCAGACAATTTGTTGGAGGTCCAGATGGTTAATAGTTTCTATACATGGACTAACAAAAGAATGGGTTTTAGTAACATAGAAAAAAAGTTAGACATGTTCTTATTCAAAGGAGATTTGAACACCTTTCTATTTGCATTTGAAGGTTGCATTCTACCCCATTCGGGATTAGATCACTACCCGATAAAATTGGACATTCTAGGGGACAAAAGGCCAATCTAGTGCCCCTTCAAATTTGAAAACATGTGGTTGAAAGATTAGAACCTATTAGGGTTGGTGTTGCAAATGGTGGGAATATTTAAAACTTGAGGGCACCAAAATGTTCAGTGTGGTCACAAAACTAAAATACATTAAGCAACAACTCAAAGCATGGAATAGAACCCACTTCAAAGAGATTTTTTAAATAAAAAAAAGTTGGAGGAGGATCTGAGAAGTCTAAATGAAGAGGTTTTTGCAAAGGGGATGGATAAATAATTTTGTTTCAAGGAGGAGCTCCTAAAAGAGTGCAAAGAGGTGCAGTGAAAAGAAGAATATACCAGAGATAAAAATCTAGAGAAACATGGATTAGGGAGGGTGATAGAAACACAAAGTATTTCCACAATGTGACAAGATCTCATAGGGACATAAATCGGATAACAAAAATCAAAATGGTGAATGGAAAGTTAGTGGAAAATCCAGGGGACATTGCAAAGGTAACTGTAGAGTATTTCAATGATTTACTCGATAATTTGGAGGGATTAGATCTATCAGCTCAAAATCATTTACTTCAAGGTATCCCATGATTGGTAAAGGAAGATCAAAACAAGAAGCTAATGGACAATTTCATAGAAGAGGATATTAGAAAAATAGTTTTCAAGTTGCATCCTAATAAAGCACTAGGCCCAGATGGCTTCATAGCTAGATTTTTTGAAAAATGTTAGGATATAGTGGGAAGTGAGGTGGTGGTAGTAGTGGAAGGTTCAAGGAGGTCAAGAATGGTGCTTAGGGAGATAAACAACACTTTAATCCACAAGAAAGAGAATCCCATGTATTTGGAGGAGTTTATACCAATCTCTTTATTCAATATTCTCTATAAAATAATGGTGAAGGTGGCTACTAATTGTCTAAAATTAATCCTCCTAGACTAAGTTTTAGATGAGCAAACAATTTTGTGCCTAAAAGATCAATATTGGAGGGGGTAATTATAGCTCAAGAAGTGATAAATTTCATTTAGTGAAATAAAAATTAGTGCATGCTAATAAAATTGGATATCAAGAAGGCATATGATAGGGTGGATTGGAGGTTTCTTTGCAAGGTCTTGAGGGCCTTTGGATTTGAAGAACAATGAGTAAACTATATATTCAATTGCATTGCTAGCCCAAGATTCTCAGTCCTCCTCAATGACATCTTGGAAGGCTTATTTAAGGTGTCAAGAGGTATAAGGTAGGGAGACCCATTATCCCCTTTCTTATTTATAACAATGGTAGAATCCTTGGGCAAAGCGATAACTGTTGTTGCTACTAATGGAAGAATAAAAGGGATAAAAGTCACCTGCAATGTGTCAGTAATAACCCACCAAAAATTTGTGGATGACACTATGTTATTTGGGGTTGCAAAGAGAAGAGAATCACTTTAGTTCAAACAAATTATGACCCTCTAAATAGTATCATTCAAACAAGAGGTAAGCGAGCCTAAATTATAGGTTTTATTTTTTAATATAAATCCCAAAATTGAACAAGAAATCTGTAGAACATTAAACTTGAAGAAAGGGAAACTCCCAAGCTCTTATCTAGGGTTACCTTTAGTAAAAGGTATACGCAACAAAAAAGGTGAGTGTAGAGCTCTAGGGGAGTTGAATGGTCATATGCCATTTTTGCTTCTTGGAGCTTTGTGTTCATAGCAAGAGCTCAGATTGGTGTTCTTTGTCATCCTTGGATTTCTTGGTCCTCTAGCATTCCTCTTTTTTGGATGCTTAAGTGTTTCTTTGATTTTTTCTTTACCTGATCATTGGTGATATTGGTTTGGTTTGGTGTTTGTGATATAACCTTGAAAAACCAGGTATTGTTTCCTTTTATAATTTGAAATTTTCTCGCCTTGGTTCTTCCCTCATTTTTTTGGCCAAACACTTGACTTTATATGAAATTTATTGCATATTAACTCTTCTCAAGCTAGTTTCCTCTCCCGGGCCACTTGGATAATGGGAGATGATGTCACCAATAGGATGGATAGGGTTGCCATAAATGAAATTTTGGAAATTCCCTATCCCAAGAATAAACTAGAAGTTAAAGCGTTAGGTAATAACATTTTTTCTTCATACCGTGATGCTCTGAATGCAGACACTACCAAAAAAGCACTCCCTTTATTTGCAAATTTTATTGAAAGAAATGGAGGAATCCTCATGGCCAACCCAACTAAAGTGGGAGGAGGATGACTTCTAGGGTCTATTGCAGATGGATTGGAAGGGGAGGTTTCATCAGAGGAGGCTCAGATAGATCAGAAAATAATGGTAAGTTTCCTCCTAAGCCTAAAATCCTCTTTGTCTCTTTGAATTCCAACATGCTTCAAGCTATAAAATTTGAAGAAGCTAGGTTGAAGAACATTGCTATATTTTTTGTGTGTTTGGATTCAAATTTTCTACCTTGTAAATTTTTTGATGATTGGATTGCGTCAGTATGGGGAAAAAAATGGGAATTCATGTTACTTTTTATAGAATGATACAAAAGAGATTGTTTGTAGTTTTCTTCTGAAACTGTGGTATTCAAGAGAGAGTTGTTAAAAAAAAGTTTTGGAACATGAGCCAGTCCATGTTCAAACCCTTTCCTTGGTCACCAAAGGAGAATTTTGAGGAGGTTGTGGCTAAGTTTGCACCTAGTTGGTTGGAAATTAAAAATGTTCCTCCTCAATTTTGGAAGTTTATACCTAACCTCCTGAAACCCCTCAAAAGAGTATAGTAGGTTGATGAGTCAAGGGTGACCCTTCCTCACCTAAATTCTAGGGTTCTGATTTTAGTAGCATCAAAATATAATATTCCAAATTCCGTTTCAGTTCAATGTGAGAATAAAACTATGATATGTGATGTAGAATTACATGGGTCTTTAAATTCTTGTTTTTCATAAAAGAAATGGCCACCTCAGAAAAGATTGTCCTAATGTTAGGGCTAGTCCAAAGGGGATTTTTGAACCCAATAAGTAGAAAACTTAACAAAATAACCCAACTAATAATGATAATATTACCTCTGAGAACTTAGAGGTGAGTGATAATAAAACAAAGGGGGTGATAAATGACTCCCCCAAAGTAGAAAAAACAAATGTGTGTAAGAACAAGATGTTGCTTCATTGTCCTAGACCCCCTGTTTGATGGGGAAATGGTTGTTATTAGAGTTGAGCAATCCTCTACTCCCAAGCCCTTATATATGGAAGTCCCTAGACAAAAAGAGAACATTCCCTCGAGTCAAAAGAATGCTAAAAAATTAGCCTTAGAATCAATTTAGGCTAAAGCAGTGGAAATAAGGAAGAAAAAAATTCTTCAGCCAACCAATTATTTGTAAGCACAAGCCCAACCAGTAACCCCAAACTTAAATTGGTCAATGAGGATACTGGGAAGGAATTGGTAATTTCATGTGTTAATCCATTGTTCTCAGACACATATATGGATTCCTCTCTCATTTCTAAAGAGTTGGCTCCTTCAAAGGAGTACTCCAAAAAGAGAAAATTGAAGGATAGACCTAAGGCCTTTGACTCTAGTCGTGAGAAGAAAACTTCAAAGAAATGTAAAGAAGAAAAGATTCCAAAGTTATTTCCTTCTTTTAATTAGGTTTTGGGTATTCCTTCTTTTTTATTTTTTAGCTTGGAAAGCTTGTGGGAATTTGTTAGAAGGAATTGGAGGCTGTTGGAAGGATTTTGGGGCAAAAATGAATGTTCTATGAGTTAACTTTGTTTTAGAAATTTGTGAGATTGGAAGCCATGGATATTGTCAATGTGATCTATGTTGGGAATTGGAAGCTCAATATTATGGATCTTTATGGAGTTGGTTATGTTTTAATAACTTGGATCTCTTGTTTGACAATATGTGATATCCTCTTGTTTGGTGGTTTGTTCTTTTACCTTGTGATCATGTGCAGTGAGGAGGTGTTCATGTTGGATGGGCATGGACATCCTAGTCACATGGAGAAACACTCTCAATTTGGACTAAAAAATGGAGTGCTTATGTTGGCTTCATGGTTTTAGCCCTTGGTTACATGAAAGCATTGGAAGATAAGCCACTAACCTCTTTGTGAGTTGTGGAGCTGATATGTTTCATATGGTATGAGCTCCTGAACAACTTGGTTTTTCCTATTGGGTTGTAGTTTACTCTTGTTGTCAATTGTGGTTTGTATATCTTTGCTTATTCCATTATTCGAATGACATGTTTGGTGTGAATGTTTGGATGTTTAAATTGATTTTAGATTTATAGAGATGCTTTTGCATGTTTTACATGTTAACTAAAATATGTGGTATGTAGATCTATGATGGGACTGTATTCAGGGTGTTCTATATGAAGATAGTTACAGGTTTGCATGGCTACTTGGAGGGTTCTTATTGATCTATGGTTACTCTTATATGGGTTTGTTTGGAAAATTAGGTCTAACATTGATCCTGGTGTTTCATTCTTGGAAATATACATGTTACACTTGGATTATCCCTACTTTTCATGTTATTGACGTGGGGTTGAATTTAGTTTTTAGTTATTTGAGATTGGAGCATTGATTGTATTTGGTTATGTATATTCATCACAATTTGTAGATCTTACATGTCATCAAATATTGTAGATACATCACGCAAAATTAATGTATTTTGGATAGATAATCAAGGCTCATACCACATAATAACTAAAACAACATAGAATCACAATAATGGAAATGTCTTATACATATGCACAATGCTAAAACCATGAAGCCAACATAAGCACACCATTCTGTAGTCCAAATAGAGAGTGTTTCTCCATGTGTCTAGGATGTCCCTACCCATCCAACATGAACACCTCATCATTGCACATGACCACAAGGTAAAGGAACAAAGCCACCAAACAAGAGGATATACACATATTGTCAAACAAGAGCTCCAAGTTATTAAAACATAACCAAATTCATAAAGATCCATAATCATGAGCTTCCAATGCCTAACATAGATCACATTGACAATATCCATGGATTCCAATCTCACAAATATGCAAAAAAAGGTTAACTCACAAAACATCCATTGCTTCCCCAAAAGCCTTTCAACAACCTCCAATTCCTTCTAACAAATTCCCACAAGCTTGCCAAGATAAGAAATAAAAAAGAAGGAATACCCAAAAACGAATTAGAAAAACCTCCCTTCCCATGACCCTCAATGAATTTCAACATCTGTAGTTGGAATGTTAGGGGGTTGGAGTCACCAAATAGAAAATACATGGTTAGGGACTTTTTCAATAATAGACAATCTTTGGATATCTTATATTTACAAGAAATCAAAGTCCTAGGGTTTCAATCTGAGGGTGTTATGAATTTTATTTGGAAGAATGCTTCAATTTTCATTTTTGGGCATGATAAAGGTAAGGGTGGAATGGCCATCCTATTACATCCTAAATGGTCTAGGTTTTTTGTCAATTGGGGAACCTCCCCATGCAATAGAATTTCCTGGGTATCTTTAAGTTTTGATTCATAGGTTATGGGGGTATGTTCACTTATGCTTCTAATGACTATAAAGAGTGGGCTGATTTATGGAATTGGATGGTAGGGAATTACCTAAGATCCCTTGGGTTTGTATTGGTGATTTTAATGTGATAGAAGCTAAGCAGGACAAGAAAGGTGGTAATGATATGAATTGGAAAGGTGATGAATTATTTTTTTGGTTTAAAATGAAGAGAACCCTTAACTTGGTTGACCCTTGAGCTTAGGAAAGATTCTTCTAAGTGTATCTGGTTTACTTGGTGCAACAATCAATCCCTTTCCAAAAGGATCTACTATAGACTAGATAGATTTTATGGTAATAGGGATAAGATCTATGTTAGGGATAGGTAGGGTGAGAACTCTGTTGTTGTTCATCCTACCTCAATGCTAGACCATTCACCTATTGAAACCTCCTTTTTATTTAACCCACCCTCTAGTTTGTCCTTTGGTAGGCTATACTCTTTCAAGTTGAACATCTCCCTTCTCAATGATGGTGACTATATCAGTGGAACCAAAATTGCTACTCTCTTGTCAAAAGGTTTGAACAAATATTCAAACCCCATTCAGAAATGGGAGTCCCTGGTAATAATATAGATCAAATTATTTGAAGTAGTGGATAAAAATAAATCCTTGGATAGAAACAATCTTGAAAATATGTTTCACCCAAAGCTCTTATGATATGAAGCTCAAATTCAAGATAGTTGCCCTAACCTGCAACTTGAAACATGTCTTATTAGAACTAGATCCCTACTTAGGAAAATTCAAAACTATAAATTCCAAGGACAAAAGATTGGAGCCAAGATGAATTGGCTCCAAGAGGATAACAAAGGGTCAAAATATTTCTTCATCTTGATCAAACATAAATAAAGTAGAGAGGATATTGGCCTGATTACAGATAGGGGAACTATTTCTAAAGAACCTACCTTTTATGAAAGAAGCTTTTCACTCCTTTTTCCAGAAAATCTTCTCCTCTGAAATGGATGTTACTGTAGTGGATGCTAGAATATTTTTTCTCAAAATGATCCCTAAAAAGGTGACTCCTAATGATGCTTTTGATTTGGATAAGGATATCACTGTCTTAGAGATTGAGGAAACTATCAAATCCTTAGCTAATGCTAAGTCTCTCGAGGTTTATTGGGCTAAATATGAGTTCTATAAGGCTAATATTGATTGGATAGTCTCTAAGCTCGTGGAAGTTTATAATTATTCCTACCAATATAATTCATCAGGACCCAATATAAATAAAGGTATCATTAAGTTGATCCCTAAAGATGGAGACAAAGAGTTGATAAAAATTGGAGGCCTATAACTCTTCTAAATGTCTCTTACAAAATTATTGCTAAAACCTTGGCTAGAAGGCTCACAAGAATCTTAAAGAAGGTTGTTTCAGTTACAAAAATTAGTGTTATAAAGTAAGATATATTTTAAAAAATATAATAACTAGTTGGGAAGGGATGCACTGGGATAAACATGATGATCATAATGTTGCTATGATTCTCTTGGACTTTGAAAAGGCCTATGATAGGATTGAGTGGCCCTTTATGAATGATATGCTAAAAGCCTTTGGTTTTCCTTCAAAATTTTGTAGATGCATTAGTATCTTGTTCAATGACTCATCTATTCAAATTGATGTGAATAGTGCTCTTACTAAACCTATTCTCCTCCAAAGATCTTTAAGACAAGGATGCCCAATTGCTCTTGCCTTATTTGTTGTTGCAGCTGATGTAATGCACTATATACTCAAAACAAATCTCACCTCCCCTCTAATTAAGGGTATCATACTTCCTAATTAGGATCAGTTGATTAATGCTCAGTTTTTTGATGATACTATCCTATTCATAGAGCTAACAGAGGAGAAATTTGACAATATCATGGACAAAATGTACGTCTTCTATGTTGCCTCAGGGTATAAATTCTCTTAAAAAATCAATGGTGATTGGTTGGTCTAAAGATCCACCTAGTTGGATGATGAATAAAGGTTGGTAATGGGTTGATTCCTCTAAAGTAGTAAGGTATATGGGTATCCATTTTGCTATTGATCCCTCTTTGAAAAATATGTGGGAACGACTCTTCCAAAAAATTGAAAAGAATCATGTTAAATGGAAAACCCACCTACTCTCTCTTGTAGTAAGGCTTCAAGTAGTACATAAAGTTATCTCTTCTCATGCCATTTATCATTCCTTGGCCTAGCTATTTTCTAATACCTAATTTTATAAAATTAAAAATATTTTAAGGGAGTTTATGTCATTTGATGGTAAGGGGAACAAGAAAATATAGTGTGAATTGGAGGTGGTGTTGCTTGCCTAAACATATGGGGGGTCTTGGCCAAAAAGATCTTCGAATGCAAGGCCTGGCTCTAGCTGCCAAGTGGATACTCAAGGATATTGATGGAGATGAACCCTAGAAAGTACTAATTAGAAACAACTTGTCTCTCTCAAGACCAAGGATAGGAAAATAGTGGGGTCTATTACACCTTCAAGATATCTTGTTTGGTCAATTTGAGGTTAAGGCTTTTGGCTTGCCTATGTTTTCAATTTTATGGAAGGCTTGGACTAAAGTGAGACAATTTATTTGTAATGGATCTTCCTACTCTTTATCCTTGACATATTATGTACAGGACATATCTATTTGATGGAATGTTTCTTGGAATGATAAGCCACTGGCTCTGTCTCAAGGATGCTCTACAAAAATTTGGAACTCAATGGGGACTCAATATATGCAATAAATTCTAATTAATAATAGATTGAGGACTTGAAAGTAGTTGAGAACTGACTTTGATATCCCATTGACACACAAGAGAACATACTCAATGCTCAAAAACGGGGTGGGAGTCACATTCTTGAGGTAAGTGATTAGTGGATTAGAACTCCTGCACAAGATTTGATGGAAAGATGGTTCAAAATTGTTTGATATGATAGTAAATAAAATTTACTCTCTATTGATTGGCTCAGGGGAGGTTTATAACTGGCTCAACAAATCCTAGAACCTTGACTAGTTTGATTCCAAATGGTCTAGTAGACTTAACCATATTTGGCATAACTCTGTTGAACCCAAAAAAGCATGTTTTTGTTAGTTGTTGCTAAAAAAACTTGATAATATTTTAAATTCTTATGGTCTTTCCACTATAATTTTTGAAAGTTTTGATGTGCTTGAAACTATTGAACACCTCTTTTTGAATATAAATATATTACTACAATTCGGTCCTTATTTTTTGGATTTCCTGTCAAATGGTCTAATCCTTATGGTTTTCTATGGCATGAAATATTGGCTAGCTATGTTGAGAATTTTAATGTTGAATTGAATAAATTTTGGTTTGTTTTTTGGAATGAGATACTTTGGTTTATCTAGAAGAAGAGGAATGTAGAGGTTTTCTAAGGAAATATGAGGCATCTTAATGATTTCAAGTTTGATCTTACCTTTCTTTCTATAATGTTGCAGGTATCAGTGGCTCTTGAAATTCCTAAGGATCAGTTTATGATAATATCAAGAAGGAGGGCATAACCATAGTTTACAAAACAAAGATCCAATCAACAAAGATTCAATTAACATTATGTTTTATCCCCCCTAAGTTATTGGGCCTAATTGAGTCCCTAGTTTCCTAAATTATGCATTCTATAGCCCATTTGTACCACTTTTCAAGAAATTGCAAGCATTGAACAAATGCATCCTTGATATTTTACCCTCAACACTTAATGTCTTGGATAATAAGGCCAAGACCCATTTGTCCTAGGGCGTATGGGTCTGCTTATTTTGTCGGGGACCAATTTTGGATATGTCGATGCCAACATTTTAACATTCAAAATTCAACTTGCAAATGTCGGCTATTGGGATTTAATTTTTGAGAAATTAGAATAAAGGCTTATAAATACCTAGTATTTTCACCATTTGAAAATAAAAGGAGAATTTATGAGCAAGAACTATTGTTAAGAGAAAGTCAAGAGCATCATTTTAGAGATTTATTATAGAAATTTCAAGATCCAAGCATCATGTCAAATCTTATGTGAGTTTATGCATGTTTATGTTATCATTGTTTATGAATGCTAACACTTGTTGTAGGTCTCCAAGAAATTCAAGCAATTGAGCAAACAAGATCCAAGACCTTGAGGTGATGTGTATGACTTCAATCCTTCAAGGAAGCCATTAGAGGGTGGTGATTTACAACACTTTGTTGATTCATCATTCCTTCCTATTCACTTATCTTTCCTGTCATTGACATTGCAATTGTGGGAGTGGAAACACTAACACGAGGTTTGACTAAGGAAATCCCCTAAATGACACAACCCTACCTCTCTCTTTCAATGTCCAGGTTTCAGGTTTGAAGAGGATTAAAAGAATCTTGAAGATAAATTCTTCATTGTTGCAATTGAAGTCCTACATCTTGTCGAATCACGAAAACTCACCTACAAAATTATCCGACAGTGATTCGACAACTTTGCAAGTAGAAACATAGATCCTAGATCTGAAATCAAAGGAATTCAAAAGTTGATGACACTTCTACAAGGACCCATATTCCCTAGGGAACCTATCTCCTCATATGAACATTGGAACCAATTTTTCTAGGTAGGTACACAATACTCTGCACTTCCCAAATATGCTTGCAAGTTACTGTTTCAATCTGTTAATTATCAAGATCTTGAAATTTTCATATTAGAGCACATAGTTGAATTAGGTTAATCATAGAAAATCAATTCCAATCCATTTCTAAGGATCAAAAGGATTAGATTCAAGTCTGGATGACTCACCTTCATGGTTGAAAGTCAATCTAAACACCTTGTTGATTTGCATCCTGATGTACCTTTGAAAAAGGAGTAAAAGCAACCCTAGGTTTAGACACTAAACTTAGGGTTCCCTTTTTCTTATATTACATTTTGGTTAACCTAACATTTTGACATCATATAGCTTCTAAAAATGAAACCTATATCTAGGTTTTCTAGTGTATTATTTTGCATTTCTCATTTAGGGTTTCATTTTTGCATCATAAAAAATTAAAAAATTGCATATCATATTACATCATAGGTTGTAGTAGGATTACTTTCAGTTATTTAAAATCATCTCCAAATTGCATTCATTAGGTCACTAAATCTGAAATTGTTCATTGCATCAATTCAAGCATCTTTCATTTAGGTCAAAAAAGTGAAAAATTGCATTGATTTGTTTCAAATCATCATTCTCAAAACTGTGCATCTTGGAATTAGTAATTATTGCATCTTAGACCTCAAAATTGCATTCAACATTATTATTATTGTTCAACCATTTTCAACATTGTTGCACACTTGTGTTTTCAATTTCACAATCATAAATAGACCAAAATCTGGAAAAAATTTCAATGTCAAACCTGTTTGCACACAAAAATAGAACCTATAGGCAATCTAATAAACATTCAAATTTTCAATTTTTTGAACCCCTATCAAGGACCCAAATGCCCTAGGGTGCTTTTTTTACTGCTATAGGTGGCTCAAAAAAACTTTTCACAAATCTGTGTCTTTGTATGTTCAGTCTATTTCTACTTGCAAATGTCTGATTTGAAATTCTGAAAAGGTGTTATTGCATGTGCAAGAAAGGTGTCATTTTTCTTAATTTGTTGCAAATTTATGAAAAAATTATTACATGTTAGTTTTGGAAACATCAAATCTATAGGACAATTATTTACATTTTCTGAAGCATTGCATAATTTGGGTAGAAAAGGTTGTTATTTTTGCAAAAAATTGCAAAAGGTGTCATTTTTCTTAATTTGTTGCAAATTTATGAAAAAATTATTACATGTTAGTTTTGGAAACATCAAATCTATAGGACAATTATTTACATTTTCTGAAGCATTGCATAATTTGGGTAGATTGTTTTATTTTTGCAAAAAATTCAAAACCCTAGGTTGTTACAACACATTGCACATTTGGAAACTTAAAAAACAAAAACAAAATTAATTCTAAATTTGGGTTTGCAAGCTATCACACAATTAGTTTCTATCACTAGTGCCTATGGAACTAAAATCTTAGAAAAATCCCTAACAAAACTTATACACCCTAAGGTGTCCTAATCCTCCAAAAACTTGCTTGAGATCTCTAGAGCAAATTAATACCCGTTGTCAATTTGTATATCTGGAACCTAGTTTCTAGATCTGTGCTTGCATTAGGTCTATTAGTTTGTTTTCAGTCCTAGTTTGCATTAGCACACGTAAACCTAGATTGCAATTGAAATTTAGTAATTAATCTTGGGGTAACCATAGTAATCTAATCATGTTAGATCTCTTTCAACAAGCACATTATATATTTACCAAGACCTTTATTTATGATGAATTTGACATGTTAGATGATGCCCTTTAGGACTTCATCTCACCTAGATCATCCACTAAAGTTTCTAACATTCCAACAAATGTAATCATTGATACTTATGATGATCATGGTAGTGATTCTCATACTATCCATCCTAATTGTAAGAGTATCTTAACACAAGAAAATGAAATCATTGACACATTTCTTAATCCCACTGCCAAATATTCATTCACCTTCCAATATATTCCCTACTTGTGAGAACACTTTGGTGCAAGAGGATGCCATCATGGACAATCATGACAATCATAGTTTTTCTTCTCTCGATACCTCACCTACTTGTGAAGAAGGTACCATAGTGTTAGAGGATCCAATTGTTGAGTGTCATGAGAATATTGTTTGTTTCTCTCCCAATACTTCTACTTGGGAAGATATTGTAGCACATGAGGATGAAATCATTGATACATTTGTTTCAACAGACGGTAATATGGATGGAATAGATGAAGATACTAAGTTGAAATTAGATCCCCCCTTAATAGAAGGTCATCAACAAGTAGATAACTCAGTTGAGGTTATGAACACATAATTGACAATTGGATCCCCTTTAATTAGTGGACCTCCTAAATCACCTCTCATTATAGGACCTCATAAATCGCCTAGCCATATCTTGAACTTTGCAAGGAAAATCACTAGTGAGCATGTGTCCCAACAACCAAGTTATCACATAGTTTCTCACACATATAACATTCCTCAATGTAGTTGTAATGAGTATGATCTTGTTGAGAAACTTCATTGTACTCCAACAAACATCTCCCTTTGGGATTTGATTCAAACATCACCCACATACAATAGGATGCTCTAAGAGGTTTTGGAGAAGACTGATCTCTCATCTTTTATTGGATTGAATGATGTAGCCACCTTATTTGATTGTATGTAAGTGATAAAAGTTAGATATTACATTCCCTCAACATAAATTACCCTTGATCGAGATCTAAAATTAAAGTGAGACCCTAATGATAAAGGTTATCATTAATGAAACTAGAGTTAGGTGTACTCTCATAGAGAATGGAGTGGGTTTTAATATTTGTAGCATTGATCTCCTAGATAAAATTGGCGTGGACAAGAATCTCATATAACCCAATGATGTTAATATTCGTGGCTTTGACAATGTTAATAAGGAATCATTAGGAATGACCACACTACCCATTGAGATTGGAACCTTGGTTTTTCCCACCCCTATCAATATCATGCTAGGACCTCTTTCATACAACCCTATCCTTTGTAGATCGTGGATTCATGCCATGAAGGGAGTCCTATCTACTCTTCACCATGAGATGAAGTGTGAATATAGTAACAAGATACACACAATTAAATCAAATGAACAAAGTTATAATTCACAAGTTCAACATGATCATAATACCTCCAACTCTCTTAATACTTTGATTGCAACTTCAAAGGTAGAACCTATACAAGTTGGTGGTAATCCTAATTGTCTTTCACCTACAACAAAACTCTTAGACGATGATTGGGGGCTGTTAGATTTTACACCTTATTTCAAAGGGGAGTCTAAGATCTCATCATCAAGGTAAAGAGATTCAAATACAAATGATCTATCTTCAAACACATGTTTTGAGGATGATTGGGGTTCATTAGATTTTACACCCTCCTTTATGGGAGAGTACAAAATCTCACAATCTAAACTAATACAATCTTGTGTTTTATTTTCTCAACTTGGTTCTACATCAACAACATCACCCCATGATAGTGATAGGGGCTCTTCAACTACTATACCTCATGAGAGGAAGATGCTTAAGTTTAAAAAACTTAAAAATAATTTGCATGCTTAGGAAGAAGCCAAACCTTCTCAAAATCATGTAGATAAAATCTCTTTATCAGAGTTGGAAGCATGTTATGGTCTTGGATATAATATTATTTCTAAACACGGATGTAATTTAAACATGAAACAAAATAGGAATCAAGTGAAGTCTATATTGCACTTTTCCAAGTAGGGTCTAGGTTTCCAACCTTCATCTCCATCTTCATCTAATCCTTTATCATCTAATGTATGTATGCCATCTTGTGATAAGAAAGCAAGCTTTTCTTCACAAGGGAAAGAAATATCCCCTAATATTGATCAAGAGATTATCTTATCGAGGCTTCTCAAAGCCCATCTGATTACTCTTCCTCCAAGAACACAAAAGAAATTCTACAACAAAAACTTATTTTATGCATATCATCGAGTGCATGGTCATTCTACAATGAATGTCAGGCCTTGAATAATAAAATACAACAACTTAAGGATTGTGGTGCTCTTCCATGTGATGATACACCTAATTCCTCTAATCAATAAATGATCTTCATCCTATCATGTTGCTCATCACTATGTGGCATTTGTAGCTTTATGTATTTTTCTCATTACCATTCATGGTGGTACAATCTTAAGTGCAACCATATTTTCATGACATCAACATGATATTCCTTTGTGTGGTTGTCCTTGTCTTCATGCTTGGGGGGAAAGGATAACTAGTTTTGGGAGTCGTGCATTCTTTTTAAAGATCCCCTCTTCCCCTCTTTCTCCTTAAAATACCAACATGGAAAGTATGTTGACATTTTAAGGGGGGAAATATAATACCCCTATCTAATTTTTCTTGTGATATTTGACCTATTGACATACCGCCTTTGGTGGTGGTGTTGTTTGTAACACCCCCTAAGGTGTGGTTATCAATTCGTCCCTTGAGATCTTAAACCTTGTGCACCCCTTGAGGTGAGTTTTTTTCATCCCTCGAGACATTAAACCTTATGCACCCCCTAAGGTGAGTTTATACACTCCTTGAAGCAAGATTTTATAAGATAGTTCATGGTTTCAACATAATGGAGCTTGTTGGGTCATGAAATTGAGCACACCTTTTTAACATGGCCACCTAACATAACACAACTTGCTTTCCAATGGAGCCATGTGTTCATAAGTGATTTTACATTATTGTGAGAGCACCATTTTAATATACAACACATTTGATGGATGACATTTGGTATTTGAGAGAATTTAAGACTAAGGTCTCTTTTCCTTACTAAATTGAATACTTTTAGTACTAACCTTGTATTTTTTGTGCATATTTTGTGTGTCTTATTTGTGTTTGCATCATGTTTGTGTTCATTTTATTGTCATCTTTATGTTATATCATGTAATGCGTTTTCATCATGTATGCTTCATGTTTTTCGACATGTATGTTTTGTTGGAAAAACAAGGATAGACAACTGAGAGGGGGGGTGAATGAGTTGTTATAGAATATTTAAACTTTTCAAACTTTACTTAGCTTAATCTCAGATCTAATGAATGAATAGTACACCATGAACAATCAACACATCAGAAGCATAAAGAACACCAAGATTTTTTTACGTGGAAACCTTGTTAGGGGAAAAACCACGGTGGATGTTAGTCCATAGTATTATACCTTGTTAAAAGTATAATGAAAGATAATGGGAATGCACATGCATTCAGGAAAACTACCTAGAGCTCACTGCTCAAATACAAGAGGGCTCACTACCCAACAATACATAGCAATACAGATTAGATCCGCAGGGTATGAACTAAGAAAATAGCTTCTACACAAGCTTGATTATAGTTCCAGTTAAGCACAAAAAATCTTCTTCACACTTCGCTCAAACTTCTTCTCACTCTGCTCTGCAATCGAATGAATAGATCAATATTCATACACTTTCTCTTCTCTGGATTTTCTTCACTTCCTACACACACTAACTTCGCTCAAACAATCACTCTTATATATTTGCAACATGAAATTACATCAACAACCTTGTCAGCCAAAAATATAAAACATATTTACAATGTCGGCCCAAATTTACAAATAAATTTGCAATGTGAATCAAACACCGTCAGCTAATATTATGATGTGACCTAAAACAATATCCTCGAGCGTGCCAAACATTCAAATTTAAATCTTCAAGGATCCGCAACACGTTACAACCATCATGTCGGCCAAGAACATGAAAACCCGAACATACCAAGAAAAATCTTCGACCATGAGCACACCGATGAATGCAGACGTACAAGGATAGAGAATGATTTAGAAGCATCCAAAAACAACAAGAACTAACAAAGAATCATCCACAGCAATAGAAATTACTAGAATCACATAAACTTCAAATAGGAACACTAACAAAACTCACAGAAATATTGTCAGAACACAACTGTTCATAGCACAATCAAATCTTCACGCGAACCTCTGAAACTTCTGGTAGATGAACTAGATACTCTCAGCAATAAAATTTTTAGTCCACAACAATTAATCTTCAACTTACAAAACAAGACACCTTCATGATCTTCATTGTTCCACTAGCAACCTGCAACTCTTCCTTTAACAATTTTCTCAATATCCTCGACATATACAACCTTCAATACAATAATGCTAATAGTGTTGACATCAATGACAACCACAACATCCAAAAATATCCCCCTTTGGAATTGATGGCAACACATGATGTGAAAAACACCATCAACACAACTCTCAATCAACACTTACTCCCCCTTAGATTTTGACTCTTCTTCCTTAACCTCTTCTACATGATCTCCCCACAAGACTCTTCTCCCCAGATAAGCAATAGTTTTTCACATGAATCTTCTCCCCCTTTGACATCAATGGAAAATATAAGCATTATCTTCCCACATACAAGCTCTAAACCACATATCTACACATTTGACTACTCCCCTTGAGTAGTAGCCACATAAACATCAATTTGGATCAAGAAATATCTATGAAGCACACAAATTGATGTAAGAAAATGCATCTTTAGTTCATATTAGGAGGGGTAATCACCCCTAGCATCCCTCTGAGATACTCAAAAGTATCCTTTGGCAACGGCTTGGTGAAAATGTCTGTAATATGTTCTTTGGTAGGAACATACTCTAGTCTGACTCCTTTCTCACTCACTTTTTCCCTCAAGAAATAAAACTTGATTGATATATGCTTGGTCTTAGAGTGTAGCACCAAATTATTTGATATGTTAATTGCACTTGAGTTGTCACAGTATATGGAAGTAGGTTCATATACTACTATGATATCTTTGAACATCTATTTCATCCACATCACTTGAGTGCAGTTATTTGCAACAACAATATACTTTGCCTCAACAGTAGATAGAGAAATGGAATTCTACTTTTTGCTCAACTAAGACACCAGCTTCTTCCCTAGGAAGAAGGCATCACCACTAGTACTCTTCCTATCATTTACATCTCCTGCCCAATCCACATCAGTATATGCATTCAAAGTAAGATCATCATCCTTAGGATACCAAAGCCCAAAATCAACTATTCCTTTCAGGTATCTGAAAATTCTCTTTACAACAGTCACATGAGATTCTTTCAAATCAACCTAAAATATAGCAACCATACATACAACATTCATAATGTCTAGTCTGGTCTGAGTTAAGTAGAGAAATCCACCAATCATTGACCTGTATCTTGTTTGATTTTCCTTAGGAGAATCATCATTTTGTGTTAACTTGCATCTGGTTACCATGGGAGTACCAACAGGTTTTGAGTCTTCCATGCCAAACTTCTTCAGTAGCTCTCTCACATATTTGGACTGAGATATGAAGATCCCCTTGTCTAATTGAGTAACTTGCAATCTCAAAAAGAACTCCATCTCTCCAATCATGCTCATTTCAAATTCATTCTTCATTTCATCAGCAAAATTCATACATAGATTGTCATCTCCTCCAAAAATAATGTCATCAACAAATACCTCAATAATTAACTCTTTGTCATGATCCAATTTGAAATACAAGTTGATGTCAACAATACCTTTATTGAATCCAAGCTTTAATAAGTATTTTTCTAGTCTAGCATACCAGGCTCTGGAGGCTTGCTTGAGTCCATACAGAGCTTTCTTCAATCGACAAACCATGTTTTCCTTATCAGTTAGTTGAAATCCATTTGGCTCTTCAATATATACTTCTTCTAGCTCACCATTCAAAAAAGCTCACTTCACATCCATTTGATAGACTTTATAGTTCTTATATGCAACATAAGCAAGAAATAACCTTACAGATTCAATTCTGGCAACAGGGGCAAAGGTTTCTTCAAAATCAATACCTTCCATTTGTGAATACCCTTTACATACTAGTCTTGCTTTATTCTGGAACACTTCACCTTGTTCATTCAGCTTATTCCGAAAAACCCATTTAGTACCAATCACATTTTTATCTTTAGGTCTGGTAACAAGTATCCATGTATCATTCTTTTCAATCTGCATTAGTTCTTCCTTCATAGCTTCCATCTAGTGTTCATCATTGCAAGCTTCATTGACATCTTTAGGCTCAATCTTGGAAATCAGGCAATACTCTTTTGTAATCTTTCTTATAGTTTGCACACCTTTATTCTTGTCTCTTAAAATTTGATTTTCATAATGATTTAGCTTTACATACCTCAGAGTTTTAGGATTCTCTCAAACTTTTGGTTCTTTTGTTCCTTCTTCTGCACTTGCACTTGTCTTTACTTCCTGACTACCTTGATTTACTAGAACAAATGGAAGTTGTTTTACTGGAACATATGACACAATTTGGAGTTGATTATGTGTCTGAGCATTCTTCCCTTTGTTTGTGTTGTCTTCCTGGTCATCTAAATCATATCCATAGTATCTGGACGATTTGGCAAAGTCCTCATCAACTCTGACATTTTCACTCTCAACCATTTTTCTTAGTCTTCTGTTAAAGCACCGATAGGCCTTTCTTTTAGTAGAGTAACCTAGAAAGATTCCTTCATCGCTTCTTGCATCAAACTTGCCTATGTCATCATCTCTCTTGATGTAACACTTGCTTCCAAAGATATTGAAATATTTAACAGTAGGCTTATAACCAAACCATAGTTCAAAATGAGTCTTACCAGAATTACTATTGACATTTACCTGGTTTAAAGTGTACACAACAGTGCTTACAACTTCACTCCAATAGATGTGAGGCACATTTCCTTCAATCATCATTGTTCTAGCAACATCCAGAATTGTTCTGTTCTTCCTCTCTGCAACTCCATTCTGTTGAGGGGTTCGGGGAGCAGATAATTTTCTTATGATTCCATGCTCTTCACATAAAGAATTAAACTCCCTGGAGGTGAACTCACCACCTCTGTTTGACCTTAAGCATTTGATTTTCAGACCTTTCTCATTTTCTGCAATGGCCTTGAAACTTTTGAACTTTTTTAATGCTTCACATTTTTCTCTTAAGAAAGCAACCCATATCATTCTAGAGCATTCATCAATAAGCAACATAAAGTACCTTTCTCCATGAAGACTTTTGACTCTAGAGGGACCACATAGATTAGTATGCACTAGCTCTAGTAATCCATTTGAATGATGTTGTTTGCTCCGAAAAGAAACTCTAGTCTGTTTTCCCATCTAACACTCCTTGAAAATTGTGTTAGCAGGCTTCACTAGCTTAGGTAGATCTCTTACTACTTGAGTGGAGCTTACTTTGACAATGTTATCAAAATTCACATGACACAACCTTCTATGCCATAACCAACTTTCATCTACTTGAGCAATTAAACAACTTTTACTAGCAACATTCAGGTGAAAAATATTACCTTTTGTCTTTTTACCTGAAGCAATTACATTTCTAGAACTTCCAAGTATCCTGCATCTTCCACCTTTGAACTAAAGATCATAACCCTTGTCCACCATCTGTCCAACACTCAACAGGTTGTGCTTCAAGCCTTTAACATAAAGAACATCATCAATTTTATGCTTACCACCAAGACAAATAGATCCTCTGCCACGAATCACACCAACATTGTTATCTCCAAATCTTACAACCCCACCATCATACTTCTCAAGACTTACAAATTTACTTTTGTCACTAGTCATATGATGTGAGCATCTGCTGTCAATAACCCACTCATCTTTTTCTTCAATTCAAACTACAAGAGATTTCTCAACTTTAGCAGATTCAATAGCCACCAGACCATTTTCCTTGACAGCAAGGAACACCCATTCATCCTCATTTCCATTGTCTTTATCAGACTCTTCATTAGTCACTCCTTCTTTAGCATAGTAACATTTCTTTTGAAATCTAGATTTGTAAGACTTAGATCTAGGAACTCTTTTAGGACACCTTGAAGCAAAATGACATATTTTACTACAAGAGAAGCATTTAATAGGCAACACTCCTTTATAATTACCTTGTCCTCTTCCTTCTTTCTTCACAAATAGTGCTTCCAACTCTTCTACCTCTCTTTCTTCATCTTCAAGCTGTTTCATTTCTTCCTCATACTTGAATGACTTTCTGGAACACTCTCTCGGATCATATCTTTGCTTGTTTCTTCTGGATACAGTAGCCTTAAATGCAATTTTAGTTTTGGGAATAGATTCACCAAATTCGCTCAACTTAAAGGCAACAAGTTTACCAAATAGTGTATCCCTTGTCACATTCGTCAATGATCTGGTTTCTTCAATAGCATGAGCCTATGCTTTGTAGGAGGGAGGCAATGATCTGAGCACTTTAGCCACAATTTCTTCCTCATCTAGGGTACCACCGACACATCTAATACCCATCACTATTTCATTTACTCTTTGCATAAAAGAAGAAATATTTTCATCTTCACCCATCTTCAAATTTTCATACTTGCCTTTCAAACTCTGTAGCTTAGCCATCTTCACATATACATCTCCTTCATACAAAGTTTCCAGCTTCGTCCACATCTCATGAGCTATTTTCAGACCTATCACATTTGTCACTTCCGAATTTGTTAGAGCACTCAACAAAGCTTCCATAGCCCTGACATTATTCTTAGCTTCTTTAATCTCATCAGCAGTGGAAGGACCATTCTAAGGAATAACATATGGATTCTTTGTAATCTTCTAGAAGGGTTCACCAATACACCTCAAATGACACTCCATCCTAGCTTTCCACAATGAGTAGTTTGTTCCATCAAATCTAGGACTGTCCTTGTATGATGCCATCTTAGATCACCTCAAGCTTTTAAACTTCTTTAGAGGAACCTACTCTGATACCAATTGTTGGAAAAACAAGGACAAAAAACTACGCGGGGGGGTAATTAGTTGTCACAAAATATTTAAACTTTTCAAAATTTACTTAACTTAATCTCAGATCTGATGAATGAACATTAAACCATGAACAATCAACACATCAAAAGCACAGAGAACACCAAGATTTTTTTACGTGGAAACCCTGTTAGGGGAAAAACCATGATGGATGTTAGTTCACAATATTATACCCTGTTAAAAGTATAATGAAAGATAATCGGAATGCACATGCATTCAGGCACACTGCCTAGATCCTGGCATTGCTCAAATACAAGAGGGCTCACTGCCCAACAATACACATCAATACGGATTAGATCCGTAGGGTATGAACTAAGAAAATAGCTTCTACACAAACCTGATTACAGTTCCAGTTAAGCACAAAAAACCTTCTTCACACTTTGCTCAAAATTCTTCTCATTCTGCTCTGCAATCGAATGAATAGATCAATATACACACTTTCTCTTCTCTAGCTTTTCTTCACTTCCTACACACACTAACTTCGCTCAAACAATCACTCTTATATATCTGCAACATGAAATTACATCAACAACCTTGTCGGCCAAAAATATAAAACATATTTACAATGTCGACCCAAATTTACAGATAAATTTGCAATGTGAATCAAACATCGTTAGCTAATATTATGATGCGACCTAAAACAATATCCTTGGTCGTACCAAACATTCAAA
Source organism: Sequoia sempervirens (assembly GCA_007258455.2). Taxonomy (NCBI): domain Eukaryota; kingdom Viridiplantae; phylum Streptophyta; class Pinopsida; order Cupressales; family Cupressaceae; genus Sequoia; species Sequoia sempervirens. Next base: position 279,142,262 of record VDFB02058242.1, on the reverse strand, counting down.
TTTAAATCGTCAAGGATCCGCAACACATTACAACCATCATGTCAGCCAAGAACATGAAAACCCGAACATACTGAGAAAAATCTTCGACCACAAGCACATCGATCAATGCAGACATACAACAAGGATAGAGAATGATCTAGAAGCATCCAAAAACAACAACTAACATAGAATCATCCGCAGCAACATAAATTAGTAGAATCACATAAAATTCAATCAGGAACACTGGCATAACCCACAAAAATACTGTCATAACACAACTGTTCATAGCACGATCAAATCTTCACATAGACCTCTGAAACTTTTGGTAGATGAACTAGATACTCTCAAGAAGAAACCCTTTAGTCCACAACAACTGATCTTCAACATACAAAACGAGACACCTTCATGATCTTCACTATTCCACTAACAACCTGCAACTCTTCCTTTAACAATTTTCTCAATATCCTCAACATATATAGTCTTCAATACAATAATGCTAATAGTGTTAACATCAATGACAACCACATATCAACAACACAACCACAACATGCAACATGTTTGTGTATGTTGTCTTGTTGTATTGCATACATATGTCTTCCTTTTTGCTTATGTTGGTTTTCCATGGGATCTTGGATCCTAGGGGCTTGAATGCTTCCCCCTAGATTCATTTTCATTCTATCTCTTCAAAATTTAGACAATCAAACCCATCTTGACATACATTTTTCTACTTTAATGTGATTTTGAGCATAAGTTCATTCTCTCACTAAAGTGGGGGCTAAATGTAGTGTTGAAAATTTTCACCCTTGACAATTTCACAATATATTTTATCCCCCCTAAATTATTGAGTCTAATTGAGTCCCTAATTTCCTAAATTATGCATTTTATAGCCCATTTGTACCACTTCCCAAGCAATTGCAAGCATTGAACAGATGCATCCAATTTATATTTTTCCCTCGACACTTAATGACTTGGAAAATAGGGCCAGAACCCATACACACTAGGGCATATGGGTCCCCCTATTTTTCCAGGGACTAATTTTGGATATGTCAGTGCCAACAATTTAACATTCAAAATTCAACTTTCAAATGTTGGCTATTGAGATTTAATTTATGGGAAATTAGAATAAATTCCTATAAATACCTAGTCTTTTCACCATTTAAAACTAGAAGGAGAATTTATGAGCAAGAACTATTATTAAGAGAAATTCAAGAGCGACATTTTAGAGATTTATTGTAGCAATTCAAGATCCAAGCATCATGTCAAATCTTATGTGAGTTTATGCATGTTTATGTTATCATTGTTTGTGAAGGCTAACCCTTGTTGTAGGTCTCCAAGCAATTCAAGCAATCAGGAAAAAAAGATCCAAGACCTTGAGGTGATGTGTATGACTTCAATCCTTCAAGGAAGCCATTGAAGGGTGGTGAGTTACAACACTTTGTTGATTCATCATTCCTTCCTATTCACTTATATTTCTTATCTTTGACATAGCCATTGTGGAAGTGGAAACACGAACATGGGGTTTGACTAAGGCAAGCCCCTAAATGGCACAACCCTTTCTCTCTCTTTGAATATGCAGGTTTCAGGTTTGAAGAGGATTAAAAGAAGCTTGAAGATAAATTTTTCATTATTGCAATTAAAGCCCTACATCTTGTTGAATCACAAAAAATCACCTACAAAATTATCCAACAGTGATCCGAAAATATGTAAGCAAAAATAGAGACCTCAAATCTGACATCAAAGGACTTCAAAAAGTTGATCAGGATACCCCTACAAGGACCCATATGCCCTAGGGTGCCTATGTCCTCCTATGCACCCTAAGACCAATTTTCTAGGTAGGTACACAGTTCTCTGCGCTTCTCAGATATGTCTGTAAGTTATTGTTTCAGTCTGTTAATTATTGGGATCTTACAATTTTCATATTAGGACCTACATAGTTGAATTAGGTTAATCATAGAAAATCAATTCCAGTCCATTTCTAAGGCTCAAAAAGATCAGATCTAGGTCTCATTGACTCACCTTCATGATTGAAATTCAATCTAAACACCTTGTTTATTTGTATCCTAATGTACCTTTGAAAATGGAGTTAAAATCAATCCTAGGTTTAGACACTAAACTTAGGGTTCCCTTTTTCTTATGTTACACTTCCCACAAGGAAGAAACAAATTGAATAAACAAGAATTGGAGCTTCTTAAAAAGTTCATGGAGGAAAAGAAAATCCTAAAACTTACTGAAATTAAAGACACCAATAAGAAGTAGATGGTACAACAATTCACATACTCAAAAGTGGATCCCAAGATTGTGCCTCCTCTTGGGGCTTACAATTGTGATAAAGTTGAATGCAGTAATAGTGTTGTGAGAGCATGGGAGTAATTTTCCTATGTTTTATAAATACTTATATGTAGCTATTATAAACTCTTCTCTTATAGTATTTTGATAGATAATACTTGTTGATACTGTTTGGAGTTGATGCTCCTCATAATATAAACTCTATTTTGATAAACTATCTTTAATATATAAAAAGGGTATATGTAACAACAGACTATGGGACCCCCTAAAAGATAAAATCTACAAGTGTATGACATCTTGGAGTGGGAAATGTCTTTCTTGGGTAGGCCGATTAATCATGCTTAAAGTTGTCATCTTTGCAATCCCAATATATTTGTTTTCATGTCTATCTTTGCCAAAGAGGACTTATCACAATTTGAACCAATGTATGCATAGGTTTTTTTGGCAAGGAAATTAAGATCAAAACAAATTCAAATGCACTAATTTCATAGGATAAGATTTGAAAAACAAAAAATGAAGGGGGAACTCGCTTGACAAATCTTTTAAGGAAAAATAAAGCTTTGGGTGCAAAACTAATTTGGAAAAATTATACAAACAAAGAGACTGAGTGGGCTAAGATTATGCAAAATAAGAATTTAAATGACAACGAAGATAACATTATATTAATCTCAAAAAGTCTACCGAATGGATTGAAAATTTGGAACTTTATGAAAAAATGTTAATCTTTGATCACAAATCATATATCTTGGGACATTCATGACTAGAAATCAACATTTTTTGGGATGACTCATGGGGGGGTTACCCCATTTTAAGCAATATACTGAATGTGGTGCATACAAAAAATGTGCTAATAGAGGCTTGGGGGAAAGGGTCAGGGACTACATACTAGACGATATCAAATATGGGGTCCCCATATGGTATTGGAAAGATATCAACAACCTAAACTTGCCCCACAATAAATTTGAGCAACTACAATCAATCCTCAAAAATAGAAAAATAATAATTAGGGGTGGTAAGGAAAAATTGGTATGGTCTGGTGCAAGCTCTAGCTAGTATAACACAAGAGACTATTTCAAAATGTTGGGGAGAGAGGAGCAACAATATTCACTACTATTACACCTATTCTAGAATAAGTAATGCTTACCAAAGGCAGGGATCATTGCATAGGAAATATTACAAAAGAGAATATTGACCGTCGATAAGTTTAGGAAGATGGGGTGTCAAGGCCCATCAAGGTGTGCTCTTTGAAAATAAAGTGAGGAAAGTATGAACCATTTGTTGCTAGGGTGTCCTTTTTCTCATACATGTTGGAACTATTGTATGCAAAGCTTGGTTGGGTAAGTGCTCTTCCAAATGGCATTCTTACTCTCTTCAAATCTTGGCCCTTAATTAGGATGAACACCATGTATGCAAGCCTTTGGTTGATCTACCCGTCAATATTAGTATGGGAAATATGGAAAGAGCAGAATAGAAGAATCTTCTAGGGAAAATAAATGAGCCTTGAGACCTTTACAAGTAAGGTAGAGGCTGCAATTATAGTAGTGAATAACAAGGTGGAATTCATAAATCCCAAAAGGTGATCTTCTCGGACTAAGACTCCAAGATGAGGCAGTCATGATATGGGATTAAAATACCTTCATTCAGGGGAAGAGAACTAAAAAGGGCCAAGGAACCTCAAGCTAAAGAAACATGGAACCCTTCACAACCAAAGTATTATAAACTAAACTTTGATGGGACTTCTAGAGATATTCTTGGGGTCTCTGGAGTAGGTTACATAATTAGGAATTGTTAAGGGAAATCATTGGAAGAAATATCGAAGCCACTAATGATTGGAACCAATAACATGCCAAAGATTCAAGCATTGGTCTTAGGACTATAACTATGCAAAAAATTAAACTTATAGGATAGAAATTGAGGGTGACTATTCTCTAATTATGAAAATATTGAGGCAGATAAGTTGGAAAACACAAGGGAAAATGGTTTTAGCAAGAAAATTGCAAGTCTTTAAAATCTAGTCACCTCAACATGTTCATCAAATGGCTCAAGAACTTGGTCATTGTTGAAGTGAAAGGAATTAAAAGAGGCAAGGTACATAGTGTTGCAAGTATGAGTAGTTGGTGTTGTCATTGATGTCAACAATATTATGTTTTTGTTGTCATTAATGTCAACTAGTGATGGTAGAGAAGTTGTGATAATGCTTTGATTAGTTTCATTATGTTGTCATTAGTATGTGCTACTAGTGTTAACCTCTAGTGTTGCTTTGATAATCTTTAGTATGTGGATGTTGTTGGCTTAGTGGTGATGAGGAAGTGCTGAAGATAATGAGAATATGTCTTTGGTTCTTGGTTTTTGTTGATGTGTTTTTAATGCACTTCTCAACACAGGTAATGCATAAGTGCATCACCTCTCTTGAAAGACAATCTTCCACAATAAAATTGTAGAACACTATCCCAAGGTCTCTAATGTCAGGTCTTGACAGTGCTTGGAATATCTCAGTTGTTTCATGTGATTTGCTAGAATCACAAGGCGGACTTACGGATGAGTCACAAAGCAAGGAAGTTCGATCTGCAAACGAAGTTCTTAAGATGTAGAAATTGTTGTTTAGTTGCTACAGGTTCAAACAACAGTCTAGAACTCATAATTCAACTTTGGATTTGACTTTACAATGTGCAATGAACTGTAGCATAGGCTACTTATTAAAAAAAAGGAAAAAGGGTAGGGAAGAGAGGAAGTTCCTAGATTTGAAACTATGAATGAACAGTGATCATGGAGGCTGCTACATAGAAAAACTCCCTAAATTGGGTTTTGCTTGGCCAAGAGGATCCTACAGTTACACAAAACCAATGCAATCTTCTAAGGACTGTAGATTTTCAGATTGCACATGCACATCATGAACATGCAATTGAACAAAGTTGCAACATTGAAATCAAGAAGCCTAGACTAACTTTACACAACAGTTTGTCATCAACAAGTCCTAAAAGTATGGGCTGAAAGTTCATCAGATACCATAATAGCAAACACCATCATCACTTCCATTCAAGAAACTAACAACTAAACTAAAAGGGAAGCAAAACCATGCACACATAATTAGCAAAATCAAAAGGAACACCCATAGATCATGCAATGCTACTTTATATTGCTAAAGAATGTTTTTACACCAATTCTCCAACCATTTACAAATGAGGGGCAAGCCCCTATTTATAGTTTTCCAAAGCCCAAATGAATGGCTAGGATTAAATTACATTGAATGGCCCATATTTGCTTACATTAGGGTTTTACCTACTCCCCATTATCCAGCAATTTAAAATTCAATTTTTCCTCACTCCTAATTCGTCTTCTAGTGACCAAGTGTTGTAGCAGTTTTGTCATTTAGAAAATTTCCCTCTTCACTATAGCAGAAACTGCTTGAAGGTTGCCCTCGGTTCGACATACTCGCAACACTTTCATTGGATCCAGCAGGCCTCGTTTACAGATTTGTATCATTGTGGGATGGATTAGCTGCCCTGAATTTGACCAAGTGACCCTTGATGGATCATGATCAGTTGAGGAGAAGGAAAAATAACCCCAATCCGTTTTGATTTTTGTGAACAACCCCTTTTGCTTTCCTAGCTCTGGCCTCCTGGACACAAGCTGTTCGGGTCCTCATTCTTATGAAAGTTGGTCCTCCACCGATATATTCATGAACAAGCAAATTCTTTACTCTAGCATCCTTAGGCTTCCATCCACACCCTTTGTACGTGGACTCAGACGTTTGTACATTGGTCACCTTGGTACTCATGAATTAAAGCTCTGTCCTTCAATAGGACCTCATGTGTCATCACCATGAAAGCATTCTCACTCTCCCTGATTGCATTCGATATACAAGCTGCCCGAGTGCAGGCATTTCTTCGTTGGTATCATAAAGTGCCATTACTACTAGAAATCCTTTGGATTCTCAAATATTTCTTGTGACCAACTTTTGGCATCCCCATGATAGGCAGGGCAGTATCGCTATCTTTTAATTCAGGCACTTCCCTCCATAATACCATCCTCCCTTCTCACCATTGGTTTGCAAGAGGTAGCACTCATAATATTAGTGAATGAGGAAAATTTATGTAATTACCGGAGATGCTGGATATGAATGTCGTTTGCAGCAAGAACGATCGCGGGCCCCGCGATGCAGGGATTTGCGAGGGGAAAGCTGCTTGACAATGACACCCGCGAACACCCAATGGAACACCCACTCAAGCACGCCCTTCAACTTCGTTTCTTCCTTTATTTGAGTGTCGTTTGCAACCAATTTCGAGTGATAAATCCATTTCCCATTTCATCCATGATACTGGCGGGTGCATGATGCCCTGCAGACCCCAGGTTTTGTTGATAATACCCTGCTTGTAGTGAGAGTTCCTTACCAAGAGCTATTTGGACTTCTCCTTCAGTGAAAAACTCATGGCTTATCCCCAACTCACCAACTAGCATGCAATTTTCATCAATACCGGGGTGGCTTCCGTTGTAGCGCACAAATCACCTGGCTATAGAGACCAACATGAAACCGACATATGATACCCATACCACCCCTATGCACCACGAGGAGAGATTCTTGTGAAAACCATCGCACCGACAACTAATGGGAGATTCGGGTCCACTGATTGTGCCCATACTGGAGTAGGGTTGCAATGTCTGTATTGGTGGAGTCTGCACCAAGGGGAGCCTGTAGACGCATGAAAGTGGAGCACCGAGGTAGAGAGGTCACTGGGTAGTGACAGATAGCCTGCGAAGACTCACATAGCAGGTCCCGCAATGTGGTTGGTTGCTAGAGTTAAGACGTTGCCGGTTGTCGACCCCCCCTTTCCACGTCAGGCATCGGCTTGCTTTTAGAGTTAACAATCCATTCTTTCTTATTGATAAGGTATCGATCCTTCCACGTCTATCACTTTCTATCAATCTTCCTATAGCTTTTCGTGACTTTGAGGCTCTAGTTATTCTTGGCTTCATGTTTCAAGGGTGTTCTATTCGTGTGGCACCAGTAGTGGGTGAAGGGATACAAAGAGCCAGCCAAGGAATGTTGTTGAAATGATAGTGGTGATGACGTCCAACCCTAGGGAAAAATCCGCTAGTCCTATAGTCGCTCGCGACCACGGTGCCCGCCAAATACCCTTCCATTGTCCGAACAAGGTTTGCTATTTGAGTAAAAATGTATGCATCGTTCATAGTTGTCATTTAATTTTGTGTTGTTAACACTTCTAATATGTGCTCGAACAAAGTTGATAAACCAAGATTTTTTCCCTAACCACCCAACGCTCACCTGGGGTTATGAAGCTATCTCAGATCAAGTGTCGCAGTCTGCTATCAAACGATGGTCATCCTGTTAACCATACTGGCTTTGAAGTGGTTCGCAGATCATTTGTGGCACCATAAAATATCGTAATGTCCCCTTTGATTTTAAACCATCCCTTGATAATTAAAGCGTGCAGAGGATGTCAAGTCGATGATGGGTGGAGAAATAATGCCATACAAGGAATGCAGGTGGCATTGGGCAGGATTCCAACAAGGAGAGGCTATTACTAACGGTGAGGAGCAAGACCACTTTATCAGTGTTGGGTCCCGCACGGGGCATCGCTGTCAAGCCAAGGAATATAGGGCTCTGCAGTAGGAATGTCGTGAAGGCAATGACTAACGTGAAACAACCACCTGCCTATTCTACCCCGCAAGAGACCGATACCCCCCCTTTTGTGCATATTAACTTGATCGGCCTTTCATTTGTTTGTCATTGTGAGATCATTATTTAAAGAACACATCGAGCTCCTGACGACACTTGGTCCAGTGAATAATTTGCATTTTTTATTTGAGCCGCCCATATGATAACGCTTGCCTTAACATTTCAAGATTGTGCGATCTGATTCGTGATGCTTTTAATGGTTTCCATAATTCTCTTTTCACTATTGGTATGGTGCTCGCCGATCCAAACATCATGCAAGCTCATTGTCCCATTATTACTCTTGGTCTTTTAAGTCTGTGAAGAGTTCGTGGTGCCTCTAATTACAATCACCCCTAGGTTCCCCTGGGATTTCTTCGAATACCAGTGTGCTGCGGATACTGTCGAGCTGGGGTGGCGTTCTCTTAAAAGTTCACAGGGAAAATAAAACATTAACGCTGCTTGCAGAGGCAGAGACGTGGGAAGGAATCACATGAATGCTATTGAACAAATGACAAAAGTCTAGCAGAGTCCCGCATTGCGGGTCCCACATCACTCGTGGATGCCTACGACAAGTTTAAATGTCACCATTAGTTAGGTGAAAAATTGAAAAGATATAATGCAGGGCACCGTTCCTCGAATTAACTAAAAAAAATACCATGGGCAGGGTGATTTGAGGATGCGACCAAGTTAAGGCATGGGCATGAGGTGCGCGGGTGTGCCGCGAATGAGTTTCTACTTTTGCACGGTCAGGGTGATGGAAGACGGACGCTGAAATGGAGTCCGCAAGAAGATGACGGTGTTGGAGAGTTGCGGGTCCGCATGGTGGGGAAGCAGCTGAATGATTTATGTTTGGAAACGGTGTCGAGGTGATGACTTCCTGCAAATGGCGGCCTGTGAGGGTAGACTCACCGACGAGTGTGGACTGCTTAGAGCCTAGTCATTAGGCGACGAAGGTCAGGTGGGGAAAATCGTGCGCGAGGACCCACAAACGTTCAGACGCACTTTAAAGTGACGGGTCGGTCAATTTGCGGCGACAGTGAAAAGGGAAGGACCAACCACGGTGCCCATCGCACGGGCAAGTTTAAAGGCCGGCCGCTATGAAAGTAGTGAAACGGGAACGAAGTGCCACCTAGGGTGACCCGCAAGAGTGGGTCCGCAGCGCATGATGGATGCGAAAACAAACACGGGCGCAGGGTTCATGTGCTAGGTGGATGCCAGGACTTGGCCACAGGAAAATGTTAGAGCGAAAACGATGAACAACCAAGGGAAAACCATGCACACGGGTCCACAAGGGCCAACGAACGCTGGGTAAAAAGTTAAGGGAAGAATCTAGGACCCAGCCCGCCAGGAGCAAATGACCCAGCAAAAGTTGGCTTGGTGATCTTGGCCAATATGAAATTGATCGTTCTCATGCTTAGGGCCAACTTGGGCACAAAAAAGGGGGGCGGAAACGAGACGAGGTCAAAATGACCTAGCCCAAGAAAATGAGGGGGTCCCTGCCCTTGGCAGGGCGTGTGTGTGAAACATGCATAACAAATGGTGACTCGCTGGGGAAATGCTCTAGAGCATTTCAATGAAAAACTGGAATCACAAACCCAAAATATCTGGTTCCGACCTTCATGCTAGGGAAAAAAAACCAGATGCTCGACCAAAGGATCAAAACCACTAGTCAACCCAACCTTTAGTATGCTGAAAATCCAAGTGTGTGCATATGCGTTAATTCCCATTCTTAGGTTGCTGCAAGAACCTAAGCTCCATCAAGTTAAGCTACATAGCTTATTCTAACTCCAAAAGCATCTGGGGCATCGCCTCGCTACCAGTCAAGTGTCCATAGCCCCAACACGGTTGTCACTGTGATTCTCTCGAACATTGCTCTACTGCCGGATAGGAGTCCATAGCCCCGGTAGAGTTGCTCAGATTCCCTTGAAAATTTGAATTTCTTCTTTCTTTTGATTTTCAATGTTTTTCTTTCTTTCTTTTCTTTCTTTTGATTTTCTCTTTTCAGTTCCTTGATTTCAACTTGCAAGCACTGAAGCTCATGCTCAGGGCTGAGAATCACAATGGCGTTGAAGCAGAATTTCAAAATTTTCACTTAACTGGACTTCGCAACATGACCCATAATGACCTCTAGATTCTTAAAGTGTGTAAAATATGTAATATTTTAGAATACATTAGGAATAAGACCAACCAATAGCTTATCCTCTTTGAATCAAACACCCGGGTCATTCAACACTAACAAAAGATCCTCACCGTCCACTTTGAAAACTTGATTAGAGTTTAATGAAGAAATACATAAAAAACCCCAGGCAATAAGTATGATGGTTGTGCACATGAATGTGCCCAAATAAAGGTAGAGGGACCCCAAGCAAAGCAGCAACAAAACACCAACAAACAAAAAGCAACAACCTAAACTAACCAAAGTAGGAAAGCGAAAGTAGATGAAAGGGAAAATAAACTAGGGCAAACTAACCCACAACAAACCAACCACCAAACAAAAGCAGGAAATTGAAACTATATACATAAGACCTACACTACTCAAAATGAACTATATACAAAGATATTTACAAAGCACAATGTTCAGGCTGGGCGAGCTGACCTTAACACTCATTGGATTTCGCAATGCATGCACAAGCAGATGGGTGATCGTTGTAGTTCTTAACCATGCAGATTTATCCTTATATTCAGAAAAAGGAAGTTTATTATTGCAACATTCAAATTTAATCACACATTCAAGAAAAATCAGCAATTGAGGTGATTCGTTGAATTCATGGTAGATCCATAAACATGTCCGTCTCCCTTTGTTCCCATAATCAAAATAATAAGTGCAACTATGAAAATTAACAGGGGCAAGGAAGGATAGAACTTGGATGCCGTCATATGGAGGTGGAAAACATTTGAAAGGGGAGAGTGAGCACTGCATTGCCGATTGTTGCGACAACAACTTCAGGTGAAGGCATGTGATCATGCAACATTTATGATCTTAGGCCTACGTTAGGCTGGGAGAATGGTGCGACGAGCATCTCTTCCAATCTTTGTTCGAGATCGACACCCCCTATCGGCTGTTCCTCAAGGAGATAGATTTCTTCTCGATGGTCTTCTGCAAACCTGGTGTCCACTTGATTGCTTCCTTCAAATGGCAGCACGCTGTCCTGTCTCCCTTCCCAAGTGTCGACCTTATTGGTATGACGTTCAATGCCATGAGAACATGACATGCCTGAATCTATCCTATTGCAACTCCCTGAATGTGAAGGGGAATCAACAATGATCATGGCAGAAGGAGCTGAAGTTGCCTCTTGTAGTCGGCTAGGTGCTTCATCTCGGTTAGCCGCTATCGAAACACCTCCGCCTTTATCTTCTTTTTGCATTTCATGCATCTCATCAGGATGTTCATTTGTCTCCTTCGGTTCACTATCACTATAGAATAAGAAGGAACCCCTCTCCCACTTCAGAGGCTCCAATACTTAATCAACAAGAGGTTCTAGTGGTAAATCTTCATCACTGCTAACCTCTAGGACGTACACTTCCTCCATTCGGGTATACCTCCACAAAAAAAATTCTAATGGAAGAAGTCGTCAATTAAGGGTACCTCATCAAGGGGACCAAAATTTTCTGTGTGATTTCCCTCCAAGGACTCGTCATAAAGCCCATCGTCCATGGTGCACAAATGTTCTTCAAGAGGATGAAATTCTTGATGACTGATGGACAACATTCCCGTTTGATCTACTTCCTTGCTCAGAAGCTCGAGGCAGTACTGTTGTCCTTCTTCTATTGCTATCCCAACACCCTCATAAGGACTACCTTCAACTAAGTTGTCATTTGGCTCTAGATCTTGATCTTCTTCTTCGATCCGGACAACAAGTAGAGGAGGTTTGGCACCTGGCTGCTCCATTTGTCCTCTAACCTATTTGACAACCTCTTGGCATAGCCCGCATGAAAACTCAGAGTGTGATGAATCATGGAGTCTGCACCAATTCGATAGAAACAACACCTCCAAATCCACTTGACACTTCAGCTCAAACCAATCCCTCACTAATCTTGATAGTAGCTCCTTATATCTATCCACGGTCGAGTCCTCATCGTCACTTGAAAAAGAAGTCTGATAGTGAACAAATGCAACATGTAGTTATTCCCACTCCTCTAAATCTACATTTTCAGATGCTTGGTCACTGTCACTATAGATGGAGAGGTCCTCTAATTTGAGTTCACTTGGGCCCTCATCATCATTTTCTGTTGTCCCAAGATTGTCAACCTCTTCTCCTTCCTGCTCTTTGGCATCTTTGTTGGCTGCTCTAGCATGTACCGTTGCAGACCTTGTTGATCCATTATCAACTGCCAAAGGCTCCACTGCTAGATTGGAGGACTTCCCTTTGTTGATAGAGGAAAGGTTTTCCAATTCCCTTCCAACTGAATTTTCATCACAACTTTTTGCTGTCCTACTAAAATCAACTTCTTCCTGCTGTTTTTGATCCTCTATATCTGTTGTCCCATCACCCTCTTGTGTCAAATTTCTTGGTTCATCTTTAGTGTGTTGTCCTCCAGAAGTTGACAACTCTTTGGCCTCATGGGATGACTTGTTCGCATCAAAATTTGGCTACCCCAACTTGTTCGAACAATTCTTGACTTGGGTGATGACGTTGTCACATGATGGACAAGTAAATTATGAATGTGGTGCATTGTGAAATCTGCACCAACTTGACATTAGTACTTCCTCCAATCTTGGTCCATCTTTGCTGCCCAAATAGTCTTGGATCAACTCTTCAAATGCCTTGGCTGCCATGGTTTGCAATTCTTCCTTTGGGTCTGCAAGGACTAAAGGCTGGTATATTTCTGAAAAGGGAATTTCTCCTTGCAATACTCTTTCAATTCTGCTCAAGAAATTCAGACACCCCAACTCGTTGTGCCTGCGAGTGCAATGAATCCGACATCTATCCGCCAATGCAAATTGCTGCAATGATTTCTTAATCTATTGTTTAAATCTATATGTAGTTGAGTGATGTCAATTTGTACATGCTGCTCCATTTCGACTCAGCTTCTTTTGTTTTCAGACTTTTTAGATTCTTAGCATCATCATTAAAAGAGATCTCCTTATCTCAGATTTCTTCTTGAAAATTCTCTCTTCAACTTCCAACTTTCAGCTTTGTTGCCTCAACATGCCAGCCCTCCTTCTAGCACCAGTTCTGTTGATGTGTTTTTTATGCACTTCTCAACACAGGTAATGCATAGGCGCATCACCTCTCTTGAAAGACAATCTTCCATAATCAAATTGCAAAACACTATCCCAAGGTCTCTAATGTTAGGTATTGACAGTGCTTGGAATACCTCAGTTGTTTCATGTGATTTTCTGGAATCACAAGGCAGACTTATAGATGAGTCACAAAGCAAGAAAGTTGGATTTGCAAATGGAGTTCTTAAGATGTAGAAATTGTTGTTCAGTTGCTACATGTTTAAACAATAGTCTAGAACTCATAATTCAACTTTGGATTTGGATTTACAATGTGCAATGAACCTTAGCATGGGCTACTTATTAAAAAAAAAGGAAAAAGGGCAGGGAAGAGAGGAAGTTCCTAGATCTGAAACTATGAATGAACAGTGATCATGGAGGTTGCTACAGTAGACAAACTCCCTAAAATGGGTTTTGCTTGGCCAAGAGGATCCTACAATTACACAAAACCAGTGCAATCTTCTAAGGACTGTAGATTTTCAGATTGCACGTGCACATCATGAACATGCAATTGAACTAAGTTGCAACATTGAACCCAAGCAAAATTTACACAATAGTTTGTCATCAACAAGTGCTAAAAGTATGGGCAGAAAGTTCATCAGATACCATAACAACAAACAACATCATCACTTCCATTCAAGAAACTAACAACTAAACTAAAAGGGAAGCAAAACCATGCACACATAATGAGAAAAATCAAAAGGAACACCCATAGATCATGCAATGCTACTTTCTATTGCTGCAGAATGTTTTTACACCAATTCTCCAACCATTTACAAATGAGGGGCAAGCCGCTATTTATAGTTTTCCAAAGCCCAAATGAATGGCTAGGATTAAATTACATTGAATTGCCCATATTTGCTTACATTAGGGTTTTACCTACTCCCCATTATCCTACAATTTAAAATTAAATTTTGTCTCACTCCTAATTCATCTTCTAGTGACCAAGTGTTGAAGCACTTTTGTCATTTAGCAAATTGCCATTTTCACTGCAGCAGAAACTACTTGAAGGTTGCTCTCGATTTGACGTACTTGCAACACTTTCATTGGATCCAACAGGCCTCATTTACAGATTTTTTATCATTGTGGGATGGATTAGCTGCCCTCAATCTGACAAGGTGACCCTTGATGGATCACGATCGGTTGAGGAGAAGGCAGAACAACCCCAATTCGTTTTGATTTTTGTGAACAACCCCTTTTGCTTTCCTATCTCCGGCCTCTTGGACACAAGTTGTTTGTGTCCTCATTCTTATGAAAGTTGGTTCTCCATCGATATATTCATGAACAAGAAGATTTTTTACTCTAGCATCCTTAGGCTTTCGTCCACACCCTTTGTATGCAGACCCGGATGTTTGCACCCTGGTCACCTTGGTACTCATGAATTAAATCCCCGTCCTTCAATAGGACCTCATGTGTCATCACCATGAAAGCATTTTCACTCCCCCTAATTGCATTCCATATACAAGCTCCTCGAGTGTAGATATTTCTTTGTCGATTGTCCCCAGAGGTTCATTAAAGGTTTGCCTCTCGCAAGAAGGTCTGGACATAATATTCACAATGTTTTAATTAGAGCATTATTAAATAATTTGTATGTGCAAGTAAGGACTTTAGCAAAATGAACAAAGCTGATCATAAAGTGCCATTACTACTAGAAATCCTTTGGATTCTCAAATATTTCTTGTGACCAACTTTTGGTATCCCCATGATAGGCGGGGTGGTATCGCTATCTTTTAATTCAAGCACTTCCCTCCATAATACCATCCTCCCTTCTCACCACTGGTTTGCAAGAGGTGGTGTTCATAATATTAATGAATGAGGCAAATTTATGCAATTATTGGGGATGCTGGATACAAATTCTGTCCGCGGAGAGAATGAACGCGGGCCTTACGATGTAGGGATTTGCAAGGGGAAAGTCGCTTGACAATGATGGTGACAGTAATAGCTCCCGCAATAGATCACCTATGAACACCTAATGGAACGCCCACTCAGGCACACCCTTCAACTTCGTTTCTTCCTTTATTCGAGTGCCATTTGCAGCCACTTTCAAGTGATAAAGCCATTTCCCATTTCATCCATGATACTGGTGGGCGCATGATGCCCTGCGAGCCCCAAGTTTTTTGGATAATACCCCGCTTGTAGTGAGAGTTCCTTACTGGGAGCTATTTGGACTTCTCCTTCAATGAAACACTCATGGATTATCCTCGGCTCACCAACTAGCATGCAATTTTCATCAATACTGGGGTGACTCCCGTCACAACGCACAAATCACGTGGCTATAGAGACCAACATGAAATCGACATATGATACCCATACCACCCCTATGCACCATGAGGAGAGATTCTCATGAAAACCATAGCATCGACGGCTAATGGGAGAGTCAGGTCCACCGATTGTGCCCATACTAGAGTAGGGATGCAACGTTTGTATTGATGGAGTCCACACAAAGGGGAGCCTGCAGATGCATGAAAGTGGAGCACCGAGGTAGAGAGGCTGTTGGGCAGTGGCAGACAGCCTGTGGAGACTAGCATAGCGAGTCCCGCAATGTGGCTAGCCGTAGGAGTTAAGACGTCACCGATCCTCAACCCCCCCTTTCCACATCAGGCATCGGCTTGCTTTCAGATTCAACAATCCATTCTTGCTTATTGATAAGGTATCAATCCTTCCATGTCTGTCACTTTCTATCAATCTTCCTATAGCGTTTTGTGACTTTGAGGCTCTAGTTATTCTTGGCTTCATCTCTCAAGGGTGTTCCATTCGTGTGGCATGAGTAGTGGGTGAAGGGGCACAGAGAGCAGACCAAGGAATTATGTTGAAATGATAGTAGCGATGACGACCAACCCCTAGTCCCACAACCGCCCGTGACCACGACGCCCGCCAAATACCCTTCCATCGTTTGCACAAGGTTTGCTGTCCAAGTAATAATGTATGCATCGTTCACAATTGTCATTTAATTTTGTGTTGTTAACACTTCTAATAGGTGCTCAAACAAAGTTGATAAACCAAGCTTTCGTCCCTAACCACCGAACCCTCACCCGAGGTTGCGAAGCTATCTTAGATCAAGTGTCGCAATCTGCTTCCGAACGATGGTCATCCAGTTAACCACACTGGATTTGAAGTGGTTTGCGGATCATTTGTGGCACCATAAAATATCGTAATGTCCCCTTTGATTTTAAATCATCCCTCAATAATTAAAGCATACAGAGGATATCAATTCGATGATGGGTGGAGAAATAATTCCATACGAGGAATGCGGGTGGCACTGGGTGGGATGCTGACAAAGAGAGGCCATTACTAACGACGAGAAGCAAGACGACTTTATCGGTGTTGGGTCCCGCATGGGGTATCACTGTCAGGCCAAGGAATATGGGGCTCCGCAGTAGGAATGCCGTAAAGGAAATGGCTAACATGAAATGACCACCCGCCTATTCTACCCTGCAAGACACCAACACCCCACCCTTTTGTGCATATTAACTTGATAGGCCTTTCCTTTGTTTGTCGTTGTGAGATCATTATTTAAAGAACACATCGAGCTCTTAACGATCCCTAGTTTGGTGAATAACTTGCATTTTTTCTTTGAGCCACCCATATGATAACGCTTTCATTAACGTTTCAAGATTGTACGATTTGATTCATGATGCATTGAATGGTTTCCATAATTCTCTTTTCACCATTGCTATGGTGCTCACCGGTCCAAATAGCATGCAAGCTCATTGTCTCATTATTACTCTCGGTCTTTGAAGTCTGTGAAGAGTTCGTGGTGCCTCTTAGTTGGGCCGAAGTTTTCTTAAAAGTCTGCAGGGAAAATGAAACATTAACGTCGCTTGCGGAGGCAGGGACATGGGAAGGAGTCACAGGAATGTCATTGAACAAATGGCAATAGGCTAGTAGAGTCCCGCATTGTGGGTCTCGCATCACTCGTGGATGCCGGCAACAAGTTTAAATGTCACCATTAGTTAGGTGAAAAGCTGAAAAGCTATAATGTAGTGCACCGTTCCTCTAATTAATTAAAAAAAATCCATCATGCCATGGGCGGGGTGATTTGAGGATGCGACCAAGTTAAGGCATGGGAATGACGCACGCGGGTGTGTCGCAAATGAGTTTCTACTTTTGCATAGTCAGGGTGATGGACGATGGATGTTGAAATGGAGCTTGCAAGAAGATGACAGTGTTGGTGAATCATGGATCCGCATGGCAGGGAAGTAGTTGAAGGATTTTTGTTTGGAAACGGTGGCGAGGCGATGAATTCTCATGGAAAACCATGCGTGAGGGCCCGCAAATGTTTAGATGCACTTGAAAGTGACGGGTCGATCAATTTGCGCAACAACGAAAAAGGGACGACCAACTGCGGAGCCCGTCGCATGGGCGGATGTCAAAGGCCAGCCACTGTGAAAATAAAGAAACAAGAATGGAGTCCTATCGAGGGTGACCTGCAAGAGCGGGTCCGTAGAGCGTGATGGATGCGACGATAAACACAGGTGCGAGGTCCGCACGCTGGGCGGACGTCGGGACTTGGCCACGGGAAAACGTCTGAGCAAAAATAACGAACAACCAAGGGAAAACTGTGCACTCGGGTCCGCATGGGCCAATGGATGCCAGGCGAAAAGTGAAGGGAAGACTCTAGGACCTAGCCCATCAGGAGCAAATGACTCAGTGAAAGTTGGCTGGGTGATCTTAGCCAATATGAAATTGATCGTTCTCAGGCTTAGGGCCAACTTGGGAACGAAAAAGTGGGGGGGGAAAAATGAGATGAGGTCAAAAGGACCTAGCCCAAGTAAAAGAGGGGGTCCCTGCCCTTGGTGGGGCGTGTGTGCAAAACATGCACAACAGTTTCCAAATGCTTTTGAGAAAATTTGAATAAAAGAGGAAAACAATGTGTTGTAGAGGTGTTCTGGTGTATAGTGTGATGTTATGGTTTTTTTGCTTATTTATTTTGTGTTGAAGATCTACTTGTGTGGTTAGGATATGTTGGTCAAAGGTTTTAAGAGATTCTATATCCAATATTTCTTGGTATGGACCGTGATGCAGAAGAAGTTGTGTTCACCAGTGTGTGAACTATGTTGCAGTGGTGTCTAAGAGAAATGGTTTTGCTTTGCATTTCTCTGGAGTTTGGTTTTTGGTCTTGCGGTTTTGGAAGTGTGTTGATAATGATCATATCTAACTTCAGTTGAAGTTGTTAGTGGTCTGGTGCTTTGCAAGGTGGTTTCTTGAGTTACAGTATATGGAAGGTTGTTTGAGTGTACTAGGTGTGTACATTCTTTAGGTGAAAGTTGTTGTGAAGGAATTTGTTGGATTTTAGGGTGTTTTTGGAATACTCCAGACTTTGTTTGAATGTTATGTGTGGTCTCTGAGTCATCTTTGGATTTAAAGAAGTGTGTTCTTAAATGGTAATGGTGTTTACACATGTTCAATCGACCTTAGGTGTTTACACTAATTGAGGATTTGCTTTGGTAATTATGGAAGCATAGTGATGTGTATATGTATGATTTGGGTTTGAGTTAAGATGTGGTGTGGTCTGCTTTCATTCCTTTCCAAAACGAGAATGTTTTGGTGCTAACCTAATTTTAATTTTCATGGTTGAGGTGCATAGCCAAACTTAGAGAATATTTTCAGGGTTGAAGAAGGTATAAATAAGTGTTATGTTGATGGATAATTGTGTGTGTAGTGTGTGATGCGAATTGCAGAGTTGTGAAGTGCGAATTTATGATGTGAAATGTGAGATTAATGAGTTAGACTACTAGAAGTAGTGAGTAGAAGGTGTCTTCAATCTTCAGAAAGGATGTGAATGTGTTGGTGATGTTGTGGTGGACTTTTCTATTGTATTGAGATAGATTTCTCACTATAACATTCTTCTTTATTCTTTTCTGTAATCTAGTTGTGAGCCCTTCTTTCTTTTGGGTAGTGTGGCCTCCGACAGTGAGCATTTTGTATTCGATGTTGCAATTACTTTATATTGTGAGCTAATCCTCATCATGGTTTTTCCGTTCTTGGGTTTTCCAAATAAATCTAGTGTTCTATTGTGTATGGTGTTGATGTGTTTCAGTTTCTATTATTTGCTTTCATGCTAAATCATTCTAACATATTAAGGGTTAATTAATTTGATGTGGATATGAATGTTTATGAGGGTTTTGATGTTTTAATGTACAACTGATTCACCCCCCCCTCTCAATTGTCTTGTGCATTCAACATATAGAGCAAAGAAGAATTAGATGCTATTGCAGAGGATTAATAAACATTCAGGAGAGAGTGTTTTTCAAAAGCTTGGTGACCAAGGTGGTATGTGCATAATGGAGGCATCCAAGTAGAGTCTGAGAAGTTACGATGGAGAAACCAATTTTTTTAATAAGCTCTAAAAGGTAGATGGAATTTTTTGGCTCAATTTCAGACTTAAGACTAAAATCTATTTTCTTGGTGGATGGTAGATTGGAGTTGGAGGATATTAAGCTCATTTTAGGTAAAGAATTTTTGGTGTCAAGGGAAAGGCACAGAGTGAATTCTAACATAGTATCTCAATTTGGCACTTGACTCCTAGATTTGCAAACACCCAAAGGTATGAATTTTTCTTTTTCTTGTGAGCTCATTAGCCTAGAGTACTTAGGAGGTGTAGAGGACAACATCATCATGACTTGGTGGTGCAAGAGCACCAATCTATTTTCTTCTAAATTTGTTCAAGTTTTTTTGGTGCTAGGTTTTCATAGGGGTTTTTGGTCTTGAGGTATTCCAATAAGGTCTAAAATTGACCATTATAAAGTTTTAGGAGTTCAATTTTGGTAAAAGATGCAATGTTGTCAAGATGATAATCAAAATTGCAAGAATTTGTAATGATGGGTCTTAGATAGAGTTTGGTGTTTTGAGTCTTGGATTATGTTGAATAAGGTATTTTTGTAATATTTAGTCTAGTATTGAGTCATTTTAGTGGTTTTTAGGAGGTTTGGGGTTCAAAATTGCAAAATTGGCAAAATTGTCAAAATTGTCAAATGTTATAAATGCAAAAAATGCAATTTTGAGGCAACCCAACAGTCAGTTGGAATATGAAAGTTAGTTGGTTGGTTTGGAGGGAATTTTTTTGTGGGAAATTTTTAAATAATTTTCATCCATCGGTGTAAAAGGTTGTTGAAAATATTTTGAAGGAGAATAAAAAAAGAAACCACTGTTTATGCTTTAATTTTTGTATTTTGCATTCAAATCTAAAGTTGTAGGCTCTTGTATGTGACCGTACAACAACATATTGTTCAAATAACTATGGAAATAGTTGAATAATTGTCTTGGAATTGATTTTAATCCATTTTGAGGAAGATTCATTGAACTTAAGGTGTTATTTTGTTAAGTTGTTGTAGACAGACCTGTAAGTGTAAATTTCAGGGTTTGAGGTTCTAATCATGGAATAAAGCCCATTCCACATACTGTACTCATTGTGTCTAAGTGGAATGGGAATAATATGTTATATTTAGGGTGGTAGAGTATAGGGTTTGATTTGTATGAGGAATTTTTTGGTAAAAGGAATGACTGTCCTGAAGAAAATGGTGAATTAGGGTTTGAAAATGAAGGAATTGTGAGAGTGTTTGAATAAATATGGTGAGTAGAGGTTGTGTGATGGTTTATTGAGTGTGGTCATACATATTGGAGAGTGTTGGAGGTAGTGTCAAGTTTGTATCTAGTTGGGAATCATCAATTTCAATAAACCCTACCCTTACATGTGTAAATTGAGGGTTTTCTGGATTGACGGTTAAATGAGTGTTGGTGACTCTGTAACCTATTGAAAAGGGATTTTTGTTACCTATTTTAAAGATATAAGAATTTATTCAAGGTTGGTTGAGAGATTCAAGAACAATTCCTTTGGAAAAGAGACCTAATTGGTCTACTAGGTCAGCGTAGGTTCATGAGTTTGCATGGGAAGTCCAAAAGTGATCAATGGAGATTTGTGCCTATGATTGAGTATGCATCATATGGTGTCTCAATGTATAGAGATATTGGTTGTTTTGAGGTTTCTTTGTGAGAATAGTTGAGAGATTTTGGTTTGCAGACCTACTTGTCAAAGGGAAGAGTTAGATTGGAAAAGGGCTTTGTAAGAGTTTGTGAGTCAGTTTGTTGAATGGACTAACTTGAACTGTGTTGATTTAGGTGAAAGGCATCAAGATTTGCATCACCTGGTATCAGAGCGTAGGAAATAGGTTTTTGAAGGTTGAAGGTTATTGATTGAAGAGAGGAAGGTAGGAAATTGAACAGTCAAAGTGCCAAGATGGCTCCAAAAAGAGATAATGTGGTAAGGAAGATGCAAGAGATGGAAAAGAATACTGAGAGGGAGATCAAAAAGTTGCAAGAATTGCGAAAGAGATTTGCAGCAAGGTTGGAGAATGTTGAAACATGACAAAAGAGAGGAATGATTGTGGGAGATGAAAGTGAGACTGAAGATGATGAAGAGGATGAAGAATATGAAGATATAGATGAAGAGTTGGATCCAAAAGATCAAAGAATGGCTAAGCTATTGAAGGCAATAAAGGGAAGCAAGCACAAGGTAAAAGTTGATTTTCCAATGTATGATGGTACTTTAGATGAGGAAGCATTGTTAGATTGGATTGCTGCTTTAGACAACTTATTTGAATGTGAGGATGTATCTGATGAGCAAAAGGTGAGGATAGCCAAGACTAAATTGAAGGGGCATGAATTAGTTTGATGGGATTATGAACAAGTAGAGAGGAGAAGAAGAGGTAAGTCAAATTGTTTCATGGGATAGGATGGTAGCTAAGTTAAAGGGTAAATTTTTGCCAAATGATCATGCTATCCAAATGTCAAAAAAGCTTCAAGATTTAAAGCAAAGAGAGATGGATGTGAAAACCTATACTAATGAGTTTTATAAACTAAGCACAAGGGCATGACATATGGTTGATGATGTTGAGAAAGTGGCCAAGTGCCTTAGTGGATTGAGATTTAACATCCAAGATGAAATAAGTTTACATAATCCAAAGACCATTGAAGAATGTTATCAGATGGCTATAAGGGCAGAAGAAAAGGTTAAAAGGAGACAAGAAAAGTCCACAAGAGGTAGGGGCAACACTTCAAGGGGTAGAGGTACATTTTCTTCTTCAAGAAAAACCAATGAAAGCCAAGGTGATGCACATAAAGGACAAGAACCAATTGCAAATTTCAGAGGTGGATTCAAGGGATCAAGAGGCAGATTTGGTGGTGGAAGGAATCCTAACATTTTTGCAGGAAGGTTTTATAAGTGTGGTGAGTTTGGTCATCCTTTTTACAAATGCATTGAAAATTTTGGTTCAATATCAAGTGGTGGAGAAAGAAAGAATGAAAGGAGAGCTCAAATTGTCCAAGAAGATGAATGTGAGAGTTCAAATTCCAATAGTATACATGCTGCACCTGAAGTTGGAGAAAGTTTGATGGTGAGAAGAACCTTGTTTCAAGCATCTAAGGAGAAGGAGATGGCTCAAAGAAGGGAATTGTTTAAGACAACTTGCAAGTGCAAAGGCAAGGTGTGCAAAATAGTAATAGATTCAGGATCTACTGATAACATAGTGTCTTGTGAAAATGGTTGATAAGTTACAGTTAGAAAGGATCCCTATTGAAACACCATATCAAGCTTCATGGGTGAGTGATGTTCAATCTATTCTTGTTAGAGAGCAAACACTAGTTGAATTTCAAATTGGTGAATATAGGGATAAAGTGCTTTGTGATATTTTACCAATGAGTTGTTGCCATTTACTCCTTGGAAGACCATTCCAATTTGATAGGCACTCAATCTATGATGGGAGAGCTAACACATATAAGATTTTGAAGGATGGTATCACTTTTATACTGACCCCATTGCAGGAGGGTGGAAAAGAGAAAAACAAGGTAGGCAAAGTCATCACTTTTGGTAAGAAAGAGGTTGAAGAGTTTGTGGGAGATAAAAAAGAAGGGAAAAAGACATTTGCAGCCACTTCAAGGTCAGGAGAAGAGAGGACAGTGAATTTGCAGGCTACTACAGTCATGAAAAGCAACAAAGAAGATGAAAGAAAGGTGACTAAGATTGAGTTAGAGAAGAATAAGGGTGAAATCCCTAAAAAAAATGAAAAGGAGTTGACAATGTCAGAAGGAATTGAGGTTGGGACAATATTTTGTCCTATAGCTACTATGGAAATGAAGAGGCAGCCAAGTACTGATAATACAGTGGTTGACAAGACTGTTAAGATAAAGGTTATTGAGAAAGGAAGTATGAACACAAAGGTGCATGGAAAAGAGAAAGTGATTCAAGGAAAAGAGAATAATTTTAAGTGTGAAGTTTGAGATAAGGAAGAAGCAGTTGAACTCTAGATTGGGAAAGGTATGTTTGTAGGTGTTAAAGCAAGAAAAAGATTAGTTGCAAGTAAAGGGACAATCAAGAGGTGTTTATCAGGACAGTCTATGTTAAAGAGGAAAAAGTTAGGTGATAAGCAGTTTGATTATAGATATGGTGAAGCAAGACAACAACCTATAGTCCATAGGAAAAGGAAAATAACAAATTAAGAGCAAGGAGATGTAGAAGACAAGTGGGAGCAATCTGCAGTTCATTTCCAAGAGACTTTGAAAAGTTTTAAGGGCGGTCATATGGTGCAGGAGCACCAATCTATTTTCTTATGAATTTTTCAAGTTTTTTTGGTGCTATATTTTCATAGGGATTTGTGGTCTTGAGGTATGCCAATAAGGTCTAAAATTGACCATCAGAAAGTTTTAGGGGTTCAACTTTGGTAAAAGATGCAATGATGTCAAGATGATGCTCAAAATTGTAAGAATTTGTAATGGTGGGTCTTAGATATAGTTTGGTGTTTTTAGTCTTGGATTATGTTGAATAAGGCCTTATTGGACTATTTAGTGTGGTATTGAGTCATTTTAGTGGTCCTTAGGAGGTTTGGGGTCCAAAATTGCAAAATTGACAAAATTGTCAAATGTTGTAAATGCAAAAAATGCAATTTTGATGCAACCCAACGGTTAGTAGGAATATGAAAGTTAGTTGGCTGGTTTGGAGGGAAGTTTTGTGTGGAATTTTTTTAAATAGTTGTACTCCATTGTTGTAAAAGGTTTTTGAAAATATTTTGAAGGAGAATAAAAAAAGAAACCCCTGTTTATGCTTTAATTTCTGTATTTTGCATTCAAATATGAAGTTGCAAGCTCTTGTATGTGACTGTTTAGCAACATCTTGTTCAAATAACTATGGAAATAGTTGAATTATTGTCTTGGCCTTGATTTTAATCCATTTTGAGGAAGATTCATTGAACTTAAGGTGTTATTTTGTTAAGTTGTTGCAAATAGGTCTATAAGTGTAAAATTTAGGGTTTGAGGTTCTAATAATGGAATAAAGCCCATTCCACGTACTGTACTCACTGTGTCTAAGTGGAATGGGCATAATATGTTATATTTAGGGTGGTAGAGTATAGGGTTTGATCTGTATGAGGAATTTTGGGGTAAAAGGAATGACTATCCTGAAGAAAATGGTGAATTAGAATGAAGGAATTGTGAGTGTTTGAATAAATATGGTGAGTAGAGGTTGTGTGATGGTTTATTAAGTGTGGGAAGACATATTGGAGAGTCTTGGAGGCAGTGTCAAGTTTGTATCTGGTTGGGAACCATCAATTTCAATAAACCTTACCCTTACATGTGTAAATTGAGGGTTTTTTGGATCGACGGTTAAATGAGTGTTGGTGACTCTGTAACTTGTTGAAAAGGGCATTTTGTTACCTTTTTTAAAGGTCTGAGAAGTTATTCAAGGTTGGTTGAGAGATTCAAGAACACTTCCTTTGGAAAAGAGACCTAATTGGTCTACTGGGTTAACGTAGGTTCATGAGTTTTCATGGGAAGTCCAAAAGTGATCAATGGAGATTTATGCCTATGATTGAGTATGCACTAAAGGGTGTCTAAATGTATCAAGAGATTGGTTGTTGTGAGGTTTCTTTGTGAGAATAGTTGAGAGATTTGGGTTTGCAGACCTACTTGTTAAAGGGTAGAGTTAGATTGGAAAAGGGCTTTGTAAGAGTTTGTGAGTCAATTTGTTGAATGGACTTACTTGAATTGTGTTGATTTAGGTGAAAGACATCAAGCTCTGCATCACCTGGTTGGGTGAGGGAATCCCTCATCCGTGTGATCTGCATTTGTTATTTATCCATGGCATGATGGTAAGACGTTATGATTTCATCCTTGATATTTTGGGGGTGGCGATACCATCAAATTCACATTGAATGAGGGATGAGATTCCTTAAAATATTCATGAATCTAATGTCATACCAAGGATAGGGATGGATGGAGGAGTTTTCAAAATTTATCCTAAAAATCATGAACAAGTAAGGGATGTGGGCGGTTGTCACCATTTTTTCTTTTATTGCAATCCATGGTTCAAGCAAAGTGGCCATCGGGACTTTAATTTGCTCCATGTTAGTGTGGCTGGACTTTGGCTCTGTCTGTGAGGGTTAGCAACAAAGGCGATAATCTAAGGATGTTGGCACGTCTTCAAAGAGTTAAAAGAATTTTTTAGGGAAGCAAGTGGCACAATGTTAAGGAAATAACAAAGAAAGATCACTTTTATAATCATTTTGACCCTACGAGGTAAAGTTTTTTGTATGGGGTTTACAACCTATGTATCTTGTAAAACCCTCAAATATAGCTATTGAATCATGTAGCCAGGCACATCAAGGTTACAAAGGTAGCCAAACTATGTATTTCCTTTATGATATTATTAATAAAATTTCCTGCTTATGTATCAAAATAAAAATAAAAATGATGCTTCTAGATACACCTAATTTTATTTTATGCATTCAAAATTTGAAGTTTTCACTAGGTTTAAGGAATTTAAATTCTTAAATGAAAAGCAAACAAATTATAAGATAAGGGTGTTAATATTTGAGAATAGTGGTGAATATTGCTCCAAGAAATCTGATGAATCCTTTCAAAATGCAGGTTGTTTGGTAGAAGATTACAACTTAAACTCCCCAAAAAAAAGGGTTAGCAATAAGAATTAACTAAACCTTAATGGAAAGAGTTAAAATTATGCTATGCGGTACCAATCTAGATCAATGATTTCGGGCTTAAAGGTTGTAAGTACTGCATGCTATTTGATTAATATATTTCCTTGTTCAAATCTTGTTGATAAATATCCTTATGAAGTGTGGATAGATAAGAAGACTTCAATTTCACATTTAAGTATATTTGGTTGTGAGGCTTATGTCCATGTGCCTTAGAAAAATTGATCTAAACTAGATCTAAAAGCTCATAAATACATCATTGGTTATAGTAAGAATTTTAAAGGTTATTGTTATCAATAGTTTTGCACCCTGTTGAATGCAATATTCAGCAAACTACTGAAACATGGAAACCTCTTTCAGATGTGGGTGATCTTACATGAAAGAGGAATCTCCAGAGTGAGTTGGTTCTCCGAATGATGAATTCTATTCTAAAACAACTTCTGAGGAAAGGGATGAAGAGTAACTGAACATAAAAACCTATTTCTAAAAGATGATTCACCAAACTTATAAGAATTCAGACCTAACCACTCATAATAACTTCTCTATTGTAGTAATCCTCACAATCTCATTGGCACACATCCCATCAGTGATTCGCATGAAGATCTGGAAAACAAATACAACATGCAACTTGAAACATGTAATTCTGAAACACCACCTATAACAGCAAGACATAAAAGGATTTCAATTTGAAAACACAAGTACATCAGATTGCTATTACAAAACTTGAGACAGAAAATAAGGACAAATTTGCTGCTCTATTAAAATTGGACGAGTGTCAATCTGTCCAAACTGAGTATCAAAAGGTTTACAAGCTCCCCGAAATGAGTAAGGGCAAGAAACTGATTTGAACTTATGATAATGGAGAGTTGACAGACTAAATCTATCAAAAGAACTCTCAAGGAAACCCTAATTCGAGCTCAGAAAAAGCTCAAGGAAAAAAGGCCTCAAACAAACTCAAAAACTACTTTAAAGCAGAAAAAAGCACAAAGCTTTTATGATTACACTGTCAAGCCCCTAAAAATAGGCAAATCCTGCTTTAAAAGTTCAAAAAACACCTTATCTCTCCAAGATAAGTTTGGAATTCGACCAAGAAGAAAAGTCAGTCAAAGATCTGCTAAAAATAGCAAGAAAACATAAAGCAATTTATAGAATATTGCTTTTATGCTTCTGCTTTACAAGATGGAGATTTTTTCAATTTTGTCTATTTTCGCAACTCAAAGATTGGAAATCTTTTGCAAAAATAAAACTGCTTATTTCTCAAAGATATCATTCTGATTTTCTCAAAAATCATAAAAATACATTACATAATGTCATATTCCTATCAACTCCAAAATTGATTTCTCCAAAATCAATCAAAAATAAAAACCCTAAAAACATTGACCCAAGGCTTAAGGTATTCATAATTCTCTCTAATTGCTCTTCATTTAAAACAAAACCCTAAGGAAAAGTCCATACTTCGCTAAGGCAAAACAATAAGTCTTAAATACTTAAGACATCACCCTAGCATAGAATTTCGGCCTAACATAATCATTGATTTAGACTTAGGCTTGAATAAATCATAAAGAAAACATTATGAGTTCGACCACCATTTGATATTCAACATGTGCATTTGAATGAACATTCCAGAACTTCAAAAGGCTCGAATTAGGGCTTTGATCAAAATAGGGTCAAACCCTAATTCTCATCATTTCACACCCGTGACTTTGAAAAGAAATAACTTCTGTCTGCATGAACAACGTCGCTATGATGGTGTTGGATTCGAGCTCGTGTGCACATAAATCTTCCTCTGCTCTTTAGTTGACCAAATCTTCAGTGAGTGAGCTTCTTTTCATGGCGAAATAGCTTTTCCACTTCATTATTTCAAATATCAACAAGCCCTAAGGGTGCGACCTGTTCATTTATGACTTTCTCTTACTTTGATTTCTTCATGCCATTATGAATTCGAGCTCGACTTCTACAGTCCATTCTATGGAAGCTTCGACTTGTGCTCTTGTTCTCCTTCACTGTGCAGAGGTAAGCTTTGTGTTCTTAAACTTTATGGCTTCGTATTCTGCTCATTTCGGCCTCAAAGCCGTGGCTAATATACTCTACTGTCACTTCATATTGCATTTTATGTGTGTTTCTCGTGCTGCTGTGTAAGCCCGACCTTCATTGTGAGTTCCATTCACCAGTGAGAGCTCGACCACTCTTCAAAACTCTAAAATCATACCGTGGGAAGCTAAAGAGGAAGCTATGGCCGCGGCTTTAGACTCTATCAGAAATTAAAGTTGGTAATTTTCTTTGCTTTGTAGAAACTCTAAAAAACTCTCTTTATTTCATAAACTTTTGGCCATGTACAGGCCGTGCCAAAAGAGCACTATAGGAAGCATTCTTGCAGATTTTGGGCTCGACCCAAAACAAAAAATCTCCATTATGTTAATTTAATAACATTTTTGTTTGTGGGTATCACAGAAATTTACAAAAAAAACTGTATTTTCCTTCCTCTGTATTTTGATTATAATCTGGGAGCTCGCATTTGTTGAATATCCTTGCCATTTTCTCTAGATTTCACATGGGTATTTCTGTAGCTATCTTTTTTGCATTTTGAAGCCAACCCTGAAAATGGGTACTCGAAATTTTAAAGGGAAACTCCATTTTTTGTGTTTTGAAAATAAACTGGAAATGGGTCTTTTGAATTATTAAAGAAAAATGCGTTTGCTTTTCTTCTGAAGCTCGACCTAGCACAAAATCTTCACATTAGTAATTTACTGTTGATTTCATGAAAAACCTATATGGGTATCATCAATTATCATATTTCTGTACTTTTCGAAAGCAAACCCTCATGTGGGTATTCAAAATTTCTGAAGAAAAATGTATTTTTTGTATTCTGGAAACATTCGAGACTATGAAGCAACTGTTATTCGTTCTATCCATATGGCTCGAGCTAGAATAAACAGTGATTTACCCCACACTTCTAAAACAAAACAATATCATGGGTTTGGATTTTTTCAAAGCAAAAGCATGTATTTAATTTCTGACAGAACTCGATCTCCCATACTTGCTTGAAATGGTGATAAACTGTATACTTACTTGCATTTCTTTCAAGATCTTGACTCAAAAAAAAAGTGACATTTTGTATTTATGTGACCTTTCTTGATAGTAATAATACCTAAGCTCAATTCACGGAAATGTCATTGACATGGAGCTGTAAACTATCCTTAAAAAGAACATCCAACATTCACATTCTGAGAGTACTCTCCAGGCACTAAGAATCTGAAAGATCTGTCTTGAATGCACATTCTGGAACCTCATATACATATGAAGCTCGAAACTGAAATTCCATTATGGTCTCCTATTGCATTCTGTGCTCATCTTGTAGATATGACATAAACTTTACCTTACTATTTTGTCAAGACCTTGACTGAGTAATCTGGAAATGATCAACATCCTGCATATTTGTTATATTTAATTCATGGCTTGACCAATTACAAGTGATGTCTTACTTGACACTTGTAATTCATAGAAAACAAAATGAAAGAACATCACATTTGATTGTTGTCCTTGACTAATCATTGACACACGATCCCGTTTGAGACAACATCACAATCAAAATGAGTTCACTATTTTTGCTATATCTCCTAATAACTGGTACTCCATATTTGAGTATTGTATCACTGATGCTTGTTACTGTATCCAGCTACTCCTAGTCTTTAGTTCTTAAGCACAACTGGCACCTCAAAACCTTCTCTGTTATTCTAGGTTAACAAAAACTGCTTGCTCCTTCTTTCATGTTCCAGAAAGCTGAGTTGCTTAACACTTAAAACTCCCTCCAGCATGGCTATACTTGTGCATTTTGAAGGGAATGACCTCCTAAATACACTGTATCTATGCTTACTCACTGTAAACATAGCAGTTGTTGCTCTTTGTCCCTCCTTAATTTTAACACAACAACTTTCATCTTTGTAACAAAAGATATCTTGAATGTTTGTCT
Organism: Sequoia sempervirens; assembly: GCA_007258455.2. NCBI lineage: Eukaryota > Viridiplantae > Streptophyta > Pinopsida > Cupressales > Cupressaceae > Sequoia > Sequoia sempervirens. The sequence continues at coordinate 279,112,149 of VDFB02058242.1, read as the reverse complement.
TTATTTCAACCTCATTAGCATACTATACATTTTGAAAGAGAGCCACTTACTGCATCACTGTAGCCTGATTGAAAAATGCCTTCAGAAGTGTATATAAGAACATGATGGGACAACAAGAATTTGTGTGTTTGTTTATACTCGTTTGACTCATATTCCCAGTTTTCATTTTGGCATTTTTGTACATCTTTTGACAGTTGTATGACACCTGAACTTGATTCATAATCATTTTCCTCTTTTGATAAGAGCAACTGACCTCCTGTTACAACACTGTCATTGACATGGATCTTGAGAAAGATTTGTATTTGTTCATTGAGAAGAAAAGGATCTCCCTGTTTGTAATCTGCCTGTATTTTAATGTCCTTCTGACACTCCTTATCCTTATCATGGCAACTCCATAGGGAAACCAAAAATGAATCATTGTAACATCATGACCACATGCTACTCACTAGCTCATATGTATAGCTTAACAACTCAGAACTTATTTCAGAAAGAAAACACTTACTCTTCCCTTATTATCCTGGAATGATCTCTTTATCACTAAACCCATTAATAATGCAATATTTCTTCACCAGTCAACTCAGAATTAGAAATTCATCTAACACTCAGGTGCATGGTCTATATTTGTATTCATGAGAAACATGGTACTCTTCATGCATTTTTATATTTCACTGCACAAACTGTTCTCAGAAACTGTTCTCTTTGATGATGAAAATTAGAACAAAACATTAAGGAATATGTATGCCTGTTCACTATCCAAAAGAGAAATAATGAATTGAAACTCACATGACATATGATTATAATCAGCACAGAAAATGAAGTAATTCAACAATTCTGATGCAAATGCATTCTGTTAAATTCCTTAAGTGAACTAAACTCACTGTTCACCTGTAGCCTTTATAAAGAAATACTGATCGTTATGAATGCACAATTGGTTTCGTTACTTGATGGATAACTTTGTTTTACCCTTTCAGTTGTACTTCACTTTGTTTGATGTATATGATGAAATATCTTTCAAAATCAGCCCATTTAATGCATCGGGCAGCATGTCGGGCTCTACCGTTGTGGGAGCCCATTTTACTCCACATGCTTGGTCTTTGAATAATGTTCAGCTCCATGACTTTACCTATACCTGCACAAGGAAGCAAACAACGTTAGCATAAAAAATAGAACATGTTGATTATGATGTTGATACTTCTCCTTTAGTTCACTTCTTCATACAACATTTGATTGAATTTGATTGTTTCAATGCATTGCTAATAGTATACTGTACTATTGTAGGTGCATCATATGAGTTATGTCATAGTCGGAGCCACTGACACCCCTCCTTTCCTCTTACAGGTCGACGAAGCTCGAAACGGCGAGGTGCACCATTCAACATCAAGCGTCGATAACAGGCAATGATGACTATGTTGTTGCTTATATGTTCTCCTTTCGCATCTTCAGTAGTGCATTGTGTTGTTAGAAATGTTTTGGAACAGTTATAGTTATATCCACGGCTTGTGTGGATCCTTGATTTCAATTTTTGCTTTTCAGTTGAAAAGAAAAAATGCATCTCATGCAATGTTGTAATACTATTCTGATTGTGAAATCAAATGAAGCCTTGTAAAATATGAGTTCTTTTCGAAATGAATAAGAGCATCTGAAATGCTATTTTGCTTATGTACTCAATTCTGTCTTTCTTTTAAATCTGCAACTTCTGAATGGCACTCTGCAAACTCATAACTTCAAAAATGCATAACTGTTACTCAAATGCACAAAGCAATGCGAAACAACATTTAAAAACAATATGCAATTCCACTTATTATCGAAAACAATCAGCCAACTCCTCCATTTGAGCTGAGGCAAAAAATATGTAACATTTTGGTGATTTCCGGTATATGCTTGCCTGCTAAGCATAGATCAGTGGCTTTTAAAACAATTCATTGGGCGCGGAGTCAAATCTGCCCCTTCTTGTGAACTCAGAAAACATGAACAACAACACTCCAAACAGCAGCAAGAAAAATGAAACAAAACTGAAAGCAAACTAACAGGCCCTGGTGGCCAACAAAACAATGCGCAACAGCGCTTAAAGAAAGCAAACTACTGAAATGAAATGTGTGAAACACACTTATTTGCAAACTACTCTACCTAACAATGATATAACTATCTCAAAGGCAGTGTTTGAGGTGGATCCCATTTACTGGGATGGAGAACACCTCACCAGTCATCTTGGAAAGTTGGAATGCGTTGTGTTCTTTGCATTCTGTAATCACATAAGGCCCATCCCACATTGCATCGAACTTGGAATTTCGTCCAGCTCTACTTTTAAATTCATTCCACTTGAAGACTAGATCTCCAACAATGAAATCACGAGGCTTCGCCCTCTTATCAAAAGTATTCTTCATTTGTGCTTGATGTATTTATAGCTGTCTTAGAGCTTCCTTTCTGGTTTCTTCAAGCTCAACCAACTGTGCAAACCTCACTTCAAGAGGTTGTTCATTCAACAACTCCAGTTCTTTAACATAACTCAATGTTGGTAACTCAATTGAAATAGGCAACCTAGCCTCTCTGCCATAAGTCAAAACAAAAGGTGAACAACCAGTGGCTCTTTTAGGAGTTATTCTGTCAGCCCAAAGGGCTAGCTTCAGCTTTTCATGCTACGTTCTCTGGTTATCTTCAACAGTCTTCTTGATTATCCAAATCAGATTCTTATTTGTGGATTCCGCTTGGCCATTACCTTGCGGATAATAATTTGATGAAATGTTCAAATAGATGTTATTTTTGACAGACCAATATGAAATATTTAATCCGATGAAAGCTAAACCATTATCTGAAATGATTGAATCTGGGACACCAAATCTTGATATGAGATCTTGATAAAAATTAAGCACTGAAGTGTCATTTGCTTCCTTTAAAGCGACAGCTTCGGTCCACTTTGTAAAATAATCAGTGGCAGTAAGAATCCACTTATGACCTGCACTCGAAGGCGGGTTTACAGGACCAACAAAATCCAAGCCCCACTTGGCAAAGGGCTGTTCTACCTGAATCAGGTGCAGGGGCAGCGGTGCAAGCCTCTATTTACCAGCAAATAATGCACATTTTTTGCATTTTCTGACCCATGTAATAGCATCTTTAAACAGATCTGGCCAATAATAACCAACCCTCATAATTTTCAGAGCTGTTGTTCTTGCAGCGAAGTGACCTCCAGAAGGTCCATCATGAAACTCTACCAGCAGCTTGTCAACTTGATCAGGTTGAATGCAATGTAATAAAACACCTTGGAAATCTCTCCTATAGAGAACGCCATCAATAATTGCATAAGGGATGGCTTGCAATCTATAGTACCTTCTTTTTGCTCTGTCCAAGCCTTCGGGGCATTCACCAATTTGCAGATAATGTATCATTTGCTGCAACCATGTAGCAAGAGGTGCTTGAACAACACTTAAGACATCATTATTTAATACCACTTCTGTATTTGCAACCTCTTTTAACCTGCTGTTTTCACTTCCAGCAATTTGCTCACACAAACCTTTGCCTCTAACGAGCTTAGTTACTTTTATATCAACATCGAACTCCATTACTTTAGTGATCCAACCAACACGCTTATCATTAATATCTTTATTAAGCAGGAAATCTTTGACAGTTGAATGAGCCACTAATAAATGAACCTTGCTGTTGGACAACATGTGTCTAAATTTCTTCAAACTTCTTACAACAGCAAAAACATGTTTCTCCACAAAAGAGTACTTTACCTTGTAATCGTGCAGAATTTGACTGAAAAACGCAACAGGTTGCTCTAAGCCTTCCTCATTTTGCTGGCATAACATAGCCGAAACAGTATCCACTCCTCCAAAAGCATACATAATGAAATCTTTGTCAAAGTTTGGATTAATGAGAGTAGGAGCGGCTGCGAGCGCCTCTTTGATCTGCTCGAAGCTCCTCTTGCCTTCCTTGGTCCAACTAAATGGCATGTTCTTCTTCAGCATAGAAGTGAGAGGTTGCAGCAAGGCTGCGATATTTGGTATAAACCTCCTTATGAAATTTATTCTCCCAAGAAAGCTTTGTAGGCCTTTCTTATGGGCTGGGAATGGCAATTCGAGAATTGTAGAAACTCTTTCAGGATCGATTGAAATACCTTGCTTTGAGACAATGTGCCCCAACAACTTGCCTTCATGCACCAAAAAGATACACTTTTTTGGATTGAGAGACACTTCGAACTCCCTGCACCTTTGAAAAATCTGTTCCAAGTGATCCAAGTGTTCATTAGCGTTTCTGGAAAAAATAGTTATATCATCTAAATATACCAGAACAAACTTGTTCATAAGGCCATGGAAGGCCATATCCATAGCATGCTAGAACGTTGCTCTAGCATTTGACAAGCCGAAAGGCATATTCTTGTAGTCCATCGTGCCCCACTTGGTTGTGAACGCTGTTTTAAACTGATCCTCTTGCTTAACCAGAATCTGGTTATAACCTGAGTAGCCATCTAACAAGGAAAATCTGTCAGAACCAGAAACTACTTGTAAAATTTTCTCCATAGAAGGGAGTGGGTAATGGTCTTTCAAAGACGCTCTATTCAGATCTCGAAAATCGACGCAAAGTCTGATTTCTCCACTCTTCTTCCTGACTGGTACTAAATTTGACACCCAAGAGGTGTGCTTGATAGGGAAAATGATACCACTTTCAACTAGCTTGTTCAGTTTAGCCTTCATGAGGTGTTCCAACTTAGGGTTAAGTGGTCTTTGCTTCTGCCTTACTGGTTTTGCATCGGGCTCAAGCTCGATGGTATGCTGTGCTAAATCAGGGTTAAAACCTCTTAAATCTTTGTATTCCCAAGCAAAAACATCACTATATTTTTGACATAATAGAATGAAAGCTTGTTGTTCCTCTTGACTGCACACCTTACCAAGCTTGAGAAGCTTGCATTTGAAAATTTCAATAGCTGAATAATGTTCCTCTTTAACTGTTAAGTTGCACTTGTCCTTCTGAACTTGATCATCTGAATTAAAGATAGATTCTAACGTCACCAAAGCTTTCGGTAGCTTATTGGTCTTTAATTGCATGATCTAGTCCTCATATTGCTGCTACCACTTTTGCTGATTTCCATCTGCGAACTCAGCTTCAGCAATGAGAAAGTTCACGATTTGCTCATCGCTGTCAAAAACTTGCCAGCTCACATTATTGTCAGGTACAAAAGATCTGACCACTATCTTCACGTACTGATGTGCTTCTATTTTATGAATCTCTTTGGGAATGTCAAACTGGGCTCCTATGGAAGCGAGCCTATCATCATGCTTATTTTGATTCTGAGGAATCGACATGATGTTAAAAGCATTAAAATCTTCTATTAAATCCCATACACGATGCTTGTATTTCTTAAGTAAATCATTTTTTGCAACATTTAATTTTTTGACCTGATTCACAATCAGTTTTGAATCACCATAAACTTGCAAAAATTTAATACCTTACTTGCGGGCCCACTCAAGGCCATGTACCAATGCTTCATACTCAGCTGTATTATTTGAACAACTGAAAGCAAATATGCAGGCTGAATAATACTTATCTCCTTCGGGCGATACCAACATAGCTCCACCTCCAGCACCAACACTGCTTCTCGAATCATCGAAATAAAGTTTCCACAACTCACTATCTTTTCCTGTAGACAGTCCATCCTCTTTGCAAAGATTAGGCATGTCACAATCAGACTCGCGAATCATATAAACTCCTAAACCTACCTCATCTGTGTTTTGGAACGGATCAAGCTCATGATCTTTAGCTGCCCATTCATCGAGACTAATGTAGTCTCCCTGGGTGCTACAGTCTGAGGTCATGGTTTGCTCCTCCATTGCAGAGGTGGCGTAGAGATTAGCATTTATAGGGCTTGGGGAGTATGGTTCGATATGGTCTTTGGCGAGAGGCTCAGACTTAATGGTCACCTTCATACCGTACCTTGTTCTAAAAAATAGATGAGACCAATCAGAAGACAAAAACCCACCCAACTTGGCTGTAAAATCCCGTGATAAACAAATGGCGAAGTGCGGCGGTAAGTCAATAACATGAATATCTTGGTGAATAGTGAAACTCGGGGATGCATGCAAGGTAAGAGCTAAATTTCTTATTATGCCAGCAGTCTTGATGACAGACCCATCTAATTGCACTACGCCTGTCTGAGGGTTAGGCTCATAAACAAGACCTAATTTATCAGCTAAACTTTTAGGCATGACTTAACTACTAGCACCAGAGTCGACCATACAATTATGCATGATTTTATCACCTATGATCAGACTTAAGTAAAACAGAGGGGGTTTTACCTCTTTTGCCTTCTGCCCACTTTTCTCCTCCAAGTCATTAGCCAACACAACATTCGCAACTCCTTGATTGGTGTTGTCAGAAATAGACAATTTAGCTAATGCATCCTGCAGTAAGCTTTTCTGTCCCGGAAGCTGCAGAGCGTCTAATATCGACATATTGACAGTAGTTTTCTTAAGATGCTCAATGATATTGAAGGATGAAACATTTACCTTCTACTAGTTTTTTGTAACAACAGCTTCATTTTGCTTCTGTGCAGGCTGAGAATACATTTTTTTATAGCTCCTTGTTAGGTATTTCCTGCCCCCTTCGCAGAATCTACGTTTTAGGCTGAGTGGCAGTGTTAGCTTCTGATGAAACAGGTTGAGTACTAACTGTAGGCTGCTGCTGTGCACTTCCAGCTTGCTGTCCTAGATCCATAGCTCATTTTTTAGACCTGGTATTAGCCGAAATAGGAGAATCTTGCCGGTCTTGGCCATTCACACCACAGAATTCGGAGCTCTGCCAGTTCGACAAGGCAACTTCTACATTATCTTCCTGTTCTTGATTTTGATCTGCAATATTTTTTGAAACAACATATATATTCTGCACCATTAAAGCCTAGTTTCTCACTTCGTTGGCTCGCGCCGACTAGTTGTGGGGTTGGTTGCATGGGTAACACCAGTCACAATCTTGAGCGACATTGTTTTGCGGCACAAGCTCTTTTGACGTGCTGGCCGTGTTCAGATTGTATGGCTGGAATGGCTGAGGGTTAAAATTCCTCCTTTGGGCTTGATAATCACCTTGGAAAGCGGGCCTATTTTGCTGGTTTTGCTGATATGGGGCTTGATAAGGCTTATATTCTTGGCCAACGTGCTTCTTAATAGTCACGAGGTCGTTCCCGACGGTCTTTAATATGTTTTTTAGCTCCTGCATTTCAGGATTTGAGGCTGGGGTAGCGACATCTTGGACTGCACTATGATATCCTATTGCTGGAACTAGAGGGACAACATCCAAGGGAGGTACAGCAGCAGGAATAGGCAGCTATATTTCTGGAAATAAGGGCATGGGGGGTCTAGGAGGGATTTCTTTGGCTTGAATGAGGCAATTTTCAGCATTAATAGCAATGTTATAAGCATTTGGAAGCGTTAAACCACCCATGGACTGAGTCATAACAACAATCTTACTATTCAAAGCCTTTAGATAAAACATAAATGCATGTGCCGGTAAGGGTTTTATCGCTGCCGGGATTCTATCCCAAGTCCTATGGAATCTGTAGTTGAAATCCGCCAAGTGCTCGTGCGACGTCCTTTGAATGGTACTCAACTGCTCTAACAAAGATAAGTTGTTAGATTTATCCGCAAAGTGCTAGTATACATCACTACCTAGAGCGTCCCATGTTCTGATTGAATTTGCAGCGAGACCTCTAAACCACTGTAGCGCTTTGCCCTTGAGTGAAGCAGCTAGCAGCCTTAGAGCAACATTCTCTTGAGTAATGTTATGTACTGAACATAACATGGCTACGTCATAGATGTGTTCAACTGGCATGGTGTAGTCTTCTCCGGTGAAATATGGTAGTCCCCGAAGTGCTGCAACCGGAATATCATCATGCTGGGCAATATCTAATGGACTGCCTCCATTAAAGGGTGCAAACGGATGCTGCCTCAGTGGTGCTGCCATTGGTGGTACTTGAGAGATCGGTACTGGTACACCAGGTGACAGAACTAGAGTACCAAGAATGAGAGGTGTTGACTTTGATCTTGTAGGGACTTCAAAAAGTCTTCTTGCTGTCCTGCCTCTCCTTCGTAATGGGGACAACTCCTGATACTTGAAAGGTTTTGAACTTGATCTTGTTTGAATATTTCTCATGCATGGGCTGTACTAGCATGCAGAAAATAGAACCGGAGTCGCCAGGTATATTGAAAGCCTCCAGAAGGCTGGAAAAGATCTGTTGCATTTACCAAACAGCAAACTGAAAAATTAAAATTCTCTAAAAGTTACTTTCGGATGTCCCACTGGGTGTGCCAAAAACTGTTATCAATAGTTTTGCACCCTGTTGAATGCAATATTCAACAAACTACTGAAACATGGAAACCTCTTTCAGATGTGGGTGATCTTACGCGAAAGAGGAATCTCCAGAGTGAGTTGGTTCTCCAAATGATGAATTCTATTCTAAAACAACTTCTAAGGAAAGGGATGAAGAATAACTGAACATAAAAACCTATTTCTAAAAGATGATTCATCAAACTTATAAGAATTCAGACCTAACCACTCATAACAACTTCTCTATTGCAGTAATCCTCACAATCTCATTGGCACACATCCCATCAGTGATTCACATGAAGATCTGGAAAACAAATACAACATGCAACCTGAAACATGTAATTATGAAACACCACCTATAATAGCAAGACATAAAAGGATTTCAATTTGAAAACACAAGTACATTAGATTGCTATTACAAAACTTGACAGAGAAAATAAGGACAAATTTGCTGCTCTATTAAAACTGGAAGAGTGTCAATCTGTCCAAACTGAGTATCAAAAGGTTTACAAGCTCCCCGAAATGAGTAAGGGCAAGAAACTGATCTGAACTGATGATAATGGAGAGTTGAAAGACTAAATCTATCAAAAGAACTCTCAAGGAAACCCTAATTCGAGCTCAGAAAAAGCTCAAGGAAAAAAGGCCTCAAACAAACTCAAAAACTGCTTTAAAGCAGAAAAAAGCACAAAGCTTTTATGATTACACTGTCAAGCCCCTAAAAATAGGCAAATCCTGCTTTAAAAGTTCAAAAAACACCTTATCTCTCCAAGATAAGTCTGGAATTCGACCAAGAAGAAAAGTCAGTCAAAGATCTGCTAAAAATAGCAAGAAAACATAAAGCAATTTATAGAATATCGCTTTTATGCTTTTGCTTTACAAGATGCAGATTTTTTCAATTTTGTCTATTTTTGCAACTCAAAGATTGGAAATCTTTTGCAAAAATAAAACTGCTTATTTCTCAAAGATATCATTCTGATTTTCTCAAAAATCATAAAAATACATTACATAATGTCATATTCCTATCAACTCCAAAATTGATTTCTCCAAAATCAATCAAAAATAAAAACCCTAAAAACATTGACCCAAGGCTTAAGGTATTCATAATTCTCTCTAATTGCTCTTCATTTAAAGCAAAACCCTAAGGCAAAGTCCATACTTCGCTAAGGCAAAACAATAAGTCTTAAATACTTAAGACATCACCCTAGCATAGAATTTCGGCCTAACATAATCATTGATTTAGACTTAGGCTTGAATAAATCATAAAGAAAACATTATGAGTTCGACCACCATTTGATATTCAACATGTGCATTTGAATGAACATTCCAGAACTTCAAAAGGCTCGAATTAGGGCTTTGATCAAAACAGGGTCAAACCCTAATTCTCATCATTTCACACCCGTGACTTTGAAAAGAAAGAACTTCTGTCTACATGAACAACGCCGCTATGATGGTGTTGGATTCGAGCTCGTGTGCACATAAATCTTCCTCTGCTCTTTAGTTGACCAAATCTCCAGTGAGTGAGCTTCTTTTCATGGCGAAATAGCTTTTCCACTTCATTATTTCGAATATCAACAAGCCCTAAGGGCACGACCTGTTCATTTCTAACTTTCTCTTACTTTGATTTCTTCATGCCATTATGAATTTGAGCTCGACTTCTACAGTCCATTCTATGGAAGCTTCGACTTGTGCTCTTGTTCTCCTTCACTGTGCAGAGGTAAGCTTTGTGTTCTTAAACTTTATGGCTTCGTATTCTGCTCATTTCGGCCTCAAAGCCGTGGCTAATATACTCTACTGTCACTTCATATTGCATTTTATGTGTGTTTCTCGTGCTGTTGTGTAAGCCCGACCTTCATTGTGAGTTCCATTCACCAGTGAGAGCTCGACCACTCTTCAAAACTCTAAAATCATACCTTGGGAAGCTAAAGAGGAAGCTATGGCCGCAGCTTTAGACTCTATCAGAAATTCAAGCTGGTAATTTTCTTTCCTTTGTAGAAACTCTAAAAAACTCTCTTTATTTCATAAACTTTTGGCCATGTACAGGCCGTGCCAAAAGAGCACTATAGGAAGCATTCTTGCAGATTTTGGGCTCAACCCAAAACAAAAAATCTCCATTATGTTAATTTAATAACATTTTTGTTTGTGGGTATCACAGAAAGTTAAAAAAAAAACTGTATTTTCCTTCCTCTGTATTTTGACTATAATCTGGGAGCTTGCATTTGTTGAATATCCTTGCCATTTTCTCTAGATTTCACATGGGTATTTCTGTAGCTATCTTTTTTGCATTTTGAAGCCAACCCTGAAAATGGGTACTCAAAATTTTAAAGGGAAACTCCATTTTCTGTGTTTTGAAAATAAACTGGAAATGGGTCTTTTGAATTATTAAATAAAAATGCATTTGCTTTTCTTCTGAAGCTCGACCTAGCACAAAATCTTCACATTAGTAATTTACTGTTGATTTCATGAAAAACCCATATGGGTATCATCAATTATCATATTTCTGTACTTTTCGAAAGCAAACCCTCATGTGGGTATTCAAAATTTTTGAAGAAAAATGTATTTTTTGTATTCTGGAAACATTCGAGACTATGAAGCAACTGTTATTTGTTCTATCCATATGGCTCGAGCTAGAACAAACAGTGATTTACCCCACACTTCTGAAACAAAACAATATCATGGGTTTTGGATTTTTTCAAAGCAAAAGCATGTATTTAATTTCTGATAGAACTCGATCTCCCATACTTGCTTGAAATGGTGATAAACTATATACTTACTTGCATTTCTTTCAGGATCTTGACTCAAAAAAAAAAGTGACATTTTGTATTTATGTGACCTTTCTTGATAGTAATAATACCTGAGCTCAATTCACGAAAATGTCATTGACATGGAGCTGTAAACTATCCTTAAAAAGAACATCCAACATTCACATTCTGAGAGTACTCTCCAGGCACTAAGAATCTGAAAGATCTGTCTTGAATGCACATTCTGGAACCTCATATACATATGAAGCTCGAAACTGAAATTCCATTATGGTCTCCTATTGCATTCTGTGCTCATCTTGTAGATATGACAGAAACTTTACCTTACTATTTTGTCAAGACCTTGACTGAGTAATCTGGAAATGATCAACATCCTGCATATTTGTTATATTTAATTCATGGCTTGACCAATTACAAGCGATGTCTTACTTGACACTTGTAATTCACAGAAAACAAAATGAAAGAACATCACATTTGATTGTTGTCCTTGACTAATCATTGACACACGATCCCGTTTGTGACACCATCACAATAAAAATGAGTTCACTGCTTTTGCTATATCTCCTAATAACTGGTACTCCATATTTGAGTATTGTATCACTGATGCTTGTTACTGTATCCAGCTACTCCTAGTCTTCAGTTCTTAAGCACAACTGGCACCTCAAAACCTTCTCTGTTATTCTAGGTTAACAGAAACTGCTTGCTCCTTCTTTCATGTTCCAGAAAGCTGAGTTGCTTAACACTTAAAACTCCCTCCAGCATGGCTATACTCATGCATTGTGAAGGGAATGACCTCCTAAATACACTGTATCTATGCTTACTCACTGTAAACATAGCAGTTGTTGCTCTTTGTCCCTCCTTAATTTTAACACAACAACTTTCATCTTTGTAACAAAAGATATCTTGAATGTTTGTCTTTATTTCAACCTCATTAGCATACTGTACATTTTGAAAGAGAGCCACTTACTGCATCACTGTTGCCTGATTGAAAAATGCCTTCAGAAGTGTATATAAGAACATGATGGGACAACAAGAATTTGTGTGTTTGTTTATACTCGTTTGACTCATATTCCCAGTTTTCATTTTGGCATTTCTGTACATCTTTTGACAGTTGTATGACACCCGAACTTGATTCATAATCATTTTCCTCTTTTGATAAGAGCAACTGACCTCTTGTTACAGCACTGCCATTGACATGGATCTTGAGAAAGATTTGTATTTGTTCATTGAGAAGAAAAGGATCTCCTTGTTTGTAATCTGCCTGTATTTTAATGTCCTTCTGACACTCCTTATCCTTATCATGGCAACTCCATAGGGAAACCAAAAATGAATCATTGTAACATCATGACCACATGCTACTCACTAGCTCATATGTATAGCTTAACAACTCAGAACTTATTTTGGAAAGAAAAGACTTACTCTTCCCTTATTATCCTGGAATGATCTCTTTATCACTAAACCCATTAATAATGCAGTATTTCTTCACCAGTCAACTCAGAATTAGAAATTCATCTAACACTCAGGTGCACGGTCTATATTTGTATTCATGAGCAACATGGTACTCTTCATGCATTTTTATGTTTCACTGCACAAACTGTTCTCAGAAACTGTTCTCTTTGATGATGAAAATTAGAACAAAACATTAAGGAATATGTATGCCTGTTCACTATCCAAAAGAGAAATAATGAATTGAAACTCACATGACATATGATTATAATCAACACAGAAAATGAAGTAATTCAGCAATTCTGATGCAAATGCATTCTGTTAAATTCCTTAAGTGAACTAAACTCACTGTTCACCTGTAGCCTTCAGAAAGAAATACTGATCGTTATGAATGCACAGTTGGTTTCGTTACTTGATGTATAACTCTATTTTACCCTTTCAGTTGTACTTCACTTTGTTTGATGTATATGATGAAATATATTTCAAAATCAACCCATTTAATGCATCGGGCAGCATGCCGGGCTCTACCCTTGTGGGAGCCCGTTTTACTCCACATGCTTGGTCTTTGAATAATGTTCAGCTCCATGACTTTACCTATACTTGCACAAGGAAGCAAACAACGTTAGCATAAAAAATAGAACATGTTGATTATGATGTTGATACTTCTCCTTCAGTTCACTTCTTCATACAACATTTGATTGAATTTGATTGTTTCAATGCATTGCTTATAGTATACTGTACTATTGTAGGTGCATCATATGAGTTATGTCATAGTCGGAGCCACTGACACCCCTCCTTTCTTCTTACAGGTCAACGAAGCTCGAAAAGGCTAGGTGCACCATTCAACATCAAGCGTCGATAACAGGAAATGATGACTATGTTGTTGCTTATATGTTCTCCTTTCGCATCTTCAGTAGTGCATTGTGTTGTTAGAAATGTATTGGAACAGTTATAGTTATATCCACGGCTTGTGTGGATCCTTGATTTCAATTTTTTCTTTTCAGTTGAAAAGAAAAAATGCATCTCATGCAATGTTGTAATACTATTCTGATTGTGAAATCAAATGAAGCCTTATAAAATATGAGTTCTTTTCGAAATGAATAAAAGCATCTGAAATGCTATTTTGCTTATGTACTCAATTTTGTCTTTCTTTTAAATCTGCAACTTCTGAATGGCACTCTGCAAACTCATAACTTCAAAAATGCATAACTGTTACTCAAATGCACAAAGTAATGCGAAACAACTTTTAAAAACAATCTGCAATTCCACTTATTGTCGAAAACAATAAGCTAGCTCCTCCATTTGAGCTGAGGCGAAAAATATGTAACAATTATAAGCTTTGAAATCCTCTAAACCATAAAATGTTTTTGTAGAGATGTGATTCTAAAGGATATTAGTGATTATTCAAGTGAAGAACAACTAAAGAAAAATAAATAATAAAAATAGTGTACTTCAAGACAAAAATAGAAAAGAAAGAAGATGCACATGTGAAAGAATAATAAGATGGATTAGAGGATGAAGAAGAGGGCTCAAATGATGATGTGAATGATAAGAACATAAATAATTAAGTAGATCCCATTACTCCTTCCTTAAGGTGATCCACGGTGAGTTCCCAAATTTTCTTTTAATTTTTTTTTTTTGCCTTGTTATTTTCTAAAGAACTATTGAATGAAATCATGTAATTCTCTAACATTTCCTAAGATTACATTAATATGATGCACTAGACATAGTTGTTAATATTTTGATAAAATATTTACATGAAGTTTATGGTTTTTGCTTAAGACGTGAGGAAATAATATGATTAATCTTTGATGAATAGTTGTTTTTGTAAAAAAATACCAACTTATTCTACAACAAGAAAAGATGAGATGGGATAGTTATCAACACAAAGCACAAGAATACCTGCTGCCAAGGTGTTTACAATGATAATGAGGGAATATATTCCCCCAATCAAGAGAGGGTACGAGTTTGTAGCAACATGCATCATGCAAACTAGTGTTGAGTTAGCAATGACTAAGGAGGATCATGTAGTTACATTAGACTTCTTCTTCCAATGAATGACTTAAATCAAGAACTCTTATTTTGTAGTTAATGCCAATGTTTTTATGTTACATGATTTAATCATTGGTCCACACATGCCTTTGTAATCAAAGATCTTCTATTTAATGTTAGTAGAGTTATAATAAGACATTATTTCTTAGTTGTATTATTCTAGAAAATAACTCTCTCTACTTAATAGGGATAAGCGACATATATAGTGATGATTCCAAGATTAATTAGGATTAGTTAAGCTTATATATAATGCAAATAACTATGGATTGAATAATCAATCAAAATATATTCTATATTTTTTTTCAAGAAATTAATCAAATTCCAACAAGTTTTATTGATTCATGTGGAGTATTCTACATGAAGCTTTGACTATTGGTTGATTATTTAGTGTAACAAGTGCACATACTCAAGTAAGGGCCCACTTGAGGTATGATGCTACTTTTTATTTTAATTTATTAATATTATTGCATTTGATTGTTAGTTAATAATAGTTAAATATTCATATAGCAACTATTGATTAGTACTTAGTACAAGACTTTTACCTGAACTTGTTATTTACTTGTAGCTATGATTTGTAAGATTAATATTATCAGTGCTCTTTAATCCTTTAGTTAATTGTTAATTTAGTAATGTTTACTTTTTTATCTTATGATTTATTTAATGAATGGAAGTATTCTAGAGACTCCTAAAATATCTTAGTGTGCAAACAATACATGCCTCATCTCAAGTGTACGCCCTTGATTGATAATTTAATGCATCCTATTACAATTCATGGTTTCTTAATGTGGATAAATTTTTCCTTTAAGTAGATGTGCATGACCATATTGCTTTAGATCATTAGTTGTATAGGTGATCAAACATTTTTGGTTTGTTGTTTCTAGGGATGGTGCTTAATGAGACAAAAAAATGTCTCATCTATTAGCTAAATTAGTTTTTTCTTCAGTCAAAGAGAAGCGGTGAGCCTGAAATTCCTGAGCACCCACTCTAGTTATGAGTCTAGTAATGACGAGGAAAGTGAGAGATTTTTAGTAGTCGAGATTTCATCATATCTTGAAAATTATGATCTGGGTTCTTGAGATTTTTGGATAGAAATTAGGAAACAAGAAGACAAAAAAATGCATTAAATTTCATGAAAACTCAGTTTGTAGTTTGAGAGAAAACTTCACCAGTCCATGTGTCAAAATTTTTGGAACTAAGTAGGATCTAAGTAAATGATAAGTATGATAGCATTTATGAAGAGGTTGAATAGTTTGGGCTTCTATGAGCAGTTAAGGGACATAATTTGAGAGCATCTACAGGACAGTTCCAAGCATCTAAGGCAGGTTGTTGGGTTGTGCAAACAAATGAAGCATATCTAGGAGGCAATTTTGGGTAGTTTGAACCTTTTTGCAAGCATCTAGGAGCTATTTTATGAGCTTTAATGATACACAAGGTAAAGACATGAATTTTTTAGTATTCAAACGTATTTTTGGAACTTGTTAAAGGGATGAAAAAAAGGGATTCTGGTTTTAGACGACCAAAAAAATATTGACTCAGCAAGATGAAGAAAAGACTTATCTTTCCTCCCCCTCCCCTCCAACACATATTCCTATCTTCTAATAAGTTGTTGCACAATTATAAGACTCATCTTTCAGACCTTTGTTTGGGAGAGGAGTTTCATGAAATAATATAGTTCAATATTTTAGCAGTAGTAGTTGTTTGTAGTTTCATTTCTTTTCAATCATTTCATTTCTAGTTCTTTACATTTCTAGTATTTCCCTTTACAATTTTCTTAAGATAGATTTGATTTTGACAGTTTCATTTACAAGCTCTTAGATTAGATTTGATTCCAACAATTTCTTTCATGCAATTTCTTTCCAACAATTTGTAGAAAAAATGTCATGCAAATGATTTCTTCTCCCTCTTGCATATCGCCATGGACACCACTCTGGTTTGACATTTTTAATTAAATGATAAGGATTGTAGCGACCTTCATCATTTTTGGTACTGTTGCTGGGGAATAGATGTCATTAGGGAGTTGCTGTTGATTTAGTGAAAGTAGGTCAAAAGAATTTGTTTGGCAATTTTTTTTTTAGGTTTATTATTTTAGAAACCTCGCCAAAACAACATATCCAAAGGAAGAGGTTCTTGCATGCAAACATAATAGCTCTTGTGAAATCTCCTCAAATAGAGGACCGTGAATTCAAGCCTTAACAAGAAAAATATTATTGTTTGGACACCTTCAAAGTCCAAGGAGGGCTGCCCAAGATCAGATATTTGAAGGATAATGAGTTGCATCCAGTCATGTATGCAACAAAATGTGAGGAGGGATTGCAAGATCTTTCCAATCAACCCATGCATATACTAGAATCATAAATTATGGAGAAGACTACCATTTCAAAGGAAGGAGGAGCATCAAAGTTCAAATATTTAGCCATCTTCTTCTCATGGTTTTCCTCTTCTTTCAAAAAGTTGAATGCATGGATCCATCTTTTGAGAAAAAAAGATGTTATTTTCCACAACCAGTTAATGGTTTTATGTAACCTATTTCTACCTCAATAAGTAGAGTATGATATAGTAGGTTTATTTTTTGCAAATAAGTGTTTTACACATGCTATGTCTTATCTAAAGCTCAAAAAAATGCATTTCTCTATAAAAGTTGCTACTCCCAAGAGCTTTTGCAGATTTATTTTAGCATTTAAAGACATTCTAGATCTCTCAAAACTGACCATGAAGAAAAAACAACAAGCTCTAGATAGCTCTAGAGTAAATCAAAATATCTTCAGAAGCATCTCTAGTGCACCTCTCAGAAAATCTCCAGAGCAATTGCAATAAAAGTGAAGAAATTGGCTCTCGAAGCTCACCATGAGTTGTAGGAGAACCTGCAACATTTTAGGTGTGGGGGAGATGATGGGACAAAAAAAATTCTCATTTATTAGCTAAATTAGTGTTTTCTTCAGTCAAAGAGAAGTGGCAAGCCTGAAATTTCGGAGCGCCCACTTTGGTTAGGAGTCCAATAATGATGAAGAAAGTGAGATTTTCAATAGTCGAGATTTCATCATATCTTAAAAACTATGATCTGGTTTATTGATATTTTTGGATAGAAATTAGGAAATAAGAATTCAAAAAAACCCATTAAATTTTATGAAAACCTAGTTTGTGGTTTGAGAGAAAACTTCACTAGTCCATGCGCTAGAATTTTTGGAACTAAGTAGGATCTAAGTGAAGGATAAGTATGATAGCATTTATGGAGAGGTTGAGCAGTTTGAGATTCTATGAGTAGTCAAGGGACAAAAGTTGAGATCATCTAGGGGGCAGTTCCGAGCATCTAAGACAGGTTGTTAGGTTGTGCAAACAAATGGAGCATATCTAGGAGGTAGTTTTGGGTAGTTTGAACCTTTTTGCAAGCATCTAGGAGCTATTTTATGAGCTTTAATGATACACAAGGTAAAGGCATGACTTTTTTCAGCATTCAAACGTCTTTTTGGAGCTTGTTAAATGGATGAAAAGAAGTGATTATGGTTTTGGACGACCAAAGAAAAAATTGACTCAGCAAGATGAAGAAAAACTTATCTTTTCCCCCCAACACATGTTCCTATCTTCTAGCAAGCTATTGCACAGCTATAAGGCTCATCTTTTAGACTTTTGTTTGGGAGAGGAGTTTCATGAAATAATATAGTTCAATATTTTAGCAACAGTTGTTGTTTGTAGTTTCATTTCTTAGCAATCATTTCATTTCTAGTTCTTTACATTTCCAGTATTTCCCTTTACAAGTTTTTTAAGATAGATTTGATTCCAGCATTTTCATTTACAAGCTCTTAGATTAGATTTGATTCCAAAAATTTCTTTCCAACAATATGTAGAAAAAATGTCATGCAAATGATTTCTTCTCCCTCTTGCATATCACCATGGACACCGCTCTGGTTTGACATTTTTAATTAAATGATGAGGATTGCAACAACCTTCATTAGTGCCAAACTATGAGTATCTAGATTTGTAAAAGTTATTTCCTTTTTTCATAGATAGTAAATTTTATTTTTCATATTTAGGATTAATAGATATTATATCAAATACCAAATTCTCTACTAACATTTCATAAGTGAGGAGAAGGAGAGATACTTTTGGAAGATTTGTTCCAAATCATATTTCTCATAAGGACATATCTACAATAGTGGCAAAGATAAGAATAGGAAAAACAAGTGGATCCTTGAAGCTTGAATCTCAACAACCTAAAGCTAATCCACCCCATGAATCTCCTCCTTCGACCCTTAATTCTAGTTCCAATTCCAATTCACTATTTCCATCCACTCTATTAACTACTGATTTTCATTCAACAATGGGGGATGTAGGTGGAGAGGAGAAATAGCCTCTCAAAACTATTACCTTTGAATTTCCTATTGCCAATCAAGACAAGAATGCTACCATAAAAAATATACCACCCTTTTTTCTCCCTAATTTATATGGCCTTATGATAGAGGACCTAGATACATTTCTATTTGAATTTGAAGTCATCTATAGGAGCTCTAATTATACTAAAAATGTAAAAAAATTAAAATTGTTTCCAACCATATTAAAATATCATGCACTAAGATGGTTCATGGCACTCGGAAAAAATACAATAACTGATTGAGGCACCATGAGTAAGAAGTTTTTGAAGATATACAAGGACTTTTGTAGGGGAAGAGACATGAGGGGAGATGCAATTTTCAAGAGGATCCAAAGAGAAGATGAGCTATTGGAAGACTATGTCGAGAGGTTCATGTTTTGTCTCTAGAAATCCATTTTTTTTTTTATTAGCTAGAGATTTGTTAAAATTTAGGATCTTAGAATACCAATCATTATTTACAAGATATAAAATAAATAAAATGAGAATCATACAAGCATATATTTTACACATTACACAAGACATACATGGGAAAAACCCTTTCAGGTAAAGAACCCCATAAGACATCATTTTATTAAGACACTTACAATAATGGCCTATTATAACATAGACTAAACCCAAAGAACACTTCTCCATAATTCCACATGGCCAATAATACCTCATGTGCATAGTGATAGAATTCACTGCCAATCTTTAAATTTTCAATATCTCTCAAATGAGAGAGAACCTCCTCAAATATAGAAGAAAGGGTGGCATAATACCTCAAGGGGTATTATTCACACCTATTCAACAACCACCATTCATAGATAATTAATAATCTAATATGTATTAGACTATAACTATTTCAAATGGGATGTGCTTAATAAGCATATAGTATATAAGGTTTTATAACCTTATATTAAAACAATATTTAAATGTTATAAGGGTATGGCCCATAATAAAATTATGTTCTAACACTCCCTCTTAATGTTAATAGAGGGCATCACATGTCAATTTCCATTAAAAAATGAAGTACCCTAGTAACGTAGGTCTTCTTTGATAGTGATAAATAAGGACATAAATATATACCAAGATGAAAGCCATGTATTCCTGTAACATGCCCATTGTTCTACCCATTGTTTTTGCTTTGTTTTACGCACAAGTGAAAGTTTATGCTACTAACATTATGAGCAATAATTTTTTTCCTTTTCATATGAATAATAAGATGCACATTTGAAACATAACCATTTCAAACTTTCCCACTGCACAACAAAGAATCATTTAAATAATTCAAGTAATGATTTTACATTACATAATTTTATCATGATGATATTTCCCATTTAAAGTTTCTCAATAAGAATAGACATACGTGTTTACATTCATAGCTTCCACGAGCTCAATGACATAGATATACAAACAAAATACACTGATCTAGATGTCCCCAATGTTGGTGCATACCTCCTAGATGTCCCCATCTCTAGTGCATACATTCTACGTGTCCCAAAACTAGTGCTACATCCTCAAATCCTGATTGCTAACTATATGAGGGAGAGCATCACTTAAGTGTTTTTATACCAACCATGTACTTGTTGTGGTCCCCCACACATCTACCTAACTAGTAAAATGTCCCTACCCTTAGACAAATAGATTGGTTTGGTAACCCCATAATCTTGACCTTCCTGAGCATAGTGTTGTGTCCTACATATCTAGATCTACTATACATTGGCTACAAACTACATGTATGACTTCCCTACCTAGAATGAAATCATGAATCATAATGAACTAGCAGTGTAAATAGTGGCTACTTACATTACTTTGGCCAAAGAATTCAACACCCAGTACTTCGAGTGAGAGTCATTTTTCCACCCACCCTTTAGCTCGATTTGGTATTGACCATAAACATAACATACATCCCATCTAAGATAATGACATAAAAAATGTTCAACAAGGTTATTCCCTTAACCATGGATTACCCTAACCCCAAGAATAACTGTGCTAGCCTCTTTTGTTCAAAATGACATTTTCATAAAAGCACTATAAGATAGCAACATATTCCACATTTGACTTTTCATACAATATCCATATAGACTTAACGAACTAAGTATAGTTCTAATAGAATTTAAGCCACACATACTTCAACATAATATAAATGTATTCCCAAATAAGAGGTTTTCACTAATTCCAAACTCAATCAAGAATCACACAAGAATATTCCATACTAGGAAATAAATAAGTTCATAAGAACAATCATATCATACATTCCAAGATTATTCCAAAAAAAATATTTCCCAAACAAAGGCATTTATAATCTAGTAACCTTTCAAGCATAAATAATAGAGGAATAGAAATCAACATGCTTGGATATAAAGTTCCAACTGATAATGCTGCTTTCCAACCTTATCTTCCACAACCACAAATGCTACTCCTATGTTCAACTAATCTCCAAACTCTAGCCTCCTCTCAATAATTCTCAATAAACATAACTCACAAATTAATCTCTCTCTCTCTCACTCACTCACTAAAACTCTCAAAATAATGCTTGCACAGAAAATACAGTAGAATAACAAGGAAATCAGAATGAAAAGTGTAACAAACGGTAGAGAGAGAAACTCTATATGTACTTAAATTTGAACATCACAATTCTACACACAAGCTAACAAATCTACCATCTTTCTATTCACGTGCATCAACTCTATTAATTTAAACTCTTAAATTGCAACACATAAGAATCCTCTTATTTCCAATTTCATAGAATGAATGAGTCAACTTCATTCTTGCAACAACATGACTCTTTTACTAATTCAAGGCACATCGATGCATTACTACAGGTTTCCTATTTGATTTGCAAGTTGACTATCCTCACAAATTTCTGCCATCTTTGCTTTGATTGAGTTTCATCCTTATCATATTGCTTTACCTAGATATGGTGCAGGTTTTCAACTTCTAATGGTTTCCACATTCTATAGATTTTGGTACCACCTTTAATGTATTAACGCCATTTTCATTTGCATTTCAAGACTAAGCTAGCAATGTTTTAAACTGCATTTTTTTTTCCTTCTAATGTTGAACAACATTCACTTATGTGCAACATATAAGTCTATTGACTTATTCTTCCTATGCGGTTTATGTGCATCTTTAAAGCTTTGACCATTGTTTATATGGCAGTGCTACAAATAATGCACAATACTTTATTCAAAGCACTTTTAACATATATCAACAACAACGCTATGTTAATGCACTTGCTTATTACAAAGCATTTTAATGTATACCAAACAATAATGTATATTATACATATTATTATATATATATATATATATATATTATATGCATAACATATACACACACACATATATATATATATATATAATTATATCACATGATTACTAAAAACATTACTTTCCAATTAAATATATTTATATAAACATATATTAAAATAATTATATATATATACATACATATATATGTATATATGTTTACATTAACGTAATCATATACATATATATTACGTATATATATCATTATTTTAATATCCATACTTAAACACATATAACCTCATATTGATTGATTGATGTATATACATGAAGTGTATATATATGTCACATTCATCCAATTGATATTCCCATGCATATGGGTTTGTCCATTCATGAGCATGCGTAGATACATTTATAGTATCGGAAAATGTACTCCTTTCCATTTTCTTTTTTTTGATGTAATAATGTTAATTTTATTATTAATAATAAAATATTACAAAGAAATTATCATTACAGCTTCATTTTAAAACCCCCTTCCCACCACCACTAAGCTCCTCTACAAGAGCCCCTATCCCTGCCACCTATCCACATTGCAATCATCTCCATGTATAACCACCATTCAAGGGGCCAAAAAATCCTCTAACCAAACCCAAGGAAATAAACCTTCAAAAAAAAAAATTGGTCATTCACATCTAGAGGCCATACTCTATAAAGTCTCAAAATTTCTACTTTCCCAGTCCCATTACAAAAATATAGCCCCAACCCTCACAACCACAAGGTATTACCACCACCATTCGCCAAGTTGACACCAAAAAAGGGGATCATTCCTTGTATACAAAACATCTCTCGCCTCTCGCCCTGAATACTAGTGCACACTCTCCAATTCCCTTCCTAGATTTCAAGCGCTTCATCCTCTACATCTGCTCTTACCAAAAGGCCTTCTTGTCTTTCGATAAAATTTGTAGTTAGAGCTCCTTCCACCATCACCCATTGAGGATGATCATCTGGGAGGGAGAGATTTCAAAAATCTTCTATCTGTTCCTCACCTTCGGCTATAAACGTCAGCACCCATTTGGATAGCACATCTGCTTCCTCATTACCCTGCCTCCGAGTATGTGTCACCTTAAAGACTTCAAAGGAAGTTAACATCTCCTATATAACATAGATGTATTTCTACAAATGCCATGCTTGTGTTGTGCCTGTCATGATGGAATTCACAATAACGAGGGAGTCGCCTTCCAAATGCAAATTTCTGACTCCCACCTTCTACCCAAGTTGCCATTGCTTCCGCCACATTATTGGTCCCTTACCAGATTCTTTTTGCTTCCAACACCAAAATGCTGCCATTACTGTCCCTAGCCACACACCCTATCCCCGATGGTCCCCGATTTCCTTTTGAAGCCCTATCAAAGTTTATCTTGGTCCATCCATCATCTGACTATATCCATTTTACCACTTCCCTCACTTTCGAAACCGAATTCCCCCAACATAGCCCTCTAATAGGTCGAATCTTTATCCCTGGCCATTGCACTTGAACGTGCTTATCCTGAGCTGTGTATGGTACCTTTGGATTAAAGTATCTGGATGCTGCAACTCCAACAATTTCTTCAATAGAGTGGTTTATTCTAAAAAAAATTATATCCAATTGTTCTATTTTCTCCTAGAATAACCTCCTATTCCTCTCCTTCCAAATCTCCTTTACTACTACAGAAGGACAAACATTCCAAATGCATGAAAGTGTAGTTCTTCCATCCCAGTGCAGCCAAAAAATAAATAGTTGCTTCAAATATTCTGTTAGAGGGCCTTGCCAACCTAGCTTACCATGAACCATATTCCAACAATGGGAAGCAATGTGGCATTAAAGTAATAGGCGGTCCATTGATTCCTCACCTTGTTCACACATAATACACCATGAGGGTCCTACAAACCCCAACTTTTTCCTATGTTCTCCTATGAGTATTTGACCCTGAAAGGCAAGCCAAGCAAAGGCCCCCGCCTTTGGAAGACACTCCTTGCTCTAGAATATATGAGAAGGTCATACTTCCTCTTGCACTCTAGAGTTGAGAAATTGATACCTAAGTTTAACTGAATAACTTCCATTAGAAGCTCCACACCACACCACCCTATCCTCACCACTATTTAGAAGCACCCTCCTACTAGCAAAAATCTCCTTCATTAGAGACATTTGGTCCACCGTTATCCCCATTTGTCTAATATCCTTCCAGACCCACTTTTCACCACTAGAACCTTGCTTTCACTCCAGATAGTCCCTAACTCTACTGCCCCATCGCAGCATAAAAAGTAACTTTAGATTCAAAACTTGGGGATTTTTGGCCAACGCTAGGAAACCTTCCCATGAATCCTCCCAAAACTTTGCCATCCACCCATCTCCAACCTACCATGTAATATGTTCTACAATAATTGGTTGACATGACACTATGAAGTTCCAAATTTCCGAACCTCTGGGGGGGATTTGAATTATAAAGGTTCTATGATTAACATCAGAGTCAAGATATTTTGATTTTAGAATCCTAACCCAAAGCTGATTTGGATTTGAATACATACTCCACACCAATTACGCACCCATAGCTTCATTCATTACCTGCTAGTTTCGTAGACCAACTCCTCTATCCTCTTTAGGCCTACAGATCTTCTCCCATGCCAACAATGTTATCTTGTCTTGTTCTCATGCCCCGTTCCAAAATAAATTCCTCATTTTCTGACCAATAGTGCTAATAACCTTTTGCAGAATCCACAAACACATCATTGGAAAAATTGGAATGGCAGAAATCACCGATTTCAGCATTAAAATTCACCCTACTGAAGTCATCCATCGACTCTTCCACCCATCCATCATAAGCAACAATCCACCAAGTTTTTCCAAAGGGACACTTTACAGGGGCCACTAAACAGAAGAGTTCCTAGGTATTTACCCGGTAGTAATCTAGGTCTCATCTCCAAAATTTTATTGATTTCTCTTTGCTTTCTTATCGTGGTATTGAAGAAAAAAACTTCTGACTTTCTCCAATTCACACATTGCCGAATCAATAGTATGATTCATAATTTGAGCCTCAATAAGAGTGGCTTCTCCCATTAGAAAGGTATCATCCACAAACTGAAGATGGGATATTGGTTTAACCCCCCTGACAACCTTAATCCCTTTCCACCTTCCATCCACCCTGTATTTTACAATCAATCATCCTAAAAATTCAGCCATTATAATAAAAATAAAAGGGGATAATGGATCCCATTGCCTTATACCTTTTGAGGACTCAAAAAAACCCTGCGGGCTTCCATTAACTAGCATCGAAAACCTTGGGTATTAATACAACTCCCCACCCAATCAACCCAAGCAACATTAAAGCCAAACTTTCTCAACACTTGTAACAAAAACTCCTGATTCACCTCATCATAAGCCTTTTGAATGTCCAATTTTACCATCATTCTTTCTGTTTTTCCTTCCTTACTGAGTGAATAGCCTCATGTGCTATTATAATGCCTTCAACAATTGATCTCTGTAGACAGAAACCACTTTTTTCTTTTGAAATAACTGAATTTAAGACCAACTTTAACCTATTTTCAATTACCTTCAAAATCACTTTATACACTGTAGTGAAAAGGGAGATTGGATGGAAGTCATTGAAAGAGATAATCTCATCTTTTTTTGGAATGAGTGCTATCAAAGTGTTATTAAAATCTCTTAACACAAACCCATACCTCTGTGACTCTTCTACTACTTCCCATAACTCAGAAGCAAAAATGTCCCACAATTGTTGATAAAAACATGCCGGAAACCCATCTGGTCTAGGGGCCTTATCCCCACCTAACTCAAAAAGAGCCTTTTTTACCTTCGACATGGTTACTGGTTCTAAGAGAAAATTGTTTTGTTCTTCAGATACACAACTAGGAATCACATTCCACAACTCTTGATCCACCTCCTATATTTGATCTATGCTAGTGTTACGATTAAAAAAATGAACCGCTTCATTATTAATTTCCTCCATATTCCTTAGAATGTTACCCTACTGGTCAACAATTGAGATCTTATTACTTTCCCTCCTTGCTCTCACTGAATTATGGAAAAAAATTGTGTTGTGATCCCCCTCTCTTAGCCATGTTTCTCGAGACTTTTTACGCCAAAAAATCTCCTCCCTTGGTAATACTTTAGCATATTCCTTATTTAAAGCCTTCTCTTGCACAAAGTCTCGATCCATCATTCCTCCCTCGATGAATTTAGAATGGAGATTGCTTAGAGCCTCTTCTAGTTTCATTTTTTCAACAAAGATGTTTTTGAATGCTTCTCGATTCCATCTTTTTAGACATTCTTTTAGAAACTATAGCTTTTTGAAAAAGATATAAGCCTTATTTCCATTTCTCACTGGAGCCAAATTCCACCAGCCACTTACCAAGTCCTTAAAACTTTCCGCTCTAAGTCACATTTTTTCAAATTTAAAAGAACATCTTATCAGTGTCGCATTAGCTTGGAGATTAATGTTGATCGGATAATGATCCGAGCTAGCCCTCAAAATAATTTTAGCTTTGTGCACCTAGTTTGCCTCCGTCCAACCTCCTGCCAGGAAGAAACGATCCAACTTTTTAGCAATGTGTAAAAATCCACTCCTCCTGTTGGTCCAAGTAAAGTCCCCTTTTCTAAATTTTACCTCAATTAAGCCACTCCCTGTGACAAAATCACTAAAGTCTTTTGGATCCCTACTTCCCCAACCCAACCCACCACTCTTATCATCAGGGTGGAGTATAGCATTAAAATATCCTCCCAGTAAGCTTAGAGATTCACTTTCCCCATCCAAGAAATTTGTGATCTCCTGCTAGAGGGCCTTCTTATCAACAACACTATTTGGTCCATAAACATTTATCACTACAAACATAACATTTAGGGTTTTAGAGAAGACCCTTAACCTTGCCAATTTCTTCCTTGTTGGATTACCCGAACACCCACCTTTGAATCATTCCACAAGACACCTAAACCACCAAATTCCCCCACAACCTCAACCATTGAAAACCTCCATCTACTAAAGTTGTGCATAAAAAGCATATTGTCCTCATCTTTGAGCTTGGTTTCCTGTAACAAAAGAAGAGAAAGTCGTGTTTGATTAAGGAACCTCTTGATCAACCACCATTTTTCAGGGGCATTGCAGCCCCTGACATTCCACGATAAAACCTTCATCCTTCTTGGGAAAAGGCATAGCCTTTTCCTAATCTTAATTTGCTTTGGCCTGACGCACAACCAACCATTTCTAGTAGTTCTCTTGATGTTATTTCCCCTCTCCTCTTCTTCTCTCCAACTTTTACATTTGTCAATAAAGCTAAAGATAGTCCCAACCTTCTTTTTTCCTTAATGCCTAAGGAAGCATTCAAACCCAAATCATCTGACATCAAATCCTCTCTCATCCAGAAAACATCCCTCTTCATCACTGGAATGAGTTTCTTCCATTCCAACTTCTTTGAAAGAATTTTCTAGATTATGTATTGGGGAAATTTGAATATCCTTGTAAAAAACCTCCTCTTCGCCCGATGAACAGTCTCTTCCATTTTTACTATGAAAATTGATATTTCCAACTCTTTCCTCACCAACTTCCATCCCATTCCCCATAGGGTATTCTATCATGGGTAACTCCACTTTCTTATTGGGGGTTTCCATTTGCTCTCTTATACATCCTTTAGGGTCTCCATTCTGAGGTGTCTCATAAGCATTGCAGGCCGGAAAACTTGTGTGTTTCTCTGCTGAAGACATAACTTGGTCTTCTCATTTCTTCAGTTCCATCTCAGGCTATGAGTATTGGTAGCATCCCAATACGAACAACAAATCGATCTCTTTCCTTTGAAAACTATCTTCATTTCAAAGACCCAAGTTTCCCATATAGTACACCTCACCTAGATTGTGAGTACAGATTCCTGACAAAAGCCTCATATCTTCCCTTTCTGACTCTTTTCTTAAATTTACTAGCAAGTCAACCAAAGCATTCTATGCCAAACCTTTTCCTTTCTCATTTTTTGAACATTCGCCTACTGCATGGCCTACCCCTTTACAAAAAGAGCACGATTCCACCATTTCTTCCACTTCTATTACCTGTCACCAAATGCCTTCCCATGTTTTTAGCTCCACCATCTTTGGGAGAGGATGAATTTCTTGCCAGAGGATGAAAATACGAGCATACATACTAAGCTCCTTCTTTTCCAATGCTTCATCAACTTTCACAAAGGAAACCAACTTATTGCCTATGCTTTTGAGAGTTTCTAGATCCCAATACTCATGGGGAAGATTGTACAAACATATCCATATCGGGATCGCCTCTAGCTTCTCCTTTTTTGGGTCAAAATTTGGTACCTAGTCCTTAATGTAAAAACCCTTCCCATCCATCAGAAACGGTCCACTATTTAAAATTCATTTCTTGTCTTGAGCAGTTTGGCATACTACCAAAAAATACCCATTTGGGAGAGTTTTCAAAACATAATCCTTCCCCCAGTGGTCATCACACCAGTGTCAAACTTTTGCAAAAATCAGCCAATTTCCACTCCATTTCATAAAAAAGGCTTTCTCCTTATAAAGATGCACCGAATCCACCTAGTCATTGTTGTCTACTAACATACTTATTACCCTAGAATGGACGCTATTGGGACATACCTTGGTCGCCTGCATAGGATTTTCCTGATTTTTTGGATGCCAAAACTTTGGTTCAATATTTTTGAAGATTCCTAGACTCCCCATTTGCAAAGTCACAAATCCCCCTTTGTCTCTTGGATTTGGAGATCTCTGAATCCAAACCCCATTTCTAGGTTCCGAGTTGCACTGCCTAGGGTTTGTCAGAGCCTTCCATGCTTGAGATAGTAGTCTCCACACCTTATTAGGATATCTCTCCATATTTATCCACCTAAAAAGCCATCACTCCTGTGAATCACCATAGCCTCAAAACCCTAGTGCCCTGGTAATGGCTCGATCCCTTCGTCGCTTCACCATTCGCTGTTTGAATTTTTATATACTCCTTTACATTTTCACACTATGTTTGGGTCTCTTAATTAATTAGAATTAATTAAGCCTCTAATTGGCCCAATTATACATCTACGAGTCTAATTAATTATAATTTATGAAAGGGGAATCATGATTTAATTAATGCAATTATCATTTTCAACACCCTGAAATGAACAGGTCCTAGCAATTTAGGTCAGTACCCATTCGCCCTTGGGTGAATTGGTCCCCTTTAGTTGCTAAATTCAAAATTTTAATATGTTTTTGGTGGCCTTTTTATGATCCCAAATTCAAATTCAAATTTTGGCTTGTAATGTTTAATTTTTGAGAAATTAGAAATTTTCCTATAAAAGCAAGGTCTTTTTATCAATTCAAATCCTAGAAGAATCCTAGATTTTCAAGAGATCAATTTCAAGAGCTAAGATTATTGTCAAAAGTGTTCAAGAGCAGATTTATCAAGCATCTACAATAGTATTCAATATCTCGAGCATCATGTCAAATTTATCAAGCATCATGCATGTTCTTGGAGCTAATATTGTGATTTAGGTTTCAAGAATTCAAGTCAAGATTCAAGTATCAAGATCATATCACTAATCAAGCCATTTCATGCAAGATCTAGAACTTGGAGAGATGTGTTAAGTTTCAATCTTTCAAGGGTCTCAAATCAAGGGTTTGGTGAGTTGTAACATAGCAAGTGTTCATTCATCATTCCTTTCATGTTTCATTGTTTCATTTAAAGGTTTAATTACCAAAACGGGGTTTGACCAAGGAAAATCCTTGTTCACCAAAAACAAAGATTTTTTCCCTCTTGTGTGTTTTATAGATCTTAGGTTGAAGAAGGATTGAAGATATATCAAAAGTGAAAAATTATAAAAGTTGTCAAAGTTGCAAAGTTGTCAACATTGTCATCAAGCCACAAAAACTCACTTTTAGAATTTAATTTTGAATTTGTTGACTGTGAAACTCAAAGGAATCAGGAGTGCATACCTAGGAGCAAAGGACTTTAAAAGCATATTTAAAACCCCTATAGCAAGACCCATGAAACCTTGGGCGAATGAGTCCTAGGAGGACACTTAGCATAACCTTTTTGTGACGAGTGCATAAAATCACATCCTTCTCAGATCTGCTGAAAATTTCTAGATTTTTTCTGATTAAGGTTTAATTTAGAGGTTTCATGTGTTACATTACATAATTTCATTCATTTAGTATTTTTCATTTATCTCTCAAAAGTGCATTTCAGGCTAATTTACCTTGTCCTAAGTCATAAGGAAAAGAACACTATCTCCATCAAGATTGACTCACCTAAGGTTGAAAGTCAATACTGACCCAGGGGATCTCTTTTTCCTAATCAAATAAGGAAGATAGGTGCATCATACCCCATTTCATATTGTTTCACCCACTTTTCATCCATTTCATTTTGGTGAACCCAACATTGTACACCAAAAATTATGAATTTGGAGTCCATTCAAACCCTAGATCTAGGATTTTCATTAGTTTGCATTGCGTTGCACTAGTTTGCATCTCATTTAGGGTTGTTAAATTGCATTACTTTGCATCTGATTTATGGTTTTAGGTTTGCATTTTGCATCCTTTAAAGTCTAATTTTTTTAAAATTTTGCATACATATTACATTGATTTTGTATAGTACTTGCATATTAGCATATGTTCAATCATTCACATTCACAAATTGAGTCAAAATTGCATTTTAAAATGTCATATTGATCATCATTTGTAATTCCTTTCACTTGCATTTAGACCCAAGTTCTAGAAAAATCAATCATTAAAACTATAGTTCATAGCCTAAAACAAGAAACCCTAGCATTGAACCTCAAACCCAGATTTAAATTTTTACAAACCCTGTGCTAAGACCTATTTGCCCTAGGGAAAATTCATCTATGTATAGGTTATTTTTCAAAATTCTAGGAAATGATTTGTCTATGTTTCCTTCATTCTAATCTATTGTTAAATCTGGGTTTCAATTTCAATAATAAAAAAAATCTATCATTATTTGCATTAGGTTTGATTGGTCAAATTGAGTGCATTGTTTGAAATCAAAATTAACATTAAAAACATGTCATTTTTAGTATCTTGCATTCAAAAATCAGAAAATATTCATATATCAGATCTAAAATTTTGCATATAAATTAATCATGGACATGTGTATGGGTAATATATGGAAAAAATTAAGATCTTTGGTATATTTTTCAAGTTGTGTGTTTTGTGATGACCCTAATGCAATTGAGACTATTAATGAACCTTCACCTCCTAATGAATGTCCTCGTGAAGTGGAAATATTAGGTCAAGATGAAGATATCATGCAACAATTCATACAAGCCTCCTTACACAACCTTGAGAACAATGCATCCTTTTATCCATCCATGCAAGCACCACTTATAATCCCATCACTTGATATGTTCAACCTCTTACATGCTAAAATGGAAGCACAAAACTACCCTCAACCATCAATCATTAATGAACTGGATCACAAAGACAATAATTGTACTCTTCTATCCTATGTTCATCGAGTTACTAATACACCCATTAACTTAGAAGAGAGTTATGGTCAAGGCTTTAAGATCTTAAGCAAACAAGTATGTGATAACCAATTAGCATGAAATTCACAAATTTTTAGAGAAAATACCATCTAAGGATACCAAGGGGTTAGGATATCAAGATCCCCCCCCCCCCCCTTGCACATCTCCAAAGGGAAAAGGTTTTCTCTTTCACAAGATCATATTGAGAGACCAATTAATACCTAAAAATGATGATAGGATCACCATAGGTTCTCCTCCCCTACCTCCACCTCAATAAATTTCCTAAACAAGTAAGAAATCTAAACCATATAAGATCAAGGAATTTCCATTGTTACACACTACAATAGAAATTGAACAAAAAATGGAACTCCTCTGTCTAGGATTGATTTACTTTCCACCTATCAAAGACAATAAAAAAGGAAAGAGTACAAACATGAACTACTATGCAATTCATAGAACTCTTGGGAATCTTACTTATGAGTATCATCTTTTACAATGATTAATACATGAAAATGATGTTATTTATGTAATTAACTAAAATTCATGCACTTTGATCCTTGCCATGTGATAGTTGTAGAATAATAACATACTCACTATTACATGTTTTACATTTATTGCCAATCATTTCCATATTGCAAGGAGCACATTCTCATCACCCGTCTCGGCTCATCCTTGTCCTACACTTAGTGGGGGCAAGGAGTTGGATAGCCTTGTCCTAGTTTGACAATTGTTGTTACCCCTTTGGCTAGTTTTATGCCTTATGCATATGATGAACAAGACTGGGATGCAAATGACCTGCTATAGTTTGACTCACATGTGCCATACTAGTCTTCTCTTTGTGTTCTTTGGGATTGCATGTGCATAATGTGATCCCCTATATTGTGTTGCTTGGAATGTATTTATATGTTTGTGGGCCTACTTTGGATGAACCTTGTCACTTCATTGGTGCAAGGATACAAAGGAAGCAAATCTGTTGTGATATTCTTCTATTTGTATCTACATTCTTCTATATGTCGTACACCTTTATCTTTTGTCTTGTGTTTTCCTTTTGGGGATGATGTAAGGCATCAAGACATTCAAGTCTCTTCCATGTTGACCCAAAATCTTCTCCTTTTTCTCCTCTCTATGTGTCATTCTTCCTTTGTGCTCATTGTTCCATGAGTCATTTGGGGAATGATGACAGTTTCGAGCTTGATTATATCACTACAACAATGACATACGCTGACCCCAAATCCATGAATCCCTTATGTGTTATCGTAGGATTGCATATGGGGCGAAACCATCCTTCAATGACGTAGCTCTATCTTGGAGACATATGTTTTACATAGGGATTTCCAAATAAATCTCTCATGTAATCAACATTTATCATTTTCTACTTTAAAGTAATTGCTCACAACATGGTGTTTAGCAATTTCTTTAAAGTGGGGGCATACACATCCCCACTCATTGTTCACTTCAAAGTGTGGTCTTCTTACTACATGTTATGTGTCTTCTTGGTGGTGACATTGGGTTTGATGTCCTTCAAGAGTGCGACCTTTCTTGGCATATGACATTCCTCTTAGTGGTGATGCTATGGATTGCATGCCCTAAGTTGCAAATCTTTTATCCTTGACTAGTCCTCTCTTGGAGACATTAAACACGATGTTCCCTAAGGTGAGACCTTTCATGAACTAAGAAAAACCCCTTTGAATATCCTATTGCATGTATAAAGGCTGCCAATCATAACACAACTTGTTTTCCAATGGAGCCTTTATGTTTTTCACGACCACCAAGCATAACACAACTTTCTTACTAGTGGAGCCTTTTTCATGAGTTCTTAGCATAACACAACTTCCTAACCTTGTGACCATTTTTGTGGCGCCTTGTAAAAATTATCAGGAGGTATAAATTTGGTATGGTTAGTACAATGGGAGCCTATAGACCTTGCATGACTTCCCATTAGGCACTTGTTGGGGCTCACCTAGTGGACAGTGGATTTTCACTAGCCCGTGTGAGTACATTTTGTTTACATAGTGGACAACGGGTTTCCACTTGTAAACATTTTTGGACAAAAAACTAAGGCTTGATCCATACTAATTGGAAAAATAGTTGAGGCTTGATCCATCCCTTCTCTCTCTCTTCTCATTAATTTTGACATTTTATGCTTGTGTATCTTGTCTTGCTGTTGGATATTTAACATAGGAATGTGTCTCTTTGTGCCTTTGTTGGTTTGCCATGAGATCATAGATCTTGAGGGATTGATCATCCTCCTTGAACTTTGTTGTCTTATCTTTCAAACAATTGTACAATTAGACCTCTCTTGACACTTTTTTGACTACTTTAGTGTGACTTTGAGTGTAGGGCTCATCCTCTCACTAAAGTGGGGGCTAAATGGAGTGTTAAAAAATGTACTCCTTTATATTTTCACACTATATTTGGGTCCCTTAATTAATTAGACTTAATAAAGCCTCTAATTGGTCCAATTATGCATCTACAAGCCTAATTAATTTCAATTTCTGAAATGGGAATCATGATTTAATCAATGCAATTATCATTTTTAACACCCCAAAATGAATAGGTCCTGGCAATTTAGGTCATGACCCATTGACCCTTGGGCGAATGGGTCCCCTTTAGTTTCTAAATTCAATATTTTAATATGTTTTTGGTGGCCTTTTTATGATCCCAAATTCAAATTCAAATGTTGGCTTGTAATTTTTAATTTTTGGGAAATTAGAAAATTGCCTATAAAAGAAAGGTCTTTTTATTAATTGAAATCCTAGAAGAATCTTAGATTTTCAAGAGATCAATTTCAAGAGCTAAGATTATTGTCAAAATTGTTCAAGAGTAGATTTACCAAGCATCTACAACAACATTTAAGATCTCAACCATCATGTAAAAGTTATCAAGCATCATGCATGTTTTTGGAGCTAATATTGTGATGTAGGTTTCAAGCATTCAAGTCAAGATTCAAGCATCAAGATAACATCATAAATCAAGCCATTTCATGCAATATCTAGACCTTGGAGAGATGTGTTAAGTTTCAGTCCTTCAAGGGTCTCAAATCAAGGGTTTGGTGAGTTTCAACATGGCAAGTGTTCATTCATCATTCCTTTCACGTTTCATTGTTTCATTTCAAGGTTTAATTATCAAAATGGAGTTTGACCTAGGCAAACCCCCATTCACCAAAAATAAACAAATTTTCCCTCGTGTGTTTTATAGATCTTAGGTTGAAGAAGGATTGGATATATATCAAAAGTGCAAAATTACAAAAGTTGTCAAAGTAGCAATGTTGTCAACATTTTCATCAAGCCACGAAAAATCACTTTTAGAATTTAATTCTTAATTTTTGACTACAAAACCCAAAGGAATTAGGAGTGCAAACCTAGGAGCAGAGGACTATAAAAGCATATTTCAAACCCCTGTAGCAAAACCCATTCGCCCTTCGGTGAATGAGTCCTAGGAGGACACATAGCACAACCTTTTTGTGATAGGTGCATAAAATCACACCCGTATTAGATCTGCTAAAAATTTCTAGATTATGTTAGATTGAGGTTTAATTTAGAGGTTTCATGTGTTACATTGCATAATTTCATTCATTTAGTATTTTTCATTTATCTCCCAAAAGTGCATTTTAGGCTGATTTACCCCACCGAAGTCATAAGGAAAACAAGATCTCCATCAAGATTGATTCACCTAAGGGTTGAAAGTCAATATTTCCCTTGGGGATATCTTTTTCCTTATCAAATAAGAAAGGAAGATAGGTGCATCATACCCCATTTCATATTGGTGAACCTATTTTCATCCATTTCAATGTCTATCTATGTATTCTCATGCATGCATATACCCACATGTATGAGGTGTCGTAGACAAGTACATATATACATATATACATTATATGTATATACTTCATTGATTAAAATATAAGCATACAAGGAAAAACTCTTACTCAACGTAAAGAATCAATCACATATCCACAAACAGGAACATTCCAAGACTAAACCACATACCAATGCAACACATACTCAAACCCTGGTAGAAGGTTACTTACCATTTCCTGAACTATCTTAATTCAAATAGAAAAAACTAGCAAGTGAATGTGTGTATAAGAAGAAATCTTACTCAACATAAAGACTCAATCATATATCCACAAACAAGAACATTCCAAGACTTAAACCACATACCAATACAAAACATCCTCAAACCTTGATAGAAGGTTACTTACCATTTCTTGAACTATCTTAATTCAAATAGACCAAACTAGGAAGTGAGTTTGTGTATGCTTAATTAGGCTCATCAAGGTTACCAGACCAAGTTCTTCTCTTGAGTGATACTCCCCCTCTCTTCCAGAGGTTTGAACATGTTCCTACATCCAGCTTAGTACATCACAATAGTAGTTAGCTGATAACAATACATTCATATGCATCATATATTTTTATCTTCAGAACATTATAAAACATCAAATTGAATTAAAAAATCATTCATCTTATTAACATCAAGATTCATATACATAACATAATCATAAATATATTAAAGCATTTAACCCATCAAGGTAATAGTAAATAGGTAATAACACATGGGGTGTAACATATTTCCCCTTGTGAATCATCATCCCTAATGATTATTAAATATCAAACATGGACATAACATAAAATATAACATTATAAACATCATTTTTTTAGGAGTTTTCAAAATCTAGCATGACTTGAGGAAACTTTTGCTTCATCTCAGCATAGTCTTCCCAAGTAGTAGAATCTTCCACATACTGATCCCATTGAACCTTGCATTGCAGAACCTCTCTATTACATAAGTGAAGCTTACATGTTCCAAGCACCTTGTGAGGCTCAATTGTTACCACTCCTAGGTCTTGTACCTATAAAGCATTCCAATCAATAACATGGTTATCCCCTGGCATGTACTTCTTAAGGTACGACACATGAAAGACATTGTGCATTCTAGAAAGGGTTGGTCGTAAAGAAATTCTATATGCAACAAGGTTGACTTCCTCGAGGACCTCAAAAGGACCTACATAATGCAGAGCTAGTTTTGATGACTTTCCAAACTTTATGGAACTCTTGTGAGGTTTAACTCTTAACAAAACCTTCTCCCCTATTGAGAAATGTTTGGGTACCCACTTGAAATCTACATAACTCTTTTGCCTATTATTAGCTTCTTCTAACCTTTGCTTAATAATACCAACTTAGTCCTCCATTTTTGATAACATTTTTGGCCCAAATATTATCCTATCCTCTAGCTTATTCCAGATTATAGGAGCTCAACACTTTCTACCATACAATGCTTCAAACGTAGCCATTTTGATTAAAGAATGATAAGAGTTGTTCTATGTAAACTCAAACAAAGGTAGGTAATCCTCCCACTTGTATTGTTGATCCATGTAATACATTATTAGTAGATCCTCTAACACTTGGTTCACTCTTTTAGTTTGACCATCCATTTCCAGATGATATACTGAACTTATGTTCAACTAATTCCCAAGCAAATAAAACATGAATTTTCAAAACCTAGACGTCACACGAGCATCCCTATCAAAGATAATATTCTTAAGAATTCCATGCAACCTAAATACCTCTTGAATAAACTTCTGAGCTATAATAGGAGCTCCATCTATCAGATTCCCTAGTATAAAGTGACCACCTTTGTAAGCCTATCCATCACTACTAGAATGACATTCTACTTATTCCTTAGCATTGGAAGACCTTGCACAAAATCCATGCTAATTATTTTCCATTTACTTTCTAGAAATTCATGAGGATATAAAAGACTTGCAAGATGATGATGTTCTTCCTTCACCCTCTAACATTCTAAACTACTTTCCATAAATCTCGTAGCATCCCCTTTCATTCCCTTCCAAAAATACAATGGCTTCACATCAGCCAACATCTTAGTCACCTCAGGATGTCCAAAATATGGTGTGATATGAGCTTCTTTCCACATTTAATTCCTTAATTCCCCAAAATTAGGTACGTAGATTCTCCCCTTAAACCTTAGAAAACCATCAAGTTCAAAGTGAAATCCCTCATACCTTGGGTCTTGTGGATTATCTAAGAGTGCTTGCTTGACTTGCTCATAGTATTCGTCACCCTCAGACATTTGCAACACTTGACCCTTGAAATCAGTTTGAATTGATATCATTGAGGAGATATGACTCATTCAACTTAAGGCATCTATAACCCGATTCTCCTTCTCCTTGATATAGTTGATGTTGAAATCATAGTCAGATATCAATCCTAACCACCTTCTTTGCTTTGCATTCAGATTCAGTTGAGTAAACAAGTACTTTAGACTGTGATAATTGGCCTTTAGTTCAAAAGGTTTTCCCAATAGATAGTGTCTCCACATCTGTAATGCATGAAAAAAAATGCTAATTCCAAATCATGTGAAGCATAATTTTATTTATAGGACTTTAGCTTCCTTGATTCATAGGCTATGACTCACCCATCCTGCATCAACACTCCACCCAAACCTTCTCTTGATGCATCGGTGAATAAAATTACCCTTTGGATTTGGTACTTTCAGTATCAGAGTTGTGGTTAACTTCTCCATGAGTTGATCAAATTCTGCTTGACATTTCACCATCCACTCAAACTTCTTCCCTTTTATTTGTAAGGAGGTAATGGGAGAATCTATCCTAGAAAATTTTGCAAGAAACTTCCAATAGTAACCAGCCAAACACATAAAAATTCTCACTTCCAATACATTCTTAGGCACGGGCCATTCAAGCACTACTTTTATTTTTGTTGGATCAACTACAATCCCACCAACTGAAATCACATGATCCAGATACTACACTACCTTTTGAAAGAAGGTACACTTAGAGATTTTCCCGTACAACTTATGCTCCCTTAACCATTGGAGAACAATATCTAGATGCTAGAGATGTTCCTCTTTATTCTTGGATTAGATAAGGATATCATCCAAAAAGACCAACACAAACTTGTCTAAGTAGTATCTGAATACATTATTCATTAAGTTCATGAATGTTGCAGGTGCATTCATTAGCCAAAACGGTAGTACTATGAACTTATAATGACCATACCTAGTCTTGAAATTTGTTTTGAAAACATCTTTTTCCTTGATCCTCAGTTGATGATAACTTGATCGTAGATCAATTTTCAAAAATACTGTCGCTCCTTGCATCTGATCAAAGAGAGCAACGAGACATGGCAATAGATACTTATTCTTTATCGTTTCCTTATTAAGCAAATGATAATAAATGCACAAGTGTAGTGTTCCATCTTTCTTCTTCATGAAGATTACAGGCACTCCCCAGGGTGAAACACTAGGTCTATTTAGTCCCTTGGTCAACAATTCCTCTAGTTGAGCTTTTAACTCCATTAATTTTGTTGTGGTCATCCTATATGGAACTTTGGATATAGGCCCCACCCCTGGAACTATGTCGATGGAGAAATTAAACACTCTCTTGGGAGGAAATCCATGTAATTCATCTAGAAATACATCTACAAATTTCCATAGGATAGGATATTTCTCCATATCTGCTTTTCCTAATTCCACCACCTCATCTTCTTCAGCATCTTGGGAGTCTTGAGGTTCATAATAGACAACATCATCTTGAGAATTGAACTTATTGTATTCCTCAAGTTTCTCCATTTTCACAATGAAGAGTTGACAACCTTTCTTCTTTGCCTCATGCATTTGTACATCGGAGATCTATGGCAACTTAACTTCTCTTAGCGTTCCTTGCAAGAACACCCAGTTTCCTAGATCATCTAAAAATTCCACTATTTTTGCATGACAATATACTTGGCCTCTATGCTTCCATATCCAATTTATCCCTAAAATGACATTAGAAGTTAATTTTTATGGAACACCCTTGCTTCAAATAGACATTGCTCCACCTTAGCTTTTGTTTGGTTTGCATATTCAACCATCCAAGACTTTTCCATATGACCAACTTTTCTAGAAATTTTACTAGCTATACTAGGAGAAACAATTTTTTTATTGGAACCAGTATCAATAAGAATGGAAATAGGTGTACCAAAAAAATTATCTAATATTTCCATAGGAGTGATCTAGTACTCATCTTTCCAGTTATCTAATGTAGCATGAATCCTTTGCTGAAATAATTCTCGTTGAGAAGGTAGTTGATTCCCTTGTGGCTGCATCCTTGGTGGTTTGTTGGGACATTGATTTTCAAAGTGGTCTCCACCACAAGTATGACATCCTCTCAATGGTCCAATCCTTGTCGCAAGCCTTCCAAAATTGCCTTCATTCCTACCAGCATTGTTGTTATTATTTTTGTTGTTCCCCCTATGGTCCCTTCTTGGATTATTTTGACTATTATAGGATCCTTTGTTCCCTTTCCTTTGATAATCCTACCCTTCACTAGGCTTCTTCGAAGCTTGATTGGCTCACGACCAATTAAACTTCTTACGATTCTTTTCACGGTAGTTCGAGATAGATTTAAGCCTTTGTTCTTGCTTAATGGATTTCTCATACACCAAGTCCATGGTAGCATGACCATGCATGTATACCTCTCCACCTACTTGGGCATTGAGGCCCATCATAAAATTCCTTACCTAAAACCACTCATCCTTTTGGTACATGGGTACGTACCTTAGGAGATGAATGAATTTATCCCAATATTCATTAACTGAGGAATCTTCTTACCTTAGGTTCTGGAAGTTAGTGAGCTTTTGATCATAGAAGAGTTGAGGTTGCCACCATTTCCAAAAAATCTCGACAAATTAACTCCAAGTGAGCCTTAAGGAACTTAGCCCAAGCTCCATCTTTTTATTCATCCACCAGTTGGATGCTTCACCAACCAATTGGAAAGCTCCCCAAACGTCTTTAGTGACCTCAAAGTAATTTCTGATTTCAAAATACTTTTCCATCTTTGTGAGCCATGCCTCAACCACATCCCCACTAGTACTTCCTTCAAACTTTGGAGGAGTGATCTTTCTCATATCTCGAGATAGCTCACTAGCAAGTCATTTATGTTTGCTTCCCTCTAATTTAGACTGTGATTCATCATCCTTATGTTCACTAGATTGAGTATGATCATGAGAATTTTCCCCTTCTTCATCATTATTATTAACTTCTTGTTCCTCCCTTTATTTTCCCTTACCTCTTGCTCAAGGTTTCCTATTCTTGCTCTTGTTTCATCCATAATGGATAAAATATGGTCCAATTTAGCCCTTGAATTTTTTGATCCTTGGCCTACTTCATGGCTTCCCCCAAGGTTAGCTCTAGTTCTAACCATTTTTGACAAGAAAGTTTACACTTGGAGGTTTCATTTTCAATTAGATTTTAGGAATGTTTACATATCATTTAAAACATTTCCAAAGAACAAACATTCATATATATGAAGTTAAAAAGAAGAACCCATACACAATTTTTTTCCAAAACATGATTTTCATTTATATCTATAGGATTTTAATATCCTAGCATTTACATGGAATGACTATTCAAATAGTCTAGGGGAGAGTATCTCTTGGATTCACTCTCTGATACATAACTAAGTGGAGTATACTCA
The DNA here is from genome assembly GCA_007258455.2 of Sequoia sempervirens. Classification (NCBI taxonomy): domain Eukaryota; kingdom Viridiplantae; phylum Streptophyta; class Pinopsida; order Cupressales; family Cupressaceae; genus Sequoia; species Sequoia sempervirens. The sequence continues at coordinate 279,070,983 of VDFB02058242.1, read as the reverse complement.
GATTTTTGTTCACATTCATCGTCAAAAGGGAAATAACCCTCAGATCTATCCTCAGATACATAGTTTCGGGGGACATATCCCTTTGATTCACCACTTGAGGCTATTACAATAACTTCTACCATACGAAGAACACAAGGGTCCCTAAATATGATTGAAGGACTAACACTACATTCCAAGGGAATATCCCTAGAAAGTGATAAAGAATCTAACTTGGCAGGAGAGACAAGAGGTACATAGTTAACAACCTCATGCATCCTCCTTTCTTGACTGATGCAAGATAGAAGTCTCAGTGCCACTCATCCAAATAGTGTTGTTGTAATTGGTTCCCTGTATGGTTGGAACAATGGCTTTCCTTTATTTCTTGGCCTTTAGGTAGTGCTCATTACCAATTATTGACTTCCTTATACTCATCTTGGCACAAGAATTCCAAACATTAGACTCATATAATGTTGGATGAAAGCATAGTGATCACATAGGTTTTAGTGCTAAACCTGGTAGCTTTGATACCACATGTAACATGCCCATTGTTCTACCCATTGTTTTTACTATGTTTTACCCACAAGTGAAAATTTAAGCTACTAACATTATGAGCAATAATTTTTTCCTTTTCATATGAATCACAAGATGTACATTTGAAACATAACCATTTCAAACTTTCCCATTGCATAACAAAGAATCATTTATATAATCAAGTAACGATTTCACATTACATAGTTTTATCATGATGATTTTCCCATTTACAATTTCTTAATAAGAATAGAGATACATGTTTACATTTATAACTTCCATGAGCTTAATGATATAGACATAAAAACAAAATACAATGATCTAGATGTCCCCAATGTTGGTGCATACCTCCTATATGTCCCCATCTCTAGTGCATACATTCTAGGTGTCCCCAAACTGGTGCTACATCCTCAAATCCTAGTCGCCAACTGTATGAGGGAGAGCATCACTCAAGTACTTTTCTGCCAATCATGGACTTACTGCAGTCCCTCACACATCTACCTAACAAGTAAGATGTCCCTACCCTTCGACAAAGAGATTGGTTTGGTAACCCCATAATCTTGACCTTCTTGAGCATAGTGTTGTGTCCTACATATCTAGATCTACCATACATTGGCTACAAACTACATGTATGACTTCCTTGCCTAGAATGCAATCATGGATCATAATTAGCTGACAGTGTAAATAATGGCTACTTACATTACTTTGGCCAAATAATTCAACACCAGTACTTTGAGCGAGATTCATCTTTCCACCCACCCTTTAGCTCGATTTGGTATTGACCATAAACATAACACACATTCCATCTAAGGTAATGGCATAAAAAATGTTCAACAAGGTTATTCCCTTAACCATGGATTACCCTAACCCTACGAATAACCGTGCTAGCTACTCATCTCCAAAATGACATTTTCATAATTTAAGCACTATAAGATAGCAACATATTCCATATTTTACTTTTCATGCAATATCCATATAGTCTTAATGAACTAAGTATAGTTCTAATAGCATTTAAGCCACACATACTTCAACATAATATAAATGTATTCCCAAATAAGAGGATTTCACTAATTCCATAATCAAGAATCACACAAGAATATTTCATACTAGGAAATAACTAAGTTCATAAGAACAAACATATCATGCATGCCAAGATTATTCCAAAAAAAATCTTTCCCAAACAAAGGAATTTATAATCTAGTAACCTTTCGAGCATAAAAAATAGAGGAATAGAAATTAGCATGCTTGGATATAAAGTTCCAATTGATAATGTTGCTTTCCAACCTCACCCTCCACAACCATGAATGCTACTCCTATGTTTAACTAATCTCCAAACTCTAGCCTCCTCTTAAGAATTCTCAACAAACGTAACTCACAAACAAATCTCTCTCTCTCTCACTAAAACTCTCAAAATAATGCTTACACAAAAAATATAACAAAATAACAACAGAGAAATATTGAAATAAAAAGTGTAAAAAATGGTAGAGAGAGCACCTTTATATACACTTGAGCATCATAATTCTACAAACAAGCTAACAAATTTTCCACCTTCATATTTACATGCATCGACTCAGCTAATTTAAACTCTCAGATTGCAACACATAACAATCCTCTTATTTCCAATTTCATAGAATGGATGAGTCGACTTCATTATTGCGACAACATGACCCTTACTGAGTCAAGGCACAATGATGCATTACTACAGGTTTCCTATTTGATTTGCAAGTTGACTACCCTCACAAATTTCTGCCATCTTTGCTTTGACCGAGTTTCATGCTTATCAAATTGCTTTAACTGGACATGGCGTAGGTTTTAGACTTCTAATGGTTTCCACATTCGATAGATTTTGGCACCACCTTTCATGTATTAGCACCCTTTTCATACGTGGTTCAAGACTAAGTCAGCGCTATTTTAAATTGCATTTATTTTTCGTGGTTCAAGAATAAGTCAGCGCTATTTTAAATTGCATTTATTTTTCCTTGCAACGTTGAACAACATTCACTTGTGTACAACATATAAGTCTATTGACTTATTCTTCCTATGCACTTTATGTGGAACTTTAAAGCTTTGACCATTGTTTATATGAAAACACTATGAATAATGTGCAATACTTTATTCAAAGCACTTTTAACATATATCAACAACAATGCTATGTTAATGTGCTTGCTTATAACAAAGCATTTTAATATATACCAAACAATAATGTATATTATATATTATTAATATATATTTTTTGGTTGGTAATACATGTGTTTTATTATTATATTAAAAAGTGAAAGTACATCAAATTTTTTTGGCCCAAACCAGAAAGAAATACAAATGGAGAAACACCTCAGTCAAGATAGCTCCATAGGAAAACCAAAAAACAAGATTAAAACCATCAGCTCCTGAAAAGAGACCTATTAACAGGTCAAAAGCTTTGAAGCACTATTTGGTCTTCCCTTTGTCTGAGATCAGAGGACCATAAAAAAGGTTTCTTTCTTTGCTTTCTTTTCTTTCTTCCCCTTGACGACTTTCCAACCATCCTCCACCCTTGCAACCTCCTTCTACCATTTCAAAATATTTTCTTGGGGATTCTTCAACTCTTCACCCAAGCTACAAATTGCTTGTTGACTCTGGTCACCAGATTTCCGCTTCCCAGCTTCTTTCGCTTGAAGCTGCTTCCCCCCTTTTCTCTCTCAACCTTCTGGTGTTGTTGCCCCATTTTTGTAGTTCAATTCCTTTTCACATCTGTTGAGGACAACATTATCACTGTTCTCAACTGGGATCCCTTCCTGTTTCAAACCACCACTAGCCTATTGTTGTTCCTCCCTACTACCATCATTCACCAGAGCCTTCCCTACTTGTTCCAAAAATCTAGGTACCTGAATCCCTTCTTCTCTACCTATAATATGAGAGCTCACTTGCTTCTCCTTCTTCTCCACTATATAGTGTTGGAGGGCAACATCTTTCCACCATGTAGCAACTTTATGTGTTTGTTGTTTAGCACATTATGCATCCAATTATCCAATTTGAAAATAAATTCTACACCTAAAGAGTACTCCTTCATAATCTAGGGGCTTCACCCAACAACCTTTCAAATTTTTTATCCGGATCTCTTCTGGAAGTTCCTTAGATACATCCAGCTCCACTAAAATTTGAGCAAAAGTTGAATGCAGAAGATTTGAAGATCCCTCATTCACCATTAAAAAAATTCCTAAAGAGTTTCCTATAGCCTCCAAGCAAGAATCAAACCAATATTGTAAAGGAAGGTTAGGAAGTCTCACCCAAAGAGGGACCCTCTCAAAGAATTCAGTGGCTAGGTTAAAAGCCGAATGCCATGGCTTTAACATCAAGGTATATTTTCCTTCCCAATCCTAGTGATAGTCACAAAGGATCCTGTTTCTATCTTGTTCGTTTTCAAAAACAACAATTAAAAAAACTTTTTCCATGGGATAGATTTGAACATACCCTTCCAAAAAATGCTCCCAATGGTTCAAAATCCATTGGTTGAGATCATTCAAACTTGGCTAGAATCCCCTAAATCTCCCAATCAGGCCTAGCCCATAATTTTTTTTTCATTGGAAGCCACTTCTTGTTCAATCTCATCATCTAAATCAACTGTGACTGATCTAGATGAGGGAGGTAAAACAAAACCCCCTCCTCCTTTGCATGTCAACGACTTGGGTGAGAGCTGCTGAATCTATAAGGGTTCAGTTGTCTTGTTCTCAAAAGCCATCAACCCCTCAGCCAATCCAACACCCTTGGTAGCATAAGCATTGGGGAGCCCATTCTCTTGACCGTGTTGCGCACAGGGTTCTCTGCCGTCCAAACCAGCCCCAACACCACCCTGACATGACTTCTTCCCACTATTTTTTGCTTGAAGACTTTGCCTTTCCTTCTCCCGGCTGTAGAGACCACTACTTTGAGAGCCACACAAACCTCCCTAAGAAGCCCTTCTCATAGGGCTCCACCTGGGTGAAACTCTAGTCCCAGCCGCATGAACATTTCGATAGTTAGCGTTCATCCCTATTATTAATATATATATTATATCCATAATATATACATATATATTAGTATATATAATTATATCCATAATATATACATATATACATATATATAATTATATCACATGATTACTGTTATGCCTCGCATAACCACCCCAATTTGTTTTTGGTGAAAATGGGCCCCCCTTTGTTTATTTTTTCCTTTGGTGTTTTTGTTTTGGCTTTGGGTGTTGTCTTTTTCTTCCAAGTCTTTATTTTCTTCATTTTGTCAAGGTTGGGTTTCGGACCGGAACTGTCACCTTGCACCTTCAAAAGTGTGGGTTCTTGGTTCCATCCCAATTTTGATCCTTGCATTTCTTCCTTTTGTTGTTTTTCTTTGTTGGATTCAGGTATCGAACTAGAACTGTTACCTCGCACCTTCAAAAAGTGCAAGTTCTCATTCCTGTTCCCATCTCGACTCTGATCTTTGTTTGTTCATCATCTTTTGCTGGTCGAAATTGGGTTTCGAAATGGAACCGACACTCCAAACATTTACAAGGTTCTAGTTTCAATTTCCATCTTGATCCCAATCTCTGATTTGTTGTTTTTCCTTTTGTGTCTCAGAATTTGGCTTCGGACCAAAACCAGAACCAAGAACCTTCCCAAGGTTCTTGTTCTTGGTTTCATCCCTATCCTGATTCCTGCCTCCGTATTTCCTTTTTCCTGTCAGGTTTGGGCTTCAAAACTTTCTCGGATCCTTACACTCGCTAAAGGTTTTGGTGTCAAGTTCCTTCCCAATCCCAACTCCTAACCTGCCTTTCGTGCTTTGTGATGGCTCATTAATGATTCTCACCCTGATCCTGAGGCTTGACCTACTCCACATTAATGGCCATTTTTTTCGCATGCACGAACCAGTTTATATTCTTTCATCTCTCAGTTTTGGCTCATTATTGTTTTTGCGTTCTCAACGAAACTAGCCAAAGTAGAGCAGAGAATTGAGGCGAGTGAGAGTTTGCATATTGTTGAGGATTTCAGAATCATGATTTTTGAGGTAGGTTTCTTTCTTTCCTTCCTTTTTTTTCACTCTCGCTTCTATTGCTTACTTGTTCTTGCTTGTTCTATTCATTTTTGTTTCGTGTTGTTGCCTGCTTTCTTGGTTTTTCTTGTTGTTGTTTGTTTCCTTTGTTTTGATCCTCTATTTGGGGTGTTCATGTTTTGTTTTTATTTGCATGTCATTTTTCTACATGCAAGTTTCTTTGTTCTCACTGAAACCCTAGTTTCTTAGGTTTTCTGTACCACTATCTTCACAAATTAATGTTCAAACCCTAGTTTTTTTGGTCTCTAATCCCCGAAGTAGCCATTTTTATTAATGCATTGGGTCAATTTACTATTAGAGTTCAAACATTTGAAATATCTCGATCCCGAAGGGTTTGATGTTAAATATTAGAAAATATTTTATCACCTTCGTTTGATCATTGTTCCTATTCCGATTTCCACATAGGCTGCTGGATCAGGTTTCAAGACTAAACCAAAAGGGTGCACCATCACATAGTTTAAGTTCTTCACATTGTTCCAACTTTGACTTCTGACCTTTGGTCAGGACCAAACATTAGAATAGAACCCTACATTGACCCAATTGGTTGGACTGGTGTCAAGTTCCAACTCGAACCCGACACCCAACTCTTTGTCAGAGATTAGAATCATAATGAAACCTTAACCTTTACCTTGAGTAGGGTTCCATTGTCGACTGTTGTTTCAATTTCAATTTCTAAATTACCTTTGGAATCAGACCTCAGAAATGAACTAGACTCTCAACCCCATGAAGAGTTTTGGTGCAAAGTGTTATCTCAATTCTAACTGCTGACCTCTCATCAAGATTGAAATTGGTGGAAAAACTTGAAAAATTTTCATTTGTAGAGTTCCAGTGTCGGGTTCTAACTTGATCTTGACTTCCAGTATGATTTTCTCTAAGGGTCTAATGAAAAATGCAATTCTGATTCTGATCTCTGATAGGCCTTTTTGCAAACTTTGAGTGCTTAACCTGAACCCAATCCTGATATTTGACAGTATGGTAAGAAGGGTTAGTAATGGTTATGTTGTAGGTGTTTTCCCGATCCCGACCTCTGAAAGTTACAAAAATATCATGTAGGAAAGCACTTCTTTCAGATCATAAGGTTTTAATGTAAAATGTATATGATGCCTAACCCTTTCTATTGCTCCTTTTTGTCTAATGAAATTAATTAGTTGTAGGCTTATTAAATGTCTTCATCAAAAGAGGATACTTGCACTGAAGAGGTATAAGAGGAATAAGGGGGACAAAAGGGACAAAGACCTAAGAGGTTGAAGCCAAAATGACTTCCCCTGATAATGAAATATAAATATCAAGGAAATCCAGCGCCATCAAAGTTTGAGTCAAAAGTAATGAAGATAATAGACACATTGGTTGGCCATATTGACTTGGAGCAGATTGTTAAAGATAAGTTTGTAGAGGATACCATTCCAACAGCAAAGAAAATTTCTAACACAAGGTTAGAACATATAGCTTCGTTTCCCATAGTTGTTCAATGTCCTGAGTTTATATTAGCAGCTGCATATGCATACAACCTAGTTCAAAGAAAGTGTATTGATCCTTGGGGAAATGATATTATTGACTTATCTCCAGGAATGATGAGATTAATCTTTGATTTTCCTCCCCATCCTAACCTCAGAATCATGATTGGGGCTCAAGAATTGGAACAATATCTAGAAAATATGGAGGGAAACAAGAGGTATATAAATAAGATATGGTTAAAAGCTAAGAAGAAGTCCATAAAGAAGCTTCCCACAAAGCCTAAGAGGTAAGATTTCTTAGCCCAAGTAGGTGAAATTATTACACTATTATCTAGGGCATTTGGAAAGGAAGATTCAAATGCTTTCAAGAATTGGATGTTCCTGTTTATTCAGATTATTTTTAATGGAAAATAGTACTTGGATTTGGGACATATGGTATCAAATGCAATTCACAATCAAATTACCAAAGTAAAAGATACCGAGACCTTTTACATGATCTCTTATGTCACATATTATGCTGCTAGAATGGGGAACTTCCCAGGATTGACCCTAGTGGGTGTGCTTAGAGAGGTAGGTGGATAGAATAAGGTCTGGAAATACTATGGCCAATTGGAACTTAAGAAGGAAAAAAAACATTTCAAGAGAGTAAATGATGCCTTCTTATATGTGGTTATCAACCACTTGAAAGGAGATGTAGGCTTCAGATTGACTAAAGAAGCCATTGATTTTATTGGAGAATGTGGAAGTTCATTCAGAACCACTACATCAGACTATTTGGCTTTGTCAAAGCTCCATTCAAGCTACCAAGGTGTTGCAGAGATAAGATGAAATTAATGGAATTCCCCCGACAGGAACCTGAAGTAAATGCTAAGTTCTCGAAGAAACAGAAAGCAAGCTGCCATTCTTTTCCCATGGAGTTAGGATTTTATACATGCCAATAAACAATGGTAGCCAAGGCTTCAATAGAAGATTTTCAGGCCTACAACCTAAAGTTTTATGAGGAAAGAAAGAACTTTGACCCAAAGGGGAAGATGAATGAGCTATATGCATATTTTTTTCCCTATCATAAAGATCACCTTGAAGATTTCTGGGCCAACTTGCAAGACCAATTTTAGGTCAGGAAAAGAGGGTATGAAAAGTTGACTGTTCCTCAAATGAGGGACTTTAATATCAAAGAAGATATACCTGAAGGGTTGAAAAATGATGGTGTCCTCTTAGATCCTCAGTATGAGGTAGATCAAATTGCAACTAAGGAATTGGAGCCTATCAATTGGATGGAGAAATAAAATTTTGATATAAATTTATTTTTAGAGGTGGTCATTAATCGAAGCATAAAATGGATTGATGTATGCCTCCATTAGCCACAAAGTAGGGTCACTATGAAAAGGAAGGATTCACAAGTTGGGTCATCCTTAGAGGCTAAGACAAAGAAGTACAAGAGGACCAAGAAGCAGTGTTCCTAAGCAAAAGAAGAAGTTACAATGAAGAAGGTTATAGAAGCCTTGGAACAGGCTAAAGTTACTTACGAAGCTACTGCTGTGGGAGTTATTTTGGGTCTTGGTGTTAAATCCATTACTACTGTATACCCTGGAGAAGAAACTTCCCAAGAAGAAGGTCCTTCTATTGTTCCTCCACAGACTGAGAAAACCCCTTCCACTACACCTTCCACTATAGAAACAACAGCTAAAGAAGGGAAAGAGCCTTTGATAATAGATGTTATAAAATCCCAAGAAAGAAACTAAAGGGACTTACCTAAGGAAGAGAAGGAGATGAAGAGGACTTTGAAGAAGAGGATGTAAATGTGGGAGAAGGAAACTTTGGAACGAAGAAGAAATGGGCCATGTCCTAATTGAAGAAGAGTAGCGGGAAATATTGGAAAGTGCATAGAAGCAAGTTGTTAAGGAATTGGCTCATGAAGAAGAAGAAGATCAAAAGAAAAAGGATGAGGAAGAAGCTCAACAAAAAGAAATGGAGATTAAAAATATCGCTGACATTAAAGAAGAATTAGAGAAGGCTAAGAAGGAGAAAGTAGAAAAAGAGAAGGAAGATAGAGAAAAGATCGAGCAACAAAAGGCCTCATCGGTGTCAGAAACTGGAGTACTTTCTACACATCCACCACCTCCAAATCCAATGCCTCCAAGTACTTAGCAAGTGACAGTGTCACCAACTACCCCCACATGGTTGAAGCTAAATTTGGAAAAGAGACAATAGGTACAAGCTCAACCAATCAGCTAGGATGAGATGAAAAGGGAGGTGGACAAGGTCAAGCCTAAGAAAAATCCAAGAGCCATTCATTCTACAAGGTTGAATGATGATGGGGATTTGATTGCTGACATTGCCACCCCTACGATTGATAAAGATGATAGGGAACTACAAGTTGTTGATTACCAAATAAGTACAGTCAACTTGGGAAAACAAACTCAAAACCAACAAATATCACTGTTGGATTTGGTAGTTACTTCAGCTAAATCTAAAATGGAAAAAGATAAACAAGCAAAGGATGAACTAAAAGCATAGCTAGGGCAGATGAAAATATTTTTGAAAGAGATCGCTGACTCTACTCTAGAACAACCAAAATCATTAGAAGTTCCTGTACTAATGATTTGTAAGGAAGTTGATGAGCTAAATGAGATGAAGAGGAAATCCTAGATGTTCGATGGATGGATCAACATTCTCAGAAAGGAAATAGAGGAATCACTTGAATAGGGATATAAATATTATGAAGAAGCATAAACCCTGGGCAAGTAGTTAGGAGAATTTATTTAGAAATGGTGGGAGGAAGAGGAAAACTATAGAGAATACATGAAAACACTAAAATCCCTCAAGAGAAAGCCCAATGAAATGCTGATTGAATTTGGGATTCTAGGAGATGAGGATCCTGAATATATTGATGAGCCAATCAACATCATCATCTTTTGATCAAAGATCCTTATTGAACATAGAGTCAATCTGCTCAGAATTCAACATGAAGTATGGGATCATACTTTGATATTTGAGAAGATAGTTGGTTGCATCACCACCAAGAAGTCCCTGAGCTCTCTGCCAACTTGTGAGTTGGATTCTTTGGAAAAGGTATAAGAATAGAATAATAGACTGGAGGAATTGATAAAGAAAGGAGATGGTCCTAATGGGACCCTTTTGGATGAATTGATGACCATTAGGTTTGATACCAAATGGGCTTCAAGGGACATTAGTCAGATGCATGAGGCTATTAAAGGAGCTGTTGAGGAATTCGAAAGATCAAAGTTTAAAGTGGAATGGGTAGATGGATCTGATGAAGAAGTCATGAAGTTATTCTGTGATATTTTTGATGATTTCCATGGTTTTCCCAGAAAAGAGAATAAGTAAAGGAAAAAAATATTCTATTTTCAAAACAAATTAAATTCAACCAAGGTCAACCATTCTCAGGCATCCCATTGACAAGCAGTCAACTCTATATTAGTTTTTGATAGGCCAAGAATTAGGCGCACTTCTCTAGCAGGTAGGGAATTCCAAATGCCATGATAACTCCAATTCCATTGAGTCATCCCAATAATTGTGGTTCGTGATATTTTTGAAGTAGATTACAATGTTGTATTTTTTTAGCTATAAGTTAGAAAACTCTCCTTATTGTCAAGGTAAAAAAATTGAAGTTAGATTTGCAGCCTAAATTAGAATTTCAGATATTTTATGCAAGCAGTTAGACATTTTTACAACTTTATGCATATAGTTAAATTTCAAAAATTTCTTAGTTTAACAATGGTGTTAATAGACAATGGTTTTCCATACACCAGTGGATCTTGCCGTGCGTAAATGTTTCTTAATTTTTGAAAATAAATAGAATAGGATGAATTTAAAACCATCTATTGCATTATCTGTGAATGTTGTTTTCTTATTATTTGTTGATTTACAAAGTTTTGTGTCAAGTTAATAATGTTCTTTATTGAATTGATTCTTTTAAAAAATGAAATGTGAGTACGTTTATTAAATCTGCACTGTGAATAGGTATAATTGCATGTATGTTTGTGAGTTATTCCATTTATTTGTTTAGAATTTACCAAAAATGCTTGTTACAAAAGTTGCATGTTTGAATTTGGGAAAATGTTTGTTCATGTTTTTTTTTTCTGTTCCAAAAACCAATGATCTATCTTTTTCTATTTATTTAAAACCCCCTATTAGAGTATTTTGAAATGGTCAATTTGTTATCTTGTTTACAAGCAAAGGCCCCTTGAACATTACAATTACATGAACCACTGAGTGATTACAACACAATTGAGAACCAACTACCAAGACCTTGGAAGATAGATTATTTGATATTAGTTATCTTTTTTAGGAGAAGTAGGATAGAAATATTTTGCTTAATGTTCTGTTATTTTGACCCTCAATATAACTGGTGCTAGAAGGAGGGCTTGAAGGAAAAAATTGGAGTGAATTGGGTCATTTTCACTAGATAGGTTTGAATGGGTTCTAAGATCTACTCCCAACCCAGAGTTATTTGTAGAACTCTGATCTCCTACTCAAACTAGAACATGTAGAACTCCAATCCCACCACCATTAATACCACCAGTAACTCCACCAGAATTTCCATTAATACCAGAGCTGATACCACCTAACCCATCGCCACCAATGGTTTTCTTTATAGGGAATCCCTTACCACTGGGGACCATCCATGGTGGTATCCATGAGATGCCTAAAAACCTAGCAAAGTTTTGTACTAGGTACACCCATGGGGAATCCCAAAGTGAAAAAGAGCACATTCAATAATTCAAAGATGCATGCACTTAGGCTCAAATAGCACATCATGATGTGGCCTATAGATTATTTCCCTATTCACTATGAGATATGGCCTATAATTAGTACCTTAATTTACCCACCGGATCCATTGTTAGTTGGACCAATTTGGAGGATGCCTTCATCAATCAATTCCGAGTTTATGTAGACCCAACCATATTGTATCACCAATTTGCTATGATTAGGAAGGAGCCCCATGAACCCTTGCCTCTATTCAACACACGATTCCAAAGAATGTATAGGTTCTTGCAACCACCTAACGAAGTTGCTGAGAATATTGCCATCCAGGGAATACCTCAAAGCCATAGATCCTTTGACTGGTCTATTCCTACAAAGAACCTACCCAGATGCAGATATCGATTCATTGGCCAAATTATACCACCTAGCCATTAAATTGCAACAACAAATAGGTTATCAACCAAGAGGCATGGGAGGTACATTACCTTCATTAGGATACCCCGGTATGCCTAACCAAATGGCTGCAGTCAACCATGCAATGAACAATGGAACCCCACTCATGAACATAGTTCCATGAATGTCCAATTCTCCTTATGGACCCTTGGTTGAAATGCACCCTCCACCTTTGTTGCTTTGGATTAATGGTGGAACTCTAGATTCTTCCTAGTAGAAACAAAATGCCCAAAATTATGCAAGAGGATAGAATCCAACAACCAACCCGTCAACTACACAAAAAATTAATCAAGCTACAACAATTGAAAAAAATGAGTGTATGACACGTTTGCCAACAGAGTTGGAAACTCTAAAGAAAAAAGTGGCCAATGAGACAGATCAGTTTAGATTGAATCCCCCTCAAAACCCAGGTGAATACTAGAACCAGGGAGGGTATCCAAACCAAAATACTTACCCAACCAAAATATCAATCAGAACCAAAGAGACTATCAAAACCATAATTCCCAAAATCAGAAATATCAAAACTAGAATAAAGGGTATAACTAGAGGCCCAACAATAGACAGTGGGATACTAGACCAAACAATTGGGGAGTCCCACATAATTACTAGGCCAATGAAGACAAAACAATCACTACAAATGTTGTAGATCTAAACTTTATTACAAACTAGTGCAAGTTACATGATACTGCCGCTCATTTTGAGGTCAACTGCCTAAAAATGGAGAAGACCATTAAAATTGCTCAAGGTAATGCTAACAAAGGAAATGGGTCTCTAGATACTGCCATGGCCTTTGAGACTTATGATGAGTTTTAGTTTCCCTTCCAAGATGAAAATGATCCAGAAGTTGATACATATGATGCTCAATCTTTTCAAGCTAAAGGAGGTAATTTTCTGAGGAACTAGAATAAATGACCATTCACCACATCTACTCCTCCCGCTAACAACATGGTAACCTCAAATCCTAAAGTGGATAATAATCCACCTCCACCCAAAGGGCCACCCGAGATTCCAAATAGAGGTAATTCTACTTTCTTTCCTAGACAACAATACAACAATGAGTGTGATATGATTATAGAAATGTAGAAGAAAATGAATTCATTGTCATTATTTGATATTTTGAAATGGTGCCCTACTCAACATGAGCTCATGTTGAATACCTAGGATGAGGCAGATTAGTTAAAGGGATAGGAAAAGGCGACTTTAGTTTCTGAAACGAACACAACCCTGTATAGGGGGAAGACAGGAACACCTTCGTTCTTATTGAGTTTAAGAATATTTGGGAAGAATTTTTGCATCTTCCTGTTAGATTATGGGGCCTCAAGTAATGTTATGCCATTTTCCATTTTCAATAAATTAGGCCTAACCCTAATTCAAACTCACAAAAGGGTTATACAATTAGATAAAACTAAAGTGAACGTTGTAGGAGAATTGAAAAATAGACACATACAGATTGGATCATATCCAAGGATTCAAAGTTACATGGATATTTAAATTTTTGAGATTCCTGGAATGTATGGTATGTTGTTGAGTAGGGATTTGATGAAGACCATTGGAGGTTACCTTTCATTAGACTTCTCACACATGTGGCTGCCATGGAAGGGTATGGCAAGTCAGATTAGGATAGAAAGTGAACCTCGCCTAAAACACATAATTACAGAGTCTGATCATTCCAATGAGGTTGCTTATTTCAAAACTGAAATAGGCGTTTATAGGATGGAAGATGTTATGACCTTCTCAATGCCAAATCTTGATCAAGCACAACCCTTAGAGAACAGTGATTCTATGACTACCATTAACCAAGAAGCGTTAATTCAAAAATTACATCAAGAAAAACTGGTCTTCGGAGAGGAGGCAGATTTATGGAGTTTGTTACTCCCAAAATAGTGTAGGGTTCATTATCAAAACCATTCTGATTTAACCTATCAGCCTTGCCTTCACATTTTGAATTAGGTTTTTCAATTAGGGGATGCTCACAATGAAAATCTTACAATAGTCCCAAATTAGTTTTCATTTAAAACTAATGCTATGATTGTTTCAACAAGAATGAAAAATACATAGGAGGGAGTCCCATCATTTACTTATCGGACTCTGAGCCTATCTCTAGATTTACAGATTGAGATTAGAGAAACCTAGGAGATGCTAGATAGCCTTGCCCCTACTCAACTTCCAATTTTGAAAGAATTACTCAAAGAAAAGGTGAGTTACAAAATGGATAACCATGAGGAGTTGCAGGAAATAGTTTTTGCACATGTGATTAATTTGAACCAAGAATCTGACAGTCCTCAAACACTGAGATCCCTTGATCTCAATATCCTAGACCAATTAGATCCACAATTTAATCCTCTTAAACAACAACCCAAGAATGGTCTTAAGAAAGAAGTTATACCCCAAGACCAATTGTGGACCCTCAAGTTTGATGGTTCTAAATCCAAGTTAGGGAGTGGAGCTAGAGTAGAACTAACCAACCCAAAAGGGAAAACTTATTTTGCTTCCTATAGGTTACAATTTGGGTGTACTAACAATGTTGTAGAATATGATGCATGGGCTAGGGGGCTGATGTTCACACATTAGAAGAAAGTACAAGGCCTCAGAGTGATGGGAGATTCCAAAGTGATTGTGAAGAAGGTTCGTAGCTAGTATACATGCCATAATAATAGATTGGTTGCTTACTATAATAGGGTATGGAACTTGACTGAAGACTTCAATGCTTTTGACATTAAGTTGATTCCCAGGGAGAATAATCAGATTACAAATGCACTAGTTGTAGCAGCTAGTACACTGGAACCTATGCAAGATTCCAAGCTAAGAAGGTTTTTTTTTTGAGTTAGTATCGGTCCCAACTATTCTTGACAATGTACAAAACTTCCAAGTTTTTGACGATGATATACACATTCTTGCATTTTTAGCAAGTTCTGACATTTTTGAAGGGAAAATCATCGATGAGTCTGAAAGAGATCAAGGAGACTGAGAGCTAGAGGATTTTGATATAGAAGGAATAATCAATTTGAAAACTAATAGCATCCCCACATGAATGGTAGCACTAGAGATGATTTTTGATTTTGATCCTCGTTCCCATGAGAAACTACCTACAGATGTTGATGGGGAGAAATATGAAACATATAATCTAGTAGATTATGGCCCAGAGAGGAATACATTTATTGGAAAGACTTGTCTAAAGGACATTCATGATAAGATTTTGAAGGTGTTGAAAGAAGACATCACAACTATTGCATGGGGATACAAGGATCATAAAACATTTGGCACTTCAGTGATAACTCATACCATCCCTTTGAAGCCTCAAGAAAAGACATTTTGTCAAAAGCAACGACCATTCAACACCTTGATTGAACCCCTGATCCTTAAGGAGGTGCAAAAATTGCTATCAACCAAAATTATTTTTCCTGTTAGACATTCTACTTGGGTCACAAATCTAGTGCCTATGCACAAAAAGAATGAATAAATTAGACTATGCATCAATTTCAGAAATACGAACAAAGCATCAAAGAAGGATAATTATCATCTTTCTTCCCTCGAGGATGTGCTGTAAATAGTCAACGACTCATAGATGATGTCATTCCTGGATGGTTATTCAGGATATAACCAAGTACTGGTGAATTACGAGGATCGAATGAAGACAACCTTCACCACAAAGTGGGGAACATTTGCCTACCGAAGAATGTCGTTTAGTCTCATCAACGTTGGAGCCACTTTTCAGTGTGCGATGGACGTGGATTTTAAAGATATGGTAGGTAAATGCATCATTATTTACATGAAGAATCTGATAGTCTTTCCAAGAATAGGGAAGACCACCCTACTAATTTAACAAAGATTCTAGAAAAGTGTATAAAGTATGGTGTTTCCCTGAACCCGAAGAAATGTGTGTTCGGGGTCTCAGAAGGAAAACTGTTGGGTCATATAATTTTGGAAAGAGTCATTTCAATCGATCCTGATAGAATGTATTCTATTATGAAATTACCTATGCCAGGAAACAAGAAAGAGATGAGATATTTCTTTGAAAAGATCAACTTCATGAGGAAGTTTATAATTGGGTTTGTAGAAATTGTCAAACCCATGAATGAGATGATGAAGAAAGACACAAAGATAAAATGGAGCAATGAGGCGAAGGATGAATTTTCACAAATCAAATAATCCATCTTAGAAGCACTCATCTTAACCAACCCTTATTATTTACAAACTTTCTTTATCTATTCTTTTGCATCTGACCATTCATGTGTTGTTGTTTTGACACAATGAAAGGATGAAGGGGACAAACGACCAATAGATTTCATGAGCTCTCCATTTAAAAATGTCAAGATAAGGTATCTTTCATTGGAGAAGCAAGCCTTTGAATTGGTAAGGGTTGTCAAGAAGTTCCTTCACTATATCTTACACAACAAAATTACAACAATTGTCCCCAATCTAGCAGTGAAGTCCCTCCTCATGCAGGGTGAGTTGGGAGAAAGAAGGGGAAAGTGGATGGCGATTCTATAGGAATTCTATCTCGATATTCATCCCATGAAGTTGTTCCAAGGATAGGGCTTGTCCAAAGAAATGGTTGACATTGATTCTAAGATCACCTATCATTAATATACGGTGCAGTCGTTCACGAGAGATCCTTGGTATGCTAATCTGATTTTCCTACTACTGAATAATAAGTGTCCTGATGGGATGAACACAACATAGAGAAGAGCACTAAGGTTTAAGAGTGCTCACTACATGATTAAAGGTGGAGCTTTGTATAGAAATAACTTCTAGGGTGTATATTTACATTGCCTGGATCAACAGTAGGTGAAGCAAGTCATCACATAATTCCATGGCAAGAATGGTACCGAGCATGGTTCAACAGATGCTATGGCACATCATATCTTGAGGTCAAGGTACTATTGGCCTCATGTATTTTGTAATTCTTATTAACACATAAGGACATGTCATACATGTCAAACATCAACATGTTGAGAATGTAACCCAACAATGCCACTACAACCTATGTACATGAGGTAAGGTCATTTGCTCAATGGGCATTGGATTTTGTTAGAGTAATTAACTTGAAATCTTCTATAGGTCATAGATTCATCTTGACTACAATGGATTACTACACACAGTGGACTGGGGCTCAATCTTATAAAAATTGCACCACCGATGTAGTCGTCGAGATCCTGAACGAACATATCATCACTAGGTTTGGGGTACCCTTCTCTTTGGTATGTGATAACGACCCAAAGTTTTCTTCTACATAGTTAATTCAGTGGGAATTTGAGTACAAGATTGTTTTGAAATACTCTTCCAATTATTATCCACAGGGAAATGGGGTAGCTGAGTCTACCAATAAGATTTTTTTGGAGGTAAACAAAAAGTTATTAGAAAACAATCTTTGGGACTGACATACACAATTAAAGTTTTCCTTATGGGTGGATGGGACTAGAATTAAATCTGCCCTTGTAAATTCACCATACAAATTAGTTTATGGATAGGACCTCATTTTTCCTATCAATCTGCAGATACCTATTTGTAATTTATGTAGGAATTCTATTCCAATGACGATAGGATAGAGGTCAGGTTAACTAATTTGTTGAACTTAGAAGAACAGAGCAATGTTGCTTTGCAACAATTTTCCAAACATCAGGCTATAGTCAAACACTGGTTTGACAAGAGAGCCAAGATTAAAGCCTTTCAAATATTAGACATTGTGCTACTGTGGGATAAATCTAGAGAGAGGAAGGGTGATCACCAAAAATTTGATAGATTGTGGTTAGAACCATACTAGATTGTTGAGATCTTAGGTGAGAACACGTTTTGACTAAGTACCTTAATGGGAGAACCTATTCCATTGCTAGTCAATGGATAGTTTCTCAAGCACTACTTTGGCCCATGAAGGCCTGATGGTCCGTCCTTTGTATATATTTATTTTAATTTCTCTTGTTTGGTTTTTGTTTTCTTCGCTTTGTTTTTTTTGTTTGGCTATTTGTTTGTTTGTTTATTTCTTTTTGTTGTCTTCTTTCTGCTTTGGGGGTCTTACTTTTCGCCATTCTAGAATAATGGTTAGTTATTCAAAGCATACTAGGGATACTATGGAAGAGAAATTGATTTAGGTATTTTCAGGTATACTTGTTCTTTTTCATTCTAAAAATTGTATTTTATGTCTGTCTTAATGACAGTTTGAAAGGTCACAACAAATAGGTACATTTTGAGTAATCTTGTAAACCACGGCTGAATTTGTCACATATTAATTAGAATCATTTATCTCCTTGAGAGTCTAATTGTCTTAGGATGGTTGTATTCCTAATTTAGGTGAAAAATTTGGAGTCCCAACGTTTTCATGAGGTCCACCGTAGTTCTCAACCTAGTTTTTAGATTACAATATCTAATTATTGAGGAAAAAGATAAGAAAATATATTGCTTCAAGAAAAGCCAATACCTGAACAAAAGAGAAAAGAAGAAAGTCTAAAAGCAAACTCAATATTATAAGGGTGATTCAATTATCTCTACCGGGGCTATGGATGCCTAGCTAGCAGTAGAGCAATGCTTTGAGAGAACTAGAGGTATCTTCGTTGGGGTTATAAACACCTGGCTGGTAGTGGAGCAATACCCAAGACATCATTTCATGACAAATGAAATGACCCACCCCATGTAGCTTGAATGGGAATACAATCATTTCAAGGATAGTTAAAGTCTTTAAGGAGGAAAATTTACCACAAACACACACTCAGATTCGAGGTTTTTATAAGGATGCACTAATTGAGATTTCAACTCACCCTTGTTTTTTGTAGCCAATCATGCTCAAGTTAAAATAGTCATAAACTAGAGGTTTTGGGTGACTGAATCCTTCAGTATCTTGAAACTGGGTAAACTATTTTCCCAGTCGAGTCGCCAATTGTTATGCCTTGCATAACCACCCGATTTTTTTTTGGTGAAAATGGGTTCCCCTTTGTTTGTTTTTGCCTTTGGTGTTTTTGTTCTAGCTTTGGGAGTTATCTTTTTCTTCTAAGTCTTTTTTTTTTAATTTTTTCGGGGTTGGGCTTCAGACCAAAACTATCACCTCGCACCTTTAAAAGTGCGGGTTCTTGGTTCCATCCCAATTTTGGTCCCCATGTTTCTTGCTTGTATTGCTTTTCTTTGTCGGATTCGGGTATTAGACTAGAAATGTTACCTCACACCTTTAAAAAGTGTGAGTTATCATTTTTGTTTCGATCTTGACTCCAATCTTTGTTTGTTCGTCATGTTTTGCTGGTTGGAATCGGGTTTCAAAATGGAACTGACACTTCAAACCTTTACAAGGTTCTAGTTTCAGTTTCCATCTCGATCTCGATCTATGATTCGTTGTTTTTCCTTTTGTGTTTCAGAATCAGGTTTAAGACCGAAACCAAAACCAAGAACCTTCCCAAGGTTCTTGTTCCTAGTTTCATCCCTATCCCGATTCCCGCCTTTGTCTTTCCTTTTTCCTGTTGGGTTCAGGATTCATAGCTTTCTCAGATCCTTGCACTCACTGAAGGTTTTGGTGTCAAGTTCCTTCTCGATCCCAACTCTTGACCTACCTTTTATGCTTTGCGATGGATCATTAATGATTCTCGCCCCGATGCCAAGGCCTAACCTACTCTGCATTAATGGTCATCAGTTCGCAAACGTGAACCAATTTATATTCTTTCATCTCTTAGTTTTGGCTCATTATTGTTTTTGCGATCTATAAAGAATGAGCCAGAGCGGAGTAGAGATTTGAGGCGAGCGAGAGTTTGTTGATTGTTGAGGATTTCGGCATCATGATTTTTGAGGTAGGTTTCGTTCTTTCTTTCCTTTTTTTTTACTCTTGTTTTTGTTGATTGCTCGTTCTTTCTTGTTCTGTTTGTTTTTGTTTGTTGGGTGTTGTCGCCTGCTTTCTTGGTTTTTCTTGTTGTTGTTTGTTTCCTTTATTTTTATCCTCTTTTTGGGGTGTTCATGTTTTGTTTTGTGTTTGCGTGTCATTTTGATACACGTGGGTTTCTTTATTCCCGCTGAAACCCTAGTTGCCTAGGGTTTCCGTACCACCGTCTTTACAAATTAATGTTCGAACCCTAGTTTTTTTTTTGGTTTCCAATCCATGAAGTGACCATGTTTATTAATGCATTAGGTCAGTTTAATATTAGAGTTCAAACATTTGAAATATCTCGATACTGAAGGGTTTGATGTTAAATATTAGAAAATCTTTTATCACCTTCATTTGATTGTTGTTCTGATGATGATTTTTGCATAGGATGCAGGATTAGGTTTCACGACTAAACCAAAAGGGTGCACCATCACATAGTTCAAGTTCTTCACATCATTTTGACTCTGACTTCTGACCTTTGGTTGGGATCAGACATCAGAACAAAACCCTACATTGACCCAATTGATTGGATTGGTGTCAAGTTATAACCTAGACTCGACTCTTGACTCTTTGTCGAAGATCAAAATTGGAATGAAACCTTAGCCTTTACCTCAAGTAGGGTTCCATTTTCAACAGTTATAATTTTTATTTCTAAATGACCTTCAGAATCGAACCTCGGAAATGAACTATACCCTCGACCCCATGAAGAGTTCCGATGCAAAGTGGTATCCCAATTCTAAATTTTGACCTCTCATTGAGATCGGAACTCAAGGAAAAACTTGAACAACTTATATTTGCAAAGTTCCAGTTTCGGGTCCTAACCCGATCCTCACTTCTAGTATGCTTTTCTCTAAGGGTCCGATGCAGAATGGGATCCCAATCTCAATCTCTGATAGGCCTTTTTGTAGACTTCAAGTGCTTAACCCGAACCTGATCCCGATGTCCGACAGTATGGTAAGAAGGGTTAGTAATGATCATTTTGTAGGTTTTTTCTTGATCTTGACCTCTGAAAATTACAAAAATATCATGTAGGAAAGTACTTCTTTCATATCATAAGGTTTTAATGTAAAATATATATAATACCTAATCCTTTCCATTGCTCCTTTTTGTCTAATGAATGTCATTACTTGTAGGTTTATTAAATGTCTTCATCAGAAGAGGATACTAATACTGAAGAGTTGCAAGAGGAACAAGGGGGACAAAAGGAATAGAGACCTAAGAGGTTGAAGCCAGAACAATTTCCCCTGACAATAAAATATAAATATCAAGGAAATCTAGTGCCATCAAAGTTCGAGTTAGAAGTAATGAAGATAACAAACACATTGGGTGGCCATATTCCTTGTTAAAGATAATTTTGTAGAGGATGCTAGTCCAAGAGCAAAGAAAATTGCTAACTCAAGGTTAGCACATATAGCTTCATTCCCCATAGTTTTCCAATATCCTGAGTTTATATTAGCAACTGCATATGCATAAAACCCAATTCAGAGAAAGTGTATTGATCCTTGGGGCAAGGATATTATTGAATTATCTCTAGGAATGATGAGATTAATCTTTGATTTGTATCCCCATCCTAACCTTAGAATCATGACTGAGGCTCAAGCATTGGCATAATATTAGGAAAATGTGGAGGGCAACAAGAGGTATATAAATAAGAGATGGTTAAAAGCTGAGAAGAAGTCCATAAAAAAGCTTCCCACAAAGCGTAAGAGGTTTTATTTCTTGGCCAAAGTAGGTGAAACTATTACACTATTATCCAAGGCATTTGGAAATGAATATTCACATGCTTTCGAGGATTGGATGTTCTTGTTTATTTAGATTATTCTTGATGGAAGACAATAGTTAGACTAGGGAAAAATGGTATCAAATATGATTCATGATTAGATTACCAAAGTAAAAGATACCAATACCCTTTACACAAGCTCTTATATCATATATTGTGCTGCTAGAATGGGGAACTTCCTAGGATTGACGCCAGTGGGCATGCTTGGAGAGGCAGCTGGAAAAAATAAGGTCTAGAAACACTATGACCAATTGGAACTTAAGAAGGCAAAAAAACATTTCAAGAGAGTAAATGATGCCTTCTTATATGTGGTTATCAACTAGTTGACAGGAGATGTAGGCTTTAGACTGACTAAAGAATCCATTGATTTTATTGAAGAATGGGGAAGTTGGTTCATTCAGTACCCTAGAACCACTTACATCAGACTATTTGGCTTTGTCAAAGCTCCATTCAAGCTACCAAGGTGTTGAAATGATAAGATGATATTAATGGAATTCTCTTGATAGGCAGCTGAATTAAATGCTAAGTTCTCAGAGAAACACAAAGCAGAGTGCCATTCTTTTCCCATGGAGTTAGGATTTTATACATGCTAATCAACAATGGTAGCCAAGGCTGCAATAAAAGAGTTCCAGTCCTACAACCTAAAGTTTTATGAGGAAAGAAATAAATTTGAACCAAAGGGGAAGATGAATGAGCTATATGCATCTTTGTTTCCCTATCATAAAGATCACCTTGAAGATTTTTGGGCCAATTTGCAAGACCAACTTCAGGTCAGGAAAAGAGGGTATGAAAGGTTGACTGTTCCTCAAATGAGGGACTTTAATATCAAAGAAGATATACCTGAAGGGTTGACAGATGATGGTGTCCTCCTAGATCCTCAGTATGAGGCAGATCAAATTGCAACTAAGGAATTGGAGCCCATCAATTGGATGGAGAAAGAATAGTTTGATATAAACAATATTTCAAAGGTGGTCATTAATCAGAGCATAAAATGGATTGACGTACACCTCCACCGGCCACAAAGCAGGGTCACTATTTAAAGGAAGGATTCACAAGTTGTATCGCCAAGAAAAATAAGTACAAGAGGACCAATAAGCGGTCTTCCCAAGTAGATGAAGAATAAGTTACAATGAAGAAGGTTACAAAAGCCTTGGAACAAGCTAAAGTTACTTACGAAGTTGTTGCTGCGAGAGTTGTTTCAGGTCTTGGTGTTAAATCCATTACTACTGTATACCCTGGAGAAGAAACTGCCCAAGAAGAAGGTCCTTCTATTGTTCCTCCACAAACTGAGGAAACCCTTCCACTGCATCTTCCACTATGGAACAACAACCTAAGAAGGGGAAGATCCTCTAGTAATAGACGCTACAGAATCCCCCTTCTCATTTGATTTTGAAGAGACTCTCCTTTAGGAGGACTTACCTAAGGAAGGGGAAGGAGATGAAGAGGACTTTGAAGAAGAGAATGTAAATGTGGGAGAAGGAAACCTTTGGAATGAAGATGAAATGGGCCATGTCCTAACTAAAGAAGAGAAACAAGAAATATTGGAAAGTGCACATAAGCAAGCTACTGAGGAATTACCTCGTGAAGAAGAAGAAGAGGAAAGGAAAGATGATGAGAAAGAAGCTCAATAGAAAGAAATAAAGATTAAAATGATCGCTGAAATTAAAGAATAATTAGAGAAGGTTGAGAAGGAGAAGGCAGAAAAAGAGAAGGTCAATAGAGAAAATCTCGAGCAATAGAAGGACTCATCGGTGTCAGAAACTGGAGTACTTTCTACACCTCCACCGCCTCCAAAGCCAACACCTCCAAGTAATCAACAAGTGATAGTGTCACCAACTACCCCCACATTGCTGAAGCTAAATTTGGAAAAGAGACAACAAGTCCAAGTTCAACCAGTCATCTAGGAGGAGATGAAAAGGGAGGTGGACAAGGTCAAACCTAAGAAAAATTCAAGAGCCATTCATTCTACAAGGTTGATTGATGATGGGGATTTGATTGCTAATGTTGCCACCCCTATGATTGATAAAGATGACAGGGAACTACAAGTTGTTGATTACCAAATAAGTACTATCGACCTGGGAAAACATACTCAAAATCAACAAATATCACTATTGGATTTGGTAGCTACTTCAGCTAAATCCAAAATGGAAAAGGATAAACAAGCAAAGGATGAACTGAAAGCACAATTGGGGAAGATGAAAAGATTTTTGAAAAATCTCACTGACTCTACTCTAGAACAACCAACATCATCAAAAGTTCTTGTACTAATGAGTCGTAATGAAGTTGATGAGTTGAATGAGATGAAGAGGAAAGCTCAGATGTTCGATGGATCGATCAACATACTTAGAAAGGAAATAGAGGAATTACTTGACCAGGGATATAAATATTATGAATAAGAAGAAACCCTGGGCAAGCAGTTAGGAGAATTTATTCATAAATAGTGAGAGGAAGAGGAGAACTATAGAGAATACATGAAAACACTAAAATCCCCCAAGAGAATGCCCAAGGAAATGTTGATTGAATCTAGCATTCTGAGAGACAAGGATCCTGAATATGTTGATGAGGAAATCAACATCATCATCTTTTGGTCAAAGATCCTTATTGAACATAGAGTCAATCTGCTCATAATTCAACATGAAGTATGGGATCATACTTTGATATTTGAGCAAATAGTTGGTTTCATCACCACCAAGAAGTCCCTAAGCTCTGCGCCAAATCATGAGTTGGAGTCTTTGGAAAAGGTAAAGGAAGAATTGAATAATAGACTAGAGGAATTGATAAAGAAAGGAGATGGTCCTAATGGGACCCTTTTGGATGAATTGATGACCATCAGGTTTGATACCAAATGGGATTCAAGGGACATCAGTCAGATGCATGAGGCCATTAAAGGAGTTGCTGAGGAATTTGAAAGATTAAATTTTAAAGTGGAATGGGTAGATGGACCCGATGAAGAAGTTATGAAGCTATTATGTGATAATTTTGATGATTTCCATGGTTTTCCTAGAAAAGAGAATAAGTAAAGGAAAAGAATATTCTATTTTCAAAACAAAATAAAGTCAACCAAGTTCAACCATTCTTAGGCATCCAATTGATAGGCAGTTCGCTCCAAATTAGTTTCTGATAGGCCAAGAATTAGGCACACTTCGCTAGTAGGCAGACAATTCCAAACATCATGATAACTCTAGTTCCATTGAGGTGTCCCAATAATTGTGGATCTAGGCGCCCATTTTGTGGATCGTGATATTTTTGAAGGAGATTACAATGTTGTATTTTTTTGGCTATAAGTTAGAAAACTCTCCTTATTGTAAAGGTCGGAAAATTGAAGTTAGATTTGCAGCCTAAGTTAGATTTTTAGATATTTTATGCAAACAGTTAGACATTTTTAAAACTTTATGCAAATAGTTAAATTTAAAAAATTTCTTAGTTTAACGATGGTGTTAATAGACAATGGTTTTCCATATGCCAGTGGATCTTGCTATACGTAAATGTTTCTTAATTGGTGAAAATCAATAGAAGAGGCTGGATTTAAAACCATCTATTGCATTATCTGTGAATGTTGTTTTCTTATTATTTGTTGATCTGCAAAGTTTTGAGGCAAGTTAATAATGTTCTTTATTGAATTGATTCTTTAAAAAAATGAAATGCAAGTACATTTATTAAATCTTCACTATGAATGGGTATAATTGCATGAATGTTCATGAGTTATTCCATTTATCTATTTAGACTTTACCAAAAATGCTTGTTACGAAAGTTGCATGTCTAAATTTGGGAAAATGTTTGTTCACATTTTTTTTTCTATTCCAAAAACCAATGATCTATCTTTTTCTATTTATTTAAAACCCCTTGTTAGAGTATTTCAAAATGGCCAGTTTGTTATCTTGTTTACGAGAAAAGGCCCCTTGAACATTACAATTACATGAACCACTGAGTGATGACAACACAGTTGAGAACCAACTATAAAGACCTTGGAAGATAGATGATTTGATATTAGTTATCTTTTTCAGGAGTAGGATAGAAATATTCTGCTTAATGTCTGTTGTGTTATTTTGACCATCAACAATTACTAAACACATTACTTTCCAATTAATTATATTTATATAAACATATATTAAAATAATTATATATATACATACATATATACGTTATTAATATATATGTATATATGTTTACATTAATGTAATTATATATATATAATATGTATATATATGTATATATATCATTATTTTAATATCCATACTTAAACACATATATCCTCATATTCATTGATCGATGCATATACACGAAGTGTATATATTTATGTCATATTCATCCAATCAATATTCCCATGCATATGGGCTTATCCATTCATGAGCATGCGTAGATATTTCTATCTATGTATACTCGTACATGCATATACCCACATGTATGAGGTATCATAGACATGTACATATATACATATATACATTCTATGTATATACTTCATTGATTAAAATAGAAACATATGAGGAAGAACTCTTACTCAACATAAAGACTCAATTATATATCCACAAACAGGAACATTCCAATACTTAAACCACATACCAATACAAAACATATTCAACCCCTAATAAAAGGTGACTTACCATTTCTCAAACTATCTTAATTCAACTAGACCAAACTAGGAAGCGAGTGTGTGTATGCTCAATTAGGCTCATCAAGGTTACTAAACCAAGTTCTTCTCTTGAGTGATACTCCCCCTCTCTTATGGAGGTTTGAATATGTTCCTGCATCCAGCTTAGTACATCACAACAGTAGTTAACTGATAACAATACATTCATATGCATCATATATTTTCATCTTTAGAACATTAGACAACATCAAATTGAATTAAACATTAATTCATCATATTTTCATCAAGATTCATATATAAAACACAATCATAAATATATTAAATCATTTTAACCCATCAAGGTAGTAGTAAATAGGTAATGACACATAGGGTGTAACAATTCCGGACTACATGGAAGCCATCTTGTCATAATTTATTATCCTAATGTTTTAAGAATGATGTTATATATATGAGGTCTTATAAAGATTTTTATTTTATCCTGAGTCTCCTCAAATCACCCTCACTCCAAGTTCATTAC
Organism: Sequoia sempervirens; assembly: GCA_007258455.2. Classification (NCBI taxonomy): domain Eukaryota; kingdom Viridiplantae; phylum Streptophyta; class Pinopsida; order Cupressales; family Cupressaceae; genus Sequoia; species Sequoia sempervirens. Next base: position 279,044,058 of record VDFB02058242.1, on the reverse strand, counting down.
ATAGTTCTCATAGGCCTTAATACAATGTGCTCATAGAAATTAATACAATTCTTTTATAAGTGGAATATTTACAAAGAGAAGAACTATAATAGATGCTTGCAGGAGTTATACATCTAGGATTGAGCCACTAGGTGGTGGCATTGACATGCACACTCTCCCTTAATGACATCACCTAAGGCCAAGCATTTATCTAAATTTGAAGCATATAATGCCTAGAGATCTTATATTATGCTTATTAGGTATTACATTTAGGATTTATCCATGAGGTGGTGTTATGCACACTCCCCCTCAATGGAGTCACCTAAGGCCAATCACTGCACAAAGGTTTTGATAAGTGATGGCTAATATTTCAATATTTTTCTTCTTGCTCATAGCATACATTTGCTTGAATAAAACTGGAGAGAATTTTTATGATAAAATACTTTTTTCTTGAATAGAATTGGAGAGAAGTTTTATGATAAAATACTTTCACTTGAGTAGAACTTTTATGATGGAATTATTTCACTTTAGTGAGGTTCCCATGATATTCAATATTCTTTTCTCTTTTTTTGAAATGAGATTCTTGTTACATTGGTGGTTATCGTTGCACCAAAAGATCAATTTGTCAATGCCCGATACAACCGCCAGATTTATGTAAGATTCACATGAGGCGGTTAAGCCAAGTCACAAACCAAAGCGTCATGTTGGAAAAGAAAGACCAAGGGACATGCCATCTTGCAACAACCCCCCTCCAGCGCAAGTGAGGGGTTTGAACCTGTGACCTCAACTTTGATATGAGATATCTCCCTATGGATATTGCTCCAATTTTTTCCAAATGTTCCAAAGAAAATTTAACAAACAGTTTGCATGAAACTAGTTTCTATTCATCCAATAACTTGCAAACAAATTTCAATGTAAATAATATAATAATAGTTTTAGAATAAAGGTCTGAAATTACATATGAATATACCTTCCAATTTTTAGTAGAATAACAACAAAAATAACCGATTGTAGCCAAAAAACTTATAGTCGGATTGGATAACCAGAAGTGTGAATTTGAAGCACAAAGTGAGACACCTGAGTAATATCTCCAATAGACAATGGGTTTTTGTCCACTACTTCCAAGCTTGAGGGTTTCCATCCTTAAACCTGCTGAAATCCAAAGCTTCCCAGAATTCTCCAAGAGAAAATAATAATCAAGCATAAACCAAGCATAGCTGAAAGTGAGCCCTTGCAACACTTTTATAAACTTCTCATAAGAGCTCATACACACTTTTAACCAATGTGGGATAAAACATAAACTTCCTTTTTTCCTTTTTGATGTCTCGTGTATTTTAAAATAAGGGCCCCTTTTACTATTCATTTTCCCACTTAACTTTAGGCTCACATTAATAAAGTTAAATAATTGGATTTAACTTTATAATTAAAACTTTATTAATGCAGAGATGAATTAAACCAATGGAACTAAAATCATTTGATGACAATAACCAATCTTTCATTGAAAAGGCATTGTCATTGGAGATCACAACCCACTTGATGAATTACTATTAATAGCATTAATGACTTACTAAAAATAGTAAGTATACCAAAACTACCTCCAAACGCCCCAGATTGACCTACAATGAAAACTGCCTAGGCCAAAAATCCTCAAGATTCTTTAAAAGCCCTGGTTAGCCTACAAAACCAAGGAGAAATAGGCTAACGGAAACATCATACAATGCGGGATAGAAAAGGGGACATTACAGTCCTCCCTTCCTAAGATTGCTTGCACTCAAGAAAACATCAACCAACCCACTGCTCCACCTCGATAAAAACACCATACACCACAAACTGTGAAGCAACATCATGGAATCCATAAGAGACAATGCACCAATCATGTTAGTACCTGGATCCCAAACCAAGATGTAGAACCCACTGTAAGAGATGAAAAAGAAGTTTGTCAACCAAGCACCCTTACGTAACCCTCTGTGCATGTAAGACATCCATCCAATGTGAAGATGAACCCCCATATGCCCATAAACCAACACAAATAGCCACCAAACCTTGTTGTCATAACTCTTATTAGAAACATAGATGATATCAAATATTTCATCAAACCAATGCCAATCAAGGAAAATTACTCCACACTCCAACTCAACCCAAAAGAATTTCCCCTCAACATTCCCATACTACCGAATCACTGATGTAGTCAATACAAAATCAGAAAGTGCTACATGATTCTGACTAGGAAAACCATTAGTCCATAAGAGATTGAAGACTATGAAGTCACCAAAAAACAAAGATATCACTGCCATATCAAGAGGAGTAGTTAACCAACTCAAAAGTGAAGTATATATGCCAACACTGCTCAACACATACAAATCTTGAGTGGATGACCCACTAAGATATTCATCAACCCAATCACTATCACCATCATGGAATGATCAACTATCTCAACTGGAGACTCTAGGTTGGACAATTCATGTCTCTCATCATTAAAAGAATGGAAAATATCACGAATATGTTAAAGTGAAGTTTGGATTGTTGAGCCACAATCTTAGCTTGTTTAGCTCTTTCCAACCATTTTTCATTCAAAACTTGGGCATATTCTATATCAGCTGTATCAAAATGTATAAACTCAGTCCTATGATAAGGGACACCATCAAAATTACCATGTACCATACTTTCCTCTTGTATTCCATCAGTAGGTGAAACTGTACCCTTACTTTCTTCATGATTGTTAGTGGCGACATTATGAGAAAGGTGAAATATATCACTATTGTTCTCAAATTGAAATTCAAGACTGGTTTCAACCTTTGTGTCCTTGCCTATGCGATCTTCCTTGGAATGATGAGAAATTTCCATACCACAGTGGCTTGAATCCACCTTATATTCCCTGTAGTTATCACACACAATTTGGGTGCCATCATAGGTAGATTCCATAATGCTATCCTCCTCATGTAACCAAGTTGTTACCTCCTGTTGAAAGAAAAAAACATAATTGTTGTCATTCAAATAAGAATTATTGTTATGTGCTTGAGCCATGTTTTTGACCCATTTTAGCGTATCATCATTGAAAATTTCTTGTCCAACACTTGTAACATTGTCTTTATAAGTATTCTCAAGTGTAAGAGCCACAATATCAAGAGAAGGAGGATGTAGGCTATTGCTGCCCCAAATCAGACTTTTGGGATCTTCTTCTTTGCTTCCATTGGAACCATCAAACATCACCAACTCTAAACTTGTCTCACGTCCTTCCCATGTGATTAGAGGTGGTAGTGTCTCAAATAATTCTTCTTCAATTGATGTCACAAGGCTGCAAGGTATTTCCTTGTGAAGTTCTTCAATTCTTTCATAAAATTGTTCAACTTTTGTGCCCCTTGCTTTGTCATTTTGTATCATGGAAGGGACTGCTATAGAGGACTGATTTTCTGAATTATAAATTGAATGATGAAACATACTCAACCAAAGACAAAGATCTGCAATATCCCTATCTTTATCTTCCACCAACTTGACTGTTGTGTCCCTATCACTATGCATTTGCAGGTAGTCCTCTTTCATCAACCTCAATGCTTCCTTGAAAGAATGCAAGTGCATATGGGAAATTCCAAGTCCCATTCCATTTTTTCTTTCCTCTCTTTGGGCTGTCCAAATGAGGTCCTCTAGGTTCTTATGAATATAATCCATCCTTGATAATGCTTGAGAAATTTTGTCTTCCATTACCATCAAATGGTCTTGCAAATCTTCCCATACCAAAAGCTTTTGTTCTAATTTTTCTTCATGTGTAGGAATTGTGTCATCATAGGAATCAATTATCATACTAGAAGATGCATTGTGATCATCCAAAGAATCCACACCATCATTATCCATGTCAACCTCGTGCTCTACATCAAGGGAAGCTATGTTTATAATATCTCTAAAGGGCTGATCCAGGTTTGCATTATCTTCCACTTTGTGTTCAACCAAAGGAACACCAATTGAAACCATACCTTCATATGGATTGTCAATCATAATATCTATGTCACCCACCAAGGGACTCATGCACTCTTTTGTAGATGCCTCATAATCTCTATAGGAATGATCTAGATGCAGGGCTAAGGCTGCTGCCATGTCCTCATTTCCATGCAACTCTTTATCATATGAAGATTTTGACGATTCATTCGAGACATCCTGAGACTCAAGCATGCTCCCTTCTTGAGTTAAGCCAACCTCTTCAAACTTTGTAACCTCATTTTTTGGTATATTTTCAACACTACTTGGCTGCAATGGTTCTTTTTCCTTATTAACTCCACATATGTGATCAAATGACCAGTGTTCCTGACAAGTGAAACAAATTTGCTCTTTCCTCATTTTGTTCTTGCTCTTTTTGGGTGACCTGGGACCTGCATACCCAAAGAAATTAGCTCTGTAGCTATCATCTATTCCTTGAACCTCCCAATTTTTTGCTCAACCAAACCTTTTGAGAAAGCATAAGCCGTGGGGGAAGCACACTGCTCCTTCCTCCAAATGGCCAACAAGTCTGATTGCAACCACTTGCAGATATCATCATCCTCATCTAAGATTAAGGACATAATAGTTTGCATACAAGCCCTCACATTGTCTAGATGATGCTTCCTAATTTTAGTTAAGAAGTATTGAAACATTTGAAGAATCAATTTATCACATTTGAGATCCAACAAAATGATAAATGATTTGGTTCTTGCCATTCTTTCTTAAATCTTAGCCCTCTTACCAAAAGTAGGGGCTTTGACATCATGTAACCCATATAGGCTCTCCACACTCAGATGTAGAACCTTCTTCAGTATGTCATTGTTATAGGGTGCCACGGGAGATTTTATTCTTTTGATTTCACTGTGACAAGAAGAAACTGCAAGTTTCACCTCTTCACAAGGATGTTCCTAAAACTTGTGCTGGACCGAACCGAGCATTGAGGGTTGCAAAGCCCAATTTAGAAGCCTCCAATTTTCCTAGTCTACTTTGGAAAAATATGTGTCTAATTCCTCCAACTTAAAGAGAAAATCATCAGGAAATGTTGTGGACTTCAATTGTAATCCAATTACATAGAGCCAATTCCCTACTTCTTTTATTTTTGTAAATCCCTTAATTGATCACCATTAAAAGTATCATTGAATTCTTTCAAGAAAATATCAGTTTTTTGATCTGCCATTGTCTTCATTTGTTGATTGAGGTTTCTTTTGATATTTTCAAGGCATCAAATGATATCATAGATATAAAGGATTCTAAATGCAATATTCTACTAATTGAAATGATAAGAGATGCAATGCAGTATGTATTTTTCTTTTCTCAATACAATGGTATGATTGAACTAATGCCAATATTCAACTTCAGCCATATGACATTTTTTCAAACAAATGTTATGCAGATTCCCAAACTCCTTTACTAATATGAAATTGTTTACAATCTTTGCAGCTATTGACATAAAGAATTTCTAGCTCAACTACAACCCAATACTCCTTAGAATTGCCTATTTTTCCTTCAAACTAATTACCAACTAAAGACAATTTTGACTCAAACTAGAATAACTGTATTACAATGCAAACTTGTACATCATGTGAAGCAGACCATTACAAGAAACTATATGAGCAATGAACTATATGTATTAAGACTAATGACTGTGCAAATTTTGATGAATAAAGAACCTAGAATAATAACAGTGACTTGATCTTTTGGCCAACGTAGACGTCTTAGCTCACACCAACCAATATGTCCCTTGTAAGAAGCAGCACCAATAGTTGCTTGATAAAATACGTTTCTTTCAAAAACTAAAATCGTCCTCCAACAAATCAATATGATTTGCCTTTTTCATGGACAAATCACATCAATAATCTTTTTTTGTATTCTAACGCCTTTGACTCCAACTCCTGCAACTACCTTGCAAATCATTTTTTCTTATTCCAGTCTTCTACCCAGCTCTCCAATCTTCCCATGCAGTTTGTCTTATTGATGAGTATCCAAATACTCTCCACCAAGCCACAATTTATCCTAATTATTATAACGTCCTCCAAATATGCCTTATCTTTTAGCAGATGGTGAACCAAGCACACATCCAGGTCCCAACAACTCCAAAATATTCTTAATTTTATTTGCACTTACAAATTCAAAGCATTTAGTATTCTATTTTTGTCTTTTCTTCACTCAATCATCGGCCTTCAAAAGTCTCCAACATCAAAAATTGATTTATATTTGCTTTGTTTCCGCAAGCAATTCCCGACTAGTGTAAGTGATTCCTCTATTTTTGTCTTATTTTCTTCTGTCAAAGCTTCAAAGATTTCTCTAAGAGAAAATAGTAATCAAGCATAAACCAAGCGTAGCTAAAAGTGAGCCCTTGCAACACTTTTATAAACTTCTCCAAAGAGCTCATTCACACTTTTAACCAATGTGGGATAAAACATAAACTTCATTTTTTCCTTTTTGATGTCTCATGTATTTTAAAATAAGGGCCCCCTTTTACTATTCATTTTCCCACTTAACTTTAGGCTCACATTAATAAAGTTAAACAATTGGATTTAACTTTATAATTTAAACTTTATTAGTGTAGAGATGAATTAAACCAATGGAACTGAAATCATCTGACGATAATAACCAATCTTCTATTGAAAAGGAACTGTCACTAAAGATCACGAACCAACTGATGAATTACTATTAATAGCATTAATGACTTACTAAAAATAGTAAGTATACCAAAACTACCTCCAAACGCCCCGGATTGAACTGCAATGAAAATTGCCTAGGCCAAAAATCCTCAAGATTCCTTAAAAGCCCTAGTTAGCCTACAAAACCAAGGAGAAATAGGCTAACGAAAACATCATACAATGCGATCTAGAAAGGGGGACATTACATAATACCAATTGTTACATTGGTGGTTGTCGTTGCACCAAAAGATCGACCTGTCAATGCCCGATACAACCGCCAGATTATGTAAGATCCACAGGAGGCGGTTAAGCCATGTCACAAACCCAAGCACCATGATGAAAAAGGAAGACCAAGGGACACACCATCTTGCAACAATTCTTTGGAAAGAGTAAAATAAATCTAATTATCATATAGTAAAGTGGTACTTTTACAAGTATCTAGTTGAAGCTCTTCCATAAATCTTCAAAGCCACATTATCCTGGCGCTACTTTTGTATTTTCGGATTTGAAATAAATAAATAAATATAGAAGATAATTTTTTAAAGGTATTACTCCATCCAGATATAGCACGTACACTATTTATTTTGAAGACAGTCTAAAATAAAATTCCCATGGTATAGTCAGTAACATAGTAATCAAGTAAAATTGATTCTTAATAAAAATTAATAATATGCATTTTCCATTTGCCAATAAGCATATAGTATTCCTCATAAATCTAGAATATAGTCTAATGATCATCATCAAGGAGATCATAAGAGATTTTCATGAACATAAATATGGATGATTTATTATTTTTCTTTCAAAAAAAAAAATAGTCATGCTACTAATCATATAGTGATGTCCATAAAAAAATTAAGTAATGGGTGAGCTATCCTTTCCAGGCTTGCTCTCTGAACAGTTTATGAGGGTGATAGACACCCATTATAAGTAGATAATTTACACCTAATAATTTTTAGAGGATACTTGAAGCTCATAAAAATGTGAGCTAAAGTAACACTCAAAAAATATAGTAGCCAAAAGATGTTTTTAAAGTTTATGTCATTCCACTTTGTCTATGGATGTGTAAGAGTTTGAAATATTTTTCCCTTACTTTTTTGTTCACCTTATCATACTTGTGTCTTAGCAAAAGGGAATAAATTTGTTCATTTAAATATAAAAATCTAATGAGAACTCTTTGGTAGAGATAATACCTTCCTTATATCCACGATGGTTGAATTAACACATACTTTTGATTGAGATCTAAATTACTACCAAGAAAACTTATGTAGGTATAATTTCCATGTTTTAAGTACTAAACAATCATCCTACTAAATATGTAAACTCAAAGAGTCATAAAAAAATATCTTAGTGATTTCATTCATATGATTGATTATATACCAATGACTATTCACATACCTATTGAGGTTGGTGGCTATACAATATATTTTATATTTGATCTCCAAAAAATACACTAGAGGTCTTAAGGTGATTTGCGAAGAATCACCAAATTTCATATATTTAATTGTTGTTATGTTGATATCACAATGTGAGCCATTGAGCATGCATTGATTTCCCTCATGAAATTTGGATAAAAATATGAGATATGTGGAGATCAAAATGAAAATACATTCCTAGAAGATCCTATTATGGATCAATTTTAGTAAAATAATATTTAATTTAATTATTTCAATCTATTGCTAGTATAGTATATACAAATAAAAAATAACATCCAATCATAGATGAGGCAATAATGATACCAACTAGATAGAGGCACAAAATAATTTGACATGGTGTAGGATTATTCGAGCATAAGACAAGGAATAACATGATATGAAAATGACACAATGTCTTTGAAGATCCAAATCAAGTGTATGGTAAAGTAAACATATCATATGTCATTTTAACTATGACATACTATGAAGAAAATGGGTACAAAATTTTCTATGGTATTATTTCGAGTTTGGTACATATAAAATGTTGATACCTAGTTATAAGTATTAGGCCAAAAAAGATCTCTTTTAACATAAATTCTCTAAAAATATCCTCAAATCTTGGTTTTACTTAACCAAATTCTTATACTTCCTATATGAGGTAAAATAATAGAAAAATAGGTCCTAGATGAATTTATGGGAAATTTTATTATGAAAAGGATTTATATACTAATTTTAAAAATAAATAACTTTAGATAAGATTACTATTTTGAGAGGATAATATCTTATATAAACTATCGATAAAAACAAGTTAAGTTTAAGTGACAAGTTTTCTTGTAATATTTATGTTCAATTGATGTAATATTGAAAATTATTTTATATTAATGTGGTTGGATCACCCTATGGATCACAAATTGAAGATCTACATCCTCTTTAGACCAATATTAGAGATTGGTAGAGCCAAAGCAATATCACCAAATTGCATATTTGAAGATAAGATATATTGTATCCAATGACATTACTTCATCTGACTCTAGAATGTAATGCTTCAAGATATATATTTAACCAACACCTAAGTTCTTATTTATAGAATAAAATACAACCTTTCATGTATAATAAAATAATAATGGTAACATAGGATGCTCTAATCTACACCCAAGAGAGTTCACATACACCAAATAGTAGGATTAAATTCATAATTAAATAGTATGGGAACACTACTAGAATAGGAGTATTAAAATTTCTTAAATATATCATTATATTTTAAATAATCTTAATGTTTAAAATTAACTATGTACTTAGAGTGATCCACCATCCATAATTTATGATGTCTCAAAATAAACCATGCAAAGTACTTGTTTAAGTCCATAGGTGATTCATGGCTGATTATTGTGTGGTCACTAATAAGTGGTTCAACTTTTATGATGATAATGGTTTGTGAACCACTAATATGGTAAGCCATATGGACTATATAGTAGCTTAATATATATTTCTATTGTAATCCATTGTTTATTAATAATTATTGTCAATTTGAGATTAGGCCTCATATTATTGTGAATAACACAAACATAGACTCCATATATGAACCCAATATATTAATATGAAGTTTTTCTTATTATATATGGATAACCATTTCAATTTCTAGGATACTCTAATGAAATGCAAGAAATAAAATAAACTTAGTCACAAGTTAGACTAGTAGATTAGAGAAGTAGGTCAATAATAATAAATTTACATGTTATAAGTAAAAAAATGATAAATCTTTTCTATTGAGAAGATTTTTTTTTACCACTCAAAATCTTCCCATCATGAAAATATTCTAGATAAAAGTAATGTTTACCCTAAAAAATATAGAAGAGAATAGCACATATAGAAAAAATAAATTTAATACACAAATTTAATTTTGTTGATTGTTGTCAAAAGATAAAATGAAACATATTAACTTGATATGAATATTTGAATGACAATGTCAAAAATATGTTTATGTTTTTTATATAAAAAGCAACAAAACAAGGGTGTTGTCCCTTTAATACAAGGCACCACCGACCATCTACAACAGAGTAACACTAACAACACAGTAACAACAGGTCTAAAAACCAAACCATCACCCTTAGCAGATCATATCAAAAACATCCCAAAAACTAACATAAGAACTAAAACTACTAGTAATGTCCATCATGAAAACATGATTTAAAACAGTCTTAGCCGCAGAGCACCAAGGGTCATACTAGTCATAAGGAAACAAAAGAACATTGAAAATGTCTTTAACAAAATAAAACATAAACAAAGGTTGATACAGCCAGCACCATTCAAAAAACCCAAACCCCCCAAAAACTAATCCTTTTTCCCGCTACATGGCTTAACTAAAGTTATAGTAGCCCAATCTTCAGTGAGGAACTTAACAAGTTTCTTGTTGGTGGCTTCTTCCTCCACATCGTCCGTAGACTTGTCCTTCTGTAGCAGACATAAAGTAGTGGCAGACCTGTGCATAATCTTCAGTGCAAAACACATAACATCCTGCAGTCTTTTCTCCAAACTCATATATTTTAAAATTTGAATGATTCAAAATTCATCCAAATAAATATAGAAAATTATAAATTATAAATTTATATATTTATATTAAAAAATCATAATTTTAAAAAATATTAGTATATATTTTTTATTAAAAAATTATTAAAAAAATTATTAAATGAATAACTAAAATTAGAAAAATATTTTTATGTTTTGATTAAGGGTAAAATACGGGTTTTGAAGGGGCCTAGAACCCAAAACAAAGAAAGGCAAGCTGCAATTAAAATACATCATAAACCATCAGCAACCCCACAACAACCACTAAAGATAGATCAAGACTACACACACTGCATCTTAAAGACAAGCAAGGGCTAGAGACCCTTTAACAACCTAGTTTTAATGAGGACCAATAACCCTTTTAGATACAACATAACCTGCCTGCATTTTCCAGGCATCAACAAACCAACCGCTCATGGAAGACACCCCAAAGCCAAGAAAGATAATCTACATGATGGTGTAAGACACCATCAGACCCCTAATAAAAAACAGCAGTAACCACCTGAAATAGTCAAGCATCCAAGCAGCTAATCTGCCACAAACCATCTGCTCATCAACCAGAACTGAGTCCAGACAAATAGAGTACTTGTTCGCCTCCCTGCAACACCATTCCACATGATCATCCATCCCAACATCCACCTCTAAAGGATAGGGCTCCCCTCTGACAAAGAGAAAGAAAAGGAGCACCTTCCCACCAAAGCTCCACCTCAACAGGACAGCTACCACCTTCACCTCAATAGAAGAGGGTTCCACCTCAAAAGGAACAATCCCCACCTCTATAGGAGACTTAAGCTGAAAAACCCGACGACAACCAACTTTAGTAGGAAGGGCAACTGCATCCTCCTTAATCATCACAAGCCACAAGAACCGACAAGAAGGAACAAGACACATAACAAAGAGCAAGAAAAGTTGGGCCAACGGAGAAAACTCAGCCACTAGCAAACCAACACCAGCCAACCCACAAAGCATAAAAACAACATGAATCTTCCACAAGAGCCCCAAAACAACCATCGTTAGAGAACAACCTCCTAGCATAAAGATAAACTTCACCAACTCAGGGGGGTTCACAACCAAAAGGCCAAACAAAAAAATATGCAACCCTAAACAAAGGGGGAACAGAAACAACTCCAAAAAGCCACCAAAACACCAAACAATAGGAAACTTAGCTGGGTAAACAAAACTAGCAAGATGAGAAACCCAAACAACAACTCCTCCTCAGACAAAGAGGAGGTAGCACAAAACTTCAAAAAGAAGCAAAGGCCAAAAGACCACCAGAGACCCACACCCAAAGAGAGCATCAACAAACAAGCCCCAAATGAGAAAGAGGAGCCCAGACAAGAAGGAAACATGAAGAAGGCCAAACAATAAAACCATCCAACTACCCTAACACATCGGTTAGAGCCAAAAATAGGCAACAACTCCACAAAACCATCCTAAAGCAGACACCACCACTCCTCGAGAGGGATACCAGAAGCCAAAACTCTCCAAGAGCAAGAAACCCCAAAAGGGTGCCACCGAACAAACATCCAGAAGGGGTTGAGGGACACCAAGAGGAACCAAGTAGGAGAACAGACCAACATGAAAATCACCCAAGCCTTCCTATTATGCCAAATAGGAATAAGAAAAGGCCCATCCTTCCACCAAACCACCCCAAAGAACCCTAAGCACACACCCACCAGCTGCAAGGAAAGAAACACAAACAAAACACCAAGCAAAAAGGGTGAGAGGGAAGAATAGCCTCCACCCACACCGAGAGCCACAACACCCGACAACAACAACCACCCAACAAGCCACAGGCAGAAGTGAAAAACACCCAAGAGGAGACTAGAAACATAATAGACAAGTAAGAGGAACCACCAAGCCTTCCTATTATGTCAAATAGGAACATAGATTTGTCCATTCTGCACCCAACAGTCCTCAAAGAGGCCAAAGCACTCCCAAAACAAAGTAGACAGCCCCATAGAAGGATAAGAGTGCAAAAAACCACACCCTCTCAAAACAACACCAATAAGAAAAACAGGGGCAGGCAGAAACCCCAACCTCCTCCAAATCCCACTCACCACATACCAAGAGGGAAGGCATCACACACAGACCAGAAAGAAGCAGCTCTCCCTCCTGTCAACACCATGCCCCCAAAACAGAAACTACAAGCCAGAAATCACCAGCCGCAACCACGAAATATTTCTTAGATGGCAAAAAACTTCGCAGCTGCAGCCAGAAATCACCAACCGCAGCCACCAAAGACTTCTTAGACAGCAAAAAACCCTCGTTAGGGTCTCCATCATCATTAGCATCTCCTGCAGCTTCTCCATCGCAGATTTGAAACCCCCCTCTCGCGTGCACCTTCTCCATTATCCTATCAAGATCAATAATATTTATTTTTATGTTACTAACACATATATTTTAAAATTTGAATGATTCAAAATTCATCCAAATAAATATAGAAAATTATAAATTACAAATTTATATATTTATATTAAAAAATCATAATTTTAAAAAATATTAGTATATATTTTTTATTAAAAAATTATGAAAAAAATTATTAAATGAATAACTAAAATTCTAATTAATTTTTTTTATTCCATTTATTATATTAAAAATATTTTTAAATAAATAATTAGAATTCTAATTAAATTATTTTTATTCCACACAATCATTAATTTTATTCTAACTAAAAATTCTAAAAAAAATCCTTTATAAAGAATATAAAATAAAAAAGCTAGGCCACCCTTTAAGATGGGAAAAAAAGGATCATACGAATTAGTTTTTTAGGTACTAGGTATTTTAATTATTAGGAATATGACATGCGGAACCCCTTTAAGTGTTTAAACAAGTCAAAAACCTCTTTTGAAAAGATAGACTTTTTAAAGAAGAATTTACAATTATGGAGACAAAGGGTGTTTGGGAGTGGGTTAATGTGCCTTTATTTAGTTTGTCTGGTAAAATTTTTTCACATGATCAATGATAATGGCACAACACATCCTCTGATATCACGAGGACAATGGGGAGACTAGACTTCATGACCTCTTGCTTGCTACAATATGCTTTAGCCAATTGAACTAGGCCCACTACCCATGTCTAATTAGATTTAAAGACACATGACTATTGTTTTTTTTCTAAATTTCATCTATTTAATAGAAGGATTTACCCATCTATTATATATGCGATATATATACATCGTCTCGTTGTCATGGCAAACTATAGAAATACTATATCTACAAATGTGATTAGAATGTCATAATGAAATATGATTTGAATATTACATCGTCTTGTCATCATGGTGAACTATATGAAATACTATATCTACAAATGTGATTAAAATGTCATAATGAAATATGCTTTGAATATCAAAATCAATAAGTTTTATGTTTCAAACATAGTGAATAAATGAATAAAGCTTGTTTTGTGATAAATAGAAATTTTAATGTAGTAAGATTTATGATAAATATATTTTTCATATGTAATGGTATTTATTTAAGAGATATAATTGTGTCATTCAATGGTAGAGTGGTAATCTAATGATATTAGTAAGAATGTTTTCAAGGTTAATGAATTTAACTCGATGCAAGAAAATGATAGATTATGTGGTGATTATTGTCTTATTTTCAATATAATTCTCGTTAACCCAAGACAACAGGGATATTACTCAAATTATTTCAATGACTATTGGTAGTTTTTTTAAAACTATAAAAACAATTAGTACAACCTAAATAGGCTAAAAAATCTAGTCATGCATATGGTTTTAACCAAGACAAGATAGGCTACTTATTGAATTATAACTCAATGTACACCATCAAAAAACTTAAAAAGAGAAAATGAATTAATAAATTTTAAAATAATAGAAAGAACACACCACATGTATTGTAAAAATGACCTTGCAATGTGTTGATTGAGCATAAAGAGTTTTCTCATCAAATTCTACATATCTTTTAGTATAACCTCTAAAAATGATTAGTATATCCTAGTCTGCTCTAATACCATGTTAGAATTTAGGATATTAGGATACTAATCATTATAAAAAAGATATAAAATAAATAAAATGAGAATCATACAATCGTAGATTTTACACATTACACAAGATATATATAGAGTAAACCCTTTTAGGTAAAAAACCCCATAAAACAACATTTTATTAAAACACTTACAATAATGGTCTATTATAACATAGACCAAACCTGGGGAACACTTCTCCATACTTCCACATGCCCAATAGTACCTTGTCTGCATAATGGTAGAATTCACTATCAATCTCCAAATTCTCAATATCTCTCAAATGAGAGAAAAAATCAGTAAATATAGAAGAAAGGATGGCATAATACCTAAAAGGGTATTAACCACACTTATTCAACAACCACCATTCATAAATAATTAATAATCTAATAGTTATTGTCACGACCCTCTTTTTATAATATTTGGAAAACTCTATTATTAAGTTAGTTTGAAATAATTATTATTCTTATTTATTAAGGATAATTTATAAAGTTTTTGATTAGTGATAAACATGTTTTAAAGGGGCCCTGAAACCTTGTACAAAAAAGAAAAGGAAACAAAGATAAAGTAGATTGGCTGCCCCACCAACACAAAAAATAGGCCGATTAAACAACAATCAACACCCCATCAGTAAACTACAACCAATGAAACAAAAAACTAGACAAAAAGAGAACGAAACAAGCAACATCTAAAGAAATTCCTTTAACATTCTAGCTGCTCCAAGATCCTTAGATATCACCTTGTTGTGCATTTCCATGATCTCATCAACATCTCACCTCAGTACCATCTTGCTCTTCTTGGTTTTGCTCTGAGTGCAAATGTTCGGTCCCCTACCCAAGTTCGCAACCTGCAAACTCTTCTCAGCATCCTCCCCCTCATCCTAGTTCACCGACTCACTAAACAAAGATCTCCCTATCCATTCCCTATCCTTTTCATTCAAGAACACCATACCTTCAACAGAGGATTCAAGCTTCTCCTTGTTGAGATTAATCACCATATTAAGGTTTTTACACAGTAGCAGGGAATTCCTCTCCACTGTGGACAACCTAGGACCATGATCTTTCTTCAAATTGGCTACGTCCTCTACCATAAGGCCTAGATTGGAATTCAGTGACTTAACCATACTGAAGATCAAATCCTTCTCCTTTAAGCTTCTAAGGGTAGAAATATTTCACCGAGCAATCATGTCATACTTGTTCTGGAGGTCCTGAACCTCCTGAACCAGCCACATAAGCAAATTAAAGGAGATATCAGCCCCTTCCTTGACCAGTCTAGACACCTGCGTGTAGTCCATCATACCCCAATACAAGCCCCTCCCTTGATGAGAACTCATGGGTAGGTCATCTTCTTGGAAATCCTCAAGAGAATCAACCTTAACCTTACCCTTGTCTTTAGATGTCGACACAGCAGGAGAATCCTCCAAATCCACCACACTATTCACCTTCCCCACAACTGGGACCCCCCACCACCACCACGATCTAGATCATCATTTACCAAATCTACCACCTCTCAGACCTTATTAACCCCAATCCCCTCCTGCAGCTTATCCTCAAATTCTTGGGAACACATCAGCTCTTGTTTCATGGTCTTCCTCTTACTAGCTTTACCCTCCAAAATCTCCTCTTCGCCAGTTACCTAAACTTTGTGTTTCACACGCAGAGTGGAAGGATTAACCTTTTTGGTAGAGCATTTCTTTCCCCTAGAAGGAGTATAATCCAAGTCTGTGTGGTAACCATCCAACCACGGATCAGATTCCTCCTCAATTTTCATACTAGAACTACCATACACCTCCTCAATTTGGAATTTCCCACTCCCCTTCTCCCTCTTCTTGGACTTATCAAAATTAACAAGAACAGGGGACTCAATAACCAAATTAGCCTTTATGTGTTCAAAAATTAACATTAAACCCTCATGTAAGAAGGATTCCTAGGATTCCTTCTAAAATTCACAATCCCATCTTCCAACCAAAGCAACAGATAGAAATGGAAAGAGATAAGATTACCATGACGAAAGTGGTTAAGCATCACAAAATGATGCCCATACAAAGTCGAATATCTCCCATCCAAAGTAAACTAATGCATCAATGCCATGACAACCTCACCCAAATAGGCTTGATTTTGGTGTGGTCATAACCCCCATAGTTGAGTCTCACCATTTTGGCCTTCTCCCTGTCCCGTAGAAGGTTTATTTGGGCAGCCCCCGACATAGCTTTCCCCCTGTAAAATTTCCTTCTTTCAGTGGACAATCTCATGACTTCTACAATGAACTCCTCATTGATAGTGATTTCCCTGCCAAACATACTCAACACCCGACCATGCCAAGCATCAACAAAATCCCTAAAGACATTTGATTTAAACCCATGAAGTTTCTCCATGAAAGGGGTAACCCCACCTTTATGTAAAATTTCCCAAACATCAAAATTTGCTTTGAACTCATCACACAAAAGAGGCTCAGTCCTACACCTATCCCCACCCATCTTCAATGGTGATCAATTCACAAAAGAAAGAGCACACAACATACGAATGCAAATCAACACCCAGGCCAAAGGAAAAAAAGCACACAAAAATTGTGTGGGCCTACCTTCTGAGGTACTAAAGAAAATAATGGCCAGGATCCTCATGCAAATACAACTCGTATTCCCACAAATTCTAATGAGCATCACAAGCGTTAAGTGTCTAATCAACCTAGGTTGAACATGATTACCACACCATCCATTGGGAACACCTAAAGAGATGACCTCCTCCAACGAATTAGGAGCTATCATTATTGAGAAAGGCTATTAATTCGATGGGCAGGTTATCATTAACCTCCCAAGATCTTGTTGATGTCACCCCAAGATTCGCCAGTAAATCCACCACCATGAAAGGCATGGGAAATATACACCTCATCAAATTCATGCAATATTGAACAGTCATCCATAGTAAATCTTTCGATTGACCAAGATGGATGGGAAAAATTCCTTAGGCAATTAATAATATTCAATGAGTCCCCTCCAACCCATTTTTAGAAATCCCCTTCTCCCTAGCCAGCTTGATGCCATGATAGGCTACCACAACTTCAACATAGTGGTTTTTTTGGGTTCCCAAAGGGAGTGCCACTACCTAAATAAGCCTACCATTATGGTCTCTTAACACTCCCCCACAACCAATAGTTCTCGGATTGCCTTTAGCAGAACCATCAAAGTTGACTTTATACCAACTAGGAGGTGAGTACCAAACAACCCCTTCTCTATCCAATTTAGCATTCTTCAAAAGACTGGAAATATCAACTTAGGTAAGCTTCCATTAGTTAGCCACACCAACATCATAATCAAAAACCACCACACAGCCAAGGATATTAGAATTGGCAACCACTTGCATAAAATTCTCCTTAATGGCCGAAACAGTTTTGAAAAACAAGGAGATCGGGGAGAGAGCAACATCCCTAAAAATTCAATTATTCCTCTCCTTCCACAACCCCCACACAACATGAGGAAGCATGAGGGACCAAAGTAGCACTAGGGAAGGATTAAAAGAGGGAGCCTACCACTGGAGCTAGAGCTCCCAAACCGAAGAAGGGAAGATCCAATCCAACCTCCAAAGGTTAAGAAAGTGAGCCCACACCTCCCGAGCAAAACTACACCCAATGAATAGATGAGAGCAATCCTTCGCATCCTTCTCACATAGATAACACCTATTAGGCATGGAGAAGCCTCTTTTTCAAAGATTTTTAATGGCTAAGATTTTATCCTAAACCATTAACCACAAGAACATAATAATTTTGGGAATCAACTTTGAAGACCACACAAGACCTCAAGGAGGTCTTGGGCCCACAATATTATTGAGGGAGTGAAAAGCAAAAGCCATCAAATAATTTCCTTGCGGGAGTAACTTCCAAACCACCTTGTCCCACTAAGGAGAAACAAGGATATGAACCCGAGACAACACTCTATAAAGAGTCTCCAGCTCCTAGAACTCCACGTGAATTCTTCTCCATGCCCCATCCACAATATAATCAGCAACATGAATCCAAAATTCCCACACACATAGATCCTTGATGGGAGTTTCCCAATTAGCGTCTTGAAGAGGAGCATGACCATACCACCAATCATCCCAAAAGAGAATATCCCCCCATTGCCAACCGACCACTGAAGGCTAGCAGAGACAACTCCTTTGGCCTTGACCAAGGAGTTCCAAAAGAAAGACCCAAAAGGAGTAATGTAGTCTTCCCTTAAGAATTCCTTAAATTTTTCCACTCCAACAAGATATTTGGAAGCAATAATCATCGACCAATCCTTATCACCAACAAGAAGAAACCATAACTTCTTTATTAATAAGAGCATAATTGAAGACTTTAATCCTTCACAAACCTAAACCTCCTTGTCCTTTTGACTGACACACCTCCTCCCAAGAAACTAGAGTCATTATTTTATTTTCCTCAATGTCAGACCATAAAAACCTTTTCTGAATACTTTCAATCTTCTCCCAAAATTTTTGAGGCATTTGAAAAAGTCTTAGAGCATACAGTGGGAGGTTCTACAGTGTAGATTTAATCAAAACCAATTTACTAGCCTGACTGAGAAGAGATCCTTTCCAACATGCCAGCTTAGCATTAAACTTATCAATCAACCCATTCCAAAAAGAATCAAGAACTGCATTAGCTCCAAGAGGCATTTCCAGATAAATAGAAGGCAAGGTCCCAATCGAACATTGAAGAATACCAACAATTCTTTGCATCCTTCTCTCCAAAGTATTGAGGAAAAAAAGCATGCTCTTAGGAAGACTCGCCAATTGACCTGAGGCAACCTCATACTACTAAAGAACCAATTTGATGGATTTGGCTTTTACAACAAATGACTCTCCCATAATAATTGTGTCATCAACAAATTGTTGATGCGAGCAAGGAGGAGAGGAAGAAGTAGGCTGAAGCCCCTTTACAATACCCAAAGAAAATTTTAGCTGAAGATATCTCCCAAGAGCTTTAGCCATAATGATGAAGAGGAAGGGTGAAATAGGGTCACCTTGTCTCACACCCCTAGAACTCTTAAATAAATCTGAAGGTCAGTTGTTAACCAACACAAAAAAAGACACCGTAGAGGTGAGACTCTAAATCAACTTCAAAAAATTGTCAGAGAAACCAAAAGGAGATAAAACTTTAATCAGAAATTTCCAATTCACGTGAGCATATGCCTTCACCAGATCAAGTTTTAACAAAAAACTAGCCCTCTCATTAACCATCAACGAGTGAATGTTCTCATGAATAGTAAATATAGGGTCAAGGATTTTCCTGCCTAATACAAAACCACATTGATGCAGAGAAATAATCAGGGGAAGAACCTACTGCAACCTTAAAGAAAAGACCTTGAAGAAAATTTTATAAATAGAATTGCAAAGGCTGATGGGTCGAAACTCATTGAAGGCTGAGGCACCAAGAGTCTTCAGAATCAACACAATGAAGGTGGAATTTAACTCCTTCAACAAATTACTACCAAAAATCTCTTTGGTAGCATCCACCACATCCTTGGAGACAATTGTCTAGAATTTTTGAAAGAAGAACATGGGGAATCCATCTGGACCAGGCGCTTTATTCCCAACAAAGGAGAAGAACGCTTTCTTAACTTCCTTTGCAAAATGGATACAACACAATATGCTATTTAGCTCATCAGTTACAATTCTAGTAATTACATCCAACACCTGATCTTGAACATCTTGGGACAGAACAAAATTGTCGGACAAAAGATCAACAAAGTAGGCAGTGGCCGCATGTCGAATCTCCTCATCATTCTCAATCAACACGCCATTGTGATGAATACACTTAATGCGATTAGAGGCATGATGCTTCAAGGTGGTAATATGGAAGAGCTTAGTGTTCCTATCGCCACAATTAAGTCAAACCGCATAGGATCTTTGTTTCCAGAACTCTTCCTCCCTAGCCACAATATTATGTAAACGAGATAAAAGCACACTCTCCTCATTAGCAAGATTAGAATTATAACCCATCACTTGAATATTTTACTGTAAAAGATCCAGATCCTCCTTAATACAATATTTCTCATGGAAGAGATTCCCAAAGGAAGAATTATTCCAAATCCTCACATTAGACTTCACCAATGCCAGCTTCTTAGCAATTTTGTACATAGTCATCCCATCCACTTGAATATCCCACCAAGAGGAAAGATTATCTTTAAAATCCGGATGAGACATCCAAATTTTTTAAAATCTAAAAGGGAAGGAGCGTCTTCTACCACCACGTCAGCCAATAAAGAAATGGGGAAGTGATCCAACCCCAGTCTAGTGAGAGTAGAAATGGAGCAGAAAAATGAACCATCCACTCAGGAGAAAGGAGGGCCCTATCTAACTTAACCTAAATGAATGCATCTACAACCCTACGATTCGACCGAGTACAGGAAGCCCCACATAGGTCGACATCATACAAAGCATTGTCATTGATAAATGATAAATGAAATCGAGTCAAATCTACTCTCATCATCCACCTAGGAACCCCCCATCTTATCCACACAACTCAGAGGAGTATTGAAGTCACCCATAATGAGCCAATGATCAAAAGGATGATTAGCTTTGAAGGAATTTAAATTCCCCCAGAACTGCTTATGAGCACTCTTAACATTAGGGGCATAGATATTTGAGGAAACCCAAGAAAAATCATCCCTAATATGATGAAAAGAAGTAGCAATATGGTTAGGAACCCCACTGACCACCACCTTCATATTCCAAAAGGTTTCCACCCCACCCGATGCACCTTCCACATCATAGCCATGAAGGCCACACTCTTTAAACAACCTTTTCTTTAAACAATCGAACCTATCCACGTGCATTTTAGTTTCCTAAATCAAAATCACATCCGATTTATGATCCCTCACTAGATTGGCAAGGAGATCCTACTTATGAGGGTTATTCAACCCTCTGATGTTCCATGAGAGTATCTTCATAGGGGATTCAAAGATGCACTCTTAGGGCACATCTCGAACAAGGTTTTTTGAGAGCCATCACCAATGTCCGCTTTGATTTCTTTCTCCCTATGCTATTGCAAAGAGGGTCTCCCCCTACCCCTTAGATCCAACCCACAATCAACTTTCTAATAGTTCCTAGTAGCAACACCCTGAGGAGAGGAATGTTTCTTCATGTTCCTAGTTTTGACAGGCGAAAAGGGAGGCTCCTTTGCAGGCAAAGAGCAACCCATCTTGTCCCAAATGAAAAAAGAGGTGAACACCATGTTTGGAATAACAAGAGAAGAAACAACCAAACAAGTTGAATCCTCCTACATAGAGGATTCCAAACCCTTACCTTCAACCATTTGAACAACCTCATCACTTATGGACACCTCATTTTCACTAGAGGGGTTAACCTCCACATTAGCAATCAACTCCCCTTCTTCTAGAGTAGGCTCTTCCTTGACAAGGGTCTAAACATCCTTCACCAAATCCTTCATAGGGGAAGCCTTACAAGAGTCCCAAAAGCATATCCCCCTTGAACACCCTCCTCCATGCTTAAAAATTTCCTTAACAACCTCACCTAAGGATTGCATCTCTAAGACAATAGCTCTTCCCACCTCCTCACTCAACCCCTCATTCGATTTCTAATTTTCCTTCCACTCCTTAAGAGGCTGAGTAGGAGTTAGCTTAGGCAGCTTGGAAGGGAATTTTTTTCCCAATAACCAACTTTCTTGTAGTGAAAACAAACAAAGGGGATATATTCATATTCAATCACCTGGCTCCAACCTCCCAACTTAGATTTAATTAGAATCTTCTCTGACAGATCCACAAATTGATCTACAATCACATGGAAATGCATATACACCAACCTTTTCTGAGATGTTGTCATCTAGTCTAAGCAGAGAAGCTTCCCAAACATATTTGCAATACCTGCAAACACCTGTTCATCCTAAAACTCCAAAGGAAGAACTGGGAGCTGGACCCAAATGAGGGTTGAAGATAAAGAACAAGAACTGGGGTTGAAGCCAACCTCCCATTTTTTCAGGACCAACGAAGACTTACCAATCATCCACGACCCACTAGTTAGAACACTCACCATGTCCTCCTCACAAGTGAAGGAAAATGAAAAAGAACCCCTTAGCCATCGCCGCCACCTCCACTTGACCTTTTAACCTCCATCTCTTAGAGACAAGATTACGAACCAGCTAAATGTTTGGATGAGGACCCATAAATTTTCCCACCATTAATAAGTCCATCGATTCCAAACACTTCTCAATAATACGGTTAGGAATAGACACTGAATACTCCCCAGTCGTCGAGTTCACCAAAAAGCTAACTGGAGGAGAAGAACTCTTCCCTTTAGGCTAAGCACCAAAAAGATTAGACCAACTGGATCCATTTGAAAAGACCCCCACATGATTTTGTCCTTCCCCAAAAGAGACATTCTCATGAATCTTCGAACAAGGAGAAGAGGACAGGCTCACATTATGAGGAATCGAAAAGGCCCCCACACAAGGCTTGGAATGAAGACCTTCCCCAAAAACCAAAGAGTTCAGAACAAAAGACACTAAAGAGGACCCGCCATCATTACCAACAACGCCACTACAAACTGGAAAATCCGCACCATCAACAACCTCAACATCACACCTACCGCCATTACCAACAGGGGATGAACCAACATTTCCTGCCTTCAAAGAATTTTGAAAAAATGTCGAACCACTAGAAGAGAGCTCCATGAACTTGCTAAAGGAAAAGTAAATTAAAATCAATAAATCAAAATTTTTAGAAAATTAAATAGATATTTGATAAATAAATAAGTAAAATTTATAATGCAAGAATTTATTTAATATAGAAATATAATTTTTTTCAAATTATGAGAGTAAAAATAAATAAATTTTATTTATTATTTTTATTTAAAACACCATATTTATCTACTTCAACTTTCTATTTTCCCTTCTAGTCAACTCCTCTTCTCTCATCAGTTAACTCCATCTCATTTTAAAATCTAAATTTTCCCTTATCAATTAACTACTCTCCCTTTTAGAAACTTCTTTTGTCACCATCAATTAACTAAGAATGAAGTGGGAAACTTCATGTGCATCATTATCCATCATTTTAATTCGAATAAGTCATTATTATCCTTTCATGAATTAAAATGGAAATATTTGGAAGGAATCTTTTAATGAGCAATAATAATATTATTTGGTTATTTTCATTTACTCTCAAATTAAAAATAAATAAATAAACTCTTATAAATTGGGATTGAGGAATGCATCTAGAAATGTCTTCTTTGGTTTTCTTTTTTTCCTTTGTTTTTTTTGGAGAAAATTCATTGTTGTAGGCATACTCCATTGAAGAAAAGAGGTTGAAGATTTGGTTAAGGCAATGAAAGGCTGAAGCATGGTTCAACA
Source organism: Sequoia sempervirens (assembly GCA_007258455.2). Taxonomy (NCBI): domain Eukaryota; kingdom Viridiplantae; phylum Streptophyta; class Pinopsida; order Cupressales; family Cupressaceae; genus Sequoia; species Sequoia sempervirens. The sequence continues at coordinate 279,020,138 of VDFB02058242.1, read as the reverse complement.
AAGAGGGATTTGGGTTGTTACAATTATTAGACTATAACATTTTCAAATGGCATATGCTTAATAAGCATATAATATATAAGGTTTTATATCCTTATATTAGAACAATATATAAATGTTATAAGGACCTATGACCCCTAATAACATTATGTTCTAACAAGATTCCTTTAAGTTAATATTCTTATGAGGATTTAATGAGGAATGTTTGGATTCTCTAGACCTAATGGGGGCAGGAGGTATATCTCAAGTTCCATGGGAGGATGTATGTCAACTTTGTAGGAACTATTCATATTCCACAATGAAGAAGACACGTTGTTTGTGAAGAATTTCCACCAAAACAACAATAGGTGTCTTGCGAATGGATTTTACCAACCTAATAAAAGACATGAAGCAAGATATAATCAACCACATGATGACTTGAATTGACACCTTGCAATCCAGAAAGAAACAAGATAATACAAAAGTAGCTTTAACATAATACATTGTCGCTCAAAGAAAGGGGATTGCAAGTTCAAAAGGGTGGAAAGTATAGAAGACAAATATGAGTGAGAAGAGTTCAAGGCACTGGAAGATGAGGATATCCAAATATTTTATGTGGTATAAAGGAAACAATAGAATCAACGACAAGGTACCCCTCCAGATCCATTGTCTTATAATTCTCCTTTCTCGAATTATTTTGAAAACAACTCTCCATGGTACAATCAAACACCTCTAGCATGGCCAACTTATAGGCCACCTAGATGGAGACACCCTAAGGAACCTGACCACAAAAATAATACCAATTACAAGGCCAAAACCAACATTGGTTATCCCACCAATCTTCATACCAACAACAAAAATGACAAGGGAGCCAACATTGGCCTAATCCCAATATAAGGTACCTACAAAAATCACTGGTATTGCTTGTGCAACCAACATTTTTTCTAAATCAAACTAATCCTACTCCTAATCCACCAAGATCCATGCAACTACTAGCTCAACCTACACCCTATCCTAATAGTAAACTTGTCTAGCAAACTTACTCTAATGACACTATTTAGTATCCTACCTATGTCATTTAGATCAACAACATGCAACTCCCTTCAGGAAGAACACTAACCATTTCTACTTCACTATTGATAATGGAAATTCTCTCTAAGGAATCTTCCAACAATACTAACCCACAACCATATCATCCAAGTAACCACCTTGAATAAGAGGAATTCATCAATAAGGAACCTCCATTCCTAAAAATATTGAATATGAAGAAGCATGATCCTGAACTTGAATTTGACTTTATTGTGCAATTGAAAATTTTCTATGCAAAAATTATCTTGTTTCAATCCATAAAATATATTTCGATTTACAACAAAATAATATGGGAATTTTTCTTAAAGAAACCAAGAAGAAAAAGAAAAGATCCTCAAACTATCCATGTTATGGGACAACTGGAAGATATCATGTTAGGGACTGCAAAAGGGTGGTGAGTATAAAAGAAAAATATGAGTGAGAAGGTTCAAGGCATCAAAAGATGATCATGACCAAGTATTTTATGTGGCACAAAGGAAACCATGGAATCAACGGCAAGGCACCTCTCTAGATCCATTTTCTTATAATTCTCCTTTCTCAAATTATTTTACAAATAACTCTCTATGGTACAATCAACCACCTCTAGCATGGCCAAATTATGGACCACTTGGATGGATACACCTCTAAAGAACCTTGTAATAACAGTACCAATTATAAGGCCAAAACAAACATTAACTATCCCCCCAATCTTCATAACAACAACAAAAATAGTAGGGGATCCAACATTGGCCTAATCCTAATATAGGGTACTTGTTGCAACAACAATTCATATTTCCTACAAAACCATTTTTTTCTAAATCCTTCTAATATTACTCCTAATCCATGAAGATCCATGCAAATATTGGCCTAGACTACACCCAATCCTAATAGAAAACTTGTCTAGTAGGCTTACTCTAATGGCATTATTTAGTATCCTACATATATCATTGAGATTAACAATGTGTAGCTCCATTCAGGGAGAACACTACTAGTTTCTACTTCACCAATGATCATGGAAATTCCCTCAAAGGAATCTTCCAACAATGCTAACCCACAACCAAATCATCCAAGTAAGCTCTGAACAAGAGGAAGTCATCAATAAGGAACTTCCATTCCTAGAAAGACTAAATATCAAGAATCATGATCCTAAACTTGAATTTGACTTTCTTGGGCAATTGAAAAATATCTGTGTGAAAATCAAATCTTGTTTCAAGCCATAAAATATGTTCCAATATACAACAAAATAATAGGAGAATTATGTTTAAAAAACTAGGTAGAAAAATAAAATTTCCCTAAACTTTCCATGTTATGGGACAACTAGCAGATATCATGTTAGGAAAAGTGGTTGTTGCAAAATACATAGACCCCAGTAGCCCAATCGCAAATGTGTCTATTAATGGAATTTTGATACACAATACCTTGATTGAATTAGGCATCACCATTAATGTTATGAATAGAGAGACCATGGAAAAAAATCAATTAGCTGACCTTTAACCTACCCCTATTGTACTCCAATTAGTAAACAATTCAACTATTAAACTTGAGGGTGTCATTGAATATCTAGTCATTACACTAGATTCATGGGAGTACCCTACATATTTCATGTTTCTTCAACCAAAGACCAACCTAGGACGATACCCTCTCATCTTAGATCATCCATGGTTGGTAATTGAAATGTTTTTATTGGATGTAGGTATGGAGATATGATCATTTCTAATGGGAATGTGAAAAAGAAATTAGTTTTGCATCCACCTGCACAACCCTTTATTGAGGTAGATCAACCAAATTGGTTAGACCTTGGGGATAATGATTTGAATTCCTTGAAAACACTAATGATATTTGAGAAGAGCCCCATGCTTGAATTGCACTATGAGGAATTATACTCTCTAATATTATGCAAAATAATTATGCAAGAGACCTGCAATAAACTCTTGTTTAGTATGCTTATCTTGCCCACTACATAGTTTTCTTCCTACAATTTCTTTCATTAAATACATTTCATTTTAACAAATGTTTTATGAGCTACTACCTCATTATTGTGATCTTATTATGTCATGTGTATATGTTGTCTTCATGACAACCTCAACTAAGCAGGTTGAAATAACATTTTCTTGGGACTGCCATGAAATGAAATATCTAGACCTTAATTTGTGTACTCATCTACAATACATTAAAGAGGATTGTAGACCAATCAGAGAACCTGGGAGAAGAATGAATCTTGTTGTATGGGAAATTATAAAAGTTAAAATTATAGAAGATTTTGGATGCTAGTTTTATCTACCCTATATTCGACAATCAGTGGGTCTCACATCTTGTGATCTAGTTCCTAAAAAGGGTTGGAAATGGTGAGTTTGTGTGGATTACAGAGAGCTTAATTCAACCACTTGAAAGGAACATTTTCCTTTTCCTTTCATCGATCAAGTGTTATATTCTCTAGCTAGGAAGAAATACTTCTACTTTTTTGATGGATTGAGTGGTTACAACCAGACAATAATTACATCAAAATATCAAGATAAGACAACATTCACCTATCCATGGGGAACCTATTCTTAATTAGTACTTACGTTTGAACTTTGTAATGCCTTTGCTACATTCTAGAGGACTTTCAAAATCATCTTTTCAAATCTCACTCATGATTGTATGGAAGTGTATATGGACGATTTTACTATATATAGTGATACTTATGATGAAGCATTAAAAATATTGAGAAATTATTTCAGTGTTGTCAAGACCATAATCTCTCCCTTAACAATGAAAAGTGCTATATGATGATGGAAGAAGGAACAATATTGGGACATTATATTTCACAACATGGTATCCAAGTTGACCCAAATAAAATTGAGGTGATAAAAAAATTTCTAGTTCCACAAAATTAAAGGACGTTAGAAGTTTTTTAGTCCATGCAAGATATTATAGAAGGTTAATCAAGGATTTTAGTAAAATCATAGCTTGTCAAGAGGCTTTCCAAGATCTTAAGGACTCCTTGACAAAGGCACTAGTACTATGAGGACTCAATTGGAGAATACCATTCTATATATACATACTAATACCTCTAATTTAGTTGTTGGAGTAGCCCTGGGCCAAAAAGGAGTAGCAAAATATGTAATTTATTATGTTAATATGAATCTTCAAGCTATTGAATTGAACTATACTCATACTAAAATAGAAGTGCTAGCTATGATTTATGCTTTCAATAAATTTTGGCATTATATTATAATATATCTATTTTTTATGCACAATGATCATGTAGCGATCAAATATCTAATGAATAAGCCAATTGTTAGTAGAAGGCTAGTCATATGGTTATTTTTGCTACATGAGTTTGATATCATAATAGTGGATAAACCAAGGAAGGAAAAATATTGGTGTGGATTTTCTTTCCAGATTGACAACACCAACACCTGACTCCATTATATATGTTTCTTTTCTTGATGAGCATTTTTTACATTAACAATGCAAACCCCCTGGTATGCCGATATTGTTAACTATCTTGTTTCAAGGAAACTACCCCCTCATTTTTCACCTAGAGAAAAATTTCACTTGGTTGAAAGAAGCTTTCAATTTTCTTCTAACTCACCATTCAAGAATGCAGACTTCACATCCATCTAATACACCTTGAAGTCTTTGTGTGCTACAAAAGCCAAAAACATTCTAATGGCTTCCATTCTTGCTATCAAAGCAAAAGTATCGTCAAAATCTATTCCTTCCACTTGTGAGTAGCCCTTACACACAAGTCTAGCCTTATTTTTAATAACCTTTCCATCCTCATTCAGTTTTTTCTTTAAAACCCATTTAGTTCCTATCACATTCTTGTTTGCTAGTCTTGGGAGAAATTCCCAAGTCTGATTCTTCTCGATTTGTCTCAACTCTTCTTCCATAACTTTGATCCAGTTCTCATCCTTGCATACTTCAGCTACTATTTTAGGTTCTACTTTTGAAAGTAAACAAAAAATTACCTATTCCTTTGTCATATCAGCTTTTCTCCTTATCAACACACCTTTGCTCTTATCTCCAATGATCTTATCTTTAGAATGATTCTTTTGCACATACTTAGGAGTCTTAGGGATCCTTTTCAAAGCTTCTTCTTCAATTGTCATCTCTTTTTATTTCTCTTCATATTTTTCTTCTTCACTGCAAGAGGGTTCATTAGATTCATATCATTCTATCAAAACAAAACTTTGATGTGGTTCTTCATCCACTTTGACACTTTCACTTTCAACAATCTTCTTCAGCCTTTTGTTATAGAATCTTTTATGCCTTGATTTTACTAGAGTATCCAAGGAAGATACCTTCATTAGATCTTGCATCAAAATTTTCCAAGTTTTCTTCATCTCTTCCGATATAGAATTTTCTTCCAAAGACTAAAATATTTCATAGTAGGAGGTTTTCCATACCATACTCATAAGTAGTCTTTAAACCGTTCACTCTTGCTTTTTCTTTGCTAAGAATGTATACTGAAGTATGGATTGTTTCTCTCCAATAGACATCTAGTAGATTTTATTCCTTTGTCATGGTTCTTGTTACTTCCTGAACAACCATGTTCTTTCTCTCCACAACTCCATTCTATTAAGGAGTCCTAGGAGTTGATAGCCATCTCTTTATTCCGTGGTCTTCACAAAAATTGTCAAAATTATTGGAGGTGAATTCACCACCTCTATTAGACCTCAAGCACTTGATTTTCAAATTCATTTCATTCTCAACCATAGATATAAATGCTTTAAACTTATCTAGATCTTCTAATTTTATTTGAGAAATGTTACCTGTCATTCTAGAATAATCATCGATTAATAACATGAAATACCTATCACCTTGAGAGATTCATATTCAGGTGGATCCACATAGGTCTATATGCACCAACTCCAAAGGTCCTATGGTAGAATATTCTTTAGTTCTGAACGTCTTCTTTGTTTTCTTTCCAAACTGACACTCTTTGCATATTGCATTGATAGGCGTTGTAATATTTGGCAGATCTCTAATAGCATCAATAGAACTAATCTTCACTAGGCTATCAGAGTTAATGTGACCCATTCTTCTATGCCATAGCCAAATTTCATTGATTTGTGATATAAAGCACTTAACAGCACCATCTTTAAGCTAATAAACATTTCCTTTTGTCTTTGTTCTTGTAGCAACCAAAGTTATAGAGCTTTCTTTTCTAATTTCATAGCCATCATCTTGAAACAACAAATTGTATCCTCTGCTACACATTTTTCCTACACTAAGAAGATTATTCCGAAGACACTTGACATAAAGAACACCACCTTTTTTGTGCTTGCCATCAAAACTAATTGAACCTTTTCCACAGATCTTAGCAGATGTATCATCACAAACTAAACAAGATCACCATCATATGTTTAAAAAATTTACTCTTGTCATCTACCATATGATTTGAGCATCCACTATCAATTATCCAGTAGTTACTCTCCTCTCTTGCATGAAAAGAAATCACCATACTTCCTTCAATATTGTGACCTATTTCCAAAACACTTTCCTTTACACATCTACAAGATTGGTAGAATGAGTTCCCACATTTAGAGCCATGAACAAGAATTCATCACTATCCTCATCAAGATAGTTTGATTCCTCATCATTAAATGCACTAGTCTTTTTCAACATAATAACTTTTCTCGATAGATTTACCTTTATGATTCTTATGTTTGTCATTTGTAACTTTTATTGGGCATTTAGAAGTATAATGACCTATCTTTCCAAAATTGAAACACTTAAAGGGTAACTTACTTCTATAGTTGTATGTGCCCTTTTTCAATCTCCTTACAAAATTTGCTTCTACCTCATCAAGATCATCAAGATCTGATTCATCATCCTTCTCTACCTTACTGAATTTTAAGGTAGTTTATTTCTTTGTAGCATCTTGACCAAACTCTCTCAATTCATAAAAAATTAAAGCACCAAACATCCAATCTCTAGAATATTGATCTAAATTCTAAGCTTCCTCAACAGCAAAAACTTTAGAACTATAAGTTTTAGGAAGAGTTCTCAATACCTTTTTTACAACTTCAATTTCTTCCAGCTTACCACCAAGACCATTAATGGCATTAAAAACTTCATACACTCTAAGCATGTAGGTTGTAATGTCTTCATCTTCTGACATCCTTTGGTTTTCAAATTTGGCTTTGAAATTTTGTATCTTTGCTTGCTTAACCTTGTCATCTCCTTCATAAATTCTCTACAACTTCACCCAAACCTCTTTAGTAGTTTTGAGACTTATCACTTTCCCAAGTTTAGAATAAAAAAAACCACTCAGTATAGCATTTCTTACTTTACCATTATTCTCATAATACTTGACCTCATCGTCACTTGTTAGACCATTAGCAAGCATAATATATCTAATTTCAACTGACTACCAGACACCAAACCCTAGAGAGACAAGAAAGGATTCCATCCTAGATTTCCAATAAGCATAATTCGTTCCATCGAACATAGGAGCTTTAACACCCTTCTTGTGTGCCATTGGGTCTACCTCAAGTGGTTAAGCTTCTTCCAATGAACCACAACTCTAATACCAATCGTTAGATATAAGACAACTGAGAGGGGGGGTGAATCAGTTGTACATTAAAATCGTCAAACCCTCATAAATCCTTAAACCATTATTAACTTTTAGATCCTTATTGTGCATCAATAGAAAGTAAACATTTGAAACATCAACACAACACCAAACACAAGAGAACACCAAATTTATGTGGAAAACCATAATCAAGGAAAAACCATGGTGGGGATTAGCTCACATATATATGAATAGAAACAACGAATACAATAGGCTAACTGCCCAAAAGAGAAGAAGGGCTCTATGTCAAGGGATCACTGCCTAAAGGACTCATTGTCCAAAAGAAAGAAGAATAGAAGAATACTATTATAGAGAGATTCACTATCTCAGATCAACAGGAAAAATCCACCACTGCAACTCTGCACCATCTACAACCTTTGAATCACTGCCTCCAACAACTTCAAGAACACTAAAAATGTAGACACCTTCTACTCACTGCATTTGGTATCCTTAGGCATTCAATCTCACACTCAGATCACCACACTTTATCACATTCACATCTTTCACACTTCACAACACACCACACAACATATCCAACAATAACCTTGCTTATATATGCTTCATGACCTCAAACAATCTTGTTTAGGTTGGCCTCAATGAAATGTATGCACCTGAAACATGCAACTAACAAATAGGTCGACACCAAACACTTTCACGGTGGAAAGAAGTGAAGGAAGATTGCACCGACGGTTAACTAGGACCAAAATCTACACCGAAATGCAACACCATGCTTCCACAATGCATGAAGCACATACACAAGTAATGCTAACATGTCAGGTCGACCAAACCTGTCTTAAAACTACTAAACATTCAATTCACTCTTTTCCAAGTCCTACAAAACACAAAGAAAAATCACACAACATTCCAAAATATTACAACATCATCAAAATATTCTATAGCATTGCCGCAACCACCTGAAATTGAGAACACTATCATCTTGTGCAACCAACAACACTGCCACAAGCATCCAACTTACTATCCAACCTTGCAGAACACTTGAAAACACAAAAATCCAAGGGAAGCTAGGTACATACAATATTAGCATGTTCCCAAATCTACAAGACAAGAAACCACAACACGAAGAGATGTGGAGAAATCTCTCCCAAACAATATTCTTCACAAGAAACACACTATCAAACACAATTTCCACTGCCGAACGATCCAGAACCCAAAACTCTAGATATAGCACCTCTAAACACCTTTGATCAACACGTCCAAACTGCACAAGCATATCTTCAACCAAGAATAAATGTTGAGCATAACACTGAACACACCTTTGTCACACTTCACACTCTTTTATTCAAATTTTCTCAAAAGCACTTGGAAACCAAGTAAACCAGTTGCATCAACAACACCAAAAACACCTTCTTAACATATCTACAACACCTGCCACATCTTCTCAATACCACAAACACTTCTCAACATGACCACACTAGACGTTGACATCAAATCACAACACTAATGCCAACATAGTGCAACAATCTCCAACAATCTCCCTAACCATATTGGAGGTTGACATCAATGTGACATCAAACCACAACACATCCACACCTGGGGTTGACATAAATGACAACACAAGCAATCTCCAACACAATCTATATTTTTTAGTGTAATTAAAAAGAACAATCCAACCCTAATCATTGGACAAACTTCACACTTCTACTATAGTATGTAGTTTGTAGTGTAACTACAACATATATGCCAACTCTGAACATTGGTTTGCAACATGTTGTAAAAAAGGGAAAAAAAAATTAGCTAAAAGGTTTCCACTTTTATAAATAAATTCAAACTTTACTTTAAATGAAATAAGGTCCTATTTTTACTTACAAGAACATATTTTTTTTGTAGTGGAATATAGAAAAGAAATAACCAAGAATGTAAATGAAACATTATTTCTACTACTTGAATATCAAAAGAAAATAGAAAATTCTATGCTAACAAGATATATAAAAAATCATTTTTAATTTATTCCAAAAAAATAGAAGGTAGATATAGAAATGGTCTTGACACCAAAAACTAGCTCACTTCCCAAGACACCAATGCATCACATAGATGTATGTGCATCGTGTTGTCATATGTATGCTAGTCATAGTAGAAAGTTCTAGAATGTGTGGCTTAACTCTAGGCTTGGTCTAACTTGGAAATATAGAGAAATGAAGAAAAAAAAAAAGGATGTTTAGGGGTTTTCCTTAATCAAACCTTGTTTAAATATTTTGATCTCCATGAATAGCCAAGATAAAATATTGATAAAATGTGTGATTTTTAAACATAAGTGCATTAAGGGATAGAAAAGTAGTGACATAGAGATATATATGATAATGGCATCAGCCTTGGTCTATGGAGAAAAACACCATTTCAAATAAATAATAACAAAGAGAGATTTTATTTTTACCATAAAAATATTTTCCAAAAAGTGAAGATAGAGCAATATAAATAAATAATAAGATAAAAGAACAATTTTGTATTGGCAATGGGAAAATTTTCCAATACATTTGAAAGATGAAGCAACTTTGTAAATTACTCTTAAGGGATTCAACTTGTTGGGATGAGCAAGAGAGTATCAAATAGAGTACCAAGAGAATGCCAAGAGAGAGTCAATAGCAAATTTGACAAATTTTCCCTAGAGAGAGGAGTGAAGTTTTTGATTAAGGTAAAATAGGTTTTAAAGGGACCCAAAAACCTTATAGAAAATGTAGGAATAAAGATATTTAAAAAAACATATCTACAACTAAACAAGTTTTATAGGGACCTAAAACCCAGAAGTTCAAAAAGATCTTAAACAAAAAAACTAGAGACCCAACAACAAACCAATAACAAAACAACTAGAAAAAAATAGCTAAATAGCTAGAAACAAACAATAAAACTACTATAAATCTTTGGGGGTATTAGCCGCTTCCAACTCCTGTTGATAGAAACTCTTATGGAGATCTACTAGGCTAAGAAGATAATTCTTCTCTTCTTGGAAATTTTTCTTCTTTCCCATTGTGCGCGTACTTGGTCCTTTTTGCTCTGAATAGCTTTGTATTCATTTGGTTTTGTGATCCTTCTTCGTCTTCTCAGCAACAATGGAGACATCAATAATTTGGTCTTCCTTGAGCTCCTTCAAATTCTCAATGAGGATGCAAATACCTTCCACGCTATTTTGTATAGTTCACTAGCTAATTTTGGTGAGCCTCTCTAGGTTTTGGTTAATCTACATCATTTTCTCTTCCAAACCCTTGACCCAGCTCTCATAGTCCTCTTTCATAAGATTGACTTCAGTAATAATAGCTTCCAACTCCAATTGAATCTCGTTTTCATCATCCTTCATATTCATAGAAGCCTTTGCTTCCCCTTTGGCATCAATTTTATTCTACAAAGATCTTATCTTTACATTTATCTGATTCAATTCCAAGAACCATTTAATTAGGAAAAACTGATCCACCACCCCATCCTTAGCTAACCCCAAAACACTATAAATTTCCTCTTTGTTAGTGTTCAATTGTGGGAAATCCTCAGAAAATTCATGAAGAGAAAATGTATGACCAACATTAGCACTATCAAGGGTAAGAATGGGGATTTTACCACTATAACCCACTTGCAAATTAGCCTTATCCTCCAAATTACCCTTACTTTTTCCACCTTTCATCCAAAGTTTAGAATTTTTTATTTTTTCTTCTCAGTTGAAGAGAAATGAATATCTTCATGAAGAAAGTCCCCAATATGTGACCCATTCGACCACAAAAATTGTGTTTGAGCCCTCTTCTTTTCCTTCTTACCCTTCTTCAAATTATCATCCTCAAACAGAGAGTTAGGCACCATTTCCACTTCATCTTCTTCATTCCACTCCTTATCCCCATCCAAACTAGACTCTGAACCCTCATCAGAAGAAACAATAAGAGCCTTAGGAGTACGCTTCACAAGGAGTTATTTAACCGCAGTGGGAGAGGGGAGGGATTTTAGATGTTCCATAATTAATAATATAAGACCTTCATGCAAAACAAGATGTTTTGCATTCTTCTTGTTTTCCTTTAGACCAGACTCTAGTGAAGCAAGAAGGTAAAAAGGAAAATAAATTAGATGCTTATGACATAAATGATTGAGGGGGATAAAATGGAAACCATACAGATGAGTGTACCTTCCGTCAAGGGTGAAATAGCACATGAGGACCTCTGCCACCTCCATCCAGATAGGCTTAATAGATAGGCAATCAAACCCTCTTGCATTATGTTTTAGTAGCTTCTTGCCTTTTGACCCCTTCAAGAATTGTTTCACCACACCTTCGGAGGCATTCCTTTCCCTGAAGAACTTTATACCCTGGGTGGAGAGACCCATGATTTTTGCTATAAGCTCCTCTATGATAATTAGATCCTTCCCATCAACCTTGAGGATTCGATTATTCCAGCCATTAACAAAGGCTCTAGTGATCTCAAGGTCATGATTGTGTAGCTTCTCAAGATAGGGAGTAACTCCTCCATCTTCAAGGATCTTCCAAACCATAGCCTTATTTTTTACATCCTCATTGTACAAGAACTCAATTTTGCTTCTATCCCCACCCATTTTAGCTCATCTAAGAAAGAGGGCAATGAAAATGGCCTTTCAACCTCACATAAAACTCTTTTGATAACTCACCAAAATACCCATAATCCTTTCAAAAAGAGAAAAATGCAAAAATTCCTTTTAAAATGGAAAGGCAACCAATTTTGTTTTCTTGGATGGGTGAGAGAGAGGCAATACTTTCTCAATCAGAAATTACAATTGGTATCAAGGGTAAGAGACATAGAAAGTACATTTTTTATTTATTTTGAGAATATTCGAGATGCCAACACATCACATGGACATCTACACATTGTGCTACCATCCAAAAGAATTGTATGAAAATTTTTCATGTGTATTCTTAATAAAAAAAATTACATTTTTCAAATGTGAGAAAAATATTTGATATAAAGAAATTATAAATATATTATTAAAATAGATACTAAAGAGAGCTCATAATGTAAAATTGTACAAGCACACAATTTTTTACATTACACAAGCAAGCTATGCTTTAACCTTAAGTTGTACTAAATTAACAAAATATTCATTTTTATAATTTATCGTCATGCAAATTTGAAACTTGGCCCAATTTAACATTGGAATTTTATGCATGTGATTTTACAAGGACTTAATAAATATAAATTTGAATTATTATATTATAAATACATAGAATCCTTAATCAAAACTAATTTTAACTATTTAATAGTTTTTTGGTTTAATTAATTGATAATTTTAGTTAAATAAATTTAATTATTTTTTCTTATTGAATACAGAGTGTGGAAAATTTTGATTGTGAACAAGGATAATAGTTCAAAGAAGATGATCTCTAGAGACTATAGAACACTTGGGGAATGTGCACTAGATTTTTGATGTGCATATACAATTAAAATTTTAACTATAATCTAATGAATAAATATAATGTGAAGGGATAGTCAATGTGACTCTTTACATTCTAATGTTTTTTTTTTCTTTTTATGAATTTTGAAGGGAATTAATATTGGTCTTCCACATCCATATATGCCTATATATTCTCATATGGAACTCATTATAAAGGGCTACAAATGTTGGAAACCCATGGAAACTCTATTATGAATACAATATACCAATTTTTGCTTTTTTTTGGGGGGTTTTCATGTTTTGATATTTTAAATCTAGATTTATTCTTTGTACATATAATTCTATGCATTTAATTTACTAAATGTCAATAGATTCCACATGTTTACACCATTAATACCTTGATGATGGTGAGGTGTTTTGTGTAGTCACAAGAACACATTCGTGCATGCTAAAATTCCACAATAGTTAATCACATGATTTGTAGTTTGTTTGAAGCTCACACCATATTGAATTTAAATTAAGAATAACAAGTTTTATGGATATTGGTTTTGAGTTGAATCTATCTATTTATAAGATAATGTGTAGGAGGATCAAAGATAAATTTGGATTTGTTTTTGTTTTCTCTTTAACCATTTATCTTTCCCCTTCCTTTTTGTTATTTTTATATGAATGTTAGCTTAGGGATTTAATGATAAATTTAAATCACAAAAGGCATAAACTTGAAAATATGTTGTGACTTCAAAATGATGAAATCTTGTACATTTTTTATGTATAAACTGTTGCCTTAAAAAATATTTTGTAATTCTAAAAAATTAGAATGAATTTTGTAAATGAACTTTCATATTCTAACTTGTAAAATTATAATTTTGGAATATTGGTTGGTTATTTTAAATGTAATTTTTATGCTTATAATATTAAAAAAATATAAATTGAAGACTATTAACAAATTTAAAAGTGAATTAGAAGGTTTATGCTAACTAATGGTGGGTTATTTTGACTAAGTGAGCCTCTTCTTCACATCAATGATTCCTAATATTCATTATAGCACCTTGAATAGACTAGCCAAAGTGCTCTTTACTTGAGATATTTTGACAAACCTTATAATCAATTCATGAAGACTCTTGAGGCTAGCTACCATTCAAATAGGGAAACCTTTATTGCTCCAACCTACGGTGCTTCATGACTTCTAGGAAAGTTGGTGTATCAAATGCCATACTAATAGAAATGGAACTCAAAGGAGGGCCAATGATGGAATGTTAGGACAACGTTTTTTCTTGTTTTTGTCATTTAATTTTCCTTCTTTCATTGTTAACATTTATCATTTTCAAAAACTAAAAGTAGAAAATTTTAAAAAATCCACAAATTATAAAAAATTTAAAACACAAAAAGGTAATCATAAATAAATCCCTATTGTGTTGAAATTAAATAAAAAATTTATATCATATTATAATAAATTTAGGGTTTATTTCATCTTGATGGTAATTCCTATGTGTATTCATGGGGCTTCCTCAAATCTTGATAAATGCATGTAATTGGTTGCCTCTAATGTTGGGGAAAATGTAGTTGAGCACATCAAGATTTATAATTATTTTATGAAAAAAATTAGATTGATCATAAAGGTTTTTCTTGTTAGTTATTTTTTAACATGTTTCATGATGCATTATGTCAATGTTAAGATTTCTTTTCACAAAAATCCATACATTCATGGGTATATTATAAAATGCATTCTTGATAAAATTTGAGAAAGATATCGACCCTAAAAAATTCTTCTACAATTTGTAATAGTAAGGAGACAACTCAACGAGCCTATTGCTTAGTTTAATTAACAATTTTACCAAACACTACAAAAGGTAAGTATTATCTATAGGTCAAATCAAATAAATTTGTTAAATCCTTACTTGTGGGGATTAGATCCTTAATTTTCTATACTTGTAGGAGGTACATTGAGAGTAATCATGGTGGAAGCTACTTCCCAAATATATCTAACATTAGCCCACTTATGATATGACCTACAACATATGCAAAATCAAATCTACTATAAACCATCACATAATCCAATGCTATGTCAACCAAACATTCATAGGCATGGAATGCAACTGCGTCAAACATGTATTCACCCTCATTCAATTTTGATGCCTTGAGAACTTCAACAAGGAAACCGACAAAGTTTCTATGCTTTTCATTTGAAACTAAGATAAAAAAATTATCAAAATAATTTTCTTCCAATTATTCTACATGAAAGTGAAAGAGTAAATCCACTTGAATCTAATGATAACTTTGATAGAGAAATCACCAAACCTATAAAAAAAATGAAATTACATAACAAACTACTAAAAATATGGATATCAACATAATGTTCCAACAAGGTGGATTAAAAAGCACATGTATATCAAATATTGGGCAAGACAGTATTGTGAAGGCACATAAGGAAGATACTGATGATATGCTAGAAATTGTAATTGAAAACATTCCAACAAATGACAATTAAGTCATTAGCACATTGGTTATATAGCCCAATTATGCCAACCATACATGAAAAGTTTTGAATTAGATATTCCAAAGGTGATTGAGAAATTAAGTCATGATATTTGAGTCCTTAGATTTCTAAGAAATTTTGAATAAATAAGCTTATAGGACTAGGTTTTCCTAAATAACACAATAGGGCATGGAGAAGTTACATGTCTAAAAGTAATCACAATGTTAGATATATATCTCAAGGAAATGATGAATACTAGGACTGGAAAGGAAGGAGAGAAAATAAATTTATAATTTGAGAGACAAGGAAGAGATATTATTCAATCAAGTGAAGAAGTTGATGAACATGTTTCAACCAACAATGTAGAAGAAAATAATGAGCTCTAATATTCATCTAATTTGGTAGATAACCCAATGGTACTGAAAATTGAAGAAGTAAAAATTGGTGATGTTGATGCACTCAAGAATCTATATGAAAATGAAAGTATAATAAATGATTCTAAGGTATGTGATGATCAGTTTCATGATAATGTTATAAATTTGGAAGAAAATGAGAGAAATGCTTATGAACACCCAAATTTACTTCAAGTGTAAATATTTGATGATATATTGATCAAATATTTAAGTACAAGAATTTATATAAATCGAGAGTCATGTTCTCCCAATAATGAAGAAGAAAATGATGGTATTACTAATTTTTTGGTACATGCGTAGAAAGATTCCATAAATCTAATGAGCCAATCATTACTAATTTTCTTTATTTAGATATGATTACAAATGTGAAAGATAATAATTACATAAAATCACAAATTCAAGAAGCTAATTACTCTAAGATGATATTAATTTATCATTATTTGGCCTTAATATTTTTTACAACCCCGAGCTTGTCAATGAGTAAAGAAATGACACGTCTAACAAATCTAATTTGAATGATCCTTCCCTAATGAAATTCTCAAAGGTGTTGGCATGTGAAGAGAAATTTAAAGCACATTTTAAAAAAAATAATAATAATTTTAAGTGGAGAAAAGAGGTCATCACATATCTTAGCTTGAAGGCCTTTTGGCAAGTCAAAATTTTGATGCATTGGATGACGTGGAGTTTGGAGTCTTTAAAATGACTAAGTTCAGCAATAGAAATTTCATTTGTTGACTGGGATAAAGTCATCGCCTAAGATCATTTTAAATAACCCCTTTGCAATTGTTAAAAATTTCAAACATGGAGAAAAATGATCTACACAAATAAAAAATGAAATACAAAATGCAAATGGGCAAGTGAAAAATGAATTGGTAATAGGAAAAATATAGGAGGAAAGTGGTTTCTTGCAACATCTTTAACAAAATGTCAAATTAGTTGTAGATGAAGCAGGGGAGTTCCGGAAGTCAAAATATGTGACTTAAATGATTTTTTTTACTACCAATCAAGTGGGAAAGGCTCTTAAGGGTAATTTTATCTAATTTGTAAAATAATTTTTCACACAAGTGAAAATTATGCATGGGAATAGCAAACAAAGATATGCAAATTATTTTCAGTTTGCAAATAGGGATAAACATTGAGGGAAATTAAAAGATGCAATGACATATTCTCTTGTGCCGGTTAAAAATCAAGGGGCAAATCTTTTGCTAAATGTCACATTCAAATTCAATTTGGGTTTTCTCCTTCTCAAATGTAGTCTTCTGTCATTTGTAAAGGGTCTAGAAAATGAGGAAATCTCTATAAATGGGAGATCATTGTAGGTTTGTTATTGGATGAAGGTTTGTTATTGTAAGTCATCACATGAAAAATTTATTGTATCTTTAATTGTAGCATGTATGAATACATACTGCAATGTAATTATCTCCAACTTTGAAATGTAATGCTCTTTAAATGAAATAATCAAGGATTGCATGGATTTTTTTATTGCATATTTGTTGCAATGAGTAATTTTTTTCTATTCAGGGGATAGAGTAGATGCTTTCGTGAAAATAATGGGAGTGTTATAGTTTCAAATAGATTTTTAAATATAATTTCATTGCAATATTTTGGAGGTCATGTTATCATAAGGTGATAATACATCAATTGAACATCAAGATATATTTAAACATTGTGATATAAATGCATAACATATGATTATGTAGCCCATGATAGGCACCAGCCAATATTTTGCAGTTCCCACTTCTAGAATCTTTAAAAAATTGATAGATCTAAAGTCATTCTATAATTTATTTCTAATTATTCCATACTT
This sequence comes from Sequoia sempervirens, assembly GCA_007258455.2. Classification (NCBI taxonomy): domain Eukaryota; kingdom Viridiplantae; phylum Streptophyta; class Pinopsida; order Cupressales; family Cupressaceae; genus Sequoia; species Sequoia sempervirens. The sequence continues at coordinate 279,002,481 of VDFB02058242.1, read as the reverse complement.
CATACTAGAGTCTTAAAGATAATAAAGAATGAGTTATTTATGTATGCAATTGTATGAATCCTTATCCATATGTATGAATTTTTGCATCTGCTAGGTACTATGATGTAACTCTGTCATGTATCTTCATTTAGTAGCACAAAAGGGGAACCCACCTAGGTCTTGTAGAACCTAAAGTGCAAGGGAGAAACCTATCTCCCATTTGCTGGCCAAATCTCTCAATGTTTCCAAGAATAAGACCTGATAAAAAAATTTAGGATTCACTAAAGCACAAATTTGAAAACCAACAACCATTATGATTAAAGTTTATTCTAAACCCTCTCTCATTTATCACTCATCTTGTTTTCTTTATTTTGTTGGTAATAATTTTTTTTTTAAATTAATATTTCACCTACCACCAAAATTAAATAGTTGATCAAGAAAGTTTATGTTTATATAGTAGAAAGAATAAAACCAAACCTCCTTATTTTTTTCAAAATTATGGGGATTCAACTAAAAGAACATGCCTGTAGCCATAGAATGAGGAAGGTGAGATTCCTTGAATATTATTCCTTTTTTAAGATAATATCAAGTATGAGTCAAGATGTCAAAACTTCCTTTTTTGAATTTAAATACAAACCAATAGTTTATGGGACTGCAACCATGAAGATTTTATTTCTTGATAATGTTATAAATGGGGAAATGGAATCTTTGCTATATGTCGATCAAGGATACTAGCATGAGCCAATTACGCTTGATCCAAGAAGAATTGAAGCATAACATAGCCACTAATACTCAATCTTAAACAATATCATTCAAATGAAAGTTAAGCTAAACATTTATTGAAACTAAACATTATGAACTGTGAAAACATTTAAAATGTCTATTCTAACCCATTTGAAACTTATCCCATTTTGGAATTGGTGTCATGTTGATGTGGAACAACGACCCTTTCCCAATCCCGTGATCAGTGAACTTGTTCCAATCAATTCTATTAAAGAGAATCAATGAAATTGTTGTGATATGTGGATGAAAACATGGTGTAAGCTAAATTAACATGATTTTGTGCTAAAAATGATCTAAGTATGCAATTGTTAAGCTAATCTAAGTAGATTCTAAGCTAAAATATTCAAACCCTAATTTATAAACAAGCTAAGATGGATGCATGGAAGCCATTAATGGAAGCTTAAAACTAATATGCAACTAAAAATGAGCTAAAATATGCTAAATGTGAGTAAAGTATGAGTGTGAGTATGAGTGAATTCAATAGCATAAATTGTTTGCAATTGAAAGATCAATCCATTTGTCTCCAAATAGTGTTCTATTTATAGGAAAGCAAATGAGAGATGAAGGGTTGAGATCAAAAATATCAATCAACAGTCAAGGATGGAGGAAAGAAGAGGCATGGATCATGGATTCTCATCAATGGGTGAGAATGCAAGATGAGATTTAATCAAGGGTTCTCATTCCTTCCAAACAAACACACTTTTGACCTATTTAAGAGGTCAACAGTTAACTTGCTCAAGAGGTTTCAAGTTAGCTTGCACATGAAGCTTTGTGAGAATATTCCCTTTCTTAAATGATTGGAGGAGAAAGAATATTCTTTGGAATATTCATGGGTGAGAGAAAAGGATATTTAGTTAATTAAAACTAAATTAAATTGTGCAAAGGAGGAATATCCTTTGCAAGTGGGAGGAATTAGATTAGTTAAATAATTGTTAATTAAACAAGGTTTAATCATACAATTAGGGGATTTAGAAGAATTTAAAGTGATATTCATTAAATTAAATGATTTAATGAATGGGGAAAGATGAAATGACATTTAATTAAATAACTTAGGGTTATTTAATTAAATAAGAAGACTTAGGAAATTAAATTAAATAGTTTAATTTATTTAATTCAATGAGGTGAAATGCTAGAGTGAAAGGGGGTGAATTAACCTAATTTGATGAATTAGGTTAATAGACGAAAATGATGCAATTAATTAAATAGCTAGGCTAATTTAATCAATTAAGCAAAAAGATGATGGGTTTGAGAGGAAATGATGTTAGTATACTTGATTCGAGTGTATGATATCATTCAAAACATTTTTCAGTGTCTACATTTTCCCCCTCTTTGAAGCGAGGTACTCACTACTTCAGTTCAAAGACTAATTGTCTTCGAATAAAAATTGTTGTTTAAATAAAAAAAAAAAAAATCTTATTTTTTAGATGCCCCAGTGGAAGGATAAAGTTGATTCCTTGCCCCCTTGAGAAATCGTGCAAAAAATTTGAATTTTAGGTTGATTTCTCGATAAAGGTGAAAAGTTGCCCAAGGGATCTAGAAAGGCTCCGTGATGCAAGAATTATGCCAAAAATACAAAAAAGATGCAAAATAAGCTCTATTTTGGCAAAATTGGTGAAAATAATGATAAACCCTAGCTTGAAGGTTAAATTAGGGAAAAAAACCCTAATTTTCTAGCATAAATAGGGCAAGAAGGGTCACTTTCAATTCACTTGTGCATTCACACCTTAAGGAATTCTCACAATTTGAGCTCTAGCCCTCTGACGAAATGGCACAACGAGAGCTCCCACGACAGATTTCCAACTGGGTTCAAGAGTACCAGCGGATTCTAGGCTCAGGACCACTGGTATGTAACTCAAAACTTGATTTGGAATTTGACTTTTTGATGCATTTATTGCACTTTAGAATTTAAACTTTGGCGGTGTCACTATATAGCAATGCCCATTTGAGAATCGGCGACGCTTAAATGATTTTTTGCGACAAATATGCATATTGCGACGCAGTTCACAATTTAGAATTAGGGTTTCCAATTTTAAATTGCGACACATATGTATATGGCAATGCACAATTTGATTTGAAAATTAGGGTTAGGGTTTCCAAAATTTAAATCATGATGCATATGTTTATGGTGATGCGATTTGCGATTTGCAATTTGAAATTCCATCAAGCATCGCAATTTGGAATTTGAAATATAGCAAAGCTATTGTGATTTTGGAGCTGAAAATTCAAAACTGAGTCAAGTTTTTTCAAATTTTGATGTCACACACTTTGTGGGTGCAGGAGGTCATTCCACCCTTGATGTCATGTGAGCATCAACCCATAGTTTTGGAGAGACTGGGTGATTTACCCAAGTCGCGCCAGGAGCACCTGGGAGAGATCGGCTTATGGTACATTGCATACATGCATGTCGTTCGTACACATCTAGCTATGATGATTGCACTGTTCGAGAGATGGCACAGTGAGACTTCATCATTTCACCTTCCCACTGGCAAGGCGATGGTGATATTAGAGGATGTATAGTGGATTCTACATTTATCGATACATGGAGAGTGTGTGATTTATGATGTTTACCTTGGATACAACGCCTATCACGAGGTGATGGAGATGGAGGCCATTGTTCTAGTTACCTCATAGATTGACCTCGAGGCATATAGAGGTTGCGTGCCCACATTCTAATTGATTATTGCAACCATCATTTTAGGTTTGGTCACTTCCAACCGACAAAGAAGAGGGTTTTGCCCAGGATGGGGCTTAGCATGGAACAGGATGCTCCATAGGAGGACATTATTTGCATGGGATCTGGTGACGCTGGCCTCATTGTATCATGATATGCATGACTTTGTCTACTGTGATAGTAGAGCTATTGGCACAGGGGCGACCCTGCTTCACATTTAGGCTTGGGAGCATATTATTGTGCTTTGATCGATCATGCAGATGGTCGATGTTGAGCCAAATGATCTTGTGGTTTGGCAGTATAGAGGCGCCATCACCCTACGGCACATTGGGAAAATGGACTCCCGTATTGGCAGCGGGTACTTGATGATATGACAGTGTTTAGATGGAAACCCTCGCTACAAATGCCAACATGGTACGATGATGTGCAACAGTTCTTCTTCACCAAATAGACTTGGTACATCCAAGGTTAGGAGCACACCATCATAGAGAGATATCTGCTAGACAAGGTGGTACAACAGTTTGGCGAGCAGCAGGATAGGCCAGATGATGCCCTATAGAGCTAATTTTGCGAGGTCAGCTCGAGAGGTTCCCACATGGGAACCCACTATCCCAACTCTAGAGGTGGTTGATGGTTTATGATAGTTGGTGGCACAGCCATAGGCATACGACCAAGGCCAGGCAGTCACACATATGATGCCTACTTATGATGCATGGTTTACACCCCCTCGCAAGCTAATAGATCCAACAGGTGCTCCTCCAGAAGGGAGACCTAGAGGGAGGGGAGTAGGCAAGGGCAGAGGTAGGGTTCAGGATGGCCAAGATGGCCATGATGCGCAGATTTTGGGGGCACCACCAGTTGGACAATAGCCTCCACAACAACCTGCCATTCAGTAGCATCCAGTGCAGCAACAAGAAAGACAGTAGTAGGTTGTGCAACCACCACCGCCAAGGTCGGATCCCTAAGATGTACATATTTAGTAGTTATAGCAGCAGGTGCAGGTTCTCAAAGGTGAGCGGGATCAGGCCTGCCAACAAATTTTAGCGATCACTATTGAGTGAGACCAGGCCAAACAACAAGTTGTGGCTATGACGCTAGAGAGAGACCACGCAAGGCAATAGGTGCAGACTGTGACTACTGATAGAGATCAGGAGATTGGTCGCCGCCAACAGTTAGAGGCGATGCAAGTGGCCACACAGGGAAAGACCGTATCCGCCAAGTTGTACAAAGAGGTTGTGACTGAGACAACCTATTACAAGATGCACTATCATAGAGATGTGTTAGCGCCACTCATACAACCTAATTACTCACAGAGGAGTGATGCACGGCCCAGGGCTGAGGATCAACTAGAGAGACAGGCCGAAGAGGGGAGTAGCCATCAGGGCTAGCTCGAGTGTACAAACACTTTTTGAATTTTTTACCTGATTCTTTGATACATATATACATTCATGGGCTTCTTTTTGATAGCCATGTGGATATTGTATTTATGATTGATATACATACACTGATCCAGATTTTGTACCATGAAATTCATTTGTTTGATATATATATATATATATGATACGGATATGGATTCAATATGATGTGTTCATCTTATTTCATGCTTACATGTATGGATGCATTTTATGTGAGATGTGATATGCTTATATTTTGTCATGTATGTATGCAATGTTATATTCTTTTTCATTATCTTTTCATGACATGCTATGGGATGGATGATATGATATTATTATGCTATGCTTAGGCAAATGATATGGCTGCATTTCTTTTTATGTATTTTCTATGCAGTTTTATGAGATGATCATGTATGCATATGGATGTATGGATGGATAATGCAGATGTTTATGCTTATGATATGATATGCGATGTATGTTAATGATATGTGATGCAACGATTTAAGATGTTTAGAATAACAAATCTATATTATTCATCACAACTCAAATGATAATAATCATGCAGAATGTATGATGTGATATGCAATGATTATGTTGATGATTTGTGGATGCAGGATGGACGCATTGATGATGTTTTTTTTTACTATCATGACACCAGGTTAGCGCAGAGAGAAGATAGAGGGAACAAGATGATTTGACCATTAATTTTGGTGATTGCTTTAAAAGATCCAACAAGTCTATGATCCACTAAGACTTTATTAGAGATGGTGAAGAGAAATGCATGACGATGATGAATGCAGGATGATTTGCTCATATCTTAGGATTGGGATTTTCCATCGTTCCTTATTGTTTGATATAACACGTAGATATGATGCATCAAGGTACTAATAACCAGGATGACGTTGTATCTAGTATAATGTTCTTTGACTCTCCAAATAGATAGGATAGCTCTTGTACACACCTTGACATACAAAAACCTCATTAGAATGTAAGTTAAAAGCCTAGAATATATTGGACCAAAGCATATGCAATAGTCAACAACATACTCCAAACAACCTTCCTACACACAACTAAGCAAGTATGCACCAAGATTATTTTACAAGAATACCCACAAGCACAACAAATGGAAGATAATAATCGATGCCCCATTCCTTTCTCTCTAAATTGTTTTTAGATAGAAATCATCAAGAGGTCCTCAAAATGGGTCATTAAGATAAATCATAAGAAAAGATTAAAGACAAACAGTCAGTTTTATCTATATCTCTTGCCAGTTTAACTTAGCTAAGGTGATTTCTGATACTCATTTCCATCGTAGGAAGGATACGTCCTGGGACATGTTGATCAGGGGTTGTTTGATGTTGGATGATGATAAGCTTTATGACAAGTCATTGATACAAACTCCACTAACACATTTACCTATGATCTAGACTTTAGATTCTAACACTTAGGTTCGCACTTTACAACTTACTATTTTTGTTTTCTACTTGTTTCGCCAAAGGTTGAAGGTGACGATCAATTTATTATGGGTGAAGATTATTGTAGGTGAAAGCGAGATGGGATGGGTGGTTTTTGATTTTTTGGAATATTTCAATGTTTTTCATATTTTGAAAACATTTTGAGGTTGTTTTTTGTCTTTTTTAAAGTTTATGCGAATGTTTTGGTTTTCGATTATTTGAGGTTATTTAGGGTTTTCCCCAAGTTATTCGAGGTTGTTTAGGTCTTTTGAATGTTTTCTGATGTTTTTGGATTTTCAATTTTTGAATATTTTTGTGTTTTTTGAGTTTTCAAATGTTTAGGGATTTTCTAATATTTTACAGATGTTTAAGGTTTTTTTCAATTTTTTGAATGTTTTTTGGCTTTTCTAAGTTTCGACCAAGAATATAACCTAAAAGACCTAGCCTAGGGGCCTCGGGGGTTGATCAAAGATAAGCCTTTCCTACATTATATACGTAGATACCACGTAGTTCGACTGACTTGACTTATTGACGATGAGATATGAACAATTGAGAGATGTCGGTTTATTATGACGGACTCCTAAAGGATTGACCTAGGGTATCTTAGGGGCACATCAATGATGGCCTTGCCTACATTCAAGCTCAGAGACGACATAGTTCGACAAGGTAATGCTTTTGGATTTTTGATGTTTGACCTTTTTAGGGTTTTTTGATGTATTTTGGATGTTTTGGATTTTGCCTTTACAATTTTATGAATGTTTTTAGATTTTTAGCTGTATAGGATTTGGATGTTTTTAGTATTTTCTGATGAATGTTTTATGAATTTTTTGGTGTTTTCGATGAGATTTTTGATAACCTTAAGATTTACAAGAACCTGATACAATCCATAACGAATTGCCCCCAACATGACATGTTAGACTACTTCGATATAGGCAGGGCAAACTGACCTTTGGAGTATGCCAAGTAGTACTAAAGGGATTGTGATACTTCACAACATCAAGCTATGATAAGGACGCGGATAGGCGATGAAAGAATAAATAGGATGAAAGATGCGATGGATGGTGATGCAAAGAATGATAGGATAAAGAGCCAAAGAATAGATGGAGGTGCTTTTATTTATCCGAGGCGCTTGTTTGCCAGGTTTTCACCAAGGTACTTTCCCAAAGTGCCACCCAAGTGGTTTTCACTAGAGGACAATTGTTTTTCTTTACTTTTTCAAAAAATTTCCCATTTTTTGGATTTTGATCATTTTTTTATTTTTTTGTATTTTTAGATTTTACACCCTTCAATACTAGGCATAATTTTTTTTGAGACACAAGTTGTTAGTTGGCTCCTGCAAGGGTTCACCTTCAAGTGTTGACAATTGGTATGCTCCTAATCCAAAGCTTATTGTGATGACGAAGGGACCCAACCAGTTAGGCTCAAACTTCCCTTTGTTGTCCTGATCTGGAAGCTTTTTTTATTTTGCTTTAGGACAAGATCCCCTACCTAGAAAGACCAACATTTGATCTTCTTGTTGTAGCTTCGTTTCAATCAATTTTGATAAACTTGCAAGTGATTAAGAGCATAAAGACGACACTCATCCATGAATTCTAACTCGTTCAGCTGAGATACTCTATATTCTTCATCAGTGATCAGGTTTTGTAATGATACTCACAATGATGGGAGCTCAACCTCGATAGGCAGGATAACTTTTGATCCATAGACTAGGGAGAAAGGGGTTGCACCTATTGGCGTGTGGATACTGGTTTGATAGGCCCAAAGAGTGGGATTCAACTGTAGATGCTAGTCATTGCCAACTTTGTTGACCATTTTCTTCAGGATTTTCAAGATGGTTTTGTTTGTAGCCTCAACTTGACCATTCCCTTGGGGGTAATAAGGGGTAGAGAATCGGTGTTGAATGTTAAATCTTTGACATAGCTCTTTCACATCCTGATTTTTAAAGGGGGTTCCATTATCTGAGATGAGGGTTTGCGGAACACCATAATGGCATATTAGATAGTTCAGGATAAATTTAGCAATTTGCTTCCCCATTATGTAGGTCATAGGGATGGCTTGAACCCACTTGGTAAAATACTCAGTGCCTATAATGATAAACTTATGGCCATTGGATGAGGTTGGAGTGATTTTTCCTATGAGGTCAATTCCCCATTGCAAGAAAGGCCAAGGTGTGATCATTGGTTACAATTCTTGAGTTGGAGCATGAATCAGATCTCCATGTTGTTAACACTGGACACACTTTTGCACATACTTATGAGTTTCCTTTTCCATGGTTGGCCAATAGTACCCCATCCTCAACAGTTTCTTAGCTAAATTCATACCGCTAGAATGGGACCCACATATGCCATCAAGAAATTCTATTAAAGTAGTTAAGGCTTCCTTTTGGTTAAAACATCGTAGTAATGTCCCTTCAATACTTTAGCAGCAAAAGGTATCACCTAGGATCACAAATCAAGATACCTTTTTAACCGCTGTCCTTTTAAGGTTTGAGGTGATATCAGATAGGAGGGTTCCTCTACTCAGGTAGGTAAAGATTTCATGGACCACGGGGATCCAAGGCCAACAATGACACCCGTGAATTCTGATTCTAGGCTCTCAAAATTTGGTACGAGAAGTTTTTTTTGCCAAGAATTCACATTGGAGAACGTTGTTCAGCATGTCTAGTAGTGATCTGATTGTTGCCATGGTGTTTGTTGCTCCATTGTTGATGCGAGGAATCTGCTCAAAATTTATGTCAATGAAAAGGTCCTTGAGATTCTCCACCATCTCTTTGTAAGGAGTGAGCTTGTCATCCTTAGTTTGATAGTCATTGTTGACTTGGTTGATAACTAGTTGTGAGTCTCCATAGACTTTCATCTCTTGTATCTTCCATTGAGCTACTATCTTGATACCTATGATTAGGGCTTCGTACTCAACAATATTGTTAGTACAAGGGAACAATAGTCGGTATGACTTTGGAATGCAATCACCTTAAGGGGTGATGAAAAGAATACCTACTCCTGATCCATGTTGGGTGAATGATCCATCAAAGTACATCTTCCATTGAGCTGTGAGATTGATAAGGAACACTGATTCATCAGGGAACTCAAATATCAAATGGTTTTAGCATAGATAGGTGCTTCTGCTAGTTGGTCTATGATCACTTATCCTTTGATTTACTTGCACTCTACATAATCTATGTCAAACTCTATTAATATCATCACCCATTTGGCCATTCACCTTGAGAGAGTTGCTTTGGATAACAGGTATTTCAATGTGTCAATTTTGGAAATAAGCTTGATTTGATGGGACAACATTTAATGTTTGAACTTTTGTGAAGAAAAAACTAATGTTAGGCATGCTTTCTCGATGGGTGAATAGTTCATTTCATAGCCCACCAAAGCCCTCCTGATGTAGTAGATAGCTCTTTCCTTTTCGTTTTCATCATGTTGTGCCAGTAGAGCTCCTAGTGTTCTTGATGTTTCCAAGATATACAAGATCAGTGGTTTGTTTGGTATTGGTGGCATGAGCACCAGAGGTGTTAGCAGATAGTCTTTGATTTCTTGGAAAGCCTTATCGCACTTCTCATCCCACTTGTAAGTTATTCCTTTATGGAGAAGATGTGAAAAGGGGTGGATTTTATTTGATAGCTACGCTATGAACCTCCTAATGGACTGCAATCTTCTTTGTAACCCTCTCATTTGATTTAGTGTTTGTGGTGGTTCCATATCTAGGATGGCTTTTACCTTTGCTAGATCAATTTCTATCCCTCTTTACGAGATGATATAGCCGAGGAGTTTTCCTGATGTGACCACAAGGACACACTTTTTTGGATTTATCCTTACTTTGTATTCTTCCATCCTGTCAAAGATGGGTCCTAAGACTTGTATGTTCTCACTTCTTTTCTTTGATTTTTCCAAAATATCATCTACATAATCTTTGATTGTTTTGTAGATCATGTCGTGGAAGATAAGAGTCATTTCTCTTTGATAAGTTGATCCTACATTCTTTAGCCCAAACGACATCACGTTCTAGCAATAGGTTCCCCATGGACAAGTGAATGCAGTTTTGTGTTGATCCTCCTTGGAAATTATGATTTGATTGTAGCCTGAAAAACCATCCATGAGTGATATCATTTCATGCCCAACTGTTAAGTCCATAATAAGGTCGATGTTAGGAAGAGGGAAATCATCCTTCGGGCATGTTTTGTTTAAGTCTTTGAATTCAGTGCATATTTGGATGCCCCTAGTGGGTTTTGAGACTGGTACTAGGTTTGAAATCCACTCAGGATAATCTATCAGTTGGATAAATCCAGCGTCAAGAAGATTTTGTAACTCAAGTTCAACCAAGAGTCCTATCTAGGGGTACATCTTCCTTAATTTTTGCTTGACTAGCTTGGCTTCAGGATAGACTACAAGATGATGCATAGCTACTTCTAGATCAAGCCTTGGCATATCTTTGTATGACCATGCAAAGTTAGCTCTGCGCTCTTTCAGGAGTGTTTCTTAGGTGCTTCTTCGATACCCACTTTGACTGGTGTGGCCTTTTCTGCTAGTATTGTTGACTTCTCTGGATGCATTGCACTAAGGGGGATATTGAATCCCTCATCCTTGGGCACCTCAAAGAGGGTTTTACTGTCGGATGTGTCCTTTTTTTTTAGTTTTTGAGGATTATAAAGTGCCACAGTTTGGTTTTCACTTAAAGATCAATATATTAGTTGCATTTCATCAATTTTGCGACTGAAGGATTCAATCATCTCCCCATAGTATGCCCCTGCATCTAGCTCTATGTCAAAACCTGCCTTGTGATCTGCCCATGGTAAGTTGTCATAGAGTCCCATGAATTCTGAGATCACTTCATCATTTTCATATAAATCTATAATTGGTGGTTCTTGTTGGTCCATGTCAATGAGTTTTGGTTAGACTAGGCGTATTTCAGTTGGTTGGTCAAAGGATGTAATGGATATCATGAAGAGGGAGTTGTTTTCAAACAGGTCACCCACATCAAGGGGGAATTCATCTAAGGTAATATCATGTGATGTAGGTAACTAAGAGCCTCAGCTCGTTTAGCAAAAGTACCTTTGCAAATAAAGGTAACCTTACTAGTAGTACAACCTAAGCCCAGATTCTTTAGTAATTTCTTAGAAATGATGGGTTCTAGTAAACCATCATCATTTTATCCTAGCTTCTCATTATTTTTATATCCCCATCCCTTCATTAGCTGCAAGCCTTTGTTATCATCTTCCATAGGAAGAGTGGGAACAGGTCATTCATCTCGATAGAGGAGTTTAGAGATATCATCCTCATTAACATCTTCTTGATTCAAATCCCCCCATTTGGTGAAGGTAGTAGCTACCATCTTGATTGTTTCAGGCTCTTTGTTGCTAGATGTGGATTTCCCATGAGATTGAGGAGAAATAGGGAGCTCCCCTAAGACAAAGGTGTTCTTCATTAGCTTGTAGTTCCCACAACCATCATCTTGAATCACTGCTTTGATATCAGGTATGTTTTGCACAATGGGTGTCTTTGTTTCATAAGTAGATGCAAGGGATGAGGGGTCAACAAATGAGGTAGAAGGTGTAGGCCCTTCATCATTCTTGGGTATTTGGGGGATTTTATAGAACTTGGCCTCAAGATAGTAAAAAGGCTCAGTATCTCCATGGATAGTAATCTCTCTGCCCTCAAAAGGAAACTTCACACATTGATGATAAGTTGAGGCTATAGCTTTTAGAGCATGGATCCAGGGTTGACCAAGTAGTATGTTGTAGGGAAGATCAAGGTCCATCACTTGACATGTAGTTTCTACGATGAGCGGGCCCACTTGAATGGGTAGTGCAATGACACCTTGCAATACCTGTTCTTGGTCGCCATATGCCCTAATGGTGGTACTTTTTGTCTTCTCAATAGTATCCTCTGAATAGTACAATTTTTTTATCAAATGAGGGGTGCAAATGTTCAATCTGGCACCTCCATCTACTAAGACTCTTTTGACCTTGTTCTTATGAATGATAGCCTCAAGGTGTAAATCACAGTTATGAGATGGTTGTCACAGTAGGTCTTGCTCTAAGAAGGTGAGAAGGTGATTAGCGATATGGCCTAGCATAGCTTGAAACTAATCGGTATCAATATCCTCGGGAATGGATGACTTTGATAAAGCTATCTCCAATATTTCCCTATGTGTGGGGGATAATCTCAATAGTTCTAAGATTGATATCTATGTGGGGGTCTTCTTAAGTTGATCTAGGATATTGTACTTGCTAGGATTTGATATTGGAAAAGTAGGTTGTATCCTAGATTGAGATGGGACTCCTTGGATGGTGATTTTTCCACGTCGTGTGGTGACTCCACACTCTACACTATGCCCTTTGATGGTGATGACATTGATGACGCTATCACAGGAAGCAACTACGTTGGAATAGGTATGTTGTACATTTGTGTAATCCCTAGCTTTCCCAGTTTTGTTTGCTTTGCTATGATTCAGCATAGGGTTCTTGTACATCTTAAGATCTTGATTCTCAGTTGGTACCTCAACAGATATGGTGTCGTTCTCTATGAGGTCTTGGATGATGTTTTTGAGCCTCATGTAGTTTGTTGTTTTGTGTCCTTTAATCTTGTGAAAGTCACAAAGGTCTTTCTCGTTGTACCAAGATGGTTTCTCTTGTGGTTCTTGGTAGTTTTCAAAGTTATGAAGTGCTATTAAATTTGACTCTACTAACTTTTTCATGATGGTTTCTATGGGTTCAGATAATTGTGTGTACTTGTGTTTAGGATAGTTGTTCTTGTTAGGGGTTTACCTTTGCATTTCGGTGTTGATTTGGTTGTTATATGGGGGTGTTGTGTGCTACACCATTGGTTGAATGTGAGTAACTTGAGTGTTGTTTGGCATAGGGGCACTTAGGTACACCTTAGCATCTACCACACCATCATTTTTGATGTTCTTGTTCTTGGCCCGGACACGAGGCTTGTCATTAGAACTAGTGGATGAGCGGTTATCTTTGTAAGCTTGAGTGTTTCCCTATGAGATTAGAGCTCTCTCTATGTTAAGGGCTCTAGGGAAAAGCTCATCATAAGATGTGATACATTGAATTTTCAAGTGGAAGGATAGACCTGGATCTAGATTTTGTATGATGATTCCCACTTTTTGTTCATCAGGAAGAGGCCACTTGCTCTTACTAGCTCTTTGTCTCCACCGTTGCAAGAAATTAGTGAAAGTTTCTCCTTTGTTTTTTTGAGAGTGTACAATTCCTCTAAACTTACGTCCATGTCAAGATTGAAGGAGAAGTGATCGATGAATTATCAGTAATCCCTTGAAAGTTTTTGATACCGAGAGGTAGATGAGAAAACCAATCCATGGCAGGACCTATTAAACTTCAAGGGAAGAGGTGCATTAAATATGAATCATTGTAAGCTACCTCCATACACAACGTTAAATTATTTGACATGGTCCACAGGACTTCCTCTCCCTTTTGTTATCCTCGAATCTAAAAATGCTCTATTCATGGGATAGCCCCCTACGAAACTTGTTTGTTTCGTATTTCCGTGTACTTCAAGCATGCAAAACGAGGCACATTTCAATTCACCTCTATGGGTAGTCAAAAACCTCAAGCATTTCATTTGAGTTTTCCCCCACATTCATCTTTTGAAGAGCTTCGAAACAAGTATTTTGCTAATTCCCAATCCTTGGGAGTTAGTCATTTTTTCACTCATGTCGAAGCGTTGATTTTCAGCGCTCCTACATGAGCCTTATGTTAGTGAAATTAACTCCAAGTGTTGGAGCGGTGATTTTCATCGCTCCTACACTTTACACTTAGTCCTTAGATGCACAAGCAGTGATTTTCATCGCCAGTGCAATTCTCCTTTTGATAAGTCTTTTGCATGCACAAGCGGTGATTTTCACCGCCAATGCATTTCTCATTTTGATAAGTCTTTTGCATGCACAAGCGGTGATTTTCACTGCTAGTGCATCTTTTCCACCATAATGTACACCTTCATTAGTGCGACTCCAGTTCATTAATGACCTTTTTAGTGACTTGTTAAAGTGATTTTAGGTTAATATTATCCTCATTTTAGTCCACCTTTCATTCTTCCTCTTCGTGCTAATCATTTCCCAACCTCCAGTGGATCGGCGTCTGAGGATTTTTCATGCATTCAAGCTAGGGTTTTTGTGTTTTTCCCAGATACGCTTGTCTTCCTTCTTCATCACGGTTTTTCCTTCTCTTTACTTTCAAGGCTCTGGTTATTTTTAATAAATTTTTCTCTATGCGTTTTCTTTGTTTAGGGTTTCGAATCTTTTCATTTTTTTTTATCTTCTTTTCTCTGTTTGAACGTGCCCTGGTCATTCTCTGTTTCGCGCATCATTTTCTTGATGCTTTGATGTCATTTTTCATCACTCAATCGCATATCCTTGTGGCTGATGATTTTGATTACTTTTCCATCGACCACCATTTTTTAACCAAGTCTAGGACTTGTTCAAGCATGATTTTTCACAACCTGAGCATGAGTTAATCTATCCCCATTTGCTGAAGCAGTGAAAATTCCCACTTGTACACTTAGGTTTTTCCCCAAAACTCCTAAATGTAGGAGTGGTGAAAATCACCGCTCCTACATGGAGTGTCTTTCCTCAAATGCTAAAGCAGTGAAAAATTCCACTTGTACACTTACTCTAAATGCTGAAGGATATGCTCGAGCAGTAATTTTTATCGGCCAAGCATAAACTTAGACCTTCCAAGAAATGCACCAGTGCTAATTTTTACCGCCCTAACACTTTGACTTCAAAAAGTGTTGAACACATGTAGGAGCGTTGTTTTTCAGCGCTACTACATGTAAACTACCATCTCAAGATGTAGGAGCGCTGATTTTCAGTGCTCCTACACTAAAATAGTTTTCTACTATAACACTCACAAATGACTTCATTTGCACTCTGAGCCTCATTCCTTCGCCAATGCTTTGTTTTCCGTGTGAAATATCTCGTTTGCACTTTCTCTGAATTTCCTGCTTGCTTCACTCTTTCCAACATTGCATTTTCTCCTAAGATCTGCTAATTCATTATTCTTGTAGTTCCTCTCAAGCTCTCATTAGGTGATCCTTGAAAGTGATATTCCTTGATCTTGGTATTTTTAGATGACAACAAAAAATCCTTCATCGTCTTCTAAGGAGGGAAAAATGAAGTACAAATATCAAGGTGTCTTTCCTCCTACTGTTGTGATCTCAAAGGTGGATGAAATCAAAGACACCAAAGTTTGTCATCAAGACTTGGAAGATTTTGTAAAAAGAACTGAGATAAAACCATTAGAGGAAAATTTGAGATCTATTGTTCATAGCAACTTGCACTTGGTATCTACATTCCCAATTGCTACTCATAACGCAAAGTTTTTTCTCCAAGTTGCATCTCATTACATCCGAGATGACATAAGTGTGAGAGATTCCTCGGGACAAGTGATGATGAGATTGGATCCTGCATTCTTTGATATTGTTTCTCATGTTCCCCACATGGAACAATATAAAAATATCTCAATTCAACAAGCACAGGAGGTCTATGATAAGGATCCCAATAAAGCTAAAACATTGATTAACACTCAATGGTTGAAATATCCAAGGACTACTATCTCAAGATGGCCTAAAGGGCTTCCTCGAAGTGATTTCAAAGAGGATGTTAGGGATATGATTACTCTCTTGAGCAGGGTTAAAGGATTTCCTGTTTCATGTAATTTTCAAGATTGGATGTATGAGTACATCCACATCATCAGGAGAAGGAAAGCACATATCGATTAGGGAAATTAGATAAGTGATGAAATCAATGAACAATTGATCAATGTGCCTACTACTTTGAAATTTTACATGACTTCCTATTTGGCATATGCTATTGTTGTAATGAGGCAATTTCTAGGGTTGTATACCAAAGGAAATGGACATACTATACCTGTGTATGAGTTCTATTATCAGTTGAAATTAAGAGAAAGTCTTCATCATTTCAGAAGAGTCACAAATTCCTTCTTTGCACCCCTGTTGTTCACTTTTGATCTGAATCTTGAAAAGAAAAGAGTATCAGATGAAGCCTACAAAGTGGTTAGTAAGGTTGGATGTATCTTTTTATAGTTTCCAACTTTCACCTATATGAGAGTAGGTTGCTATACTAGGTGTCCATACATGTTGCCCAGATATCCCTCAAATAAGTAGATACTAATGGACCTATGCAAACAATTGATCTCGGTTCACAAGGAACGCCAGAGAATTCACAAGCTAGGTTTCAGGTTTCCACTGACAATTTGGAGATATACCATTCACAGTGTACAAAAAGCAACGTCATTTGTTGCAGAAATGCAAATCATGACTATAAGAACATATAAATATATATTTGACTTTGACTACCAAGATGTAAAAAGGAAACTGAAGAAAGATCATTGACTTGTCTACCGCTTTGAAGACATATGGGCAAACTGCATAGATGAGGAAGACATCCACATAATGTATTTTGTAGGTTGACAGAGAACAAATCAAAGATTTTGGTGTAGCTGATCTACCAGAGGATTTCAAAGATCCTGGCGACATCATAAACTCTACTTGTGAAGAAGATGAAATTGCTAGGAGAACCTTACCTCAAATACAATGGTCTAAAAGGGAAAGTTCTCTATTAGAGAAAGGCTTGCTCCCGTCTTACACAATGCAACTGAATGGTTGCATAGACATGGATTTCAAATAAAATCTTTTAGGATAAAATCAAAAGGAAAAACACCAAGAGTAGAAACTAGTCAACGACAAGATCTCCACACAAAAAATAAACATGCGAAAACTCCCTCTTCTTCTCAAAGAGGTCCTAAGATCAAGTTTACTTTTGGTAAAAGTGCAACACAAATAGTTGACGAAGATGAAGCCACAGAATCAGAACAACCACATGCAAAAGGAAAGGAGCTTGCTTCTGAGGAACAATCATTTAAAGAAGAAGAGGACGAAGGTGAAGAATCAGAAGAATCTGATAAGGAAGAATCTGATGAGGAGCAACTTGCAGAAGATGAAGGTGAAGAAGAAGGTAATGAGGAGGAACTTAGGCATGATGATGAACAACCTCTATCTCCCCATGAGAATATTGTTGAAGATCTTCCCCGAACTTCATTGCATGTTACTTCAAATGTCCCTCATACCCCCCAAATCCTACCACTCCTAAGCCTCCTCTTCCTACTTCACCTCCTCCTACAACAACTTCAAATAAAATGAATGTTTCTATTCCCCCCTTAGTATCAACAGTCTTTGCCACTCCCCCTACAGTTTCAAACTTAAAAATTGTTGATGTTTTGTCAATTTCTCCTTCATCCATTCCCAGCTTGTCATCTCCATCTTTTGATATCTCTTCTGAGGCTAAATTTCATAGGTTCATGAATGAGTCTTTGCAAGATCCACTTGGTTTGTAGTCCACTGGAGCTATCATGACTAATACTAGTCCAATTGTCACAATATCAACCATTTCTACAGAAGTGGTTGCGACAAAAGAGTTGACAGTAAGTCAAGAAGCATATACTTCCTCCCTTCCCCCTTGGATGATCTCTCAAGTATCAAAGCGAAAGAAACAAATAATCTCCCCAAATGAGCTTGATCTTGAAGAGATAGCTCCTCTAAAAGCCAAGGGGAAAAAAAAGGTGAAAGTCCATTCAATGCTTCATGTTGACAAATATGGTCACAAGTTTGTAGAGATTGCTCTACCCCCACAAGAAGAAGGTGATGTAAACATGGAGGATTACACTATCATAAGAGTTCAACTTGGAAAAGTGATGAATGCAAGTGTAAAGGTAGATGCACAAGTGGTCCTGGATGCATTATTAGGAAGGTTTCATAAGATGGAGCAGGCCAAAAATATGTACAAGGAGAAAGTTGAGTGTTATGCAGCAGTTTTGAGGAATATTGCAGGCTCTTCTGGGGATGTACAACCTATGGCCGTGGTGAACATTGAGGAACCAATGGTGCAAAAGGTGGAGAAATTTTCCTCCAAGGGTAAGGTGTTATATGATTTCATTGATGAAATGATAGAATATGGTTCACAGGCCATAACTGTTGCAAATGAGAATATTGCTTAGATAGCCAAGCTGAAATTAGAGCTTGAAAAAGAAGAAAATATACTTTCCGAAGAGCAGAAAGAAATGGAAATATGTCTCACATTTTGGTCACAAATGAAAGAGACAAAGTTGAGTAAGTTGGTGAAAGTTTGGGTAATTCCCGACAAAGAGAAGTATGTGGAGGTAAGAGAATCTCTCAAACACCACATACAAGTGATCAAATCTCTTATTGAAGACATCCACCAAGTACAAGAAGATGTCGAAGGACATCGTGTTATCCTATTGAATGGAATTGAGGAGTTACAAGGTAAGCTCCTTGATGATGATCATACTTTCCTCCCAGTCGGTGAGATTACTCAAATATTCAAGGAAGTTGTCATAAAGCAAGTGGAAGATGAAGGTTTTTCAAAGAATTCCATGCACGCCATATGTGATGTACGACTTTCTCTTGATTGTCTCAAGACGCATCTAGATAGATGCAAGAAAATATGCTCATTTGCAAGATCAATCACAATAGTTCACACCATTGTTGATTATATTGTTGGTCCAGATGAGACATTTATACAAGAGACAAAGAAGAAATATGAAGACTTTCACACCCAATGCAAGGAACCATAAAGACTTCCTGTATATCCAGTGTTAGATAGTTTTATGCTTTCACTTATGCATTTTGTAAATAGTTCTTGACATCTTACATGTCATTTTCCAAGATGTAATTACATGTAAAAATAGAGATGTTTTCCTATAATGATGGACAACATTTTTGAATAAGTCGACTTGTTAGGTGAAATTTTCCTATATTTTCTCACCTAAATTTACTCTCCTCTACTTTTCCTAAATTTACTCTCCTCTCCCATCTATAAATATGAGAGGATTCTTTTGTAATGGTGACTTTTTATCTTTTGCAATGAAGTGTTTCCCATTTGAGAAGAAAATACATGAAACTTTGTGTTCATCTTTGTGAATCTATTTTGATCAATAAAGAAGTGAAGTTGAATACCAAACTTTGTTTTGGGAACAAATTATCTTATGGCTTGATCGAATTGGTAGTGATTAGTAACTGAGATCTGAAGGGCTTTGAGTAAATCCATGTAAACTTTGTGTTACACTCTTTACTTGAATTTGTGATATTGATTGAATACTATTGGTGAATTCTCTACAAGACTTTGTGCTTGTATTTATTCATGTTGTATGTGGAATTGCTATGAAGTATCTAAAATACTTTGTGCTTCTAATACAACATTGGTTGCATATCTTAAAGGATTCATTGGTGAAAGCTACAAAACAATATTGGAATTACAACTTCTTTTTTTAGTTTGAAGTTGTATCTAATCAGGAACTTAAAATCGTGAAGCATTGTAAAACATATTCCCTGAAAAAAAAAGAGAATTATGAATGTGACACACCCCCATATCTTAATTGTAGTGTACATTAGTTTGAATACTTAATTAGTTTTACTTAGTTTCAATAAGCAGTAAGAAGGGTGCCTCCCATTTCTAAGAGGAGAGATTGTATCTCACACAACTATGGCTGAAATCAAGTTTTGTCATTTGTTAAAAGGGATTACATAATTTTCACCCAACACCTTTGTATTTATCGAATTTGGGGATTTCAAAATAGGGAGGGATCAATACCATTGCTATGTTTCAGTCAAATGGATATGGACACAAGTTTTATGTATGGGGCTTCTTGGTCTTGACCATGCGGAGGTCTTGCATTTCTTGGGATAGTGTCTTAAATTGTGATGCTAGATCATCTTGCGGGTTTGGTGGAGCAACATATGGTGGGATGATGGATGTGTTTTGATATGATGATGTGTTGTATGAGGTGTATGGTGGCGTGAGATTTTGAGAGGGTGATTGGGGTATTGATGTATATTTTCCTAATGCATTTGTATTGACGATGTTCTATTGATGATTATAGTTGGAACTTGGTGGTTGTTGTTGTAGGGCATACTACTAAGATAGTAAGGCTTGTTGTTGAGCTTTTTGTTGTTTTTGCGCCACTAGGGCTTGTTGTTGGGCCTGTATTTGTTGTTTTTTTGTTAAGACTGCTTGATGGGCTTGATGTTGTGTTAAGGCTTCTTCTTGTTGTTATTGTGCTAAGGCTGATTGTTATGCTTTCAAGGTTTCTTGTTGTTGTTGTTGTGCTGCTAGGGCTACTTGCTATTATTGTTGTTGTTGTTGTGTTGTTGTTAGGGATGCTTCTTGTTGTTGTTGTTGTTGGATGGCTTGTTGATAAGCTTGTTGGGCTTGTTGTAAAGCTAAAATCTAGGGAATGCACTTGCAATGTAGTATCAGGTGGTTGTTGGGATATTTGAGATGGATTGTCAGTTTTGATGTTTTAAGTGGGTAGTGTATTGTTGATGAGAGGTGGAGGATTCCCTTGGTTTAACATCCCCTATAAGATGGTGGATTGATGTGGAGGAATGTAAGTTTGTGGTCTTGTTTGATTTTGCATGGTAAAGGGGACCGTTGGAAAAGATGAAGATGGTGCCATTAGATTTTGTGATGGAAATGACACACTAGGACCTTGAGTCCATCAATTAAAAAAAATTCCTTGTCTCATGTCTTGAGGATTCCCTTGTGCGAGAGATGTAAACAAGGTATTACCTAGGTTGGTGGGATTCATGACCAAGGGATTATTTTGAGCTGGATTGATAATGGATGTGCTTTGTGAAACCAATGGTATGGATGAACCAATTGGAGGATTGGGTAAAGATGTCCCTATTTGCATTAAGGGTTGATTCTGCGGTATGGTATTGATATGCCCTTGTGTGTTTTTTTGAGACATTTGGTCTATACTGCTTTGCGTGATGGTGGGAACACTTGTGGTACTTGTGGGTATATATGAAGAGAGGTGTCCTTGATATGTGGAGGTCATGGTGGAATAATGAAGTTCAAGAGGTTTATATGGTTGTTTGGGATCTTCAAGAATAGGAGGAGCACAAAAGGTAGGTGTCCACATGGTTGTTTGGGATGGAGGATTGGCATCAAGGGTACCCACAAGTGTGTTGCTTTCAAATGGAAGAGTTCGACCAAAGTCTTTGGCAAGGCTAGTTGCAAGACTACGAATGCATGTTTGAGTTAGCCCTAATGATGGAGTTTTGAAGTCATGTGTCAAATTTTGTGCAAAAAATGATGGGGAAATAGGAGCACCATTTTCAAAGGCTTGATGTTCCATGATTTCCTCCCTAGTAAGTTCAAAGGGATTGTTCGTGATGTCTTCTATCTCATATGGTCCTAACAGAGATGATGGTTGTTGTGATGGGGTAACTTGACTTCTTAGATCAAATTCTAAAGGATTTGGATCACTTGAGGTAAATGTGGCTTTGGTTTTCTCCATGATTCTCTTGTGTTGTGATCTCGTCTTTACCATAAATTTTATGTCACCTTTAGAAGAGTTGTGTTGTGATTTGTAATGTTTGAACTCTCTAGTTGACTCAAATCTAGGTAAACGGGATGCTCTAAATATTTTTGGAGCAATGATGATAGTGGGGGATGAAAAGATGGGTGATGTGGAGAGTGATCTTTGCAAATGTTTTGGGACAACACTTTTGACTTACACTTGATGTTTTGATGTTTGGATAAAGGATGTTGATGAACTTGTAAATCTTTAGGGTAGACTTGTGACCTTCGAGATAGACTAGTTCAAGATTGATAACTAACTTACCCAAATGCATGGAAAAGGATTCATTTCACATACAAATAGCCAAATTAGGATTTTTGGGTCGATTAATGTTTTAAGTCAAAAGATGTTGGGGTATTTGATTTTTTTGCAAAAATAGGTGAAGTGAAGGATGAAATTTGATGGAGGGGTGACTGAAGTGTTTGACCTAATGTTGATTTAGAATGAACTTTTGTTTTCCAAGACCAAAATAGTGAGAATGATGCTAGACCTCTAAAGTTTTCAGCTCCTAAAGACTATGGATGTGGGTATGTAAATCTAGTTCATTCCTCCTAAATCGAGTATAATAGTTTCTTAACAAGAGGTTGCGATTGCGATAAAGTATTAAGGCCCATTGTTGGCCTCCTACAATGATTTTAATAACTAAGAATTTATAGCCATGACTCAGAGATTGGACATCTAACCTTAATAGCTATCTCAATCATCATGAAGGTGCATTTAACTTGTCGACCCAGGGACGTGAACTTGAAATGGGTCAGCACAGTATGTGCACTAGGAACTCAAAGTAGCCATTGCATTCTAAAACTAAGAAACACAATACTAAAAGTAAATTGTTTGAAATGGAAAGAGACAAATGTTGAATATCAATCAACGACTATGCTAAGTTGAAATGCATAACAGGAATAAAAATTTGAGCAACGAACAGGACACTACTTTGTCTGCTTTGGCTACAGGAACAGTCACAGAATGGAATTTTAGTGGTTGCAGGAACAGTCAATGCCAGATTTCTAACTAAGTACTAAACAACGAGTAATACTAAACTAATGCTAAACTAATAAGACGGATTAATCACCAAGTAGGCCCCCTTGGATAAGTATCCTCTAAACTAATAAGAACTCAAGTGCTTGAACTCATAACTTTATTTTATTCACAGTAAATCATGCATACAAGAGAGTAATGTATTTGTATCACTGAAACTGGAGAATGGGGGTACAATATCAAATCGTGCAACTCTTGAAGAAGGAGCATCAAATCATTATTTATACTGCAACTAAACAAGGCAGTCAACTCCATGACTGGGAGGACACCATTTAGGGAAAACAGGGGAAAGTGGAGCAATGGTGGTTATACATGCATGGAATCTGGTCAGACATGCAAGTCCAGATGCAGATACAACACAACAGTAATGCACATGTATGATCAATCATTAAGGTCCACTACAAGGTGGTTACGTTTAGTTGCATGAAGAATCTTTTGTCGTCGGTTGCCTTTGAATTGGAGCGATTCCTTAGTTGGACATTATGGTGCATTCCCAACTTGCGGTGTCTTCCTCAACTTGGCGTATTAAATTTGCATGGCAAGGTCAATACGCATAATAACTGCACATCTATAACCACTCTAAGAATTATTCATTAATCACATGCAAAATCAATATAATTAACCCACATAATATGCCAAATGTCATTAAAGCTTGCAGAGATAGGATAATGCCAAATGCCAATGGTTTGAGGGAAACATTATGAAAATACCAACATTTAATCATCAAGGTTCATGACATCAGCCAACAAATAGACTATAGATTCTACCCAAAACTAGACCAAAGACTAGGCTCATCACTCCCCCCAACCTAACATTTTGCTAGTCCTCTAGCAGGGGAAGAGTTGTTCTTCTGCTTGGTCAAGGCACTGAAATTTGCAATTGAGAGTTGTCCAACATTAGTGGTTGCAGTGCGTGAATCAGGATCCCAATAGAATCCTCCCAATATGTCAAACCTATTCCATCTTTGCCTCTCTACAGCAATGTCAAACTGGTAAAATTTGACGTTTGGCAAGGGCCACATGAGCATGGGTGGCTGGAAAGTCAGGGGAAGACAAAGTCGCCACTGTGTTCTCCCAATCTCAATATACCTATCAATTATTTTTAGTGTTGCAACATAATTGTGGATGGAATGAGGCTCAGCCTGTTTAAGCTCATCAGTCAAACTATTTCATCTTTGTGATAAACATCTCATCGTTTCCTCCTTTGTCGATGTCTTTACCTCATACTCATTGTAAAATGCCTCAATCCAAGGCATAATCCTATTGCCATAACTTGGTCTAAGCAACATTCTATGTCATTCTCTGTAAATATCCCTTGGGTTGCTTGATTCAGCTCTAACAGGCAAAGGGATATCAAACTCCAATTGCTTATAAGCACCATGTTGTTGTCCCCGACTAATCTCATTTTGTACCTAAGACATGAATGATCTCAATTGAACATCCCCAACATACAACAACGGATTCCAATCATGGTCTTTTGTGACAGCATAATTATGCAAATAAAATTCACATAGCAAATTCTTCATTTCAGGGGAGGCAATCCTATAAGCATTGAAAAATTCCATAGGGGTATCAATAGAAGGATTCAAACCTGAGGCAATTCTTGAGATATTAAAAGAGAGATACTTCTCTTTCAGGAGGAGAGCATAGACCCTTAGAGGGGTCCTACATTCCAGAATCTTCGGTGCCAAAGCTTCCATATCATCCACCCTCTACTTCACAGTGGCAATTTCTACATTTTTATCCTCAATCTCTTCATCCTTCTTTTGAATTTCCTCCTTCAATTTTAATTTTTCCTTTTTCCATTCTTCCTCCCTTCTTTGTATTTCTTTCCATAAATTCAAAATTGATGCATGTACTGTAAAACTAGGAGGATTATGAATGCCTACCAGTCTTTTTATTGATGGCGGCTCCTCATAAGGCACTATCTGCATGGACTCAGGTTGTCCAGTTATCTCTGGTTGCAAGGGTGTTGTTTCTTCTTCCTTTTGTTGCAAGGACTCTTGTTCTTTCTATGGCTGTAGGAACTCTTGCTCTGGTTCTGGCTATTGTTGCATGACTTCTTGCTGCAGGACCTCTTGCTCATGCTGCAGGAAGTCCTGATTTTCCTCCAATTCTTCTGCAATGTTAGCAAGATCGGTCAGTGTTATATTTTTTTCTCCC
The DNA here is from genome assembly GCA_007258455.2 of Sequoia sempervirens. NCBI lineage: Eukaryota > Viridiplantae > Streptophyta > Pinopsida > Cupressales > Cupressaceae > Sequoia > Sequoia sempervirens. Next base: position 278,977,570 of record VDFB02058242.1, on the reverse strand, counting down.
CTAAATGTCTTCTTCTTCTTCAACATTCTCCTGCTCCATTGGAGCTTCAAGGTACTCATGTGAGGTCTCACCAGGTTTAGGGCTTTCCTATGGAGGCATACCAATCGCAGGCCCAACTGGTCTTGATTTCCTAGGAGGTCTCTCACGTTTTCCTTTGGCTGCAGGATGAATAGTATCAGCCTTCCTCTTCTTAGAACTTGGCACTTTTCTTTCTATAGGTTGTGTCTTATTCTTCCCTTTTCTCGTTTCTACCTCTCTCTATTGTGCCCTAGTTTTCATCAAGGTTTCAAGTGGGATGTCATCTTCAGAATATGAGGAAGAGCTTTCTTTTTTTGAGTGCTTTGCTCTAGAAGAACTAATTTCTATGGTGTCTTCTATTGCAGGAGGATTCACACTAGAGCCAGCACCAGAGGTTGAAGCACTAGGAATGGCTTCAGTCGTGCTTACTCTACTGCTAGACCTATGGGATTGAGGCAAAGCTCTAGGTTGCAAGTACTCAGGTCTAATTTGATCAACATTTATAAACTCTTCCCCAAGTCATCCCAGATACATCATGTAGATACTTTTCAACTAACAATTTAATCAAGCAATGGTGGGAAACAGAATTATCCCTACCTTTTTAGGTCTCGGCTGCCATAATTGAGAGAAGATTGTACAGCACGTTGGGCACATTCATCCTCCTTCCGTGCTTCATGTGATTCAAAAGGTTGAAGTGGACAGAATGCAATTTTGACTAGCGACCCTCACAAGTGATGTATTTGATAACATACATAGCTATCTGCTTCCATGGCTCGAGAAGAGACATTCTCTTTGTACCCTATTTGTCTATGCTCAATGGGGGGTCATTTGGCTCTATAAACTCGGCCCTAGTTGATCTGGCGTCTCTAGAAGTAGGGTAGTTTTCACCATCAACTGGTAACCCTGTGACCTCTGCAATTATTTCCTTTGTTACCACAACTTCCAACCCTTTTATTGTGGCTTTTCCTTCTGAAAATGTCTAGGAAAATTCAAGGGAAATGCTTTCATCAAAGCCATCCAGCTTTAAGAAGTAATCTAACCATCCACAGTTTCTAAATTTTGTCAGGCACTGTGCATCTTGCAGTTAAATATCATGCACCGTGGTTTCATTTCGAATTAACCCACCTCCCATTGTCTGCAATCAATCAAATGCTCTGCAACTTCTTTCCTACAATTCCCATCTGAAAATCAAATGCACTTTCTTGTAGTATCTACTAAATTCCAGTACCACCTACTAAATTTCTAGTGCCAGTGTCGACTGAATTTCCTTTCTTTTGTTTTTCCTTCTTGCTTGCAACTCAAGATTACGATAGGGCAATAATGGCAAGAAAATGAGTGATAAAGGGAAATTATGATAGGAAGAAATGGCGGTTGCACCTATTTTCACTTCACACATGCAAGCCATCCTCTCACTCAGATTTCAAATCAGCTCATTTTAAAATTTCTGACGCAGCCTAATATGATTTGACACATGGGCAATAAATTCACAAAATATTTGCATCTTTTTTTTCCCCTCCCCCCAACCTAAATTTGGACATGTTTCCACACATGTTAGATGGGAGTGGCGATTGATGGGTAATAATGGCATTCATGTGAATATCTAAACTAATGTATAGTGATTTGAAATTTTTTTACAATGGTTTACTATTTTTCCACCTCTCTAGAATGAAGAGCTTGATGTTCGAAGAAAAAACCTATGTTCAGTAAAAATTGAAAATTAAATACAAGATAAAATGAAAACATATAAAAACTATACTTGTTGGAAAGCTTTTTTTGAGGGCTACAATCTTGGAAAAGATCATTTCTAAATGATGTTATTTAATCCCTCAAAAGGTAAAGTAAATGTGTTTTTTTTTTCCAGCATTTTGATAGGTGCGAAGGAGACTCCATTATGTGTATGATTTAATACTAGAGGGGTTCTATCAAAGGGGGTTTGATATAAGGGGGTCTTATATATCCATCTCCAATTAAAACCATTTAGATGGAACCTCTCAAGGATAAAACCATTACTTTTTCTAAAAAAAGTGATTTTAGGCAAAAATCAGCATGTCCCAAAAGTGAGACACACTATTGTGGCAACACCCAATTTTGAATTTCTTCACAAAAATAATTCAACTCTGTGCTAGTAATGATTGTCCTTGGCTTACCAATTAGTGCAAAACTTACCTCCTCATTTCTCATTTGATGCAAGAATTCTTTTCCACTTACCATCAATACTTTAGGAATGACTTCCTCAACTACATTCCCATCCTTAAGAGGTATGAGTGTGTGCTTCTTTCCATCCTTTTCAAAAGTTTATGTATTACTCCTTCCATTATGAATTGCCTTCCTGTCAAACTTCCAAGGCCTACCTAAGAGAACATGACAAACATCCATTGGCATAACATCACATATTACTTGGTCTTTATAACTTCCTATTTGAAACTCCACCTGAAACTATTCATTTACCAATATCTGATGTCCTTTTTGCAACCAAGACATCTTATATGGAGTTGGATGTGTTGTCATTTTTAGGCCTAATTTATGAACCATTTCAGTAGACACAAGGTTGTCATCACTTCCACTATCAATAATAACCTTACAACATTTACCTTTAGTCTTGCAAGTAGTTTTGAACAATGCTTTTCTTTGAGCAGGCTCTTGGATTTCTTTGTTAGGCTTTAGCAAGACTCGTTTCATGAGCAATAACTCTCCAACTTCAAGTGCATCTTCATGAATAAATGATTCTACATTCTCCTCTTTGGCTTGAACAATATGTGCACTCCTCTGGCTTTTGGTAGGATTCTTTGGACACTCATAAGATTTATGACCATATTTATTACATTTAAAACATTTACCAAAAAATCCTCTACCTCTACCTCTTGGATAAGGTCTTCTTCCTCTAAAACAATCATTACCTCTTAAGGATTGTTCCTAGTGATATGAGCTACTAGATTCTTCTTTTTGAATGTGTAGCTGACCTCTGCCACTTTGTTGTCCTCTACCTTTGAAACTTCTACCTTTACCCCTTGAATTTTGTGTTTGTTTTCTGGATATTTTTTCTTCTGCCTTAAGAGCACACTGGTAAGATTTTTCAACTATCCTTGGAGACAAAATGTTGATTTCATCTTGAATATTATATCTCAATCCATTCAGATATCAAGCCACCTTCTCAAGATCATCTTCAATATGACCAGCTCTAATGGTCAACCTATAAAATTCTTCTGTATAATCTTTAACTGAAATTTATTTTTGTCTAAGATTTTGTACTTTCTTGAAAAGACTAAGTTGATAATATTTGGGCATGAATTTATCTTTCATTTTAGCCACCATCCTATCCTAGCTCTTGATCTTGGGTTTTCCATTCTTTCCTCTTTCATCTTGTACTCCATCCCACCAAAGAGATGCATGACCCTTCAGTCTAGTTACTACAAAATTTACCTTCTTGTCATCATCTACATTCTCATACTCAAAATATTTATCCATAACACTGATCCAATCAATCAGCTCCTCAACATTCAAGCTGCCTTCATACATGGGTACCTCCAATTTTGGTTTGGAACTTGCTCCCAAAATTTCTTTAACAACTCTTGCTTCAACTCCTTCTACTTCAAGCTCTGCCTCTTCTTCTTGAGGTTCTTCCTCTCCATCACTAACATCTCCCATGTCAACTCCTCTTCTTTGTGCAAGCACCATTGCTTGTAACTGTGCTTGAATGTTCCTCATCTCTTCCAAAATTTCTTCATTTGTAGCTAGTATTCCTCGACCTCATCCTCTTCCATGGACTCTAAATGTCATCTCTTGACAAAGAAAATCTTCTCTCACTCCCACAGGAACTATTTCCTACTCTACTAACAATGGTGTGGGGATGAAAAACAATTTATTGCTCATACACAAATTTATGAATTAAAATTCCAATTTGCAACAAAAAACTTTCTAGATGAAATTTCAAAATCCGTCATATTTTTTATTATAACTACTCATTCATCAAAGTAAATTTTCTAAAATGATTTTTTGGTTTGATGTTGCTCTTTCCCAGCTTTCCGAAACATTTTGAATTTCTTAATTTCATTAAGAAATGAAAAATTTATGATCATTTTACTGAGACTAGTTTTTTTTTTTTAACAGACCTTTCACAGTTGCGGCTTGTCTAGGTGATGCACCTTTTTAACAGCTTGAATCTTCTTCTAGTTGGTGGCTTCTTCGTCTTCCTCAACTCCAACTTAATTCCCCTACAATGATGGGCCTCAATCTCCTTTATTTTCCAACGGTGAATGCTATGCTTGTGATTTTTGAGCAATAGTATCTTTCTTGGTGTGGCTTTGACTGCAGCAAATCCTACAATTTCCTCTCACAATCTCTTCTTCGACTTTGCAGATTATACTCCAACAAGATGCATGAAATTTAGGGTGTTGTGAAAGGAAAGCGAGAGGCCCAACTTGGTGGAGATGGAGGCCATCTCTTCCCAAGAGCAATTTAATCAATTGCTCACTCAATCTCATCCCTTTGTCATATACTGGATCACAAATTGGTGTTGTAAATGCATATATCTCAAGCCCAAACTAAAGAAACTAGTGGTAGAATTCTATCCAACAATCACAGCAGGCTTTGATACCAAAAAATTGGCGCATTCATCAAACTCTAAATTATCTTTAGCAAATAACACAGCAATATCAAAAGGAAATCAACATTACTTAATAAATCTCCAAAAATATGAATTCTATATAGTTCATAAATGAGAGTTTGTTCATATCAAAATTATTGCACGACAACTCTCCTTATTTCAATGTTGAATACAATGCTTGATTTTATACATTGAAATAAAACTAAATCAAGCCTAAAACAAAAAAATTTGAATCCACCCTTATTTAGAAAAATCAAAACCACTCCTAAAATCACTCTAACCTCCTAGACTTATGCTGAAAAAAAAGATTTAGTTTTTATCCATAACTCATTAGAACTATTATAAATAAATAAAATTTTGCCTATGTGTATGAACCTAGAATATCTAGAAACTATGACAACAATAATAATAAAATCTACATATAATTGATGCACCTGCATCATTCTATTTATCAACAATTTAATGTGCAATAGTAGGTTTTTCAATTTTTAAACACTTAGTAACCACTTTTTGCGAGGGATGTTCATTTAAATAGTGAAAATTATAACCACTTAAAATGATCCTAAAAATATTATCATTCGTCATTCATTGACAAGTTGTTAACTTTCAAAATTATCTCTAGAAACCAACTTGTGCAATGAGTTAACATAGTCTTCAAGAAGTTGTAACTAAAATAGCCTTGTTATTATCGCTAGACATATTATTATTACTTGAAGGTATTAAGTTGTCATTTCCTTTTCTAGAATTACATTAGACATTAATGGGTCTTGTGACATTCAAGATCAAGGATTACTTGGTAATTAGGTAATGTTTTGACATCCTTGTGTGTTAGGTGAGTTTGAAGATTAGAAATTGGCGAATTCAAGCAATTTTAGGCATTACTAATTAAAAAGCATGTTCTTTTGTTACTACTTTTATTACTCATGAATTAAGTATAGAAAGGTAGTATTTGTGTAAGAGTCTATTGTGGATTACTTTAATGTGTAGTAGCAATTCATAAATGTGTATCAAACTATATTAAAATTTAAATAAATAGTTGTGGTAAGTAAAATTGTCTAATTGATCATATAACTATTTTGATTTATCACACTAGTTCTAATAATAACTTAATTTGGCTATGTAAGGAGAGAAATCTTGAAGCTATGGGTTTTAAGATACATTTCTTAGGATTCTAGAAATAAATACCCAATTGACTAAACAAATAAAAAGGAAGGAAAATTGAACAGTGTATTTGCAAGTTAAATTTGGAATTATATTTGAAACCAATGAATCATTTAAAGTTCAAGAATTCCCGGTAATTAAATATTGTTGGTGAGCATGGTTTTAGAAAGTTAGCAGTTCAAATAATTAGGTAATAGTAATAAGTGAGATTTAATGCTACTTTTATTAAGGACACGAAGAAGAGCATTAGTTTTAGAAAGTGGCATAGAAATGTGGTAATATCCTCAATGTGTAAGAATCATTTGTAGAATTCTTTAGTGTATATGTAAAGTAGGATCTCTTAACTAGATTTCTAGGAAACAAGGAAAATGTCAATTAATGTAGCATGTTTGGGGTAGTGATTTGATGTAATCACATTGGTGTATTTAGGAAGTGTTCTTAATTTTTATTTTGTCATGGTAGCACAAATTTGGTGGTTGCATTACCTTTGAGTTAAAAAAAAATTGATGGATGGGTAGTGGGTTAGTTGGGGAAAGAGTGGGCATGACAAAAATCAAAAGCCCTTGATAAGTTTAAGATTTTCAAAGAAAAAGTTGAGAATGAAATGGATGCTAAGATCAAATGCTTAATATTTGATAGAGGAGGTGAATTTACTTCAAACAAATTTGAAAATTTTTGTGAGGATCATGGTATTAGGAGACATATGCCTGCTCCCAAGACCCCTCAACAAAATGGGTAGTGGAAAGGAAGAATAGGACTATCCAGGAGATGGCTAGGGCTATGTTGAAAGATGTTGATTTGCTTGATATATATTGGAAGGAAGTAGTTCACACTATTGTCTATTTTCTTAACAGTGCAGTTGAGGTTCAATAGCACTAAGACCCCTTATGAGCTGTGTTATGGAAGGCCTCCTACTATTAGATACTTCAGGATCTTTGGCAGCAGATGCTACATTAGAAGAGATGAAGAAGACCTTGGAAATTTTGATTCAAGGTGTGATGAAGGAATATTTCTTGGTTACTCAGCCAAGAGAAAGGCCTATAGATGCTACAACAAGAGATTCAAAAAGATAATTGAAAGCACAAATGTTAAAGTGGATGAATATTTGTGTCAAATCTCACAAGAACTAGAGGTTTGTGGATCTAATATACCTCCTTGATTTGAAGAAGAAGAAGAAGAAGAAGAAGAGAAACAAGAGAAGAAACAAGAATTAGAAAAGGTACCTAAGACTCCAGCAAAGTATGTGCAGAAGAACCATTCAAAAGATCAAATCATTGGAGATAAGAATGATGGTGTGTTGACTAGGAGAAGGCTTGTAAACACAAGTGAGAAAGTAAATTTGTGTTTACCATCAAAGGTGGAGCTTGAGAAATTTGTTGATACTAGCAAAGATGATGGTTGGATAAAAGCAATGGAAGAGGAATTGAATCAAATAGAAAAGAATCAGACATGGGATTTGGTTCCCAAACCAACTGATAAAAATGTGATAGGAACATAATGGGTGTTCTAAAACAAACTGAATGAAGATGGTGAAGTTGTGAGGAACAAAGCCATATTGGTATGTAAAGGTTATAAACAAGTTGAAGGTATTGATTTTGAGGAGACTTTCTTTGGTAGACAGAATGGAGGCAACAAGGATGTTTCTTGCTTTTGTTTCTCAAAAGAATTTCAAAGTCTATCAGATGGATATCAAGTCAGCCTTCTTGAATGGTGATTTAGAGGAAGAGGTATATATTGAGCAACTAGATGGTTTCCAGTTATCATAAGATCATGACATGGTGCGATTGAACTCAAGAAATCTTTGTATGGACTCAAGCAAGCTCCTAGAGCTTGGTATGCTTGGTTAGATAATTACTTACTTCAGTAAGGTTTCAAGAAGGGTACTGTAGATAGTAATCTTTATATTAAGGTTTAGGAAGACAAGATTTTGATTGTGGTTATATATGTTGATGACATCATCTTTGGTGGAGATGATAATATGTGTAAAAGGTTTGTCGAAAAGATGTAAAAAGATGTTGAGATGTCTATGATTGGTGAGTTGTCTTTCTTCCTTGGGCTGCAAATTATGCAACTAGATGATGGTATCTTTATTTCTCAAGCTAAGTATGTTAAAGAGATGATGAAGAAGTTTGGAATGGACAATTCTAAACCAATAAGTACTCCTATGGTCACCGGTTGTCACTTGAGCAAGACTAATGAGTCTCTTGAGGTTGATCAAAATCTTTATAGGTCTATGATTGGAGGTTTATTGTACTTGACTACTTCTAGACCTGATATTATAGATGCAGTATGTTTGGTTGCTAGATATCAAGCTAATCCTAAGCAAACTCATGAGAAGGCAATAAAAATAATGTTTAGATATTTGAAGCTGGGAACTCCAGATTATGGTTTGTGGTATAAGAAAGATGATAAATTTGTTGAGAAGTTGTTGAAGATGATTTAGCATTGTTGTCATTGATGTTAAAACCTTGGATTCGGAAGGATGTGCTTTGAATGATGCACATAATTGATCTATCCTATCGAGTGCTATGATGTTATGTAGTATGTATATTATCCTTGCTTTGGATATGGCAGTACTTCTTTTGGGATGTTCATGGAAGTCAATTTATGCAGAATAATGAAGGCTAATCTGTTGATGTTGGATGTTGTGCTCAAAGCTTACTCTGGGTAACCTTGCTATCCATAACTTCATATAGCATGTTGCAAGATTTTGTATGTCAAATTATGGTTCTCTGATTGACACTAAAATTGATGATAATCAAGATTTGGTCTTGGTTGTGGCGTTCTCATCGGCTCTGTAATATATTTCATGTAATTCAAATATTGTTATTTTTTGGCAATTATACTATCTTATGTTTGACCCATTTTTGGTCCCTTGGTAACGTGTTAAGAATATCTTTATGTGTGACCTAACTTTTGGGTCCAATGTTAGCATGCAAGGCCTTATTGAATATCTCAAGATTGTTCCACATGCCGACATGTTTTGTGGTGATCTAATTCAAATTATATATGGCCGACTTGGAAGACTATGAAGACATTGTGTCTAGCTGACCTAGGAGATTATGATGGTATGGAATGGTATAAGTAAAGGTTGTTTTTGTTTGGTGAGATAAGGAGAGTGGAGTATGGTGTGTGCGATCAAATAAAAGGGTGTGAAGGAAGAAGTAATCTATATTGCAGAGCTTGTGCAAAGAAGCTCTGCAGAAGGTTCTTGATCAAATCTACTGCAAACAAATGTTGTGCTCTTAACCGGAACTGAATTCATGCATATGAAGATGCAATTTCATCAGTTCACTTTTGTCAGTGAGACTATTTTGTAATCTGCTATTTTGTATTTAGGCAGTGAGCCCACCGACAGTGAGCAACTTGGCAGTGAGCCATTTTGTAAAAATCAACTAAACTGGTGTCACCTTAACCAATGCTTTATAATTAAGAATTATCATTCTCTGTGGTTTTTCCCTTCTTGGGTTTCCACATAAAGTCTAGTGTTCATTGTGCTTAGTGTTGTTGTGTGAATTCATGTTCATATCTGTTTGATTAATTTTTGTTTGGTATAAGTCTGCTTCAAATTAATTAAAGAAAAGAAAAGTATTATTGGATAACTGATTCACCCCCCCTCTCAGTTATTCAAACTGCTCAACAATTGGTATCAGAGCTTGGTCCCTTGGAAATAGAGCTTAACTGCTTAAGGGAGATCTTGGTAGTTTGAACAGATGGCAGGAGCTTATCAATTTGAGGAAGAACTGAAGATAATGTTAGATGATATGGAAAGCACAGAATCTAAAAATGAAGAATTGAAATAAAATCTCAAGGAGGCAAATGCTTGTATTGCAAAGCTAAGGGAGAAAATCCAGAAGTTCAAAGCAAGACACAAAGAGGTTAGCCAAGAATTAAAAGAGTCAAAAGAAACTATTGTGAATTTAAAGCGGCAACTAGATGAATGCAAGAAGACTAAAGAAAATCTCAAAGATACTATCAAATAGAAAATGGAAGAATGGAAGAAGACTAAAGAAAATCTCAAGGATACCATCAAACAGAAATTAGAAGAAAATGAGAAGTTAGATCAAGAATTAAGAAGGCTGAAAACTGAAGCAAGAGTATGTTAAAGTAGCATGATTCTGGATCAACTTTTGTCCCTACAAAAATATCACAAGGATAAATAAGGACTTGGATTCACTCGTGAAAACTCAAATCAGAACACTAAGGGTGAAGACAAAGCAGTTGAAGCTAAAGCACGATCAGTTATAACAAGGTCTGGAACTCTAATGCACCTACAAAAAGACCTTCAGCCAGGCAACCAAATGCTCAAAGGTACTTATCATTCAATAGTCATTGTTTTTTATGCAAAAAGTTCGAACATAAGGCTGTAGAATGTAGAAGCAAGATGGAACCGAATACTCAATGCTTTAATTATCACAAGTTTGGTCATAAAGCAAGTCATTGCAGAAGTAAATTATCTAATCTGACAAGAAGGAATGGAATGAACAATCTCTTTCATGGTTATTGATATTTATGCTATGGTTATGGTCACAATGCTAATCAATGCAGACCTAGGGTTCACTCAGCTAAGTTAGGACAAAGATGTTACAAGTGCAGTCAACCCCGACATTATGCTAACACATGTAGATATGTTGCTCCGGAAAATCCTGAGAACAAAAAGAAGGTTGCAAAATCAAATGAATCTAAGAAGAAGACAATCATGGTTTGGAGGAAGAAGGAAACAAGTGCAGAAGACTCTTTCATCATACTGGATCTCGGTACATGCCCTATCGATATCTAAGCCAATCTGCCTTTCCTCGAGGGATTTTTTGCATTGCATATCCTGTTGGTTCCCCCTCTCTAAATTAATATTGAAGTAATTTTTAACATGATTAAGTTCAAACCAGTTGATGATAAATGATGAAGCTTAATCCAACTGATTGAAAAGCGAAGTACAATTGTTGGTGTCATCAATGTGCATTTTTGGCAGTGAAATCATTATGAGTAATTAAGAATAAAAGGTGGTAGTTTTAAAAATCATTTCTCACAGTTTGTAAGAGAGAAGAAGAAGAAGAAGAAGAAGCTTTGTTGAGCGATAAAGAGTTTGAAGAAGATAAGTGTGATGATGGAATCTGTTAACAGAGGATCGAGTGGCAGTATTCCGCTAAGGCTAAAGGAGTTGAATTGGATGAGTTTTATCATCGGAAGATGAAGGAAATGGAACTAGGGTTGAAAATGAATGAATTGCAGAACGTAAATACTTTGGGTATGGATTTATGGGGAGAATTTCCTTGGTTTGCAGACAAAGAATCTATCTTGTTCCTGTTAAGTCGATTCAAGGATGGCAGCATTGTTTTGGACAAACCCTATCCAATCATGAAAGAAGCCATTGAAGTTATTACTAGTTTGTGCAGTGTTGGTGACCTCCCTGGGAAGAAAATGGTGAAATACAAAGATGTGGAGGAACTTACTGGTATTGAAAAGGACCCCTCCAGGCTCTATTGATGAATACCATTATCGATCCTACATTAACGTATGTTGCTTACGACATCACTTATGAAATCTATTTTAGAAATCGTGAAGGTTCTACTTTGGCTATTGTTGTATATCTTGCACACATGATGGTGAAGAAAAATAAGTAGTTTGATTTGTGTAGCCTAATAATGGAAAACCTAATTGAGAATGTCAAAATGTCTTTGGTTGAGAGTTATCCCTTCCGATTTGGATCTCTGCTCATATGTTTGGTATTTTACTTTCTAAGTTTGCTAGCGAAAAAGGAGAATGTTAAATGGAAGTCTGGAATCCCTATCGGAAAGCAAGTTTACAGGTATTTGGAATGTATGGACGATAAAGCAAGTGCTTGCAAAGTCTATTTCTCATCCCTGCAGATGAATCTATGCTCTAGTGTGATAGTTTCCAGTTAGATTGAGGAGGGTTCCTCCTCCGGTAAGGAGTTGGAAGTTGTTATTGGTGGTTCCCCTCTGGAACCCAAAAAGAGGAAAGTTAACACAGAAGATGTTGTCACTATCTCGAAAGAAAAGGAGAATGAAGAGGAGTCTCTGCCTGGATCTGATTTTGTCGATCCAGTTGGTATTCGGTCAGTGTTAGATGAAGGTGATATGAAGAAGATTGGTGAAATGTGGTGTGTCATCTCTTCGATCAGAAGGCTTAAAATTGCTAATTCTCTGGTTGATTATCTACTCAAAAAGGGTATTACTATTTTAGATGTTTCTGACTTGTTACCGGATAATCTAGTAGAAGTAGTTGAAGAAACGATGTTGTTGGAAGGACCTGAAGGACATAAGTTTGAAGCTATGATTGAGAGATGGTGTGTCAAAGCTAAACAAAAGTTATCCAAACACATTGGTGATACATGAGAATGCATTAAGGAGATGTCTGATATCTACAAGTATTATCTTTGGTGGCCTACTATTGTTGATAATTTTAGAAGCAGAATTGAAGTTATTGAATCTGAGATGAATAATATTGGAAAGAGTTTTGATTTCTTCAAAGACAAATATGGAAAATAGAGAATAAGAGTTGGTGAGTTGCAAACAGAGTTATTGGTTGTTCAGAGATAGAGGGAAGACTTGGTTAGAAATTTCTAGTTGGTCAAGGAAATTGTTGAGGTCCGGTTGGATCATCTCTCCGGGATACTTTCTAATGCAAAAGATTGTGAATGACAGTGCCTATCTCAGGACTGGTCATCCTCATTTATGTTGTTGACTATGTTGGATAGTATGAGTTCCATATTGGATTATGCAGTGCTAGATTGGAAGAGGATTCTTCCAATTGTGAGAGAAAGGTACAAGAAAATCTTTCATGTGAAAAGTGTTATTTGTTCTTGAGTTCCCGAATGTTCGAATTTTGGCCCTTTTCCTTTGATGGAAAAAAGGGGGAGAAAAATGAGGAGAAAAACAAAACAAAAAAGAGGTATTGAATTGTTGGAAAAAGGGGGAGTATTTGGAGTTTGTAGTTTTGAGTTGGAATTGTGGAATTTTTTGTTTTTGAGTTTTTGTTGTTTTGCGATCAATGCCAAAGGGGGAGATTGTTGAGAAGTTGAAGATGATTTAGCATTGTTGTCATTGATGTCAAAACATTGGATCTAGAAGGATGTGCTTCGGATGATGCACAAACTTGATCCATCCTATCAAGTGCTATGATGTTACGTAGTATGGATATTATCCTTGCTCTGGATATGGCAGTACTTCTTTTGGGACGTGTGGAAGTCAATTTATGCAAAATAATGAAGGCTAATATTTTGATGTTAGATGTTGTGCTCAAAGCTTACTTCGGGAAACCTTGCTATTCAGAACTTCATATAACATGTTGCAAGTTTTTGTATGTCAAATTATGGTTCTCTAGTTGACACTGAAATTGATGATAATGAAGATTCGGTCTTGGTTGTGGCATTCTCATCGGCTCTGGAATATATTTCATGTAATTCAAAGATTGCTATCTTTTGGCAATTATGTTATCTTATGTTTGAACCCATTTTTGGTCCCTTGGTAATGTGGTAAGAAGATCTTTATGTGCGACCTATCTTTTGGGTCTGGTGTTAGTGTGCAAGGCCTTATTGAATATCTCAAGATTGTTCCTCATGCCAACATGTTTTGTGGTGATCTAATTCAAATTATATATGGCTGACTTGGAAGACTATGAAGACATTGTGTCTGGCCAACCTAGGAGATTATGATGGCATGGAATGGTATAAGTAAAGGTTGTTTTTTTTTAGTGAGATAAGGAGAGTGGAGTATCGTGTGTGTGAGCAGATAAAAGGGTGTGAAGGAAGAAGTAGTCTATATTGCAAATCTTGTGCAAAGAAGTTGTGCAAAAGGTTCTTGATCAGATCTGCTGCAAACAAATGTTGTGCTCTTAACCAAAACTGAATTCATGCATATGTAGATGCAATTTCATCAGTTCACTTTTGTCAGTGAGACTATTTTGTAATTTGTTGTTTTGTATTTGGGCAATGAGCCACCCTGCAGTGAGCAACTTGGCAGTAAGCCTTTTTGTAAACATCACCTTAACTAGTGCTTTATAATTGAGAATTAGCATTCTTCGTGGTTTTTCCCTTCTTGGGTTTCCACATAAATTCTAGTGTTCATTGTGCTTCGTGTTGCTGTGTGCATTGATGTTCATATATCTTTGATTAATTTATGTTTGGTATAAGTATGCTCCAGATTAATTAAAGAAAAGAAAAGTATTGTTGGATAACTGATTCACCCCCCTCTCAGTTATCCAGAGTGTTCAAAAAACTTTTCTTTGAGTGCTTATATTGATGTTGATTGGATAGGATGTGTGGATGACCAAAGAAGCACCAGTGGAAGTGCATTTTCCTTAGGAGACAAGTTAATCTCTTGGTTTAGTAAGTAGGACTCAATGTCCTTATCCACAATAGAAGTTGAGTATATTTTTGTAGCATCTTGTTGCACCTAGGTGCTTTGGTTGAAGTAGACTTTGAAGGATATTAAAGCGGTGTATGATTAACCTATTCCCATATTGTGTGATAATACTAGTGTAATTAACATTTCCAAGAACCTAGTGATGCATTCAAGGACCAAACACATTTCTATTTGGTATCACTTTCTAAGGGAGAAGGTTGCAAAGCAAGAAGTCAGATCGGAGTATGTTCCAACTAACGATCAAATTGTAGATATCTTCACTAAGGCACTTTCAAAAGATACTTTTGAGTATCTCTAGCAGAAGTTAGGGATTATTGCCCATCCTTTTTCTAACTAGATGCATAGATGGTGCATCTATCCAGGGGCAGAAATTCATGTCATATCCTTTTCTCATAGATTGATATGTGCTACCTCTCAGGAGGAGCAGGTAGTTGGATGGTTTTTGTTAACAGTGGGAGCATATATAGTTGTTTGAAGGAGAGGTGTTATTGGTAAAAGGGGGAGAATGTGTTGATGATTTAAATGAAGATATTTTTTTCCCTTTGTCCTTGATGTCAAAGGGGGAGAATGTGCAGGTGTGTGTTGCCATGAATTCCAAAGGAGGAGATTGTTGGCATTAGTTGTCATTGATGTCAACACTTGGGGAGATTTTTTTATGTTAAGACTTGGTGAGATTGTTGCATATGTTTGTGAGATTGGTGTTTAACATTGGTTGTCATTGATGCTTGTATCTACACTCAATTTGGGTTGTCATTGGTGCTTTTAGTTATGGTGCTTTCAATTGTATGTTGTTGATAGTTTATGATGATATTTTCATGGTTGGATTTCATCCTTTTGATGTTGTTGATGTTCATGGTTGGATGTCATGCCTTGTTTGATGACAAGTAAAGATGTATTGAGTATGGTTGTTGTTAGCAAAGATGATATCATGATGATATATTAAGACGAGGATTAGAAGCAATATTGAAGTTGGAGAGATGTTGTTGATGTTCTCTAATACGTTGTGTGCTCTCTCCTTATGTTCTTGAGAAATTATGTGTTGCTACAAGGCAATTCTAGTTGGTGAAATTTTTTGCTTTAGGAAGTTGCCTTGAAGACTATTTGGGAGAATGCTTTGCATTCCTTTGGTATTGAAGATATGATCTTGTGGTTTGGAATTCAATGTTTTTGCTCTATGGATGTTACACTCCTATCTTTTCAGTTCACCTATGTTATCGAGGAGGTTTCTAGTATTTACAGTGTATTGGTAGTTTTGTTGGTTGTTTGGACTGGTCCAAAAACTACTTTGCATTTCTCCACATTGGTGTTTTTGCTCCTCTAGCTTGGTGGACATGCTCTCAGTGCTTATGCAATGTCTCAATTCTATTTTGTGATCTTGTAGAGGATAAAAATGAAAGAAAAAATCAGTTGCAAGGTGTGTGAGAGGGTGGTGATGCGCGAGTATGGATTGGTGAATTAAGTTATTAAAAAGAAGGGCCAGATGTGCTTTAGCGCCTTAGTCAGCAAAGTGTATTGTTGACAAATGTTGTAATTTCATGTTTTCATGTATCGTGCTATCAAATAGTGAGTCTCTTCAGTAGGTCCTTGTAATTTGTATATTTCACTAGGGTTGTGCAACTCAGTACTGCAAGTCCTTTGTATCTTGCCCTAAGGTTGTGTGCCTTAGCCTGCAAGTCCATAGGCAGTGAGCCTTAAACAACATTGTAATCTTTTGTAAGTTGTGAACTTCCTATATTTAGATTTTTTTCTTTGTGGTTTCCCTTTTTGGGTTTTCCATGTAAATTTGGTGTTATCTTGTGCATGTGTTCATTGTCTTATCTTTCATTGATGTCGATTTGATTAAGTGATGATGATCTGGTTAAGAGTTGTTGATCTTCTCAATAGTTTGAATTTGTATATTGCTAAAGAAGATTTGAAAGTTTTAAGTTTTGATATATACTGATTCAGCCCCCCTTCTCAGTATATGGGTGTGTTCAACAATTTTCACCTACACAAGTGTTATATTTTTATCTTTGGCACATTAGTGAAACTAAGTTTGGAAAAAAATCATGAGATGGTGATCAATGACATGGCAGTTGCTCAAGGTAATAGGTAGACATAGGTACACAATGAGTAAAAACCCTCCATTTTATTAGAAATGAAAAAATTATAGATTCATCACCAAGGGCAATATATTTAGGACTACGTAGTGTAAAAATGATAATGGGGATTATTAGAATAGGAAATCATGGTTTAAATTTTTAAATTGGTTGTTTTTGTACTTTAGAATTTAAGATTTTTTTCTTTTAGGGGTGTGATTGGTGGATCAACCTTTTTAGAAAAAAAAATACCACTTCTTTTGATTAATTCATGTAGTTATGATGAAATCACCATGGTTGTGGAAAAATAGGCTCACGAAAAAAAATTACAAAACTATTAACGCTAAATAAATAATAATGATTAAATATTTTAAAGATTTGCTAAAGTGACACTAATTATATTTTTATTTGTGGGTGTTTATGAAATGAATACATTTATCGAAATTGTGCTAGCGAGAAGGATCTTGAATTTATTGATAGATAAATAGAGTGATACACAAGAGAAGGAAATTATTATGAGAGTAGCATGAATATATTAGTACCACCTTCTAGCAAATTATTGTGCAACATCTTGAATTATTGAGATGTGGATTGGGATACATTCTAGTTCCTATTGTTAGAAGGGAAGTGGACCGTAATCTATATGATACATGATATTAAGACTCCATGTTAATATGAGGAGATTCAGATCAAGGTATCCTTCAAATAAGAGATAGATTTAGGGTTAATGCACTGAGTATGACCATGATGGATGTGGTGGAAAATCCATATTGGGAGGGGGATTGTCTACTGGGGACTACTTGTACCATGAAGAAAAACTCACTAATGGGATGGGGAAAAAATTCCCACCTTATGTATGGGTTACTACAACAATTTGGATAAGTCATAATTATAGTCTTACCTACTTTAGATGCTAGTTATAAAGGGAAATAAGAGAAAAAATTAGGAGCTATATGTTGGAGTTAAAATGACACTGAGAGGGGGGGGTGAATCAGTGTCTTAACAGATTTGACCAATTTTCACAAATTCAAAAACCATAGCTCAGATATTATCTCAATATACTCTGATTAATGCATTCATGAGTTGAATGTAATCATTCAAAAACAGAATTGAGAAAAGTAATAACCAAACAGTGAACTGAAATAATCAACAACACAGTAAAGCAAAGGGAACTCAGAAGAACAAGAAGACTCAAGATTTTACCGAGTGGAAAACCCTCCTGGGGTATAAAAACCACTCCCTAAATGCCTTCCAGGCTTAATCTTTTAAACAAAAGTTCACAATGCCTTATAGGTTGATTTTTTGAGCACCCACTCAAGGAGCACCAACCCCTCATTTAGAGATATCTATCTCAAGGAGTACCAACCCCTCAAATTATACATTTGAACAATAAAAATATCTCAAAGGATCTCTTTGTTTTCAGTCAAGCTCATAACTCTCTATTTTTCTCATCTACCTAATACATTTTTTATACAGCCAATAAAACAATATTCCCGGATTGCAATCAGAGAGATTTTACAGTTTTCAACGCTAGTATTTATTTACATTTCAAGTATGTTTGTTGTGAAGAAATCTTCAAAAAACGTTTTTCACAAGATTCTCAGATTCTCTTGTTGATTTTTGAATATAAAGCTAAATACTGACAGTCTGTCGATGATGATATAAATCAAGAGTAATGCTTATAGAGAGCTGCAAATCATCCATTAAATCAAAAACGCAACAGCTTAGAAAGAAATTCAATGAATATTCTGTTATGTAACCGTTCTGAAATTTGATGCCAATCCATGATGACAACCACAGTGTTTTGAGTCTTCGTTAACTATTCGCTGAGACAACCAGATAGTTCTGCCAAAGGCAATTGCACCGCCAGACATTCCTCTTAGTTAATGCTTTCACCATAACCCATCAGAGTCGAGAAGAACACATAGCAAATACATCATGTCTCATCGATAGGCTTCCTTAGAGTATTATTCATTCGTTGAGACATCAGTAAGTCTCTCACTGAGATCTCCTTTAGTTTCATTCACTATCGCTGTGACTAATCAATATCGGAGAGACCTCTTATAGACTTCATAATGTTTTGCCGAGAGTCACTTGATACACATTGTCGCCGTGACAATTCAATACCTATGCCGAAGACCTTTGTCATTTCCAAGTCGCCAAGACAATACATAATCGGGGAGACACTATACAGACTGCCCCTTGTTTTGCCGAAATATCCCGAGCTCACAATAGATTGCCAAGACATTAAAGTTCTCACACCGACAGAAACCTTTTTCCTTATGTGCATCGCTATAACATTATGATATTGGGGAGACCTCCTGTAGAGCACACCATGTCTTTCTAAAAGTCTTCAACCACTTATGTGTTGCTGTGACATTATACTGTCGGGGAGATGTTATAAAGCCAACATTGAGTTTCACCGATGGGCTTGTTCGCTGTAACATAAAGGTTCTCTCGCCGATGCACCCTTCTATCTTATGAGGGTCGCTATAACATACCAATATCGGGGAGACCTCTCGACAAAAGCTTGAGTCATACCAAAAAACTTCATTCACTCGGAGTCGCTGAAACAGGATAGATTCTATGCTGACAAAGTTCTTTTGTGTTCCATCGGCGAGACCAGAGGTCACTCACCGAGACCTCTCGCCGAAAACCCTAGCTCTTACCGAAGAGACTACCTTTATGTTTTCGGTCGGTGTAACAAATTGAATTCGCCAAGACCATATAACGATGCCACAACTCTCGCCAATAGACTTCCACATGCACTAGTCGGGGAGACAATATGATTTCGCTATGACCTCAGCCCAACGGCCAAACTCATGCCAATATACTTATTCTGAAGCGGGTCGGTGTGACATTTCATATTCGATAAGACCTTATCCCGACGGTATAACATATGCCGATAGAGAACACTTTATGTCGCCAAAACAAAAGAGAAGTCTTGCCGACAACAGCCTGTAAGATAAATTCAATCGCCATGACATATGAAATGTCTTGCCGATAGGCAACTCAGACATTTCAAAGTGGATTGGGGAGACCCTGCCATTCTCATTCCGATAAGAGTAAGCCTGAAAGAGAAACAACCAATACCTATGATATGCAAGGAGAACCATCCTGAGAAAGATCATCAATGAGAACAAATTGAAAGAGATTTTGTCATCAAGGACAAACTATAAACACAACTAAGATCCAACAAACTCCCCCTTTGTCCTTGATGGAAAAACACAAATGACTCTCCCCCTTTTTGCCTCAAGGCAAAGAATATAAGAAAATGTGCATTTCCATAACACAACTGAGTCAACCAAAAATATCATTAGAAACAACTGCAAAAAGAGTAACAATGCAGCAACCAAGAGTGTAGGAGAACTTTAAGTGAATCAAAACATATAACATGCTCCCCCTAAGCCAATGCTAGTAAAATCAGAGAAGTAAAGATTGAGAGATAACTCCCAATCAAAGTCTCAACCTTTCAAACAACTCTTTAGCTAAGGGCTTAGTAAAAATATCAGCCACCTGATCTTGAGATCCAACAAACTGTAAGCAGACTTCATTAGCCAAAACCTTTTCTCAAAGAAAGTGAAACTTGATAGCAATATGTTTAGTGCGAGAGTGCAAAACAGGATTTTTGGAGATACTTATCACACTTGTGTTATCACAGAGAATAGAAACAGGTTTAGGAATTCCAATACCCATATCAGATAGAGTTTGACTCATCCAAAGAACTTGAGTACAGCATGAAGTGGCAGCAATGTATTTTGCTTCAATAGTAGAGAGAGAAACGGATTCTTGTTTCTTGTTGTGACATGCCACTAAACGATCACCAAGAAAGAATGCAACACCACTGGTGCTTTTCCTATCATCCAAACAACCAGCCCAGTCAGCATCAGTATATGCAATCAATGAAAAATCATTGCTTCTAGGATACCAAAGACCATAATTAAGAGTACCCTAAATATATTTAAAAATCCTTTTAACAGCAGTGACATGGGATTCTTTAGGTGATGCCTGAAACCGTGCAACAGTGCAAACTGCCTGCATAATGTCAGGTCTAGAGGCAGTTAAATATAACAGACTGCCAATCATTGATCTATATTCAGTTTGATTTGTATCAGGGGAATTATCAACCTTAGTAAGTTTGCATCCAGTAATCATTGGAGTGCTAACTGGATGGCATTCATCCATCTAAAATTTCTTAATCATCTCTCTAGCATACTTGGTTTGATAAAGAAATATTCCATTTTCACATTGAGAGATTTGAAGACCAAAGAAGAAATTTAATTCTCCTAATAATGACATTTCAAATTCAGATTCCATTAGCTGAGAGAATTTTTTACTTAATGTAACATTGTTGCAGCCAAAGATAGTGTCATCAACGTAAATTTCAACAACCAGAATATCAGAACCTTCAGTTTGAACATAAAGATTGCTATCTACACCTCCTCTAACAAAACCATTTGAAAGCAAATGACTGTCAAGCCTAGAGTACCAAGCTCTAGGTGCTTGTTTTAAGCCATAGAGGGATTTTTCAATCTGTAAACATGATCAGGCTTATCCTTGCACATAAATCCTTCAGGCTGTTCAACATAGACCTCTTCATCTAAATAGTCATTTAAAAAAGCAGTTTTGACATCCATTTGATAAACAGTAAAGTCTTTATAAACAAAATAAGCCAAGAATATTCTGATAGATTCTAATCTAGCAATGGGTGCAAAGGTTTCACCAAAATCAATACCTTCTTGTTGAGCATAGCCTTTGCAGACAAATCTTGCTTTGTTGTGAATGACATTACCATTTTCATCAAGCTTGTTTCTGTATATCCATTTGCCTCCAATGACATTCTTGTCATCTGGTCTTGGGACTAACTCCCAAGTCTAATTTTTCTCAATTTGATCAATTTCTTCCTACATAGCATTAAGCCAACATGAGTCTGTGAGAGCTTCATTAAAAAATTTAGGCTCAAATTGAGTAACTAGACAGAAAGCTATTTGTGCCTTTTCATCAGATTTTGCAACCTTTCTTCTAGTTTGAACTCCTGCATTTGTATCCCCAATAATCTAATCTTTGGGGTGATATTTAGTTAGAGCTTTTGATGCAACCTTTTCAGGACTTGTTGTTTCATTTCTAGGGCTTACTGACTCAGTTCCTTCTTAAATTATTTCTAGTTCAAGTTCTTCTTCCTCATTATCCTGCAAAGATTCAGCATACAAATGTGATCTCTCATCAAATTTTACATTAACAACTTCAACAATCTTATTAAGCCTTTTGTTAAGGCATTTATAAGCTTTGATGTGAGTTGAGTATCCCAAAAAGATACCCTCATCACTCTTTGATTGAAAACTCCCAAGGTTATCATCATCCTTTTTGATAAAACACTTACTTCCAAAAATTTTAAAGTATTTGACAGAAGCAGTTCTTCCATACCACAGTTCATAAGGAGTGTGTTTAGATTTCACTCTAATCTGCACTCTATTCAAAATGTATACAGTTGTATGAACAACTTCTTTCCAATACATATCAGGCAACTTAGCTTCATCTAACATTGTTCTAGCCATTTCTTTTACAGTTCTGTTTTTACGTTCAACTACCCCATTTTGTTGAGGTGTTTTTGTTGCAGCATACTGTCTTTTAATGTCGTGTTGTTCACAGTAATCAATAAACTCTTGAGAAGTGAACTCACCTCCTTTGTCAGATTGCAGACATTTAAGTTTCAAATCAGATTCCTTCTCAACCAATTTACGAAAGATTTTAAACCTTTCAAATGCTTTGATTTGTGCTTAAGAAATGTGACCCAAACCATTCTAGTATAATCATCCACAAACAACATAAAGTACCTTTCACCATTAATAGACCTTGTTCTGGTTGGTCCACATAAATCAGTGTGCACAAGTTGTAAAGGTTTTGAAGAAGAATGTTCTTTTGTTTTGAAGCTGATTTTAGTTTGTTTACCACTTAGACATTCTTTGCACACAGAATTTTCTGGCTTATTAAGGATTGGTAAACCTCTAACATTATGATTCTTACTTATTCTAACCAGATTTTCAAAGTTTATGTGTCCTAATCTTTTATGCCATAACCAGCTTTCTTCAATTTGGCTCATTAAACACATACCTTGATTATTGTCATTGCTTGATGTGTCGAGAAGATTGTACACATTTCCTTTTGTCCTCCTTCCAGCTGCAATAGCCTTTCCTAACTTGTTTTTAATCTCACATCCCTGCGAAGTGAAAAGAACATGATAACCACTATCGCAGATTTGACTAACACTTAGAAGATTGTGCTTGAGACCTTCCACATAGTACACATTATAGATAGGAGTGTCTTCATTCAGAAGAAGTGAACCTCTACCTTTAATTTGAATACTAGAGTTATCACCAAACTTAACATATCCACCTATATAATCTTCAAGATTTACAAACTTATCCTTGTCGCCAATCATATGGTTAGAACATCCACTGTCCATGACCCATAAGTCCTTTTTCTTGGAATGAAAAGCTGTTTGAACCAACATAGTTTGCTCAATGTTGTTGATAGTCTTAGGTTTCCAAACCTTTTTAATTTTCTGCTGTTTAGATTGCAGATTAGTTCTGCACTGTTTGACAAAATGTCCCAAGGCATTGCATTTAAAACATCTGATTTGTCTAACAAAACCATAGTGTTGCCTAAGACCAAACTTGGGTATTATAGGATTCATAAGCCTGCAAGTGCTCGCCTTATGGCCAAATTTGTTGCAGAAAAAACAATAACCATAGAAGAAAGGATTGACTCTATATGAAGATCTATTACCTCTTAAAGACTGAACATGATCCTTACCAAATTCTGAGTGATTTGAACCTGAACCTTTGACTTCAGAAGAGGGGTTTTGTTTTGCATGGTCAATTGAGCATTCACCCTTTTCAAAACCAACACCAGTTTTATCTTTGTACATCTTCTGCTTGCTGAGCATCTCATTCAGTTTTAGAGTGTTTTCATATTTTTCAGTTTCCTTCCTAAGACAGACTACTTCTTGTTCCAGTTTTTGAATTTTTTGATCTTTGCAGGTTACAGTCTCTCGAAAACAATCTTCAACTCTTTTAGCTTCTTCAAGCTGAGTTTTCAGAGAGACTATTTCTTGATCTGGTTTATGTTCTTGAGCAAGAACTTGTTTTTTGAGTTTTTTGATCTCTTGTAAAGCACATTTCAGCTCACTTTCAAGATCTACTTCACCTTCTTCAATGTCAATGGTGTTTGTATCATTTTGCTGAGTAATTTCAGCCATGAACAAAGTTTCATTTTCTTCAGCTGATGAATCTTCAGACTCAATATCAAATTCATCCTTACTAAATAGACTTTTCTTCTTTTTGAAATAGAAGTTTCGATTAGGTTTGAAGGCCTTCTTCATAGGCTATTTTTCAGTTGTCTCATTGTCACAGATTTGATCATCATAGGGACACTTTGCAACAAAGTGACCTATTTTTCCACAGTTAAAACATTTAAAGGGAAGTTTTCCCTTATATTTTCTTGATCCCTTTTTAAATCTTCTAACAAAATGGGATTCTTTAGAATCAGACAACTCTGATTCACTGACTTCGACTTTTTCTTTCTTTTCAATGTTAAAGGTAGTTTCTTTTCCTATTGAAATGTTTTTGCTAGTTCTCATTTCATAGGCAGTAAGTATTCCTTGTAGGCTGTCTAAGGTAAGCTTATCAAAGTGTTTCTTTTCTTCTAGGGCTGAAACCTTAGATTCAAATTTGGATGGTAAGGTTCTAACAACCTTTGTGACCACATCAAATTCATTAACCTCTTGACCTAGACCTTTCATTGAATTGACAACTTCATCAACTCTTAGGAAATATTCAGCCACTTTTTCATCATCCTTCATTTTCAACTCCTCAAACTGATGTTTGAGTGTAATGATTTTTGACAGTTTGACTTTCTCATTCCCTTGATATATAGTTTCAAGTTTTTCCTAGATTCCATGAGCAGATTTGCAATGCATGACTTTAATGAACACATCTTTAGTTAACCCACACAAGAGGGCATGCTTAGCTTTGGCATTTGTTTCATACTTCTTCTTTTCAGCAGCATCAGTGGGAATAGTGGCTGGTACATTGTAATCTTCTAAAACAATGCTCCAAACATCAACATCAAAAGAAACAAGAAAAGCTTCCATTTTGATTCTCCAGAACACATAATCAGTTCCATCAAATAACGGAGCTCTGGATACAGAGGCACCGTCTTGAGAATGTGCCATTAAAAACAAACTCCAAGACCAAGATCAATCCAAGGTAATTAAACCTATCAGAGGATCCTACGCTCTGATACCAATTGTTGGAGTTAAAATGACACTGAGAGGGGGGGTGAATTAGTGTCTTAACAGATTTGACCAATTTTCACAAATTCAAAAACCATAGCTCAGATATTATCTCAATATACTCTGATTAATGCATTCATGAGTTGAATGTAATCATTCAAAAATAGAATTGAGAAAAGTAATAACCAAACAGTGAACTGAAATAATCAACAACACAGTAAAGCAAAGGGAACTCAGAAGAACAAGAAGACTCAAGATTTTACCGAGTGGAAAACCCTCCTGGGGTATAAAAACCACTCCCTAAATGCCTTCCAAGCTTAATCTTTTAAACAAAAGTTCACAATGCCTTATAGGCTGATTTTTTGAGCACCCACTCAAGGAGCACCAACCCCTCATTTAGAGATATCTATCTCAAGGAGTACCAACCCCTCAAATTATACATTTGAACAATAAAAATATCTCAGAGGATCTCTCTGTTTTCAGTCAAGCTCATAACTCTTTGTTTTTCTCATCTACCTAATACATTTTTGATACAGCCAATAAAACAATATTCCCGGATTACAATCAGAGAGATTTTACAGTTTTCAACGCTGGTATTTATTTACATTTCAAGTATGTCTGTTGTGAAGAAATCTTCAAAAAACGTTTTTCACAAGATTCTCATATTCTCTTGTTGATTTTTGAATATAAAGCTGAATACTGACAGTCTGTCGATGATGATATAAATCAAGAGTAATTCTTATCCAGAGAGCTGCAAATTATCCTTTAAATCAAAAACGCAACAGCTCAGAAAGAAACTCAATGAATATTTTGTTATGTAACCGTTATGAGATTTGATGCCAATCCATGATGACTACCACAGTGTTTTGAGTCTTCGTTAACTATTTGTTGAGACAACCAGATAGTTCTACCAAAGGCAATTGCACCGCCAGACATTCCTCTTAGTTAACGCTTTCGCCATAACCCATCAGAGTCGGGAAGAACACATAGCGAATACATCATGTCTCATCGATAGGCTTCCTTAGAGTATTATTCATTCGTTGAGACATCAGCAAGTCTCTCACCAAGATCTCCTTTAGTTTCATTCACTATTGCTGTGACTAATCAATATCGGAGATACCTCTTGTAGACTTCATAATGTTTTTCTGAGAGTCACTTGATACACATTATCGCCGTGACAATTCAATACCTATGCCGAAGACCTTTGTCATTTCCAAGTCGCCAAGACAATACATAGTCGGGGAGACAATATATAGACTGCCCCTTGTTTTTCCGAAATATCCCGAGCTCACAATAGATCGCCAAGACATTAAAGTTCTCACACCGACAGAAACCTTTTTCCTTATGTGCATCGCTATAACATTATGATATCGGGGAGACCTCCTATAGAGCACACCATGTCTTTCCAAAAGTCTTCAACCACTTGTGTCGCTGTGACATTATACTGTCGGGGAGATGTTATACAGCCAACATTGAGTTTCACCGATGGGCTTATTCGCTGTAACATAAAGGTTCTCTCGCCGATGCACCCTTCTATCTTATGAGGGTCGCTATAACATACCAATATCGGGGAGACCTCTCGACGAAAGCTTGAGTCATACCAAAAAACTTCATTCACTCGGAGTCACTGAGACAGGATAGATTCTATGCTGACAAAGTTCTTTTGTGTTCCATCAGCGAGACCAGAGGTCACTCGCCGAGACCTCTCGCCGAAAACCCTAGCTCTTACCGAAGAGACTACCTTTATGTTTTCGGTCGGTGTAACAAATTGAATTCGCCAAGACCATATAACGATGCCACAACTCTTGCCGATAGACTTCCACATGCACTAGTCGGGGAGACAATATGATTTCGCTATGACCTCAGCCCGACGGCCAAACTCATGCCGATATACTTATTCTGAAGTGGGTCGGTGTGACATTTCATATTCGATAAGACCTTATCCCGACGGTATAAAATATGCCGATAGAGAACACTTTTTGTCGCCGAAACAAAAGAGAAGTCTTGCCGACAGCAGCCTGTAAGATAAATTCAATCGCCATGACATATGAAATGTCTTGCCGATAGGCAACTCACACATTTCAAAGTGGATCGGAGAGACCCTGCCATTCTCATTCTAATAAGAGTAAGCCTGAAAGAGAAACAACCAATACTTGTGATATGCAAGGAGAACCATCCTGAGACAGATCATCAATGAGAACAAAATGAAAGAGATTTTGTCATCAAGGACAAACTATAACACAACTGAGATCCAACACTATATACAAATTAAATTAGACCCAATTAACCCTGGTGGTCTTAATCATGTGGGTGTGAGGTGAAGGATAAGTTATTGATAGGGGATAATTAGGATAGGTGATGAATAAGGTGGGGGATATGGGTAGTGAGGAGGAAAATTACTATAATTATCTCTTGAGATAGGATTCAATAGGAGAAGAGAAAGAGATAGAGATAGAGTTTGTCACTAATTTAGTAAGAAGGGAAGGTGGGGAGGTAGAGGTAGATTTTCCTACAATCATATAAATTTCCATCAAATAGGTCATAGAAAATCCTTCTTGGCAAGAGGGGAACTCTCATAATTAAACCTTTGTGGATTTTATTTTATCTATATTTTCTGACATAACTACACAAATATGTGTTCTAACTACACAAAGATGTACAAGTGATGAATGGTGATAATTTATTCATGAAATGGGAGTTGAAATATTCCTCCCTATGATGGAGATGATGAGGAACTATTTTATCATGGACCCCAAATTATCTCCCCATGTGGGTGAAACATGAATGTCTTTACTTCTATTGCAATCATGTCATATTGAGAAAATGTCATCAAGTTGAGGGTAGAGAATGTGAATTTGAGGATTATTCCTATACAAGGAACCAACTCTACTCATGGTGAGACTATTAGGAGGATGCATATACATGATCACATGTCTCCTAGGCTAACTCAAGCTAAAGATAGAAGAGGAACATGAGCCCTTGTCACTAGAGTACTCAAAGGCAATATTAATTGTATCTTATTATATGTTCTTCATTGTTTTCCCCAACTTAGGTGGCCATTGAGTAAATGTTAGTAAAAGTGTATATTTAAGATACACAATTATTTTTGAACCTTATTATTTAATTATGGACTTGTTTTACTATACTTTCATGTTAATGCACTTGGAATATTATGAGTTGATGTTCTTATTTTATTATCATTTATTCCTATTAATGAATATGTATGGATATTTCTTGTCTTATTTTTGTATTCTTATTTTCATGATATTTTCTAATCCTTTATTTTCAAAGAGTGACTAAATAACTATATTGTGAATCAAGATGCAAGAATTTTATGATCTAGAATAAAAGAGGAATCATGAGGAATGATAAATAGAAAGGATAAGGTATCAAATAAGAATGTGATAGGAAAGATATTGATCTCATCTAATGTAAATAAATTGAATATTTTTGAATTTATAGGGAACACCCTAGGCATAGATAATAGATGAAAAACATGTCAAATCAAGGGAAAATAAAAGATTTAGAATTGAAGGATTCTTTATAAATAACATAAAGTACCATATATCACAATCAATTATTATTTTAATACTATTTTATTTTAATTTCTTTATAGCCCCATGTAGCTAGGAAAATGTAAAGTTCGTCATGTCATAACCCTCCTTTTGAACGTATAATTAATCTAGAAAAAAAAAAAATTATTTATCAAGTAAATGAATATTATAGAGAAGGTACTAATCTTTATTCAAATAGTTAAAATATTTTAAAAGCAAATAATTATTCATTTATAATATTACAAATGAGTAAAAGAATAAGAAGTTGTAATTTCAAATAATATGATTGAATAAACAAATATTATTAATTTATGGTTACTATGATTTATTATATTATCAACATTTTATATCCTTTAATTTGTTCTAAAACACTTGTTGGCTCTTGAAATTTCTTTTTTTTTAAAAGGGGGGGCTATTCCTTGTAAGTGGTTATTCAAAATCATCTTGGTCAGTATAAATATTAATGACCTTGATAAATTAAAAGTCCTTTCTATCTTTTTTAAGGAATTCTCTTTAGAAATCTAATTTTCTCATCTCAATCTTTAAATATATATATGTGTAAGATTGAGATACATTAATTACTTAATATTGTCAATATTTAATCCTGTAATACCCAAAATAGATATTCATAATAATTGCAATTTATCACTATTGAAAAGAAAAGAAAAGAATAAATGTATTTAGGAAATTAAAAATGAAATATATATATAGGAGAGGAAACAAAAAAATAAAAATAAAGAAGTTAGCACACATTATAAGAATGTTGCACGAATCCTTCAATTGTGAATAAATAATTAATAAAATGTGGGCTCATTTATGATAAGTTTTATTGCAAAGGAAAAAGGAATGTAACTCCCAAAAAAACAGGATAATTGGATCAACCCAATCTTTGAACAGTTACTCAAGAAAAAAGGGCATGCATGCATTCAAGAAGGGTTAGGAGGAGCGATTAGATTGTTGGTAGGTAAATCAAATATGTGAGAAGATTGTCGGCACAGACTAGCTGACCACACCGTCCAGAACTGTCCAGCGCTGAATTGTACCCCTCCCATGTTGTCCATGCTATTCATGTTGTCCTCTTCACCCACTCGTGATAAATGGTCCAGCTAACACTCTACTACAGTCTTCATTGTATTAATTGCAAATTCATCTATAAATGAAATGCTCAAGCTTGTGGTTTGGGGGAGGGAGTTCAGGTTTAGAATGAATGTGTTTTGTAGTGCTCAGTTTTTTTGAGTTCTCGTATTTTATCTCTGTGGAACTTATCTTCAATTGGAGTAGGTTATCCTTTAATTGTTCCTTTGATAAAACATTTGTTTTGATTACATTTATTTCATATTTCATTTAGTTTATCTATATCTTATAAGATACCATAGGGCAGCTAATTATTGTATAAGTTTCATGCTTAAATCATAGCGTAAGAAATTCTCGTTATAAATCTTGTGAGTCCATAATTTTTGTGATACTTTCACTCTCATTGGTCATATTGTTTTCTTTCTCTATGCTATTTTTATGTGACACTTTAGCTATAGTGTAACTAAATTTACAGAGCTAGCAATTATCCAATTAATTTGGCCAACTTTGCATCATAGTTATGAGGTAATGCTCACAAATACCCAATTTGTGGAACTTGCACAAAGCAGTTGGGGAAATACCTGCAAGCTAGATTTTTAAATTAATGTTTTGTTATCATTGTTATCATTTTATGCATTCAAAATGATGTGGTGATCAGATTGTCGATTGATCAATATGCTTCATCATGCATGAATGTTTTAATTGTGTTGATAAATGCGAAAAGCCCAAACCCATGGTTATTGGATATTTACATATAATATTAAATTATTTTATATTTCAAACATTTGCACTAGTTATACAAGTGTAGATAATGTCAAAAATAAATAAATTTAGTTATATTCTCTTATTTATGAAAGTTGGGTATCAATTTAATTGTATAGTGTTAAATTCAATGATATCAAAATTAATATTATTGCATGAGTTACCAATAGTTATTTTAATTTAAAATTTGTTGGATTTAAGGGACAATCTTATTCCCATTAGATACTTATTAATCATTGTGTAGTAATTGAATTATTAATAGTTTACATATATTTTCATAACTTGAAAACTAGATATGGATTTAAGTTTGCTTAATATCATAATAAAGTATATGAGACAGGAAAACTCAAAAGGGAGCAAGTGGGAAATGTATGAATCGATTTATCTCTCAAGATGAAGAATCAAGGAAGGACAATAAGTGATTAATCTTTAAAACCTAGTTACACAAAGTCGAATTAGCACTTAATGAGGTGCAATCCTTGCCCATTTATCATCTAAAGTTATTGATGAAGAAGTCGTTACCTTTTTCTTTTATTTACTTAATTTGTAATGATGGTCATTTCATATTGACTATAAATATAGATATTTGAAAATTTATTTTATTTCCATTATGCAAGGTGATTTATGGAATCATTAACTCTTAATCTTCTTTCATCCTTTTACAATTATCTAGGGATAGTATTTCTACTAATCATTGAAAAATCCTTGTATGACAAAATTAACTAGATAGGAATAAATTTCTGGGTTACCAAATATTTAGTTATTAATGAAATAAATACAATGGGTTTATTGATCTAATTATGATGGAATTTACTAATGATTGTTCATTATGTAGGTCATTGTTAGCAAAACAGTGAGTATATAATGTCTTATTTATTAATTAATTGTTGGAAGTAGGAGTTAGCTATTGGAATTAATGGTATCATCGTAAAAGTTTATATGTTTCTATTTCTTTGTATAACCATCATGAATTATCATACCATTGTGCATAGTGAGTTATTAAATGGTCAATGAAGGTCTTAGTTAACACCTTGTAAGGGATACATAGGTCTCCTCACTCAATTTGTTATAAGTCATTCATGTATGTAATAAAGTTAGTACAAGGTAAACTTCTAACGATCTTGATTTTTGCAAGATACTTCGAATTGAAAGTGAACTTGTTGGGTTTTCTAAGAGCATGTTTCCTTGCTCGATTATATTAACTAATCAACTAGTTTCAAATAGGCATGTTAACTAAAGCTGTGTAAACAACTAAAGTAAACTAATCAAGTAAATTCCTTAGGAATTGGGGTTTGTGCACCCAAGAGAATAATTCATTAGCCATAGATGTGGGGTAAAGTAAACTTAGGTTATATTAAATTTGGAAATGTTGTAACCAAATCTAATACCGACACCTCTTTGGAGTGTGTCTTTTAAATTAGGTTCTCGTCCTTGTTCTACCTAAGTGGGTGGCAGCCGACGAAGAACTGTCTGGGGTAATTTGGCCCTAGAAAGGGTTGCATACCCACTAATTTAGTGATTTAATAATATTCAAATATCAAATAGCAACCTTGTTGCATCTAAAAACTATGATTATGGTTAGTTATTTTCTTACTCGAGGGTTTGGCTGGGTCCACGCGGCTTCATGATGCCAATATGGTTAGGTGGTGAGCAAGTTTTACTCGTTGTATGCATCATTACTAATGTTTAGATAAATATGGTTGGATTCAAACTTTATTTAAAGTTTCTTTTAAATGTGTTATATATTTTTTATAATGGTAAGATGGTCCTTATATAAATTTCTATAAATAAAAAAAGTTTTAGTGGAAATTTTTGAGGTTTTTTTATTGGGTTGTTCCACATCAAAGGCTAGGATTAGGACACAACACCACATGGCCCTTATCCTTGAACCCATTGTTGAAAATTGAGGTGTTTTATTAGCTTAATACTTTGTAAAACTTTAAGATTGTTGATCTAAATATGCTTTCCTTTGTTACAGATTCTTTGTGGGTGATTATTTGATTAATCCATTTTACCATTTGTAGAATGAAGACATAAGTTGTAGAAGAATTAGACAGTATATTAGAAAGATTACACAAGCATATACTATGGAGAAACCCTTTCGGGAAAAAACTCTAGACCAAGAATCAATGTATTATTTAATCGCTAAAGTAGATTACAATAACTCCAATTCTTGCTTGAGAATACTTATTTTGCCTTCACCAAATCTTCTTCATAACCTGCAATAAAACTGATAATAACTCTCTTCAACTTGCTTGAGATAAATAGGTTTTGATCAACTTTGTAAACTCCAATTGAGTTACAATTACAATGCTCAAGCCCTATCCCTAAAAGGTACGCCTATCTCTTCCAAGTAGATTTTAACCGTGAAGAACAATGTCAAATCCTCATCTTCATGCATTTGGGTGCCCCAAACTGAAGTGCCAACTCAACCTTTATTCTGTAAATATCTTCAAGGCTTCATCATCAAAGTAGCGCCCCAAGAGTGGTCCCACTTAACTTAGCCTTCTGAAATATCTTACCATGCAAAGGAGTTAATTCCAAGAAGCCAACTTGGGTGCCCAAGTTGGGTCCAAGTCATTTCCTATTAACTGAAACATTTCTCAACACCATTCATGCAAGAATGGTCATCCCTTGTTAACTAAAGGTAGTCCCTATTATCTGTCATGCAACTCAAGTCATTAGTCATGCATTCCAAGTTAACTGAATTCAACTAGCATTCAACTAAAACTAACTGAAGATAACTAAACCATAACTGAATTGAATTGAATTTCATGCATGCAAACATCAAAACCCAACTCCTAGGATCTTTACATGTATTCAGAAGTGTTATCTCTTACTCTGAATAGTTAACTGAACTCAAGATGAGTGTCACCTACCATGTGGGCGCCCCATGTGCCCCTATTATTTAGGAACTCATAATGGATGCCCTCACATGCTCCTAACATTTAGAATTAATTATAAATGTCAATTAACATGATTATTTCATCAAATATTAATCTCTTTCTAATCCTAGTGTTGTGTAACACTTTCCAAGGAGTTAGGAGATACATGAAATAAATAATGTTTAGGATTGCAATTAAATGGCATCCTATTT
Organism: Sequoia sempervirens; assembly: GCA_007258455.2. Lineage (NCBI taxonomy): Eukaryota > Viridiplantae > Streptophyta > Pinopsida > Cupressales > Cupressaceae > Sequoia > Sequoia sempervirens. The sequence continues at coordinate 278,944,546 of VDFB02058242.1, read as the reverse complement.
CCAACACCCATGAAACCAAGAAAATATAAGAGCTCACCATAATAAGTCAAGGAAGGTGATATTAATATGGTAGAATCAAATTCAAACAATAACCACCTTTTTTATTATCAGAATTTTCTCTTGATAATAATTATATATAAAATGGTAAGTTGACCTATTAACTTTTAAGTAGCATTGTAGGCTTAAATATCTAATATAAATGGATAAAAGGGATAAATAAATAGGATATAATCAATGTTGTGATCAAGACAAGTTTACATAATACATTTCAAGGAGGAGGTGTACAAGATAGGAATTTTGGGAGTATCATTATCTAGTAGTGTCAAATGGTGAGATATTGGCCTTTGATTCCTATTAAAGCCAAGACTAGAAAATATATTAATTGAAAACTAAATAGTGAAAACTCATATACATCATGAGATGTGGAATGCAAATATAGGTGTAGGTATTATTAATTTATTTATATTTATATTTTATTTTTATGTCATTTAGATGAAAGTTATCACTATTTTTCCAAACTCTCCATCCTCCATAGTGCATGAAAAAAGTTCCATTTCCTAAGTTCTCTTTAACCAAATAAGTTTCAATCTAATTTAGTATTATTTTTTGGCTCACATTATCTCTATTATCAATTAAATTGTTAATTTTGAGTGCTGAATAGCCTAATTATATGGGATTGAGATGAAATTTAGGCCCAAGAGTTCCTAAATAAGTTACACCTGAACCTCAAAACCTCAAGATAAACACTTAAAAATATAATAATTTAATTATAAAATAAGAAAATAGTGTACTTCAATATTTATCAATGATATGTTTCAATTTTATAATCATCCAAACTAAGATCCAAACACAATTTTCTTTTTTTACGAAAGGCTAGAAGCCGATATATATTAATATATAATAAAAGATTACAAAATAAGATTTTCCATGGTTCTTGACAACCAAGATTGATATCATGTTTGCTTTTTGTAGACAAAATTGACAAAAAAACCCCATGCATGATCTATACTACCACTAACTGTAAATATCTACAATATTCCCATATAAGACTACTAACTATAAACATTTACAATATCCCCATATATGCCCTATATTGAGACCAATTGATTGAAAAAACTTCCCCAAAATTATACTGTATACACTATATATTTATGCATAAACTATATGTGTATCACCCATTTACAAAACAAAACCATCTTATTCTTCCATGTTTCTTCAATTTCATTTTATCCTTGGTTCTCTTGATAGTCATCTCCCTAGTTCTCTTGCTAGTCGTCTTCCAAATCATTCATTTGCAGAGGAATGTTGAGATTAGGAACCACCTGTTGTCGCAAAGGAGATGAAGAATTTGCATGATCTGAAGTAGTCACCAAGGGAGCCGCCTGTGGAAACTGTGCACGAGGGACTAGAGGTACAGAGAAATGACGAGCAAAATAAGGAGTAGAGACAATAGTTGGTTCAACATGAACATGTTCGAGCAAAGTCAGCAGTGCATTGGTTCTTCTCCTAATAGCATCCGCCAAATCTTCACCAATTGCCACCCTATGTCTATCCAAAGCCAACTATAGATAATGAAAGCTCCTCATTTCCAAATTATTCTTAATGCCATCTAAAACAGAGATATAAACATTCCCGTTGAGCAAAAAATGATGAGGGAAAATCCCACCCACTCTTCCTTGGCCTTTCCAAAAATTATATGTTTGCAGACCCTTATACAGTTTTTTATCTTGTAGGAAAACCTCTTTTACCACTTTAGCAGCTATTAATTGAAGATCAGACAAGGATTGGAGCAAATCGTAAGAATTTGATAGGAAGATTGAGACTAATTGTGATGGAAAAATGGCCCGACGAGCCTGGGGATATAGAATCTCCTCACCAATAATTCTTATGGCACTCTTCCTATACTGATAACAATGAAGCTTAAATACCTGTGCAAGTTGAGTGTCCACAATTGTATCGGAAAAAGGTAATTCTCAGTCAGAAATCGGAACCCATACTCGATGATTGTGAGGTAAGTACTCCATTCTTCTTTTGTTGCAAAGTCTGTAAATCTTAATCTCCCATTCTTCTTTTGAAGAATAGTGATGTTGCATTCCCCACGCCTTGAAACTCGTCTGCTAATGTGCTTAAAAGAATGATGGAATGCAAATAAAATATAAGGGAGATAAAAGGGCCTTCGTATGCTTGAAGAAGAGTGACACCATCCAGAAAATATCATCATGAACTTGAGTGATGCATAACATTGCACTTGGAAAGTAAAAATTCGTCCCCAAGCAATAGCAAATTCATCATTGTAATGAGTGTTGAGTACTAATGGGCACTTGCAAGAATTCCAACAAAGGTTAGCAATTAAATGAAATCTCCTATGCTCACTTGAAAGAGTCCTTTCCCATCCTATTTCGAACATGAAAATATGTTTCCCACATGAGCCGTGAGCCTCCCCAATACCAATGCATTTCAAATGAAGTGACATTTCTGATAGCACAACCCACAAACAATTGTCGACGATGCCTTAGTAGGTTCTCCAAATCCTTAGAGAAGTTATTATCCTTCATCACTTAAATGATCATCTTCAACTTGCCCTATCTTAACTAAAATATAAAACTACCATATAGATATTGGCAAGTTATTCTTGCTAACTCTGTGCTAAGTTATTCTTGTTAACTAAGAGTCCTAAAACCATCTCATTACTCATATATAAAACTCACTATTGTTGCTAAGACTACACCCACCTTAATAGATGTGTCTTACTCCTATTTTTAAATATAACCACTTTAAGTACCTACATTAAGTGCATCAATTTAAAATATATCACCAACTCTCCAATGAATACCAAACATAACCTTTAACTTATGTACAATTATCATGACCCTTAACTCCACTTCCATTATTATTCACATAGTGACCTAGCTTTCCTTACTTGTGTGGATTCTAATTATTTTTCAACCATATTTTAATACTTGTTAATTTTTATATACTTGAGAAATTTACATCCTTAACTTTATGCCCCTTCTATTTAACAAATATTCCTTATAAACTTTCACATATGTTTTCTTGACTTTGGTGTCTAATTCCTAATCCACATACATAGATTGAGTGGGCCACACCAATTCCAACTCCTTAAAAACTAAAGGCATAAAAATTTTATTTCCAACTTTTACATGGTAGCATTCATGTGATAGATTGAAGATGCTACACCAATACAATGTGCCTTTATTTTTTCCATGTTTGAACTCATGCTTATACAGATCATGGATAAACCAATTCAACTCCTTGAAAAAACTATACAAAATGATGTTTTTCTATTTTCTTAGTATTTACATGGTTTCTTTGGGGCTAATTCAATCATATCCATATTACTACATATTTTAGACTCAAACTCTACAAACTTTTTTCTTTTTAAAAAAAAATTAAAAAAATTATCATAACTAGCACTTGCACCTATAAGAGGTTCAAGGGATATGCCAATAAGAAATTAAAGATAAAATTTAATTGAAGATCTACTTTGGAACTGAAATTTAAAAAACAGAGTTCCTGTTAAAATAAAATAGTTATATGGTTTGTAATTTTGCAATGCAAATGTCCTAATTCCATAGGTATTCTACCATGTGTATCTACAATTTGGGTGGTGATTAATGAAAATGGTAGAGAAATCATTGGTGTGGATAGCAACACATCCATTAATGAAAAAAGTCTTGTGAAGGGGTAGATCAAATCTAAAAACTTAGTACCCACATTTCAAACATTATGGGTCTTATACATCTAAACAAAACCTATACAAATATGAACCAAAGTTTAGATTTCTCATAAATTTAAAATCTAAAAATAAAACTAAAACAAACATTTACCCTATTGAAACATAAAAGTTATTTATAATCTACAGCCTTGATCAAAAAGGCCTAAACATTTGCATTTAATGCCCACACTTCAAACATTAGGGAACAATTAGTCAAAATAAAATATCTTAATGAAAACTATGCAAACATGAACCAAGGTAAAAAATTCCACCCAATTAGTTTTCTTTGATCAACCAACTCAACTAGACAATTACTAAAAAATTAAATACAATAAAGCACCCATACCTGAAAATTATCATTTGTGGTTGCTTCCATCGAAAACTTGATGGTTTGCATGATTTATTAAAATATATCAACAACTCACTATAAGAACGATGGATACACAATAGCATATAACTTCACTCAAAACAATATATATTTGTTGTGTGTGTCCCAATGGGATGATCTCAATAGTGACAATAAATTTGGTTTAAAAAATTCTTGCCTACCCATACCATGGCAAAGAATAATATATATACATATTAGAATAAGATACTTGCAATAATTTTAAATTATAGCAAAGATTATTTTCAAGAGTGGGAGCACGATGGACTCCAACGGTCGTCTGCAAAATGGTGTCATTGATAGGGTTTTGCCTGGGTCGTGCCCCCTGGGAACGGTTCAATAGGGGAAGTGTGGTGGTAATCGCCTTGGTGGAGACAGTAGCAGAGATGAGGGGGGTTGGGACAAACTTAAAGAAACATCCGGGAAGCCTTCAGGACTACGCGGGTCTGACTCCGCTTCAGGAAACGAAGGCTTGTCTTTACAGGGCGGCCAGAAACAGGGTCATCAAGGCGCCACTGTTCCAAGTGGTGAAGGAAATGGGAAGAGGCCAAAGACACCTAAGGCTAGGGGGACAAAATTGGGGCAAGCTCAGACATGGAAGCACCCAACTGGAAGGCCCACAGAGGATGGAAGAAAGGACTTTGTTCTCCAACCTGTAACGAATACTATCACAGTGGAACTAGATGACAAGTTGGAGCAAGAGGTGATTTTTAACGAAAGAGTTTTTCTGGGCTGGGCCTGATTGGGAGATTCAGGGGTTTTTGGCCAAGACTGACTGATCTCCATCAATGGATTTTTAATCAATGGAAGCCTGTTCTGGAAGGGTATGTTCAAATTTATCCCATGGAAAAAGGCTTTTTTATTGTTGTTTTTGAAAAGGAACTGGATAGGAACAAGATTCTCTATGATTATCACTTGGATTGGGAAAAAAAGCATACATTGATGTTAAAACCATGGCACCCAGCCTTTAACCCAGCAACTAAAGTTTTTGAGAGGGCTCCTCTTTGGAAATGGATGTGTCCAAGGTGCCTCCGGAGAAGATTCAAATAAAAACTAAGAAAGGATGTTGGGTACAACCCCTGGATTATGAAGAAGTTCCCTTTAGGTGTAGAATTTGTTATCAAACAGGGCATTTGGCTACTGAATGTGCCAAACTTAGATTAAAGAAACCTGCTTCTTGGTGGAAGGATGTGGCTCCTCAACATTATACAGTAGAGAAACAGGAGGAGAAGCAAGCGAGCCCACAGTTGAAGGAGAGAGAAGAGGAGGGAAGGGAATTTGGAGCTTTGAATTGGGAAGGAAAGACGCTAATGAACTAGGTTAGAAGTGAGGCTCAACAATAGACTAGTGTTGTCTCAACTCAAGAAGGGAGTCTGACTGGGATTGATGAAAATGTTGATTTTAATGGTAATGAGATGGAGGTGAATTTCAAGAATGGGGCTGCAACACCAGAATGTTGAGAGAAAAAAGGTGTGGTGAGGCCACAAGAGAAAGATGTTGGGAAAAGAAAGGTTGATGATCAGAATCAGCAATCATTTAGCAATAGGAATAACGTTTGGAAGAGCCCCTGTGCCAATTCATCAGACTGGCAAAAGGAGGCAGCAAGGGTGGAGGAAGGTTGGCAAACAGTCAAGGGGAAGAAAGCAAAGAAGGACAAGAAGAAAGCTTTTGAAATGGTCCTCCGGTCACATACTAAAGGGAGACCAAATAATGCTCCAAACTGTTGACCTATTAATAGGTTATTTAGGGGTTGTTGGTTTTAAGCATGATTGTTAGTTGTAGTGAAGCTTTGTTTGTATTTTTTGGAGTTGTTTGCAGTACATTTTGTAGGTAGATTTAGGGGTGTTTTTTTAGGCATTGATGGGGTTTGGAAAGGATTTTAATTGATGTCATAATGACAATAGCATTGTAATCTTCATTTTAGAATTAATAAAATTCACTGTTACCGACCAAAAAAAAAAAAGATACTTGCAATAATTTCAATACAAATGAATGTCAAAAAATAAAAGCATCCACTAATAGAAGGTGTCTAAATTAGTCCACACAAATCAAAGTGAACAACCTCCAATGGTGTCTTTGGTCTAATTGAGTTGTCATTTGGGAATGAATCTTTGTGTTTCTTTCCCAAAATGCACTCTTCAAATACCCTATCTAATTTTTCTATTAATGCCAAACTTTATTCTATATTTTTCTCGTGTAGCAAATTTAGACCTCTAAAATTTAAGTTTCCAAATCATAAATTCCAAATCCAATTATCATCTTTTATTTTGATTTAAAATTTGCTTAAGGTATCACTTTAGCAAAATATTAAGTAGGTTCTTTTAATTATTTTTTTAAATTACACTTGAAGAGGTATTATTTGAGTGATATCTTGTTGATTGAATGAGCGATTGCTAACTTAGATAATAACTTGAAGTGGTTTAATCACCAATCTCTTGCATATTTTTCTTGACCCATTCGAGGCCTTGTTGAGGGGTAAGTTAAAGCAAATTCCTCTCTCAAATTTGGTTTCAACTTCAAAGGAAACATGTTGTTGATTATTTAAACTTTGACTGTTAGCCGACGTCTTAAAAATTAGTTTAAAATTATAAAGAAACTCTCTATACCCCTTATGAACAAACTACCCAATGCTCATCAACCTATGCTTTAAATTAGGACCATAGTAAACATTTCAAATAGTTTTTCCCTTTCCTTTCTTAGTTAGAATATTGACATTGATTTTCCCATGATCGACACTCTATTATCATTATCTAAAGTAACATATGATTTTACTAACTTATCAAGACTAGAAAATATTTATAATTTTATTGTCATTTGATTGCCACATATTGAATCTAAAGATGAAACACTTTTTGGACTCGCCTATGTAACATTGCTGCCAAAAATATAGTGCCTTTATTATGATTTCCTCTAAAAAAATTGTATTTTGTTTGTTGAAATCAAACTATTTTTTTCCTACACTCATGTGTATAATGATGATACTTTTGATAGTAATGACATTGAAATTCAAATTTATCGTATTTGTTTATGAAACTGATTTGACTTGATGTTGATTATTGTTGTTTCCACTTGAATTTGTTGAACACATTCTTCCCTCTCCTAATGAATTTATTCCTTTGCCTTCAAAGTTAGATCTCCCTTTACTTCTGTCATGACTAATAGAAATTTGAGACTTAAAGGCATGCTCCAAAGAAGAGTTAGAAGAGTAACTTAACTTATGCTAATGATAAATTAGAGATGCATGAAACTCATCTAAAAAAATGTGAAATATTTTTTATCTCTTCTATAGCCACATAAACAAGCTCAAATTTTTACTTGTTGGCTCCTAAATATGTTTTCTACTATTCTCTTGTTTTCAAGGATCTCACTATAAGACCTGATTTAATTAACTAGACCGGTTATATGAATAAAAAATAAATCTACAACTCAAAATCTTTTATGAACATGGTCTGAAAATCTCTTCTCAATATTTGTAACTTTGTAGTTTTTACTTTAATTCTACATTGGTATATAATTTGGAGGATGTCCCCTGCTTACTTTGATTTTCTTACAACTGTAACCTTTGGAAAGACACTTTCATGTAAAACACAACCTTGAATTTATTTTTTCTATTATCCCTAATCAAATCCCTCTTTAGCTGAGAAAATGCATTGTATGTTGTTGCATTGCACATTCAAGAAATCCATTTTCCATAAGATCCCATTTATGCTAATACTTATAATTCTTACCAATAAATTGAAGAATTCAAGAAATAATAAGGTTTTTGCTTAATGAATATGTCATTATCAGTTGTGATACCATATGAAAAAAATTAAAAGAATAAAAACAAAATGATAAAACACAAAAACTTACTCCTCTACATCAATAAAATACCTCTTACAAAAATTTAACCAAACATACTTGAGCTCTTTACACTATTTTTTATTTCTCCCACACTCTAATATTCTCTAGTATTTTTTTCAATCAACAAAATACTGGATAAGATATAGGTTTTTTAAAATGTAGATATACCCATACTCCCCTGCACAATAAGATTGATCCCTTGTTTTCATATACAACAAAGTACCCAAAAAGTTAATATAGAGATATACACATGTACAAAAAAGATCGGAGAATGAGCAGAATAGTAAAAACAGTGGTTGGGATTGCATATTCCAACAGACATAACATAGCTTATAAGTAGCTGCAAAGTGGCAAAAATATTCTCCAAAATGTTTAAAGGAGCTATACAACTATCCATGGCTGAAAATCTCCTTTGTTAATAGCTTCTGTGTATTTTGCACAGAGATTTTCATCTGCACTACATCAGAAAAAAAAAATAATAGCAACACAAAGACTTTTCTAACAGGGGAATAATTAATTATTTTTGATGTTGCAGGACTGTTTTTTCGTTGGTGCTGAAACGAATACAACTATAGTAGAATGGGCAATGGCAGAACCCCTACGCAATTCTGACAAAATGGCACGAGTTTGAGAAGAATTGGATGAGACAATTGGTATAGACAGAAGAGTGGAATAATCTAAAATTGACGGACTGCCTTATCTCCATGCAGTGGTGAAAGAAGTGTTTTGATTGCACCCAACGGTTCCATTGCTACTGTCCCACAAAGCTGAGAGCTCTCGTGAAGTTGGGGGATTTTTTTATTCCTAGACACCCAGGTTATAGTGAATGTGTGGGCTATTGGACGGGACCCTGCAATCTAGAAGGAGCCCTTAAAATTTATGCCGGAGAGATTTTTGGAAGGTGAGAACTACAAGATAGATTACAGAGAATGAGTGGAGACAAAACTAGGAGAATCAATATATCAATGTAAGTTAATATGCACTGCTACCATCTTCCCCTGAAATAAAGAAAATGCCCTTACAGTCACCAAACATGAGTTAAAACTTTGTAATGGAAAGAAAAACATAGTAAACAGCTATGTTTTATTTTGACTCCAGTCGAGGCTTATAGGCACTCCGCCAACCTTAAGGTTCTAGAAAGTGGGAAAGCTCTTGAGCAAGAAGATGTGGGAAGTAGAAAGGTTAAAAAAAAGTAATACTATCCACAAATGACCAGGGCCGATCAATGGGGCTGGTGAAAAATTTAGCTTAGAATAGATAAAGAGAAGCAATCTAACTGTCTCTAAAGAGTTTTAAGATGATATAATGAAAAAACAAAACCTTGGCCCAAAGTGAAAAAAATGACTTGTATATTAATGGAATCTGAGAGAGATGACTTCTTCATATTCAGACCCCAAATCCAAATCATCCTCCTCGTCTTCTAAGTTAGAATTATTTGGTGTTACAGGAACATGCCCCGGTCCAAAGGCCCTAATGTGATCTTTCAATGAACGCTTGTGCTTGAAATCTGAACCACAACTACAATACCAAAGCTTGCCACAATTCTTCTCATGTGTACGCCAGTCCCCTCTCACAACAAATGCTTTGCTGCATTTGGAGCACATGAAAGGTTTGGTGCCATGCTTTCTCTTGTAGTGTGTCTGCAATGTATGGAAGTCCTTCAATGGTTTTGCACGAGGATGTTGAATGTTGTTCCTGCGCCCCTCTACACAGCAGTAGCATGGAAGCCATAGCATTGCAGCAGGATGTGTGCCCCTCGGTGATTCGGGACCTTTCTTGTACTGTGACCCATGTCCCCACATATGCATATGCGAATATAATCCCCACACAACCAAATTCAAAACAGGCCTTGCACTCATAAAAATTAATTTCACGCATCAAAGCAAAAATATGCTCAAAAGATGCACAAGTATAATAGATTAGAAAGAAATTGCATAAAGAAATAATTTTTAGACCCAAAAATTGGTCTTTAATCCAAACCTTACTGAAGCTCTCTTCCAAGATGAGAAATTTTATTGATTACAATTTTTTGAATCAACCATGACAAAGATTATGAGAGAATTAGTCCATCTTCCATGAATATAATTTTAGTTCGTAGTTTGTCTTGTTTTCTGTGTACTACGATGTGTTTCTCTAATCAACTTCATATCCAATTGATTCCAGGTTTCTTAACAAGAAAATAAGCATTCCCCCACCCCCCACTTCTGGACTTAGAAGGCCTTTGTATATTCAATATAAATTCAACAATTAACACTTTGTGAATAAGAGGTAACCTAGATCCATATAATGGAGTTGTATATAGTTAAAGACTGAAGCAATCAAGTAAAAGAATAATGTTTGAAAAACTTGCATAACCTAATGAGTTTAATTAGTGCAGAAATTGTGTTTCTTTTAAAGCATGGTTTGAAAAATTTCCACATAAAGGAGATTTCATTTTCTGTACTGGTCAAAACTTTAAGCTTAGCCATAGTGCAGCATAAGCATATCTAAATTGTTTCTCGTAAAATGCAAATGACTTTTTATTCAGCTGGGGAAGGGAGTTATACCTTTTTCATTATTTTCATCAAAGGGAGCTTTCAGCGATAGTGTGAAGGACAAGATGCGCTCTTTTCTGCAATTCTTGGAAGATCAGGGATCCCCTTACATGGAAATTTTTTATCCCGGTTCTATGTATCTCGCATTTCACCGCGTTGTGTTTCTGCTCCTTGCAACTGTTGAACTCCTCCAAATCTGCAATCTTTCGCGAGATTGATATGCAGAGGATGATTGATAGAAAACGGGCTTTTGTAGAGCTTAAGTAGAAGAAGAAATGCACACTATGCTTTGAATCTGAAATCTTACGATAGATTTGATCATTATTGCTAAATATCACCGACTAAGGCATTTACGACACACATTCATGATCAGATTTGATACGATTTGATAGCAGAATTCATATTAAATACCAATCTTTTTATTCAATGGATAACTGAAAACGTAGACAATTGTCCATTTTCCACTAAAAAAGTCGGTGACTGAAAACCAGGAACAACTAAGTAGTTTATCGACGTGAGACAAGTATAGTGGTGAAATGTGGACTGACAAGTCCACAATAAAAGCCTATTGGCTAAAACATAACCATTGGGATTTGATGCTATTAACATTTTTATTTTAGGCACCGCCAATTATCTATGTGTAGATGTGAAGATGTACCATTATAAGAATAACAAAAGAACCCATAAATCAAATTATCATGTATATCTTCACATGATCAATTATTTAATTTTTTCTTTTTTCTTTTTACTTCAGTATACAATTTAAATGTTAGGACTCAATGTATTGACACTTTGAAAGTTGTAGTTATAATGTTGGGACATAGTTATAATATTAAGTTTTTAGGGTATAATATTGAGGTCTTGTGTGCAACAAAATTGGACACACAACTATAATATTGAATATGCATCATCTTGGGTTTATGCTAGAGAAAGATGATAGAAATCACTTGATATTTCAAATAAGAGACTCAAGATCAACACCCAAAGGCTACATAAGAGAATTCCCAAAAATGAGAACTCTCAACAACACCATGTCTTACTAAGAAATTTCACTAAATGGATTAATTGAATCTACATATTTTTTCATTTCATTATTATGAAATGTTACAATGTTTTTTGTAATGTTTCCTATATTATGTCTTGGTTGTTTAAGATGTTTGCTAACTTTAATATGATGTTTTCAATTTGTATTATTCTACAATAAAGATTGTTTGTGTTTTTTTGAAATGTTTATGAGGTTTAAGTAATGTTTTCTATAATACTAAAGGTTTTCATAGTCTATTTGTAAATGTACATGTGTTGAAATGGTGTAGGGACATTGTCTGAGATGTTTCTAGAATGATTCAATAATGTTAAGACATCAAGGTTCAAAGGAAGCAAGGTATGTGGAAATACTTCATAAACTAATATTAGAGGACATATGAAATTTATAAAAAAATACTATACCAAAACATAGGTGTACATGGGGAAAACCATTTTGGGAGAAAAATCTCACACTCCAGAGTATTCTAATGTATTATTTAGTAATATTAACACAATTGTACTACACTTTCAAATTGAACTTTATATGATTATCCCCAATATAAAATTTATAGTGATTCTAGTAGCATAATAGTACCTACAAGTCAACCATACCTAACTCTACCCCAAGAACCAATTAATAAGTGAATAAAAAACTAGAAACCATAAATGGTTTGGTAAAACCATCTACACATATAAGAGAGATATGGAACCCAAATTCAAATACAATATTCTAATGCCCCTCTTTGGTCTTGGTCCTCCCAAACATATTTGGAATATTCTCTTACAATATGTCATATGTCATAAGTGTCATATTTGATGTTACACCTCGAGTGATATTACCCATTTACTATTACCTTGTTTGGTTAAATTGCTTGAATAAATGAATATGTTTTATGAATCTCTACATGAATTTGTTTTATGAATCTTTATATGAATATGTTTTATGAGTCTTGAATGGAAATATGATGAATGAATAATTGGTGCGATTTGATATTTTATAATGATTCTAACTATGAAATGTATGATGCATATGATTATGTTGTAATCGGCTAACTACTATTATGATGTGCCAAGTTGAGTGCATGAATAGGTTCGAACCTCCGGAAGAGAGGGGAAGTATCACTCAGGTGAAGAACTTGGTCCGGTAACCCTTAATGAGCCTAACTGAGCATTCACACGCTCATGCCCTAGTTGGTCTTAGTGAGTCAAGTCAGTTTTGGGAAAAGGTAAGTAATCTTTGGTTTAGATGTGAATGTTATGATTGAGGAATATGATTAAGTCTTGATGTCGTGTGAAAGTCTTTCCTTGTGTGATTATTGTGGTATCAATGAGATATATGCATGAAATGTACATATATGTATATATGTACATGTCTACGGTAGACTCATGTACATATGAGTGAATATGTACATGAGTATACATGTAGGTAGACGTACCTACACATGCTCATAGAAGGATTACTCATATGCATGGGAATACCAATTGGACTAAAGGTGGCATGCATGTATATATATATATATATATCTTCTATATGTTGATCAATGATTATGAGTATGAGTGTTTTTATAAAGATATTGAAATGGTATTATGTATATGCATATATATATTAGCATATATGTATAGATTAATATAGTAACATATATATTGATATATAATCATGTTATATATATGTATTATTATTATATTTATACATATGATTATTGTTCAGCAATTAGATATATTTGATAAACTTATGAAATAAGTATACATTAATATATATATTCTGATGGATATATATACATATATATATATAGATATATATATATATATACATACATATATAGATATATATATATATATACATACATATATAGATATATATATATACACATACATATATACATATATATATATATACATACATATATACATATATATATACATACATATATACATATATATCTATACATACATATATATATATATATATACATTATTATATATACATATACATATACTATTATATATACATACATATGTATATATATATGTATATATATGTATATATATATGTATATATATATATATATATATATATATATATATATATATATATATGTATATATGTATATATATATATGTATATATGTATATATATATATATATAATTTATAAATTGGAAACATATATGATAGTTTCTAAGTGCAATACATATAAGCGCTAATCATAAGTAATGCACTGGAATAAATAAAGGGCATAAGAAATGCAAGGCATGAGGATAGAAAGGTGGCAGAAATATTAACTTGTTTGTAGCCTTCGGTTGCTCAAAATTTAGTATAAATAGAGGTGCTCATTCTACCAATTGCTACACTTATCATTCTGATTATCTTGATGTTATTTTGTTGTGATTTCGAAGTTAGTGAGTTGAGAGATTGTGAGTTGATAGTTGATTTGTTATTTCGTATTTGTGATTATTGTGAGTTAGTGAGAAATTAGAAGAGGGAAATCAAGTGGACCTTGAAGGAGGTATCAAGCGAGCTTGAGGATTAGAACTAGGAAGGAGTTTAATCAATTGGAGCATTATACAGGCATGCTAGTTTCTATACCTTTGTTGCTTATGTTGGAAAGGTTGACTAGTTTTATTACTATGCTAGAAAAGAATGTTTTTGAATATGTTGTGATGTTTGTTTATGATTGCGTGTTTCTTGGTTGTGCATTATGTTGTAGAACCTATCATACTAGTTATATTTGTAAGTACCTTATATATGGGAGTTTGTATGAATGCAACATATATATACTATACATAGTTGTCATCACTATATGTAGGATGTCTATACTAGACATATGTAGCATGAAGTAAGAAGTTGCTAGAATCACTTTGGTAGTAAATTCATTTTGATTATGAGATATTAAGTGGGTTATTACTGGGATTTTTTTGATCCATGGGAAAGGGGGTAACCTAGGTATAGAGTATGAATGGTCATATATAACACCCTGTTGTGCTAACCCCAAAGGACAACTAAAACTAACAAATTATCGTACATTTTTTTTTAAAAGTAGAACATTTCATAAGATGAACATGAACATACACTACATGTAAAGCAATTATACAATAACAATGTCAACTACGTCCTCTGGGGTACACAGGATGGCATTACAAAACCTAAACTCATACTATAATGATAACAATCGAATTCCAAGATTACATATAAACCATGATATAGTATATGCTTACAATAATACTATACATCCATTATAATCCATCAATTAAGAAGACATCCATAGACGATAACTCAACATAAAAAAGATTAATTTATTCCCAATAACCATAAACAAACTATCTTCATGAGAATTCTATGGAGCATATTTCCATAGATACAACACATCAAATAACGGCTGCCATGAATCATTAACCACATAAGGGCTACAAAGGTAAAATAATGCATTATACATTACATCTGTTTCAGGAGTACATTACATTGTTTCATGAGTAGATCACATCATTTCGGGAGTACATTACATTGTTTCAGGAGTACATTACATCATTTCAGGAGTACATATGCACATTCGTGCTTCCCGACACAAAGAGGGAAAGATACAACAAATACTAGAGTAATACATAACTAAAGATGATATAATTGAATTGAGGCAAAGCTCTAGATCCTCTGCAATGACATGAACTTCGTGCTTCACAAACAATGGTTGGGAACCCAGTGGGGTGCAAAGCACATTCCACCCAACCACATGAACCTGAAGGCCCACCCCCTGTGCTAGGAGATGACAAGAAAGACCCATGACCAAGAACAGTCAAGCGGAAGGAAACAAGACTCAACAACACAAAAATAACAAGAAACATGATTAACAAGAATATCAAAAGGCTACTTCCAAAGGCTTGCAAGGCAAAAGAGTAGCAAGGGATACTATAGGAAGAGTGTCATCACATTTCCCTAACATGGGTTATCCTGGCTGCCTCTCACTAAGCATTGGCCCCCATCTATGACACATGTGGGACCACTAACCTTTCATGAGGACAAGGCAGTGATCTTGCTAACCATGGCCTTCCCAGCCCATCTTTAGTCTGTGAAAGCACTAACGACATGGGCGAGGCATCTTACTTCTCTTATTTAGTGTGAACTTACCCAAACCCATTAGTTAATTATATTAGGTTATCACTTATTACATAAACTCTTCCATGGGTTATCCAGGTTGCCCCTTTGTGCACCATCCCCCATGAAGATTCACTCTCCCTAGTAGCATAAAAAATAAACCTCAATTCATCAAGGGGTGTACCAAATCACACAAAGCACAAAAATCACGAGAACCAAGTACGTATGCGAGGCATGAACCTTCTCGCACAAAATCCACATCAAAAGTCAACACCATGGTACAAGGTAACACCCACAATAAATCAAAATTAGAAATAAGATCAATGAATCACAAAGGTCCAACCATGGAAAATCAATATAAATCAAGTTTCTTCATTGCCTTTGGAAGCCTAAAAACATCGTCTATCCACAAACTTCTATTGAAGGTAATTCAAACTCTTCAGGTTCCCAACATAATCTCATACGTGAGTACAAGAAGGTCTACACATAAAGTCTCATCATTCTAGATTAACACTAGAGTAAGGCTCACATCAAGGAATTCACGAAATGACTATATAAATTCCATAATCGCAAAATGACAAGTGAGGAATAAAAGAGGCACTATCATAACGAGACCTTCAGTTGAATCAAGATAACATAATCAAGTTAATACAACATCAACCACACATACCAACAGTAAACCAGCCGGTAGGGCACCGAAGGGAGACCTCAATTTTCTTTGCACATGATACCCTAACAAGCTAACAATATGACTAATAAACAACTTAAACAAAATTAATAAACATCCACAAGCAACACGTCCAAGGATGACATTATTTTCACATTTTCTAAAATTCCTTACTTAGCCACTAACCTCACATGATAATTATTGAATGTCTAGGATATCAATTAACCTTACTTACAATTCAACTATCAAGGCAAATCAACACTTTAAAAGATTATCAACTTTATTCATATTGCCTAATTTTTTTTCCATCGTTATCTAAGTACAGTAAATCCTTTCTCATCAACATACATATTTTCCAAACTCAAAGGCATTACTTAAAGAAATCATGCATATGAACAAGGCATCCTTAACATGCAACAACACTCCACATTTCATTTATTCTAAGTTAACCATTTCACAAATAAAAGATACAATTTAAAAATATATACTAATCAATCATAGCCTCTAATCATACATTACACCTATACAATTAAATATACCTTTCAATATAATATAGCGAAGTAGATTACAACACCCTTCCAAAACACACATGCTCGTCCATATTTATATAAATATACCTCATTAAGAATTTATAAAACCATAATAGAACTAAGATTTCTAGAGATAATTCTTTAAAAGTTAACTTGAATAGGGCATAATCAAGAACTATAGTAAGATAACCAACTTTCTTTCTCTATTACAGTAAAATTAAAACTTAACTTCCTTAACTATATGCACAACTAAATAATGACTAAAATCTTGTTTCAAATGATTTTCACTTATTGAATTTACAAGAAATCCTTCTTTTACTCTATCTCATTTATCTATAAAATTAAGTATTCATTTTAATATTTTACCCATAATACTTTACATGTGACAATTATTGATTAAAACATGGTAGCTCCAAAACAACCCAACACATTCTATAGTGGATTATAGCTTAAAGGAAATACTACTCAATGGATACTCTTGTCACACATATTATTTTGTAATAATAAAAGAAAACAAAACAAAACAAAATAAATAATTAGATCATATAAACCAAATCATAACATTTCATTTGTATATTGTAGCCAAAAAAATGCAAAGTTGAAACAATGATAACTTTTAAATCTCTTAACCAAAACTAAAACTTCAATATGTTTTGGAAAGGGAAAATAACAAGGAATAAAACCCATAAATCGTTTGATAAGATTCTTAAACACATGTGAACAAATTTTTCTCCAATCTAGCCCACTATATTACCCAAAACAGTAGCCTTAATAAAAGAAAATTATTTTCAATATACACAATTTTATTACTCATAGACCAATTAAACTATACTAAAAAATACTTAATAGTAAGATATGGAGCATAAGATAAACACTCATACTTGCGCAAATATTTTCTCAAGACATAAAAATAACAAATAAATTAGACAAGATCAACAAATAAATGATGGACTTTAAGCAGGCGCTACCCTAAACTCCAAGCATTGGTAGAGAATAAATGACCTGTTGAAAAATCCTCCATTATACTATGGGTCAGCATACGCATAAGAATGAAAATATCATATACCATGAAAGCAGCAGAGATATATAGTATAACATCAAAATAGCTGGTATACAATGCCATAAAATGGAAGAAATAAAAAAAGATAGACAAACTCTTAAAATAACAATTGAAAATCAAGTAAATGGCTGAGCAAGATAAAGCAACGCTATACCAAAATACCAGTTAATATTGTTGAAAATGAAATCCGCACAAAAGAATAATAATTGACCAACCTGGACCCTTGCTAAAAATGGAGATTAAGTCCTACATCAATCCTTCTTTCACAAAATTCCAAATCCTTTCAAGCAACTTCTTTTCCCCAAATTCTCAATTGTAATATTTTCTTTCATTGTTTATCCAGCAAGATTACCCAGAGCTATAATATTTTCTTCCACTTTTTACCCAACAAGATTTTTCCAGCAAGATTACCTAGAGCTGTAATATTTTCTTTCACTTTTTACCCAACAAAATTTTTCCCCAGCTGTAAAATTCCTAACTTTTTACCAGAGCACAGATAAGAGTTAAAAAATTTTGTCCCATTCCCTAATGTTTTGTTTTCCACAGAATTCCCAAATAAAATAAGGAAAAGTCTTGAAAGTTTTTTGATGAACCCACGGATAGATGGAAAATTTCCTAATAAATTTACAGTTTCAGAGAGTGCGCCCGACGTTTTCTCCTAACTTGGTTTTTCCACCTGTAAGTTAATCTTTACATTTTAGTTAATTAAGAAACCTAACTTCCATTATTAAATTTAATAAATCATACTGTTATCGTAAATCCTTTTAAATTAGTTTTGAAATTTATCATTTTCCAAATTATAATATCCAATAAAATATCCATTTTGATATTTTATTAAATACCTCTTTATCCAAATATTTTAAATTTAAAAAAAAAAAAAAAACTTTATTAATAAGTGGATTATTAATCCACTATATATTAAATTTAAAATAAACATTATTTATAAATGTAAATTTATGTTTTTATTTACATATTCATTTTTAATAAAATAATAATACAAACTATCAAATCATTATAACCTCCAAATTAATTTAATAATTAATTTCTAAAATTCTCTTAATAATTTAATAATTTAATTTAATACTTTAATTAAATCAACGTTACAAATACAAGCAACGTAACCCAAAACAACACCTGAACGACAATGAACCACAACCATGCCAAATAATTGAAACACATTAATTGACCGATTAACTTGAACAACAAAATCAACATGACCTCACAAGTCACGAAGGGACAAAAGCGGAGGGGCACTACATCACAAATCCAAATTGAGCTAGGAAGGTGGGTGAGCATGTGACATCCACTCTAAGTTTTGGGTGACGAGTACTTTATCCAAAGTAGTGTAAAGTGGTCATTGTTTACATTATCAGTTCTATATTAGACGTATGTAGCATGAAGTAAGAAGTTGCTAGAATCATTTTGGTAGTAAATTCATTTTGATTATGAGATATTAAGTGGGTTATTACTGGGATTTGTCTGATCCATGGGAAAGGAGGTAACCTAGGGATAGAGTATGAATGGTCATAAATCCAAATTGAGCTAGGAAGGTGGGTGAGCGTGTGACATCTACTCTAAGTTCTGGGTCATAAATACTTTGGCCAAAGTAGTGTAAAGTGGTCATTGTTTACATTGTCAGTTCACTATGATCCAGGTTTACATACTAGGCAATGGATATTCATACATGTAAGGGGTAGCCAATGTATGTTAGTTCTAGATATGTAGGACACAACACCATGCTCAGAAAAGGCTAAGGTTATGAGGTTACCAAACCAATCTCCTTGTCGAAGGGTAGGGCCATCTTACCAACTAGGTAGATGTGTGGGGGACTGCAATAAGTCCATGGTTGGCAGAAAAGTGCTTGAGTGATGCTTCTCCTCATTAGTTGGCGGCCATGTTTTGAGGGGGACTTCCTGGACCATTTGCACTTTATGTATTTTTTAAACTTGTTTAAGCTATGTATGTAACTTGTATCCATCTCTATGGGAATTGTAAATATGAAATGTCATATGGAAATTGGGTATCATCATTACTTGAATTAATGAAAGGAATTCTTTTGTATGCAATGTGAAAGTTTGAAATATGTTTCAAATGTGCATTTATTATTCAAAGGAAAAGAAAAAATTTATTGCTCTTAAAGGTTAGATGCACAAACTATTCACTTGTGGGTAAAACATAGAAAATTATACTGTGTAGAACAATGGGCATGTTACATTTGACTACCCAAACTTGGTGTCCTAATTTATATTTATTCCTAATGCATAAAGGTGATCTATTAAAAGTATCCACACCTATCATAATTCTAGTATAAAATCCCATGTAACCTCACTCTTACATATCATAATATCCATCCTAGTAACTCTCGTCATGTAGTGATTTACAATTCCTCAATATGTCAACACATGGTTAAGAAATGCCACCTCAATTGAGACACCAACTTCCTCATGTAAGTACAAATACACCAAATATAAAAATAGTTACAATTAAAATAGAATGCCTACTTCCCACATGAGGAAAAATGGCACTAAAGTTAAAATTTAAAATACATACAAAGTACTACATAAAGGAACACTAGGAATGAAATGTTTAAACACATTTTCCCAAAAAAAAAAAAAGCCTTAGGAGTCTATAACAATGAACAACAATTTGTTGCAGGCTATCATAATATAGGGAAACAAGTAAATAGGCCTTAGAAGACTATAATATATGTTGCATAATGGAGATTTAATATCTATTATGTTTAGCAATAGATTGAAAATTTAAAAAGGTTGTCAAATATGATGGGGTAGTGTTTAGATACTTTCTATGGGACCTTAAAAGGTCAAAAATAATGTTTAAGGGGGTCTTGCACAGAGAAGATGTTTGAATATTTATAAGTATTTTTAATAAATTTGAATCAGTAGATTCCAACCACAAGGATATGTGGAGAGTCCCCTTTCTTTGATTCTTATTATTTCTATTTGGCACAATATAAATTCAAATTCAATTGATTGTATAAAATTTGGCAATAGAGATAGTTATCCAAGATCAAGAAAGACTAAAATAAAGCACAAAGAACTTAGAATATTAATATGATAGAATAAATTGTATCATAATAAAAGGATGCAATACATTGAATAAGACAATAGAGTGCAAGAGGTGGGTATATATAAGAAACATCACTAAGAGATGCAAATGTACAACTAATGTGAGACAAAGAATATGTGGTCATATGTGTACACAACATCTCCACTAAAGTAGAAAATTAAGTGTCACATGATGAAAGGATTACCTGCTCATGTGGATACTTGCCAAAAAAATTATCTTGTTGTAATTATAATTTAAACTGCTTAAATGTTAAAACGTAGCTTAATTTACGCCTTACACTAATGTTATAACTAGACTAAAACTCTAGCCTAGTAAAGAAGAGGAAAGATCATTAAATAAGAAAAATTATAATTTTGAAAATATAAAAAATGCACTAAGATGTGCAAACCTAAACTAGATAGGTATTTGGAGAATGAACCTAGCAGATGATTCTATTCAAACACTAGAACACTAGCACTATCATCCTAAAGTCACATTTTCATCCCATATTTTAATTTTCATCTAAAAATAGCAAAACATAATCTATACATAATCTAGAATATCTAAACACACAGAGAATAGAGATGGATAATGTAGAATGCTAGAAATATATTGGAAAATATAGAATAATAGGTGATATAATCTAATCCAATTTAAATTAAATTAAATTAAAAATTGCTAAAGGAAGACTAACAAAATTCAAACCTTCATGCAAATGGAACCTTCGATGTACCTATGCCTATGAAAAAGAGAAATAGTGTGACTGCTTGGGAGCTTTCCATAATGGCCAAGCCCTATTTTGGTTGTTCAACCACCAAACGTAGTAAAATAAAAATAGTTGAATTGAGATTTTTTAAAAATGTTTAAGGTTTGAGACCCTAAACTATCTCTCAAAATAAATAATAACTCAACATAAATATAGAAATGAAATGAAACATCTTCAACATATACAAATGACATATTACATCTCACATGTAAAAGTGTCTAATCCAAAATATTGAATACAAGAAATAAAGTACACCATCACATGAAATACTATGTAATCAAGTATCCTAGAGTACAAGAGATAATGAATGCAAGAATATGACTCAAGCTCTCATGCTTGTCTGGTCAAAACAATATAAGTAAAGAAACATAATCACTAGAGAGTCTTCGACTACCACTAACCCAATGGTCATCCATAGACCAAGAGACAAGAGCATGGCTCAGGAGCCTTTTTTCCCAGCCATGAAGCTTATGCTTCCCCATAATTCTTCCTCACCCGAAGAATACCCAACCCTGCATGAGAAGCCTAGCAACTTAGAAATGATTGGTAGGATGAAATCTGGTGCAACCTAATATATCTACATGCATCTCACATATGAACATGCTATGCCCTACTATTAGGATATGGAAAAAAGAATAAAATAGCATCCATCTATTTCAATGGTACACATAGATTTTTCCAAAGAAATTAAGTTATAAATGGTAGGTAGATTTGGAAAAGCAAATCTACTTCCCTTTGATAGTCCATATTCAACAATTATCCTGAAAGGTAAACCAAATCACATATAGAAGAAATTATCATGCATAATGATCATAAAAATAAATAACTCTTTTATTTTCATGTAAAATGATTATATTAAGATCTTTTTGTTATTTCAATCCTTTTTGTGCATAATGATGGTTAAATGTATATTTTACATGCTATTTAATTATTGACATGCAACTAGATTATTGACATGCAATTTGATTTTTATTTTTTTTCTCAATTTCATGCAATATTTAATGTACATGCAATACTATTCTCAATTTCATGCAATACTAACTAATGTTTGAATTCATGTGGGTTAAATCCATAAGAAACTAGTTCATAATGTATGATGCATATTTATACCATTATTTTTACATAGTTATATGTATATATATATATATATACGAGTATGTATATATGTGTATATATATAATTATGACTATACTTTTGATATGTTGATTGGAAATAAAAGAATTAGATTCATAACAATTAAATGACAATTTCAAATATATTTAGTTTTACAGTTTCACTGTGGAATCATTACAACAAAAATAAATTGTTTACCAATTTTGACTCCATGACAAATACACTAAAATCATATACTATAGTTGAAGTTGTTGAGTTTACATAATAACATAGTGGTTTAATAACAACAACAAGAATTTATGTATGGCTACAATCATGATCAAATCACTAATTTGGGTATAGAACTCATACTATATATATAGTAGAATCGGTATGTATGCTATTATATTTGCATCTAATAATTATTGTGTAAGATTTTTGTAACAGAAACAAGGAATTTGTATTTGGTTTTAAATCGAAACGAATGATTATTATTCTATATTATACAAAATACTCTACACAGGTTTGAAAAAAATCATGGCTAACTTTCCAAAACATGGCCAATTATATGATCCAAGAACTACTATGAAGATTGATGTAATGGTTTAAGCATTGCTATGAAGGTTGATGTGCTACTATGAAGTCGATTTAATGGTTTAAGTGTTGTATTTTTGTACATAGTCGACTCTATGTTCTTACTGATATAGATGGATGCAAATAGCCTAATGGCACTAGTAATATATGGAGTAAATACGATAGAAGGCATAGCAATGATTTGATTGCATTACCACTTTGAAATTGATTAATAAGATGGTACATGGTATGTTTACTAGTAATATCACAATGAGTGCTGTTCTTACTAGAAATTAACTCTCAAGGGTAAAAGTTAGATCATGGTGAGTAATTATAGAAGTAAAGTCTAAAGCATGAGTGAAAAATAAGGAATGGTAAATGGAATAACTTTCACGTTTTTACTAACAAGCTTGAGATGATGGAATGATATGTCATTTCAAGTCAATATAACCACTTGTTAAGGGATAACTTATATGAGAGAGGATGAAGGTTTTATTACAATTCGTACATGATATACCTATTCCACATATGTACATCATTATGAACATATGTAATATATAAAATGATACAAGACAAGTCTTCCATCATTAGAAAATCTTCAGCTCACAATGCCTAACGGTGATGTTAGTCTACAAGAGGGACTGAGCATCACCCAATAGACTGTCCACACTCACTAGACCGAGGGGACATCAACTAGAACCATGGAGTGAACGAAGAGTATAGAATATAGGAACCCACAAGTATGTATATTTGAGTATCTAGTGTTGTGTCCCTACATAACTAATTGACCATACAAATTTAGACTTTTCTTAACTAATTTTGGCCAATTTTGGTTAGATATACAATCTAGATCTATGGGTGAATCTAACTAATACAATGTAGAGACTCTTGCATATATGCTCTGTTGGCCAACAAGTTTTGGACAACAATATCAAACACTTCCTTGTGAAATGAAGTCGTAAGTTCACACACCTCTAACTCGACTTGGAAACCACCTTGACCTAATTAACAATAACTGAACTATTTGACTTTCGATTGTCTATTCTAATTCATAAGGATACTCACTAATAATAACTCACTAAGTTGGTAAACAACTAGGATGGATATGCTTTCCTAACTTTGAAACCCATGTTACGTTCTCATAACTAGATAGGAATTTGGAGAATGAACCTAGCAGATGAGTCTATTCAAACACTAGAACACTAGCACTATCATCCTAAAAGTCACATTTTCATCCCATATTTTAATTTTCATCTAAAAATAACAAAACATAATCTATACAGAATCTAGAATATCTAAACACACAGAGAGAGATGGATAATGTAGAATGCTAGAAATATATTGGAAAATATAGAATAATAGGTGATATAATCTAATCCAATTTAAATTAAATTAAATTAAAAATTGCTAAAGGAAGACTAACAAAATTCAAACCTTCATGCAAATGGAACCTTCGATGTACCGATGCCTATGAAAAAGAGAAATAGTGTGACTGCTTGGGAGCTTTCCATAATGGCCAAGCCCTATTTTGGTTGTTCAACCACCAAACGTAGTAAAATAAAAATAGTTGAATTGAGATTTTTTTTAAATGTTTAAGGTTTGAGACCCTAAACTATCTCTCAAAATAAATAATAACTCAACATAAATATAGAAATGAAATGAAACATCTTCAACATATACAAATGACATATTACATCTCACATGTAAAAGTGTCTAATCCAAAATATTGAATACAAGAAATAAAGTACACCATCACATGAAATACTATGTAATCAAGTATCCTAGAGTACAAGAGATAATGAATGCAAGAATATGACTCAAGCTCTCATGCTTGTCTGGTCAAAACAATATAAGTAAAGAAACATAATCACTAGAGAGTCTTCGACTACCACTAACCCAATGGTCATCCATAGACCAAGAGACAAGAGCATGGCTCAGGAGCCTTTTTTCCCAGCCATGAAGCTTACGCTTCCCCATAATTCTTCCTCACCCGAAGAATACCCAACCCTGCACGAGAAGCCTAGCAACTTAGAAATGATTGGTAGGATGAAATTGGTGCAACCTAATATATCTACATGCATCTCACATATGAACATGCTATACCCTACTATTAGGATATGGAAAAAAGAATAAAATAGCATCCATCTATTTCAATGGTACACATAGATTTTTCCAAAGAAATTAAGTTATAAATGGTAGGTAGATTTGGAAAAGAAAATCTACTTCCCTTTGATAGTCCATATTCAACAATTATCCTGAAAGGTAAACCAAATCACATATAGAAGAAATTATCATGCATAATGATCATAAAAATAAATAACTCTTTTATTTTCATGTAAAATGATTATATTAAGATCTTTTTGTTATTTCAATCCTTTCATGCATAATGATGGTTAAATGTATATTTTACATGCTATTTAATTATTGACATGCAACTAGATTATTGACATGCAATTTGATTTTTATTTTTTTTCTCAATTTCATGCAATATTTAATGTACATGCAATACTATTCTCAATTTCATGCAATACTAACTAATGTTTGAATTCATGTGGGCTAAATCCATAAGAAACTAGTTCATAATGTATGATGCATATTTATACCATTATTTTTACATAGTTATATGTATATACATATATATACGAGTATGTATATATGTGTATATATATAATTATGACTATACTTTTGATATGTTGATTGGAAATAAAAGAATTAGATTCATAACAATTAAATGACAATTTCAAATATATTTAGTTTTACAATTTCACTGTGGAATCATTACAACAAAAATAAATTGTTTACCAATTTTGACTCCATGACAAATACACTAAAATCATATACTATAGTTGAAGTTGTTGAGTTTACATAATAACATAGTGGTTTAATAACAACAACAAGAATTTATGTATGGCTACAATCATGATCAAATCACTAATTTGGGTATAGAACTCATACTATATATATAGTAGAATCGGTATGTATGCTATTATATTTGCATCTAATAATTATTGTGTAAGATTTTTGTAACAGAAACAAGGAATTTGTATTTGGTTTTAAATCAAAACGAATGATTATTATTCTATATTATACAAAATACTCTACACAGGTTTGACAAAAATCATGGCTAACTTTCCAAAACATGGCCAATTATATGATCCAAGAACTACTATGAAGATTGGTGTAATGGTTTAAGCATTGCTATGAAGGTTGATGTGCTACTATGAAGTCGATTTAATGGTTTAAGTGTTGTATTTTTGTACATAGTCGACTCTATGTTCTAGCACTACAAGAGGATAGCAATAGTTAGATGGATGCAAATAGAGCTAAATGATCTAATGGCAGTGGTTGTTACTATTAATATATGCATAACTGCAATTTCTACATTATATCTAACAAACTCACTCATACTACAAAGTAAATACTTGGGCTTTTACCATAGAAGTAAATACAAGCATATGCTTAAAAATAGAAATGTAAAAATTTTCATTTTCATACAGCATTTATTGCACATGATCAAATATAATTGCATAATACCACTTTGAAATTGAACTATATAAATTTCCAAATTGAGAAATAAGATGAAACTTTTTTATTACAATTCGTACATGATATACTTTCAAGTATACAAGTTTACAAAATAATAATGATACAAGGTCAAGTCTTCCATATCTAGAAAATACTTTTGTTTCACAAGCCTCGGTGCTATTGTCTACAAGAGGGAGAGCATCACCCAAGTGATTTACCTCCAACCATAGACCGAGGGTCCCCCACACACCTTCCAACTAGAAATGGCCCTACCCTTCACGAAGAGTGTAGATAAGGAACCCACAAGTATGTAATTTGAGTATCTAGTGTTGTGTCCTACATAACTAATTGACCATACAAATTTAGACTTTTCTAACTAATTTTGGCCAATTTGGTTAGATATACAATCTATATCATGGTGAACTAACTAATACAAGTAGAGACTCTTGCATTACTTTGGCCAAAGTTTTGAAACATATCAAACACTTCCTTGTGAAATGAAGTCGTAAGTTCACACACCTCTAACTCGACTTGGAAACCACCTTGACCTAAGTTTTAACACATAACTGACTATTTGACTTTCTTGTTTGACCTTTCATAAGGATACTCAATCATAAAATAATAACTCACTAAGTTGGTAAACAACTAGGATGGATATGCTTTCCTAACTTTGAACACCCATGTTACGTTCTCATAACATTTTGGGATTGGGCAACTACCACTTGTTCAAGTACTTACATTCAAACCTTGAGATAAAACTACTCTCTTATTTTCATGCACATATGGCTTACAATGATAACACAATGTCATTGACTCAAGTCACTTTTTTTCTCATATTTAAGTTCTTGACTACTTGTCAAATAAGTAAAATAATATAATATTAATCATCAATAAAAGATCACTTCTTATTTTATAATCATTCAAACTTTTCGATATTTTTACTTATGGTTCTATGCTCAAGAACACAATAACAATTCTAGTAAAAATATAATATAAATTACCAACTCATTTTGTTTGAAATAATACTATGTTCAAGTGTTTGAAAAATCTTCAACAATTCAGTTTATAAGGCTATCTTTATTTAGTTATCTCAACAATGAAATCGTCTAGCTCATCTTGTATTTTTATAATATCATAACATAAAATATCCTTTACCTATTCCTTATATAAATATTTGTATTTATATATACATATGTACTTTTATATGTATCATTATGAACAAATATATGTATATATATAAATTTATTGTTGAACACTCAAAATACTGAGAGGGGGGTGAATCAATATTCTCTAAAACCACTTAAGCATTTAAACATTCATTCCACACATCATATTCAAATTGCAATAAGGAAAGAAATCATGAAAGCAATCACCAAAGCACATAACACATGAACACCAATTTTTTATGTGGAAAACTCAAAAAGGGAAAAACCATAATGAGATTAGCTCACAATGTATTATAACCGATCGTAACATATTATAGAATGGATCAGTACCTTTTGGACTCACTATCTGAAGGATTCACTATCCATAGAATAATCTAGAGATAGATAAAATGGCTCACTATTAAGAAGTTTGGCTCACTGAAACTAAAATGCACTCTATATATGCAAATATAGTTACTCAATATACTGAATAAACACACTTCATACTACACAACTTCCACACTCTTCTATGACTCACATTCGCATCACATTTGCATGCTCTACTTAGGAACTCACATCACACATTTTTCTATAGTACATATCTCCACACTACAACACCAAAAATGATCTTACATATATACCCTTTACATCCACAAACACCTACAACATCAATTAGGTCAGCCTAATTAGATGTACCATGCATAACATAACTTGTCATATCAAGATCAAACTATACACACTTTGCACATTAATCCAAAACTTGTAACACATCCAAATAGGTTGGCATGGACCTATAATAGCTCCCACATATATGATCAACACTTCTTTTAACTTTGCATGACCCTAGACATATTAGGTTAGCAATGTTGATAAGACAACACCAAAATATACCAATTGATTATCCACAAATTGACATGCAGACCTCCAAGACACACGCCACTTAGAATACACACTCTTCTGACACTTGTAAACACTCCCATATATTTTCATAACCAAATATGCTTCCACAGTGAAATGCGAACCAATCAAAACAGGTACTCTGCATTGGCAACACTGTCACTAGCAAACCCAAAAATTTGGATTTATGATCCTCCAAAATGTACCAAAATTTCCTTAGAACCACAAACAAAAATAACTCAAGGTGAACCAATGTGAACCAAAAAATTTATGCTCTATACACTAAAAATTGTATTTTGGAATTAGTCAAATATTCAACATATATGTTTTGCACTAGAGCAAAACCTTTGCATCTCTATGTTGGATTACCATCTCCATGCTCACTCATGCTTCACCAACCAATTTTACATCAATGTAGACATCAAATTACAATGTTAACATCAATGAAAACACTGTATAAGCTCATACTCATGTTGCCAATAGCCATATCATGTCAACACTATAATATCATGCTCGTGTTGCCAACAGCCATATCAATGACAATCTCCTCAAAATTCCAACAATCTCCCTCTTTGTCATTGATGGCAACATGTATCAACTCTTCTCCATGTCTTCTCCAAACTACTCTCCCCCTTTGACATCAAGGGAAAAGAGTGCACACATATTTTATGTTCTATGTGTTGTGTGGTCTCACAACACACCCCAAGACTGTAAGACTTGGGGACCCAAGTGAAAATTAACACTTATGGCAGGTGCTGGTTAGGTGGAGAGGATCACTGAAAGTTAAAGTTAAAAGGAAACTTTTGGATTAATTCGTGATTCAAATGTACCAGATATCATAAGGCTAGAAGTGTTGAAATGTTAATGCAAGGTTTTGGTAAAGTGTCCTGGTCTGAGAATGAAGGTTCGAGAAATGTGGAGGTTCTGGTAAAGTCCAGGATCCAGGAAAGTTTTATTTTGGTAAAAGTTGAAGTTGTCAGGTACTGGGTACCGAGTATCAATGTTAAGTTTTAAGTTTAAATGTTTAAGTTTTCCTAGGATGTTCGAAAGGTCCAATAACCTGCCTAAAAGGATAATTACACGAGAATGTATTTAAAGCATGATATTTATGATTTGTTTGAAATGGTGATTTATTAATGATGGTTTTGTTTTCATGATATTTTTATGAATTTTTTAAAAAGGGAATAATATGTGGAATTTGTACTTGTGGGGGGAATAGATTATGATGCAATATTTGGGTATGGACGGTTAGGAAAATTTGGAACGTGAGTAGCAGCATAACTAGGTCGAGTGGTACATTCTAGGAGTGTATGAAAAGGAGGAGCTTGAGTTGTCGTAATACTAGGAATCTTGGTATTATGAATGTGGTGAAAGAATGTGCCAACCTCTAGTGTGACTTGTTTCTGGGAGTATTAAGCTCGAGGCAGAACCAAAATGTGGGAGCATAAAGCCAGTGGATTCATATTTTTTTATGTTTTTCTATGTCCACTCGATCAGTCTATATATCTAGGAAGCCCCTACATTTGTTTGACAAATCTACTCGACTCCAAATTAATGTCCTAATTATATAACGATGGGGATCTCAAAAGATATTAAAGCGTTGAAGAAAGTTGACATTTGTTGACTTATTCAACAATTCTCCTGCCAGTTGTCATATTCCACGTGCCTTATCGTGATTCGTCCCTTGGATTTTCTCTCATATGTTGATTGAATTTCTTGAGTGTCTTGTTCTTATAAAAGGTCGAGAGATGTTTCATTTTAAGTTAAGTTCAAAATTTGTGGATGTTAGAGAACCAAAACTTCTTTAAGTTTTGTTCTTTTTCATATTTTTTGTTCCATTCCAAATAAAAAACTTTTATGTTTCATTAGAAGCTAATCAATATCATATCCAATTTGAAAGCTATCTCCTAATAGGAAATCTTACGTGGTTGATTGTTTGTTCCTATCGAACAAGACTATGTGCTACGTCGTTTAAGGGTGCATACTGACACTATCCGATGGAAAATGATCCCCCCTCTCTTTAAAATATTGCATCATTTTGTGCCTAGCTGTGAAGCAATCTAGTAATGTATGGAATGGTTTTCTCTAGTTTGGTTAATTCTTGAGGCATGCGCAGATAATACCTAGGAGAAACTTTGCTTTTTCAATACTTTTGATGCTTTATTTTAGAATAGATGTTTAAATTTTAGAAAATGTTTAAAAAAAAGATGAATGAATGGAATTTTATTGCAAATCTTTTGATTCCATGATATTGTTGAATGCTTAAAGCTAAATTTACTTAAGTGAACGCAAGTTATTTGAAGTTCATGAAATGTTATTGCAAATCTAATGATTTCATGAAATTGTTAAATGGCTAGACTGAGATTATCTTTTGCCTATCCATATGATTCCTTTAATAATTTGGAAAAACCATTTACCCCTCATGATTAACAATATTATCACAACGAACCCTAATGCGAACCTAGTATGGTCAATACCTGACATAAACGAGCCTTGAGATTAAGCTGAGTTAGCCTAAGATTTAGGTTGTCCCGGCATAATCTTTCAAGTAAAGATAGGTTCATGCGGTGTGTCTATAAGGATTTATCTACATTGTTCGTGTGCAACTAACATTGTCGTCAACAGGAATTGGCGCTAGGAGGGCCATCTCCGGGTTTTATCTGGAATCGGTATTGTTATCCTAGTTCTAGGTTGGAAAGTTTCTTGTGAGACGAAAGTCTAAGCAAGTTGGTAATGGAAAGTAAAATGAACATTGACAAGCTCCATAAAATCCTTAACCGAAGGCTTTATCCTTTGAGTTTGTTCACCTTTGGTAGGGTCACCGAGTGTAGAATTCATGATACAATCGATCATGGTGAACTTGATTGTGAAATTTTTCTAACTAGGGTAATTTTGGCTACCTATAATGTGATTTCGTTAATGGAAATGTATTTGACTGCTAAAAGAAAGGAACCATTAAGGAAAAGAATTTTAGATTGTGAAGAAAAGCCTAACCCTAGTGAAATTGAAAATACTGGAAAATTAACTGTTAAATCAAATGGATTTACTAACCGTAATTGTCATGCAAAAAGTATTGAAATTTTGCAAGAAAAAAGGTAAAGACATCGAGACTTAGAAGCAATGCACCAAAAGCATGAATGTGAAAATGATGAGTCACCAATCTTCTCACATGTGGAAGGTAATAGTGAAAGAGAAGAGTGGAGAAAATGAGTGGGAGACGCGTGCTTTTTGCCCTTAACTGAAAATACATGAGCAAAAAGGGAAGAAAATTTTGATTTCATGTAGAGTATAGAATATCAAGTTTTTACTTTATTTTTATGATAATGTAAATTGTGTTACTACTTGGTCTAATGAAGTGAATAGTGTCATTAAGGGTGAAGACAAGGCCAAGGACTTGAGAAATCTTAGAGAGAGATTGAATCAAGAAATGAGTGCAATCGTTCATGGGATAGAACAAAGCGAAAAGGAAAACCATGAACTAGGATTGGAAGAAGGTGGAGTATGGAGAAACTAGCAAAGGTGCCTACAATCGACCTTTAATAAGGTCATTTCCATACATATGAGCCAATTTATTGGTAAGTACGCATTTGAATTTACATTTTTCAAATGCATAAAAGTTAAAATAATTCATTGTTATAGTAGGATATTTGAAATGTATTCAAGCAAGTTCAAAGACAAGCCTACTGTAATTCGTACAAAAAAAACCATGAAGATGATAGTAGAAATTAAGGTAAATTGCTTACTTAGGGTTAGTCACTTGCTTAGGGTAAATTTTTAGTTAGTTAGGTTAGTTTTCTTTCGTAGGGTTTATTTTTGCTTTCTGGTTTGTTCCCGGCATTAACGAATTCTACTTAATTTAAAACACACATGAGAGTGAATTTAAAATTCTTAAAACATTGCACTGTGAATTGAAAAAATAAAACCATGCACAATAAATACACGCTTAATGGATAGAAAAGCAAAAAAAAATCATTATAGTTTGTATATACATGGAAATACAAAATTTCTTATCGTAAAAGTAGCAAAAAGGGAAAAAAGAAGAGTTGAGCTAAAAACAATAGGGTGGCTTATCACTCAATTTGGGATGCTTCATCCATAAGGGCAGTATATCCTAGGTAGGCATTGTCCCTATGAGTGTCAAGGTCAGAGGTATAAATATCAATCAGGAAAGGTCGGATGGGAACTAATTCTCCTCATTCCAGAAATAGAGGAGTGTCATCAACAGAGGGAATTCCAATAGTCGAGCATGCAACAGAAAGGACATAGTCTGAATTCCCCAAAAAATTGGGCCACATTATCATATTTGCAGCTTCACAAACTTCACCAATAGAAAGCCAAAGGTCTAAGAGCGAAGCTACGAACTACAAAGCCAAGTTTGAATTTAGCCTATAATATACTTTGGACTCCACATAAGCTTCCCCAAGGACCATGCGCAAATTGGATTTAGTGGCTGAAGTCCTGAGAAAGAAAACCTTATTTAGCCTCTAGGTAGTAATGCAACCTAGGAAGCCATTCTGGCTGCGAATGCAAGTTAGGCAAATGGGATTATCTATGGCCTGGAAGCAAGAAAGCACAAGCAGAGTGAGAAATCAAAAAAATGAAGAAAGCAAAAGAAAAGATGTGCAAAATTTGAAGAAGTATTGAATTTATAGAAAACCATAACAAATATGTAGTACATAGTTGCCTAGATTGAAATCTTGGGAAATACAAGTCGAGGTGGCAAAAAGACAATTTTCTCCAGAGTTAAATGTTAAATCAAATAAATTCTCACAGAATTGGTGGCCATTGCTTCAAAGTTTTCCAATACGAAGATCACGAATCGAGCAAATTGAACATTTCAAAATTTAATGGTGGTCATTTTAGTGTATTTTATCGAGCCGTAATAATCATGAAGGTGTCCATGTGTGCATTGCAAAAGGTAAAATTAAGTTGGTAAGGTGGCACACATCGGCATTTGGGAAATTAAACGTGTTTGTTAAGGCGTGCAAATTAAATGCAGAGTATTATGGTCAGACTTAAGTTTAAACATGACAACTCTAATGCATTAATGTTAGTGCAACACCCTCAAATTAGAATTTCTAGCCAAGTTTATTTTAGTGGTTGCCATAAAAAAATTAAAATGGAAGGGTGATAACCAGTGTTTCTAAATTTAGAATTAATTTGATGATTGGATTACTTGCTGCTAAATTTTAACATATGCATATTTTTTTGATAGATAGCGAATTATAGCTAGCTGGAATTTGGCATAAGGATGGCAAAGTTTAGTTGGAAAGTCACGCATACAGGGAATAATTAAATGAGTTTTTGGGAATTGGTGAAACGATGAAGGGATTTGCATTGAATGAAATATCAAAAAAGTAACCTTCGCTATCACTGTAATTCCCAACCTAATAGCGGGCTTCATTGCTTGCAAGTTGAAGAAAATGATCTTAGAAAGAATAATCAAAAGAAAAAAATGAATATAAAAAGAAATATTAAAAGAGAAAATTCAACTCTTCAAGCTATCCAAATATCTCTACCGAGGCTATGGATGCCTATCTAGTAGTAGAGCTATGTTGGGGGGAATTACAAAGATAACCTTGTCGTGGCTAAGGATGCTTGAGTGGCAAAAAGGCTCTATCTAAGGTTGGCTTTGGAGGATTACTAAATTATGTAGTTCAATGTCAATGAACTAGTTTTTTCACCAAGTTCCTGAAACTGGAATTAATCAAAGCACACACTATTACTTTTCAAAGAAATTTTATACTCTTTATGCCAGAATTCAGGTAAAGGTAAGGATTTATTATTCGAAAATATGTATAATTTATAATTTATAATTTATAGCGGGTGATTTGATCCTAGATTTCTTTTAAATTTGGTTTTATTGGTTGCAAGTTGTTGCGTGGTCTCACAACACACCCCAAGACTGTAAGACTTGGGGATCCAAGTGAAAATTAATGCTTATCATAGGTGTTGGTTAGCCAAAGAGATCACTGGAAGTTAAAGTTAAAAGGAATTTTTTGGAGTAATTTGTGATTCAAGTGTATTGGGTATCAGGTACCGGGTATGGGAAGGCCAAAAGTGTTGAAATGTTAATGCAAGGTTTTGGTAAAGTGTTATGGCTCGCAAATGAAGGTCCATGAAATGTGGAGGTTCTGGTAAAGTATGGGATCTGGGAAATTTTTATTTTGGTAAAAGCTGAAGTTGTTGGGTACTGGGTACCAAGTATCAATGTTAAGTTTTAAAGTTAAATGTTTAAGTTTTCCCAAGAGGTTCGAAAGGTCTAGTAACCCACCTAAAAGGATAATTACATGAGAAAGTTCCATCAAATTTTCAAAGAATCTGGTGATGCACTAAAGGACAAAACATATCTCAATCCAATATCACTTTTTGAGAGAGAAGGTTGCAGAGAATGAAGTGAAGCTTGAGTATGTGCCTACAAAGGATCAGACTATTGTTATATTCACCAAGGCTAGATTTCTAAGAATACTTTTGAGTATCTTTAGGAGAAGTTAGGGATCATTACCCCTCCTTGTTTGAACTAGATGCATAAGGATATGCATCAGTCTAGTGGATTTCAAGATTAATTCTTTGTTTTGGATTGATGTTGGAGGCTACCTCTCAAGGGGGAGTAGGTAGTGCTTTGTTGGTTGTTGCAGTCAAGGGAGTTAGCATTGGTGCAGGTTGACATTGTCCTTTGTCAGTTGTGTCAAAGGATATAACCAGTGGTTGTTGTTTGATATAGTTTGTTGTGTGCTCCTATGAGGGAGTATGCAAAGTAGTAAAAAGAGAGAAAGTATGTATGCTTGATGTCAAAGGGAGAAAGAAATGAAAATGTGTTGCTCGTTACCATTGATGTCAAAGGGGGAGATAAAGAAATGTGAAAAATATCAATTAAGAAAGGGGGAGAGAATAGTGTGAATAAGGAGTTGAGAGAAAGAAAGCGCAAGAGTTGGTATGGAGCAGTATGTTGGTGATTAGAGTTGTTTGTTGTTGATGGTTTTTCACATCATGTGTTGCCATCAATGACAAAGGGGAAGATTTTTGTAAATATGAGTAGTTGGTGTTGTCATTGATGTCAATAATCTTGGAAAAGAGTGTTGCAGGCTTATATTTGTGTTATCATTAATGACTAATGATGGTTGAGAAATTGTGTTGATGTTTTGATTAGTTTCATTATGTTGTCATTAGTAAGTACTATTGGTGTCAACCTCTAGTGTTGCTTTGATAAGCTTATGTTGGTGGATGTTGTTGGTTTAGTGATAATGAGGGAGTTTTGAAGATGATGAGTGTATGTCTCTAGTGCTTGGTTTCCAAGTGCTTTTGAGAAAAAATGAATAAAAGAGGAAATAGTTGTAGAGGTGTTCTAGTGTATAGTGTGGTGTTTTGGTTTTTCTCCACATTTCTTCATGGTTAAAGATCTGCTTGTGTGGTTTGGATATGTTGGTCAAAGGTGTTTGGAGGTTCTATATCCATAATTTCTTGGTCTGGATCATTGTGCAGAAGAATTTGTGTTCACTAGTGTGTGAACTGTGTGTTGCAGTGTTGTTTAGGAGAAATGTTTTTGCTCCACATTTCTCTGTAGTTTGGTTTCTAGTCTTGTGGTTATAGAAGTGAACTAATAATGATCATATCTACCTACATTTGAAGTTATCCCCTACTCACCAACTTTCCATAATTTTTTTTTTTTTAAATTTCATTAACAAATGAAAAAGTTATCATAATTTTACAAAAGTTTGTGTTAGTTTGATTTAAAGTTATCCAATAATGAATGGATGTGCTGGTTAAGATGATTTTAAATTAATCATAATAATAATATAATATTATCATTACCATTACATTAGTGAAGGGTAATGATATAAATACGAGGACAATGTTGATATTAGAATTAGAATATTTATTAGTATTAGATAATTACATAAAATAATGATTTCATTATTAATATTAAGAATAATGTTATCAATAATCATAGCATTGAAATTGAAGACATGAAACTTTCATTTAATTGATAGGGGTTTGATTCTTTCCATATATGGTTAAATCTTGCTTGAAAGTGAGTAAAGTATTGCATGTGCGTTGTATGTTACAAGCTATTTTTTATTGAATTAAACTTAGAGATGTTAAGATTAGTTAATCATTGCATGAAAATAAAAGTAGTATTATATTTACATTAAATGATGCATGACCAATAACAATGAATGAAAAATGGATAATTAGTTGGATGAAAAATAAAAGGAGTTGCATGTCGATTTGCCATATATTTTATCTATTATTTATGCATGAAAAGAGGAAGTAATGAAAGTTGATCATATTATGAAGTAACATGCATGCTATGATTAAATGTTAAATTAGGGAAAAATTGTATTCATGAGTGTTTACGGAAAGTTTACCTTTTGGGATAGGTGTCAAGTATGGATTGACATGGAGCGTAGACATTGATTTTTCTAGTTCTACTTTTATATGTTGTATACGGCCATATGCTTGGCCAAGCAACTTAGACCACCGAAATAGATGGATTTATTTATTTTTATATATTTTCTCTCTACGATATCCTAATATCGATCATAGCATGTTCTCATATGATAGAAATGCATGTAGATATATTAGGCATACACCAGATTCCATCCTGTTTGCCAATTTCTTTTTGCTAAGCATCTCATGTAGGGTCCATGGTTCTTCATGTTAGGAAGAACTCTCTAGGGAAGCGTAAGCTTCATGGTTGGGTGGAAAAAATTCCTGGACCATGTTCTTGTCACTTGATTTGTAGATAACTATTAGGGTCGATGGCAATCAAAGACTATATTATTTATATCCTCACATTATTATTGTATTTGTACTTCCAAATTGTATATTTATTGAAATTTTGATGAATATTGGATTGGACTATTCAAGATTCTAGTGTTTGTGTACATTACTTGTACTCTTACTATATTATTATGACTTGTTGGCAATGGATTTCCTAAGTCAACTATTGTATCATGTTATTACACATACTTATGTTCATGTATGGACGATATGTTATATGATGTCATGGCCTATACAAAGTTTGTTCTCATGTATTGAGGTCCTGTAATTACTTACTATTATTATGATTAATTTGATGTTTATTTGGAATCCAAATTTTACACATGGAGAAGAAGGTAGAGGAAACACAACTCATCACCCAATTGACCTAAGCATCACTGAAACCAAAAGCAACAAAAATCTTATGAAATAATGACTATTTGACCCTATCATAAGCTTTTCCCATATCTAGTCTGATAAACATTGCCTTCCCCCTTGAAGTACCCATAGAATGGATGACCTTAAACACTACGACTACCCCATCCAAAAATTGCATGTCTGCTACAAATCCACCCCACTCTTTTGAAATAAGCTTATTGATCGAAGGCTTTAGCCTCTCCACAATAACCTTAGATAGAATCTTATACACCACATTACAAAGAGTTATGGTCTAAAGAGATTTAACAAAGTAGCCCCTTCTTGCTTGGGTATAAGATCTAGAAAATTAGAATTCATAGCCTTCAACATCTGTTTATTCCTTTGAGATTCTTTCACCACTGCCAATTTGTCAAATTTTAAAATTTCCTAGAATTATTGAAAGAAAATTCATCAGGAATCCATCAGGACCAAGGTCTTTCCCTTTCTACAATTGAAACACTACTCCCTCCAACTCCTCTATAAAAATGGGACTAATAAGCCTTTCATTCATTTCTACAGAGACAATAGATGGAATGCAAGCTAGAATACGATTTTCCTCATTAGAAGTAGGGGTAAATATTTTGTGAAGACAATTGAATAATAAAAAAAATCCTCCATGGAGATATCCTTCTAGGAAGTTAGTTGGAGTCCCCGAGAAGACACAAGAGAGGAAATCATATTACTATGTCTTTTGGCCTTAACATAATTAAAAAAGAAAGTTGTATTCTTATCACCCTCCTGAAGCTTCTCCACCCATGCCTTCTATTTCCAATAAATATACTCTCTCAATTCCCATTCTTCAAGATCCTTTAGAGCTTGTGATTCTTCCTTAAGGGATTCCTCTATGAGCCTAGAGTCTCTAATCTACTAGGTGATAGCATCTAACTTGGATTGGGCAACAAACTTAGCAAGAAAGATGTTACCAAAACTCTGCCTATTCCACTTCTCGAGTTGTTGCTTCATAAATTGTAATCTTTTGACAAAGGAATACATTGCAGTGCCATAAGCTAGTATACCTTGACTCCACCATCCTAACATGAGGTTCTGCAACCGTGGATCATGTAGCCACATAAGCTAAAACTTGAAAGAATGATTCTTTATATCCCCTACCAAAGAAACTGAGAGGTTTATGGGCCAGTGATCTGAACCCCTCCACTCCAAAATCTTAGAACAAGTAGCCCATTTGTTACCAATCCAAAATATTGAAACCAAAAACCTATCTAATCTCTTTATGATAGAGTCTTGTCCACACCTCCTGTAGTTGTAAATAACCCATTATCTAGTTTTATGTCCACTAGTCTTAAGAAGAGGATATTATCCTTGAGAAGGGTAGTAGAAGGATCCAACCTCTCCACACCCCCTCTCTTTTCCTTGAGACTAGTAATGTCATCAAGATCCCCAACCAAGATACATGGGTATAAGGGAATTAGGGATTAGACATAGCGAATATGGGACCAAAGATGAGATTTTCTAAGAAAATCAATTGGTGCATAAACATTGGAGAGCAACACAATCTCCCCAGGTTCCATACTGGAAGCAACTATAGAGATTGAAGATCTACTACAAATCCACCAAAGTAGAGTAATCCTCAACAGGTTCCATAGACAAGCAACACCCC
The DNA here is from genome assembly GCA_007258455.2 of Sequoia sempervirens. Taxonomy (NCBI): domain Eukaryota; kingdom Viridiplantae; phylum Streptophyta; class Pinopsida; order Cupressales; family Cupressaceae; genus Sequoia; species Sequoia sempervirens. The sequence goes on along the minus strand of VDFB02058242.1, from coordinate 278,904,821 downwards.
CTACATTACCCTAAGCACCTATACATTGACACTGACTTCAACAAAATTTTGAAGCCACACTATACATACTTTTCATAGATAACTTAGTCTTCTGGATAAATGTAATATCTAGCGAGTGAAATTTAACCAGATCTCGAACAACTTTTTTTTGAGGGCCACTATTCAAGCCGCTTACATTCCAAGAAAGGACAATAATTTTTGGGAATTGGAGAAATGTGAATCAATGATTTTAACTGCTCTTGATTCCACCAAAGTCTCTCCCATCAGTTTAATCTTATCCTAATCTTTCTTCTGGCCCACCTTGAGATGTTTTTCTGTAACACCCTTCTTGAGATTATTTTGCTAAAATCCTAAGGAAGGAGGTGTTCTACTCTCTTTCCTAACCTCCATACTTTCCTTTTCAAGTGAGGGAACATACACAACCAAAGCCAATTCATTGGAAATCAAATTATTGCCAGTTGACACCATTACAAAAGTATCCTCAAGAGCAAGGTCAATATCCATCTATGCTAACAAAGACCCACCCTATCATGTAACCTGATTACCAACCACTTTGATTGCTTCCTAATCTTCTTCTAAAATATCACTCCAAGATGTAAATTACCTAGATTCACCTCTTGTTGATTTAAATCATCCAACACATCAAAATGATTAAACAACCCATCTTCCTAACTATCTTTAAGAGTTCTTTTCAACCCTCTACCCTTATTGTGTGTTTTGACTAAAATAAAACCACCCTTATCAGTACCCTCCCTTGACATGGTAGCTTTTCCTTTATTCGTATTTAGATGTTGTCAAGGGGGATATTTATGGGGCAACCCAAATTGGCTAATTTTAGGACATCCTCTCTGTAGATGGCCATATTCATGGCAAATATGACATCAGAATGTGAGAGCTTTATAATCCAACTATTGAATCTAAGTTGTGGATCCCAAGAGAATTTCCAAAGAGTTTGATAGCGGATTATTCAAATCAATATCAATGCATATATGGGCATAGGAAATTACCTATTTTGTCCAACGTTTATTGAGATGGTCCAATCGGCTTGCCTAATAGCAAAGCTATCATATGCAAAATGTCATTTCTCCAGAATTCTAAAGGAAACCAGGGAACCCTTACCCAAATAGGGATACATGATGGGAGATCCTCCGTAGGATTGAAGCCAACATGTCATGGCTTAATGAACAAGCCTACTTTATTATAAAAGTAAGATCCTCATTCAAAGGCTTTATTTTGATTAGTCGTGTGATTGAAAACCATCATAAAATAATTATTGGTTGTTAACATTACTTCCATATCACCTTCAGGGTTCCATGTTTGGCGAGCTTACGACTCCAAAAATGGGAGTGAAACATAAAAACCCATAAAATTGCAAATTAAAGCATGATTCTTCAAGTAATTGATATCTTCTGCAATTGAATCTAGTAGAATCACCAAAATCATATGATCTTGGCTCCACTCTAAACACCTGTTTGATTTCAAAGATCAACCACCACTCTTTGCCTAACCCTCTCTACTCAAAGATTTACTCAAGATATCCATTCCACATGCATGGACGAGGAAGGATCATTTTTTATAAGAGCTTCTCAAAAAGGAAAAATAAAGTTGGGATTAGAGCCTCCACTTGAGACCATGCTCAAAGAAGGAAACAAGAGATCTAAATCAAAAGACCCGCTCGGGATTCAAACACAACAATCAATCCAAAAACACCTTAGAAAAGATAACAAAGCAACACAAAAAGAACCAAAAACCAACACAGGAAAAAGATAAACCCCACCCAAACCCTTGCCATCCCATGCTACCCAAGGCACACACCTCCACCTACAAATAAATCCCTACAAGGAGAGTAGAGGTCGTGACTCAAGCAAAGAGCCTTAGCTCGCGTGGCCCTACGCAACAACCTTCCCCGTGCCAAACATCATGCAATTGTTCATAACTTTCACCCAAATCGGTATAGATTATTGTAATATATTTATTACTATAAACTAATCAATATTAAATTATTAATCAATTATGCAATTATATTTTTATAATTTTATTAATTTATGATAATAATAAAAAAAAATTGCAATAATTTACTCAATATATAATATAAGGAATTATATATTATTTTATATTATATGTTGATGTGTATGAAGGCATGAAATTGTCTTTGCTCAAAGGCTCATCAAGCTACCTGTATATGGCACTCAATAGGAATCACTTTGAGTTTGGTAGGGATGAAATTGACAAGTTCAAGAAAAAATATCATGCCATATCTTTGATCCTATCACATGATTGCCCTCAAGGCTTGCAAGTGAGCACTTTACCTCCAATTCGTCGAGCAAACAGGGAAAATCATCAAGTACTAGACATCAATATAATGGTGTACTCTCAAGCTCTAGCAACAAGCCAAGTGCATGTGGTAGCTCATGAGGGGCAGGGTGAAAATTTAGTGAATTGTTTTGATAGGGGTGTTTAAAAAATCTAATGTTTGTATCAATTTTGTTCAGGCTAGCATTATAATAGTATATGGAAGCATAAGTTAGGGTGGCAGGGTTTTAAAGTTTATGGGTATAGATAGCAGTAAAATTGTACAGGGAGCAAAATCAGTTTTTGTATGTATTTTCTTGGGATAGTTGGGTAGTAGAAAGAGTTTTTAAGATTTTCAGCTGCAAAGTTGGTATGCTTGCCCTCCTTGGAAAATATGTAAATATCTATAATGGCTATTAATATAATATATAAGAATTTAGCCTTTTGACTAAAAAAAACATATTTAATATAATTTAATATTATATTATATATAATATATATTAATATTTATAGCATATCATAATAATATATATACATATTATTATAATATATTTTTTATATAATAATATTAATATACTATAATATATTATTATTAATTATTATAATATTATATATAATAATTTCATATATATCATTAATTAATATATTATTATATTATATAGTATTAAATTAATATATTATTCTCATATTGATTTTTTATTTGTTTTGGTCGGTAATAAGAGTTTTATTTTATTGAAAATTGAGATAAAAAGATTACAGTGCTAATTCCAATACAACATCCATAGTAGACCCTAACACACCCATCAAATCCTAGATTATAACCTAAAGAGCTACCCCCATTCCAGCTTAGCCACCACATACAAAGATTTAAGATTTACATACAACTAACAATCAAGCTTAAATCAAAACCTCTATAATACCCATTAACAGGTCAGAGGTTTGAAGCTTTCTTTGATCTTCCTTTAATCTGAGATCGTAGGACCATAGCAAAAAAATTCTTCTTCTCCTTTGCTTTCTTCTCCAAAACCATTTGCCACCCGTCCTCAAACCTTGCAACTTCCTTCTGCTAGTCCAAAGGTAGGTCCCAAGGACTCCTCCAAACTCCATTCCCACTGCTAACTTCTTGTTGATTTTCAACTTTCTGCTTTCCAGCTTCTTTCAACAACAGTCTCACTCCACCTTTCTTTTCCTTACACTCTAGTGTTGCAACCCCATTTTTGAGGGTCATCTCCTTGAAACTTCCAATAAAATTAGCTTTATTACTATTTTCATCCTGAGCCCCTTCTTGAGATGGGGCCTCCTTAAACTGTTGTTGCTCCGCAATCCCAACCTCCTGCACCAGCGACTTTTCCACCCTATTCAGCTCCTCTAAAGCTCGAATCTCCTCCGTCGTGGCTTCCTGCTGAGAGCATCCTTGCTTCATCTCCTGCTTCTCCACCGTATAATGCTGGGTGGTTGCATCTTTCAAACAAGAAGCCGATTTGATAGTTCTAGACTTGGCACATTTCGCTGCCAAGCGCCCCATTTGATGGAAGATTCTACACCTAAAAGACACCCCTTCATAGTCTAGTGGCTGCACCCAACAACCCTTTGGATGTTTCAGATGAATCTCCTTCGGTGGCACCTTGGATACATTCATTTCTACTAAGATCCGGGCATAAGTCGAGTGCAGAAGATCTGAAGAACCCTCATCCACCACTATGAAGGTTCCGAAAGAGTTCCCAATAGCTTCCAAGCATGCATCGAACTAGAACTGTAGGGGGAGGTTAGGAAGTCTCACCCATTGGGGGACCCTCTAAAAAACTTATGTGGCTAGGTTGAATGTCGGATGCCATGGCTTTAATATTAGAACATGTTTCTCTTCCCAATCCCAGTGATATTCACAAACTATCTTATCTCTAGGGTGTTGTCATAATAGTGGTTTACAATTCCTAAGAGGAACGAATTTTAGCTGAAATCACATATTTTTAGAAAATATAATGATTTAAGCCTTAAAAAGTTCCATTTTAAGGATTCCAATTGAAGAGGGTTTGATCAAATCACCTTAGATCAAACCCCCTTGGATAGAACCTCGCTAGTTTTAAACCATACCTATAAATGCGTCTCCTTTACACCTATCAAAATGCTGATAAAAAATCACTTTTGATTTAGATTTTGGGGGATCAAATGATTATGGTATTCCTCTAACAAGCTATCCAATGAATATAATTTTAATATTTTCTAGTTTTGTTATGTATTTGTTTTTTAAGTTTTATTAAACATAGGTTTTTCATCGAAAATGAATTTCTTTGTTCTTCACATGTGGAAAAATAGAAGATTATCAAAAAAAAAATTGAAAAATATGAGTGCACCAGATATTGAAGTCCTTGATCCAACAAAAATTTAAATTAAATTTTGACATATACAAAAAAAGTTAGCGTTATACGCATCTGTCTGAATTGTAATTCATTTTACTTTGAAACTTGATTAAGGAAAAAATATTCAATAAAAAACTATTTAACCAAGTGGAAGCACTAGATATCAGAGTTACAAATCTAAATTTGAAAGAATTAGAATTATATCCTTCATGGAAAAAAAGTTATGTATTAGACGGTGTGCGTCACTTTTAAAAATGTTGTTTTCTAAAAAAAATCTATTTTCGTGGGAGATGGAAAAAGAAGTGCAATTTGATTCCAAAAATTTTGAAAAAAATATTTTTAGAATCTACAAACAAAATTTGATGAGACTCTAGTTTGCACCATCTTCAAATTCCTCATAGTTTAGCCTCTATAGGTGCTCGAATGTGAAGATTTAGTTAAAAATAATAATTTCAGTGTCCAGTTTGGCCAAAAATTGTAAACCACTATTATGGGATCACCCTCTATCTTGTACTTTTTCAAAAACAACAATAAAGAAGCCTTTGGCGATTGGATAGATTTGAACACACCCTTCCAGCAAGGGTATCCAGTTGTTGGAAATCCACTGGTGAAGATCAAGCAAGCAAGTCTAGTAACCCCTGAATCTCCCAATCAAGCCCAACCTAGTGAATACTTTTTCATTGAGGACCATTTCTTTCACCAACTCTCCATCTAAATCCAATGTGACTAAATCAAAAGAAAGGTGAGAAACAAGGCCCCCTCCATTCCTCCCAGTGAATCTTCTGCTTGGGTGATCCGCCTTAACACACCTAAATTTGCTTTTCTCGAGACTCTACATCTTACAATCCTTAAAGGATTTTCCCCCTCCAGAAACATCGTTGCTCGGCTTATGCTGTGTTTGACCTCCATTGATAAGAGTCGAAACTCCACCTTCTGGCGTCTGCCTTATGAAACCTTTGTGGCTTCTATCCTTCAGCACTGCTGGCGCAAACCTTGTTAAGAGTAGCAACACCAAACCTTCCCTATAGCAACTTTCCTTGGAGGCTCTGCTCGGGTAAAACCCTAGATGCCTCCCCTGTAAGCTGACCGTTGGCGGCCATTTTTTTTAAATATTTATTTATTATTTATATATAATATAATATAATATAATAATAATATTATATAAAATAATAATAATATTATATTAATATAATATAATGTTGCATATTATTATTAATATTATTATAATAATTTAATATATAATAAATATTAATTATATTATTATATTGTTATATTATTTATAATATTAAATTATTAAAAAAAATTGATACATAAGAGAGGTTTTTATATTAATTTATCAAAAAGATACATAGACAACCCCATGGATAGTATATTTTGTAGACCATTCACATACCCAACAACATTATAATGGTTGACACACTCGACCTCAAGCTCCAACTAAACCCAGCCTAATACACCTTTACACCTAATGACCCAATAGGAACCGAGAACCTTTACAATACAGATCTCTAGGCCGAGGATTGAAGGGATAACATATACATAGTGACAAAAAAGAGACTATCATTATCGACAAAACCAGCCAACTTCCAAAAAATTGCTAAGTTGTGCCACCAAGAGTGCCCAACAAAACTCCTAGCTGAGTCAATACGAAACCAACCAACTAGACCCTTCAACCACTACATTCACAGGGAGGCGAACTTACTGAAACCTGTGTGCTTTGGCATATGCTTCAAATTCAGGAACCCAGTTGAAACCATCCATGACCAACAACCTCAAGACCTTCTTCAGGAATTCAACTGCCACCGCCATTAGTTGTTTATGATAAACCAGAGGCATTCCTTTCAACTCCAACAAAAAAGGATAATACTTAATGACTTCACTAGGAAACCTTAGTAGTGCCAAGTCGCCCAGACGAAGAATGCCCATCCCTAGAATCAATGCCAGAAGAACTTCATCCAACCCCCCCGAGCAATTATTCCTTGAAGAGACCACACAACAAAGCCTTTGCCTCCGCTTTGGCCATGCATGTATCAAGCAGCGATGCTAAAAAGAAAGAGACAATACGTGTGTTGATGCATGGTGTCTTGTAGTATGCCAAGTGCCCTTTTCCTAGCACCATCTTGACCGCCACCATCGTGAGATGGTCAATGTTGCACAAAATCCTTTTTAGCCTTTCATCAGTGATCTCACAAATTGCATCTTGCTGAAGCTTGCATTCAAGATGGATTGGGGTGTCCGCACCAAGACCCACCAACGCCTTAGAAGACATAACAAATATGAATCTAGATCTTTCTGCCACCCGCTCTGCCATTTTTCGCGATAAAATTAATATACAAATGAAACTAAGTTGCTGACAATTATAAGATGTTGCCAGTGATATTTTTTGTGCATTCCTCAATTGTCATGACATCATTGTGGAGTACTTTTGTGTACAGTTCACCTGATCACCAGCCTGTGAAAAATGCTTGGTCGTCACTCAAATTTTGAAGGATGAGATATTCAGGATGCTAGAGCCCATGAAAGGACTTGAAACTTGTGTGTCAATTCACTGCGCAAGTAACATTCTCCAACACCTTTACTCACAATAATTGGAAATGACCTCCTCCATGTGGGAGGTGACGCTAACACTAGTACTGGCCCCATCCCTACAACCAACATGGACACCACCCACTACAAGCAATCCAACCATGCTAGAATGGCCAACCCCTTATACCATCTACTTTCCACACAAGCAAGCCACCAAGCCACCAATGGACACCTAATAGTCGCTAACCCTCCACGTTGCGTTGTGGAGGGTCACCCACCCAATCGCCCACAATATTAATAAATTATTATATAATATTATAATAATATATTATACATATTACAATGTGCATATCTTTGATGCTCCTTTCATCATTTTAGTTAAAAAGGGAGAGATAAAATGATATATATATATACATATATATAATTAGATTAATATATTATACATAATAATATGTTTAAGTTTTGAATAGACATGATAGATATGAGCTACAAAATTTATTTTGCTATATCATCAAACTACAACATAAATGCAAACAATTGATAGTTGTATTCTCAAAGTAGTTTTGTTTGACAATACAAATAGATAGAGGAATGACTAGGACATAGTTGATTTCAATAGATATTTAGGTGAATTGAAATAAGTAATTTATTATTGATAGTAACTACTATTTCTAAGACATAGTTGATGAAGATAGGTATTTAAGTGAACTAAATAAGAAAAAATTCACTTAAGTTATCATTGTGCATTGATAGTGACTATTATTGCATTGGTTGATATGGATTCGAATAACTTAAGTAAGTTGTATATATAAAAATCATCTTGTATATTTTTAAAGACTAGTAAATTCCAAGCATTAAATTTTTGTCAATTCACTTACAACTATATATTCAAGTTCATGTGTCAATTCACTGTCATAGGGGCAAAGATTAATATTTCAAATGCAAATCTAAAATAGAGTAGAATACAAACAATTTTTAGATTTTAAAATAGTTATTTGATCAAACCCTAAAATTATCATTAAATTTTCCATCAATATTAACTCATTACTCTAAGCATTGAGTATCTTATTTCAACATATCATCAACCTCTTTTACTGAGGTATGTGTAGATGTATCTTATGCAACATAGCATCACTCTCGTTTATTAAGGTGCTTGTAAATTTCAAAGAAACCAAAAGATTCCCCAAGACAAATTAGATTGAAACATATTTTTTTACATTGAGTGCCATGATTGAAATATGTCCATATCATATGTATTAAACAAGACTACAAGGACTTGGATGGGTATAAGCCTCTTGAGAAATTAGTTCTTTTTCAAAAATTTGAAAGGATTAAATGATTTTTTGTACTGCACATGCAATAAAAGATATGACTTGGAGAAGACCACTAAATAAATACATAAATTGAAATTCATACATATCATTATGCTCTACAAGGATGATAGTTTTTATCCTTGGCGAATCAATTGAGTTATAAAAAGTTTAGTATGTGATAAAACACGAACCTATGGAAACCAATAAAGGAAATATAAGAATTTTGACATTTTAAGTAAACATAACAAGATTATAAGATAAAATGATTACATCATATTGAATATAAAAGGATAAATCAACAAATTGGTTGCATTTATAACCATCTCACACACATTTATATGAAATATACACTTATAAATATGCCAATTGATTTGTCAAGTATTAGTGCTTTGGCTATTGATTTTGATAATTTCAACATGTCTTGTAGGTAGTTTGAACAAGGCTACATAAAAATAATTCAAAAAGTTTGACACTCCAATCGTCCTATACATAAAACTTGTTCTACAATTTGCTCATGGAAAGAAAATGGGCCACACATCACTTGTTTTATTCTTATTATAAGTTTTTGTAAAGTGTTTGTTATCTAATTGATAGATGAGTCGTGGTTGTGATTGAGATATAGGCCATAAATTGCAAAGTAATAATTAGTAACTTTGAAGTATATTATATATATATATTTTAACTCTAAAACTAAATAATTATGTATATAATTTTTATTCTAATTTTAAATAAAATAGTATATGTCACTTAAATTAAATAAATGTATTTTTAAGGATGGCGCGTGCTCAAGGTCTACAATGGTTGGATGCAGGGCGTTGCCCTACAAGGGTTTAGGATGGTCTCAAAGGAAATTGACAAGCAGATGTTGTTGGGATTTTCCACTCAGACAAATGGGCCCGCTCGGAGCATGCTTTTCAAGATGCTCCTTGTGCTGCTGGGTGGGGTCGTGAGGAGAGAAGGTTTGATAGAGACAGATTGGGTTTTAGGGGTCGCCAAGGTAGAGGTGGGTATAGGAATGATGATTTTCGTAGGCCTCAGAAAAATGATGGGTTTGGAAGAGGCTATGGCGGGCAGTCAAGGTTGGAGGAATCTGGTCATAATCGAAATCCTAATAGGAGGAAAAGCTTTAACAAGGAAGTTTGGCAAAGGAGAAAGTCAGATTCAGAATGGGAGGAGGATAGGGAAGAGGCGATAGGTGGTGATGCTAGGAAGCTTGTCCTGGGAAATGGCAATGGGATTCCAGCTGGTAGGGTTTCCTTGGTGGTTAGCACAGTAAAGCTTCAAGTTGAAATTCTAAGGTTATAAAATCTGGGTTTGATTGGAAAATGGTATGGCATGGACCTCAATTGGGATTATTTAATGAAATGGTGGAAATCGTGCAAGGGTGAAAAGATCTAGTTCAAAACCCTTCAAAATGGTTTCTTCTTGGTTATTTGTCTGACAAGGGATTTAAGGGATGAGATTGTTAATGGTATTTGGGTTCTTGATGGGTGTGATTTTTACTTGAGATGTTGGAAGGTTGGTTTCAATCCTCCATCCCATGTAATGGAGTCGGTGCAAGATTGGTATAGTCTACCAGATCTCCCCATTGAATATTGTGAGACGAGCATCCTAGAGATTGGAAATCGTTTGGGCACCTTTGTGTGTGCAGAAGAAAGTAGAAGGTTGGGGGAGGCACATACCCATGTGCGGATTTGTGTGGAAAACAATTTAGTGCGACATCTTTATGATGAGCTTGAGCTAATTTTTGGTTATGGGAGTTGGATTCAAAAGTTGAGAGGTGACTCCTACACTAAAGATAGTTTAGTGAGGCCTTTGGGTTTCAGGATGACAACCAATAAGGCAGGGAACTCAAAAGTGGCAGTAGTTATAGAAATGCTCCAAGAAAAAGAGTGCCCAGAACAAGAGGGTAACATTTCAAAAGTTTCAGCTGAAGCTATGGAGAAGTCTCCTATTTGTAACCAGGAGAAAGAATTGGTGATTCTTTCACCTCTGTTAGAGCCTCACACTTAGGAGGAGGCGCAAAATGAGTTGGGGAGTAAGTACGCTAAGGAGGGCGAGCAGTTGGATGAGCAAAATATGTCCTTGGATGAGAAGATCTCAGAGGCTTTGGAGATTTTAGGTGAAGATTGTAGTAATGTGGAGTTGGACTCTTTAATTGAGGTGGGTAAAGAGTTGGTTGCTCTAGTGGAGGTTGCTAAAGCTAATGCATGGTTGTTAGAGGATGAAATGGAGGTAGAGAATCCAGGTGAGAATGATCTCCCAGAAGGAGTGTTGGTTGGTGAAGTAGGGAGCCCTCCGTCCACTAAGAAGAGAAAGTTCTCTCAAGGTTTAGCAGAAGCTAGGGTTAAGCTAGGTATTCATCAAAAGGATATGGTTAAATCCTCACCAGATTGTGGTGAAAATAAAAAGAGAGGCAGGATCTCGAACTAGGAAAAGAGAAAATGTGATGGGGAGGTGAATGGTAAAAAAAAATTGAGTCTTTGATGAAAGTACGGAAGAGTGATGCTCTTCCTGAACAACAATGAAGATATTAACGTGGAATGTTAGGGGTTTAAATGCCCCTAACAAGTGGTGCATTTTAAGGCACACCATTGAAGCTAATTAGGCGAAGGTATGCCTCTTTCAAGAAATAAAATTGGGTGTTCAGGACCTTAACAATTTTAGCATAAAATTAAAGCATTAGAAGTGGTTGGGAGTGGGGGCAGAAGGTGCCTTAGGTGGTTTTTTAACCATTTGGAAACCTTTGTCTGTTTTGGTGGAAGAATTGTTAGCTCGAAGGCATTAGTTGGCTTACCGGGTAAGAAGTTTGTCTTCTAATCTTTAGTTTTTGCTAATCAATGTTTATGGTCCCTCCTTGAGTTCACTTAAAAGATTGGTATGGCAAGAGGTGGAGGATTTCCTTAATAGTTTAGATTTGGAATTCTGTATTTTGGGGGGGATTGCAATGTTATTTTGAGATATGAAGACAAAAAAGGAGGTGTGGGAAGGGCTTTATAGTCTCAGTTAGATTTTCAATCCTTTATGGAGAGAAATTCATTGGTGGAAATTCATGCGGGTAATGGTACTTATACTTGGACCAACCTCATAAAAGGTTTTTGTAGTATTGCAGAGAAATTAGACAGATTATTCTTTAAAGGCAATTTGAGTCTTTTTCCTTTCAACTTGGACAACAAAATCATTCCGAGGAGTGGTTCTGATCATTATCCTATCCAATTGTGCATTTATGGTGATAAGGGGCCAGTTCATTTCCCTTTCAAGTTTGAAATGATGTGGTTCAAATACCCTAATTTATTGGGTCTAATTGAATCTTGGTGGAAAACTTGTACCCCGGGAGGTTAAAAAATGTTCAATATTGCCACCAAGTTGAAATTTGTAAAGCAGCAGCTAAAGCAATGGAACAAGGTTTGCTTCAAAAATATTTTTGAAGAAAGGCTTCATCTAGAGGAAGAGTTGGAAGCTTTAATATCAGAAACCATAATTCAACAAGGAATGAATGATTCAAGTTTTGAGCAAGAAAAGGAGTTGACAAGGAAGTTGAATGAAGCGTTAGCGCGTGAAGAAGCATTTTGGAGACAAAAATCAAGAGAAGTTTGGCTAAAGGCTGGGGACAAAAACACTAAATATTTTCATAAGTCAACTAAAGCTTGTAGAGAGGTGAATCAGGTTAGTTGCATAAAGGCGGTGGATGGTCATCTTTTGGAAGACCTATTTGAAATCAAAGACTTTGCAGTGGATTATTTCCAGAACCTCCTAAATGATTGGAATGGCTCAAATTTAGTTGCTCAAGGGGAAATTTTGAAAGTTATTCCAAAACTAGTTTTACCTGCGCATTTGGATCTTTTGAATGCAAAATTTTTGGAGGAAGAAATTAAAGTGGCAACTTTTGAACTTCAACTGGAGAAGGCTCCTAGTACGGATGGCTTCCCAGCGGCCTTCTTTAAGAAGTGTTGGGATTTTGTTGGCAAAGAGGTGGCTAGAGTGATTGAAGACTATAGGAGCACGGGCATGGTGCTCAAGGAATTGAATAACACTCTAATAGCCTTAATTCCTAAGAAGGAAAAGCCAGAATCGTGGGAGGAGTTTAGACCCATCTCCCTTTGCAACACTATTTACAAAATTTTGGCAAAAGTTGTGGCTAATCGATTGAAGAAAATTTTACTGTTTATCATCTCAGATGAGCAGACTGGCTTTGTCCCAGGCAGGTCAATTTTTTTATGGTGTGATAATAGCTCAAGAGGTCATTCATTCAATTTAGAAGACAAAGAAACCTGCAATGTTATTGAAGCTAGATATTAAGAAAGTGTATGATAAGGTTAATTGGTGTTTCATGTTTAAGGTGATGGAAGCCTTTGGTTTTTAGAAAGCTTGGTTGGATTGGTTGTTCGACTGGATTGCAAGCCCACGTTATTCAATGTTAGTGAATGGTTCTCCTGAAGGTTTCTTCACAGCCTCAAGGGGATTGAGACAGGGTGATCCCCTCTCCCCTTTTTTGTTCATAATAATGGCAGAATCTTTGGGTCGAGTGTTAGAGTATGCAAGGAGGACTGGTTGGGTGGAAGGTATTTAGGTCACAAGTGGTCTCCCCTCGATAACGCATCAACAATTTGCAGATGACACGATGTTGTTTGGCTCTGCTTCGGCAAGGGAGGCTAGGAGGCTTAAAGGTATTTTGGATAAATATTTTCAAGCCTCAAGGGCAAGAGGTAAGTGTGGCTAAATTGAAGATTTTCTTTTTCAGTTCTTCATGTGCTAGTGAAGTGAAGATTGTAAGGATTTTGGGTTTTAAAAAAGGACAATTACCATGCAAATATTTGGGCCTTCCGCTTGAGAAGGGAATTCAAAGTGGAGGTATTTGGAAATATGTGATAGATAGATTCAAAGAGCGGCTCTCCTCCTAGAAGAATAGGTGGTTGTCATGGGTTGGAAGGTTAACTATGTTAAAATCGGTGATTTTGGCTCTTCCAATCTATATGATGTCACATGTTTACCTTTGACAGTTGGTATTAGTAAATCTTTAAATCAGATTATGAAAAAAAAATTCTGGAAGGGCAATTCAGATCAAAAAAAGTTTCCTTTAGTGAAATGGCAAAATATTTGTGAGAGAAAGGAAGAAGATGGAGCTGGTCTGAAATTTTTTCTTTTGTAGAATAAGGCATTGGGGGCGAAATTGACTTGGGTGATTCATTGACAGCTAAATCTAAAATGGGTAAAAATTGTTCGAGCTAAATATTTGGATGAGGATCCGAATTGTTTTCTTACAACCAAATCTCTCACCAACAGTTCTTGAATCTGGAATTTCATCAAAAATTCTTGGGACCTCATTTTGGATTTTTTAACTTGGGAATTAAAAGATGGGGAGGATGCTCTATTTTGGGAGGACTTGTGGGAAGGTTTGCTTATATTAGCTGAAAATCTAGCTTTAGATGGAATAAAAGAGAAAGCAATCCAAGTGTGGGGCTTAAAGGTACGAGATTACTTTGACACCTCTCAGCCAGAGGAAGGGGGCTTTTACAAATGGAAGTCAGTCAGTCAGTTGGGTTTGTCTAAGTAAGAGGAGGAATTGATGGAGAAAATTTTGACAGAAAGGAGAGTGTGGAGAAGACTTGGGAAGGATAGGTTGAGATGGAATGCGTCTCCTTTAGGAGTTTATTTAGCAAAAATTGGTTATGCGATTTTAGCATCTTCAGAGGAGGAGGCACTAATCTTGCCAATTCAGTTGTGCTAGAGTAAGGCTTGTCTACCAAAAGAGGGAATTTTCACTTGGGCGGCAACCCAGGGCAGAGTCTTAATAGGAGATAGATTTGCAAAGTTGGGCTTTTATGGTCCTTCTAAATTCCCTTTATGTAGAGCAGACGAAGAGACTATAGATCACTCATTTTTGAATTGTCAATACACGCAGAGGATTTGGGAGTGGCTTTGTTCTAAGCTTCATTGGAAAACAACCTTTCCTAATAATCTCTTTGATTGGTTAAAATCTTGGCCGTTGCAGTTTAAGCAGTGGCTTTTCGGGGATTTGTGGGTGTCAAGTCCATCTTTTGTCTTATGGGAAGTCTAGAAGGAGAGAAATAAGTGCATCTTCTAGGATAAGGAACTTTCTATTCCCAAGTTGCAATGCAAGATTGAGGTAGGTATCATAGAACTGTTTAATGCAAGATTGGGTGAATTGAATCCAAAGAAAGGTAATTTCACTAAATAGGACTCATGGATTTTAAAGTCTCGGGGTGGCTTAAAGGCACCTTGGGAATGCAGTTGGGGTAGCCTCTATAGTAGATTGAAGGTAATCTAGTTTCCCCCAGAACCAGGATGGGCCAAATTGAATTTTGATGGGGCCTCCAAGGGTAATCCCGGACCCTCAGGTGCAAGTTGCATTGTAAGAGACTCTTCAGGTGTGGCTTTGGGTCATCTAGCGAAATTATTATTGGATGGAACAAACAATGCTGCTAAATTTCAAGCCTTCATTTTGGGTTTGGATTTCTGTTTTGAATTGGGTATGAGTTGGGTGGTAATTGAGAGGGATTTCTCTCTTGTAATCAATGCGCTTAGAACCAAGAAAATCCTTAATTGGAAGCTAGGGGAAATGTTGGAAGCAGCTTTGGATTGGATCGCTAAGTTGGATCAAGTAATGTTTAATCATATCTTGAGGGAAGGTAATTTTGAGGTGGATCTTTTGTCCAATCTAGGAGTTTAGGGTCCATATTTTAAGGAATTTTTTAAAGCATGTTTCAAAGTTGGTGGGGGTAGGGCGGGAGTCCCTTCAGGCTGGCAAAGGGAGGTGGCGTTGGTTGCCACGTTGGAAGGTGGTAGGGGGTGGTGTTCTTAGCTGGCGGTTTGGTTGGACAATTTTTTTAGCAATATCTTTGAGTGTTGTTGGCACGTGATGAAGGACAATTGTGGTCCCTTTCGCTAATCTTTGTGATGCAGGATAATAATGTTGAGGTGATCTTTGTCTATGGAAAGGACATTTGGCCCATTGGTTGAGTACCATTCATTGAGTTTTTCAGCGGCTTGGTAATTTGAGTTCGTTTATTTATTGTTGGTTTGGATTTTTTGGGTGCATTCTTTTCTTTGTAGGCGACTGTTGTGATAGTAGGTTCCCTTCTCCTTCTTGTCCGAGGTAATCTAAGAGGGATTGAGGATGGCGAAGGGATCTAAATTCGTGATTGAGGTCTTAGTGGTGAGCCTCGCTCGTTTTGGGGCCAATACCCCCATCTCTTTGAAGTTGTTGTTGAGGCAAGCCTTGTTCAGGGAGGTCACTGATTAAAGGCTTAAGCACATTTTGCTCAATTATGACTCGTTGGTGCTTGTGGCTGTAAAAATGGTTTTGGGGTTAGGTCATTTGGAGTGTAGTGAGTACGGGAGGGACAATTTGCATGTCTCCTCGCGTTTTCTTGCCTCTCTTCTGGATAATAAGGTCTCGAAGGCGAAGGCTAAAAGTTTGTTGGTTAAACTGTTCAGAGAAGACTTGGTGGAAGGCATGGATGAGGTCTTGAGTGTGGTGCTCGAAGGTAGAGGCTGTCCGCGGTTGTGCAACCTGGAGTGGCTTCGTTCAGAGGACACAATAAAAATTTATCCATTTCTTCTGGATTTGCATGGTCTGAATTTGATGAGGCATAGGGTGTCTGTGGCGGTGGCAGTCAAATTTCTTAAATTTTTTTTTGGTATGATGGTGGTTGGTGATGAAGAGTGGAAAGAGGGATTTGAAGACTTCACAAAATTGATCAAGTTTATGTAAGGTGGCTACTGGGTTGTTGGTTTTTTGGGTTTGTTCAGGTTGGCTCTATTTTTTGTCCGCCTTGGTGGTTTTATTGGGTAGCTTCTTAGTTGTTCATGGCTTTACCATAGCATGTTTCAGATAGGGTTTTCAGCGGCTTTTGTTAGTTCTCATTTTTTGGTGGTTGACTTTCTGGAAAAATCCATGGTGGTTGGATGATTTTTTGTTAAAATCCTATTACCTGCACGACAGATGTTTGTAATTAAATTTTTTGTTTATATTAATAAAATATATAGAATAGATTGCGTATCAAAAAAATAAAATTATTAATAGAAATTACAACTAAAATTTAATATAAATTTCATTTAATTGAAGTATAATTCTAATTTAATAAAAAAATCAATATAATTGTAGCTGTAACTTAATTTAATTTAAATATTATTAGTTAAAGATAATGAAACATTAATAGAAAATTAGAGAAAGTAAAACCAAAAAGTATACATTTATATTGTTGAGCTAATTTTAAAACAAGGTTTTGTGATAAATTTTGATTTTTGAAAATTTAAAATTAAAATCTATTTAAATGTTATAGATTCCATGTCCAATTTTATTAAAAGAATTTCATTTGCTTAAAATCTTATCCATCCTTACTTTCTATAATTCTTCCTTTTGAATTCTCTAACTAACTCTTTTTATAAAAACTTTATGAAAAAATTTCCTCATACAAACACAACTTGCATTGGATAATGGTTTTTGGATAAATTTTGAGTTTTGAAAATTTAAAATTAAAATCTATTTAAATGTTATAGATTCCATTTCCAATTTTATTAAAAGAATTTCATTTGCTTAAAATCTTATCCATCCTTACTTTCTATAATTCTTCCTTTTGAATTCTTTAACTAACTCTTTTTATAAAAACTTTATGCAAAAAATTTCCTCATACAAACACTTGCATTGGATAATGGCCTTAATAACTATTAGGAAAGGATGATAAGGAAAACATGCTTTAAACATTCCTTATCATGCTTTGAACATATAATATTTAAATATAATTAAGTGAAATGTTATTTGTAATTAAGTGTAATTGTAATACTAAATATAATTCTAATTCTAATATATTTATTATATTTTATTAGTCCTTGTCAGGAAATTATAGGCACCAAATCTTAACTACTTATTAATAATTTTCTTTTTAACCAATGAGAGCTCAAGCATTTTTTCTATTTGATTTTTTATTTATTATCTATTATCAATGTATACATGCGAATTACATAACAAAACATATTTCAAAATTCAATTCTCTTCAATCTAATTGGTAGACAAATTTCACCCATTATAAGATTAATGCGCTTCCATTACTTCCATTTCAAAAGAATCGTAGCAATTTTTATGTGTAATGGTAAATTTAATATAATTTCTTTTTTATTTAATTTTTTAATTTTAAATACAAATTAATTTTGAATTTTTAAAAAGAATAATTGTTTTTCATTCTCTTATAATTTTATTTCCATTTTAGTATTAAGAAAATAGTTTACAATATTTTATAATGAATCACATAATATTTTTCTTTTTAAAAGATTTTCATATTTTTCAATTTTAAGCATTAATATAGAAATTTAATTTTATATGCAATAGTAAATTTAGAAAAAAAACATCATACTTAATTTTTGAAATTTTAGAAACTTCTTTTATGTGTAGTAATTTAATATTTTTTAATATCTTATCTATTTAAATTATTATTATTATTACTTAAATAAATCTATATAAAAAAAATTAAGGGATATATTGTTTTAAAAAGACCTTGAATATTATTTATTATTTATTATTTTCATTTAAAATAGCGATTTAAATTTTAAATAATAATTAAAAATAAAATATTTAAATTAAAATAAGGCATATTTAAATTAAATTGTGTGTATTTCTAAAATGAAATAAAATAATACTTTCCTACATAAAAATAAAACATAGATAACATATTTTTAAAATAAAATAATTCTAAATTAAAATGAAATAAATTTTTAAGTAAATTAAAGTTAACTAAATTATTAATTATTTTTATTTACTTAAGAATTATTTATCTTATTGTTTTAAATGTAATTGTGGATTTTTCTTTCTTATAATTCTCAACTTAAAACTTTCTTATTTCACTTTATATATATCTTAAATAAACTTATCTAAAAAATATTTAGAAATATAAATAAAAATTATTTTATTTTTTATTATTTCTAATTTAAAACTTTCTTATTTCAAAAAAAAAAATTTTATAAAATGAATAGAAAATCAATTTTATAGAAAGGAAAAGGAAATAAGGTGCCAGGAAAGCTGAATGTTTCACATTTACCCTCGGTAACCTGAAAAGAGTTGTGACCAATTCAATGGCAATTCCTTCAGGTGCATTTTTATACTAGTTTCATCACTACAACTTAATTTTATTTGTCTTTCTACTCTCTTTTGTTGTCAACAATCCCTTTGGAGAATGAACTAAAAATTTAGCATTGATTTTCTAAACCAGAGAAGTAGGGCTTATGCTTTTAAACAAATAGTTGTTAGTTCTTACTTGTTGCATCTAGGGGTTAGAAACTTTGATTAGAAGCAATAAACCAAATAGAGATCTTTCAGATAAATTTGATCTAAATGATTGATATAAATCAGATAAATAGAGGTATTAGACTGAAAATGATTTTTAAAGCAATGATAACAAAATCCATATGAAGAGATTAACACTAGATATAACTTGGGAAACTCTTAAGGGAAAAATCCTAGCAGCAAATAGAGATCTTTCACTATATTGATCTTAGAAAAAGATATCAAATGCAAGGAAAAGACTCAACAATCTGATGTTGCAACAAAATCTTTACCCTTGGAGAAAGTAATCAACACCTAAATACTCTCCAAGCCTTTATATATAAGATTATCACCCTAGCATTTAATTCATAGAATTTTGGCTCTAGGAAAACTACCAAGCGGTATTCAAAACCATTGATGGGTCCAATTGACACATGTTCATTGCTCAACATGCAAACAAGAGTTACACATGAATTGTACTCATCTTGCAAATCCAAACTCCAAACTTTGCATGAGAAGCTCAACATTCACTCTAGCTTCTCCAAGATGGACTCATCCTTTTCAATACTCTTAAATTCAATAATTTTTGGGTCTTGAAGGGGACCATTTGCAAACAACATTAGAATGTTACCATGTTTAACTAGTGCCAACATTACAATAATATTCCAACATTATAACTAAGACTTGCAAGATGTACAACACACTTAGTCCTAATATTACCGAGAATGAAATGCCTCAACCCATAAAATCTGCCTGGTACAAATTAAATAATAAAGATATTGAGATCTAATGGACATGATAAGCCTTACAACTCTAACTCAGGGTAATTGGCCTAAGAACTTATAAATGTTGTACTTAGTAACTTTTATATCTTTAGTGTCTTTTAGGAGACATGTATTTAATGCGATGTGATTAAATCTTTGTAACTGCTTTACCCTAGTGGGCTTTGGTTATTTAATTTTTTAATCCATAAATTAGATCACTATATAATTTAGCATACAATGGTACAAAATAGACAAAATATTTATACAAAATATAATTTAGCATACATATGAAGTCATGTCTTTTCTTTTGAATATTTATACAAAATATTTTCAGTTATTTAACATCCCTAAAGAAAAAGAAACAACTAATATTCCATTATTCCTTTTTTGTCCCAATTCTTACAAAAAATTACATTTCAGACATGCAGAATAATATAGACAACAATCAAACAACAAATGTTAAGCTAAGGATTTTAGAGGATTCTACAGATAAGAACAAGAATTGGAAATTAACTGAAATTATTGTAAGTCTCCAAGGTTACCAAATGTGATGCATTCAAGCAAGCTAAGATTTGATCTCTGTCATAAAAATATAATGAAAGTAGAATTAGCATTGTACACTGTTTCTTGACACAAGTAGTAACCTATTGTCTTTTGCAGATTACAAGACTGATATACACCAACTCTGGTTCTACTATTTTAACATTGGCACCAAATACACTCCACAAACTATGGAAATGGCCACAAAATGAGTGGAATCCATCTGGAAAGGTAACACTCTTCAATGCTTAAAGAATTTATCTATGTTTATGAGAAAATTGTCTCTTAAGTCACTAAGATAGTGGTCTCTTCTATAGTCTACTGTCAATGTTCATTGTATTAGAACACACAATACATGGTGCCTTGCTCTACTTTGTCAATTTTTTTTTTTTTTTTATAGTTTGTTAACATTATTGTCATAGGTATATGGGGTTTTAAAAGTTGCAAATCCTTTCTCCATACCATTCCAGCCCACATGTGCACAATGCAATTATACAACTTCTAACCTTGACACATTGAAAGATGTCATAAGCCACTGCAACAAATGCAATCAAGAAATTGTATTCACATATACCCCTTGTCTTAAGTGCATTCTATCTACTGAAAAAGAGATGTTCAATTGTCTGTTGCCACAACTTGAAAATATCAGTTATGAAGAATATATCCGAGATAAAACCAAAGTGATTTTCATTGTACGGGGCTTGCAAAAAGAGACAAACTATACATTTAACCAAAACAATGTCATCATCAGTTTGCAAGAGAATTGTATGCTTCTAGCATAAACTTCAAGTCAGGTATCAAATTTATATTACACATCTAGTTTTACATTCAGTATTTTCATAATTGTAGATAAATTTAAAAGTATACTAATAATCTTTTCCTAATTTTGCAGATGACTTAGTTCTAGTTCGATCTCCAACAAATAATCTATTTTGTGAATGAAAACTGTATCAAAACATTTACTAGTTTTGCTTTCAAGACCACTTTACAACTGATTCTTAGTTTCAAATGCACTTTTTATAAAAAACAATATGTTTCTCAGCAATGTACTTATTTTTGGTTTGAAAACCACTTCCTTACTGATTTTTAGTTTCATATAAAATTGATAGTTCTTACTTTTTGATTTCAACACCACTTCATTACATATTTACAGTTTCAGAAAAATCTACTATAAACAAAATATGTTTCTTAGCAGCATAAACATGGGTGCTTTGAATGTTTTCTGCTCTCCTCTCTTCATGCTTTCAATGCCATCAAAAAAATGTTTTTTTTTCTTTGTATTTTACTTGAAGGACTACTTGTGCGTATATTTTTTGCATACATACCTAACAATCTGTCTATCTTCGTAGAACCTTAGAAACCATGGTGTTATATTGTGTTGTATTAGTATTGTACCACAATGATTTTTGCCTACTTTAATAAATATAGTTATAACTTCATTTACATCCACCTTGAAATTATTTGCTGTGTATTTTGTCCAAGTTCTATTCAATCTTTCCATTATTGCATTTCATTGTTTAAGTATTGTTTTACAAAGTAAATGGAAAAATTGATTCTCATAAATTTTTCCTCATTTAATTTCTCTATTTTATCAACATCACAAAATTTATCGATCAAATCGAATGTTTGTGCTCTTGGCATTCTAGATAATTTTTAGTTCTATTTTATTTGAGTCTGAAATAGTTATATTGCTATCTGCTCAATGGATATATTTGTTCTATGCTCTTATCTATGACTATTTTTGTATATGCAATTTCTCTGTTTTTATCAGCATCACAACGTTTATCAAATCAAATGTTTGTGCTCTTTGCCTATCTACATCATTTTTAGTTGTGTTTTTATTTCATTTTGAAATAGTTCTATTCTATTCATATCCATTGAATGGAAATATTTGTTCTATGGTCTTATCTCTGTCTGTTTTTATATATGCTTGTGGTTTTATATATTCAGATCAGACAATTCAAAACACTAGAAATGACAAATAAATTAGTAGTAAAGTCTATTAAAAGTAAACTAAAGACCTTATATTCAAGATTTAACATGGTCCCTAGTTTTCTATAATACTTACATTGAATGCTTTTTTTAATTATTTTTGAAATGAGTGTATTCTTAAAATACTAATAGAGAAAGAATAGTATTTCAAATTTAACAAAGCTATACTGATTTTAGAAAGAGTTTAAAGAAGATCTATTGTGATTAAAATATAGGCTTTCTACGCTAAAGTTATGTTTTTTCATAAATAGTTAGTAAGCTAATCACAACATAGCAAGGTTTACACTGATAAAACTCAACAACAATTAGTAAGTTAATTACAATATATGTTGAAGCTAGCATTTATCCTAAACAACCAAGCAATCTAATTACACCATGCCAACTCTTTATGCGACTCCACTATCGATATTGACAGTCTCTTGGCATCATTGTGTCTATGGTGTACTTCTATTTTTTGGAGGTAGTTTATGTCAAAATTGTAATTTTGCAAGTTGTTATGCAGTTCAAATAGAGCCAAAATAAGTTATTTGTTTTTAATGTAATATTCTCAAACGTAATGCTGGAATCTCATTTTTGGCTTTAGATAAACTACAAAACAGAGTAAATTTCATGTTACTTATCATTTGTGACATTACTAAAATTTATCAAAGACAACTAATTAAAGCATAACAATTCTATTACTATTTGGTAGGACCTTCACTGCCCTGCAACTCTTGTTAAATATACTTTCATTTATTATATAATTATAATTGTAATAATAGGCATAATATAAACTTAATTTAACGCTTTTGACCAGAGCTATGAACCGGATACAACCATTCAACAATACCACCCCAACGAGGTTTGAACCTTGGTGGCAAGAACAACAATGCCACCTATAAACCATCACACCATGCCAATACCGACATTATATTATACTTTATTATATAATATATTAAATTTTTTTTTTTATTAAAAATATAGTATATTAAATCATTAAGAATTAAAATATAATATTATAATATTGTAGTTTATTATATGGGACATGTAGAGGACGCTAGAGGAATATTTGTCATATTCATTTGGAAAAAAAATAAAATTCAAAAGACTTGCTAAAAATAGTTCACATTTTAAGATTCATAGTTATGACAAAAATACCTTAAAAAATTAGGA
The DNA here is from genome assembly GCA_007258455.2 of Sequoia sempervirens. Lineage (NCBI taxonomy): Eukaryota > Viridiplantae > Streptophyta > Pinopsida > Cupressales > Cupressaceae > Sequoia > Sequoia sempervirens. The sequence continues at coordinate 278,881,606 of VDFB02058242.1, read as the reverse complement.
CGAAATATTGAAATAAGTTAGTATACGTATCATTAGAAATAGTCTTGTTGTAACTTCACACATAACAATTTCTTATTTATTTAACATAAAAAATCTCAAAATTGACAGCAAATTTTCATGTAACGCACAAAACAATTTAATTTCTTATTTACTTAACATAAAAGATCTCAAAATTGACAACAATTTTCATGCAATGGACAAAGCAATTTAATACATTATATACGTTTATATTTTTTATTACTTTAAAATATACTAATGACTTCAAACAACATGAAAGCTCCAAAAATGAGTCAAAACTTCTCAGCCAATAATTAATAACATTTAAAACATAAATATTTGTTTCAGAGTGAAAAATATTGACATGATAAATAAAGAACTATTAAATAATTGAAATACTATTAAAAAATTATTTATCTATCTTTAGTTAAAAATAGACCTACTTTCCCTCTACTAGGTATATACCTAAAACAACCTTGTCTAGATGAGCCCAACACACAGCGAAAACAGCACGAGTATGGGATTTTCACCAAGAAAGATATGCAATCTTCTACTTCACTTCTCTTTAATTGTCCGTACTAACGCTTACCCACTTTGAAGAGAAAAGGAAAGTACCGACTTCCCCAATTGCACCTATTGCATGGTTAATGATATTTCGGGACTAGTTTTTCTATATATAAATTAATAGGAACAGCGTGTCGACAGTTAAAGGCCTCAACGCGGGGGTAGCCAGAACTCGCAGTTTATTAATCCTTTCCTTTTTTATTTACAAATTAAATGGGAATTGCCTCAGGGACGGACAAAATGCTCTAAGTGCAAAATGCTCTAAGTGCACGAATTGTGTCGATTCATTCCAGAGGATTTGGAACGAATCTGGACTGTTTGATAACTCATTCAATCTTCCTGCTCGTGTGTCACTGTCGTGCGATATGCCAATACTTGAAATGATTTTGTTACTAATTAATAAATAAAAAGTCGGCATTATACCAACTCCTTAATTATAAATAATTTCAGGACAGATTTGATTTTAGGGAAGAAAGACTGCGAAGGATTTTTCTTCTGCTGGAATTGCCGCCGATTCAAGTTAAGCGACATCACATATCAAGCGTAAGTATTTTCTTCCTTCTTGATATATCATGCGACGAGTTTAACAGGCATCTGAACTCTGAAGATTTCATGTTTTCTTGGTGAATTAGGGTAGTTAGTCTTTTCTTTTTGGAATGTAAATGGGGTAGAAGTTTTCTTCATCTTATTTTATAAGGAGGACGAATTGCTGAGTAAATTTTTTTACATTCCCAATAACTGTTGTAATATATATCTTAAAGTTTATAAAATGTATTATAATATTCTTTTGGTTTTGCCCTCGCGTGAAAATGATTCTGCTAGCTGTATTTTCCGTTCAATTGGTAAGAAATTTCATTCTTTAAATGCATTTTGGAGCACCACTTTCATAATATAATGATAATACCAATGTTGGAAAGTGAGGATGGACAAGTTAATGCCAGCTTCATGTTTATTGCTTGGGAAGATATTTTTCCTCTTTCATTAGGTCTCATTGAATATGTTTTACCCTGAATTCTCTGAACATTATAGTTATACTTTTTGAATTGCAATTCACTTTAGAGCTTTTCGAGTGGGCGTGGATGAAGCCAGACCAAGTTTTGGGTCAATTTGACAGCACGGAAATGCTGCTTGTAGTGATGCCATTTGGCCGAAGTATAGTTATAAACCGCACATGGTTTTAATTAAAGATATGATATTTCCACAGTTCATATGAGGATTTGAAAGAATATCTGGCGATAACTGTTTTATTGCCTTTTAATCAACATCTCCGATTACAGTTTCTCATCCATCACCAGGAAGACGGACTATCTGTGAAAGGCCAAAAATGCGTCAATTCGAGGAAACATCAGGATTCTTACAATATCTCCAATTAAGGACAAAGTAGAAAAGAACAATAGAGAAGTCCGAAATTCTGAATTATGTTCTGTTTTTCGCTTTAGGGTGGGGATGTGGAAACATGGGATCACTAAAAGAGATGTTTAGTAGTATCTCTAATATCCTAGAAACGATATTTGACTGTGCAGGGGACTCAGATATGGTACCGATAGCTGGGATGAACATAGCAATAATTTTTTAAGATGGAGAAATTCCAAAGTATCTCCAATATCCTAGAAATGATATTTGAATTTGGAGGGGACTGAGATATGGTAACGATGGCTGGGATGTGTCCCACAGAACATAGGAAGAATTCTTTGAGATGGAGAAAATCCAAGAAGGTTAGGACAAGAAGGCTAGAAGGGGCCTCCAGAAGCTCCTGGGATGCACCAAGGTGTTTTAATCGGACACTTTACTTCTTCATATTGGAGGTTGACAGAAGCTTGTAATGAGATAGTTACTGAACTTGCTCTGAAGTCACTCTCCTGTGCCGTCTCACTGATCTAGTGTTTGTTGTTTACGTACAACTACAAGCCCTCTTGCGATATTGACCATTTGAAATTAGTCCGGTGCTTTCATGCGGGTGGACTCCGAAACTTAAACATCTCTCAGAGGCATAAGGGCTAAGGCTGTGTATATTTGGTTTTGGTGGTGAATAAAGGTATCACGAAGCCTTGTGTGTGCCTGAAGAAGTAGTAATAATGTCTGCAATGTGGTGTGCCTGAAGTAGTAGTAATAATGTCTGCAATGTGCCTGCAGAAGTAGCAGTAATGTCTGCAATTTTAATTGATTTGATATATGAAGATCAAATAATCCTGATTCAAGCTCCAGAATATAGTCTGCAAATATGCTGCTCTTGTGGTAGGATACCTGACTTATCTTAATTAGATGGGAGATCAGTCAGAGTTGTTTCAAAGTGACTTACAAACGGGAAGATATCATACATCTGATATACAGGTGTAGATTTGGCTGTCTTGGAAATGCAGATAAGACTGATTGGTACTGAGGTTTAGGAATTAAAGTCTCTATCAGCTTGATCCATCTCACATGCATATTTTCCATAGAGAACTCCTCATTGGTACTCCAATTAATCTGTATATAAGTCTCAAGTTGTAATTATTTGCAGAGTATTCTTGTGCCAATTGAGAAAGCATATGTATATGCAAGAATGCATGCATCTGGAAATTTTGAAACTTTACCTGCAAAATGATAGTTGATTAATGGGAACGTAGGTCATGACAGATCTTGAATATTTTCTTTATAAGCCTCATAATTGTGCTTGGGAAAGCTTGTAAATGTATATTAAGTTATTAACCCTTTTGAAGCAGACACCTTAGGAGACTTGGTTTCTATTAGTGGCACATAATAGAACATTTAAAAGAATCTATGGGAACTTAAATACTGAACTAGTGCCATCCTCGATGCTTTAAGGAGTTAAGTAAACATGTCCTACTAGCATCATTTGTTGGTCACTCGCTAATGGTATTTGTTAGCGGTAGTCTGATTGAAAATAGCATATAATTTTTGTTGTGAATTTTTGTTTTATGCTTATTGGAACAACTTTAAAGGCTTCAAAGTAAGATGTAAGGACAACCACTTTATAATTCTTATTCAAGAGTTGGCATGCTTATTCACAGACATGCATTCATTGCATTTTTTATTTAATGCCCCAAACTTGCTAATAATCCCATGTGAATGCTTAATCAATCCATAAAACCATTGTGCAAACAAGAGTGTGTGTATGTGGGGTTAATTCCAACACATAGATGCTGAGAGGAACAAGAGTTATGCTTGTAAGTGGCATATCATCCTTAAATAAAGCTGGATCTTACCTACTTGTGCTATGGGTTGTTAGCAAACTTGCAAGAAAATAACATAAACAAGCAAACAAAACAATATCACATGAAAGAGGATCAACATAAGTAATTTACCTTTGAAAAACCCAATGCGGGAAGGAAAATGAGCAAGATTCCTCTATCAAAATCAGTTATACAAGCTTGCTTCCTTTACTAGGACCTCTAGAACACCTTCCTAGCATCCTATCACTTGCACCTAGTAAACTCCATGACTAAGCATATTCTAGCTATCAATAGAATCCATGGCAATGAACTACAATGACAATATTGAGGCTTGCAAAAGGGTTACAATAAAATTGATCTAATCTTAGCTCTCTCAACCTTCACAAAATCTCTTCTTCTCCACCTTTCTTCCCCAAATAACTCAATGGATGTATTTATAGGAGAGGAAAGATAGAATCTAGATTATTGGTCAAGAGGCAGAGTAAAGTTTCCCATGTGAAGCAATAGCAAGAAGAGTAATCTAACTTCTTGGACAGCTCTTCAGCTTTGCTATTTGTCCTATATTGGATGTGTGGGTCGTGGTTGAACCCATCACATGTGCCTTGTACCCATCACACATGCCTTGTTCTATGAGTGATGAGTTCGATTCCGGTTGAACCTGTAAAACAAATTCAACTCCTGTCGAACCCTATAACAAAATTTGAGCCTGGATGTATCTGTCATAAATACAAATACCAGCAATTTGTAGAGGCCATAACTTTTGCATATGGTCTTAAAATGAGTTACCAATATTTTTTGAATTTGTGTAACTTTTCGAGAGGAATCCAAATATGTAAAAATATCATACTTTAGATGACTCCCTCATGTTATTTTGGACCCTGCAACAAAATTGCTTTTTCATGCTCCAACAATCTCACTGTATCTGAAAGTTTACCCAATAATTTTCGGATTGCTGCTAGTCTTATAGTCATGTTAAGTTGGTCCAATGTGTCTAAGGTGGTCTTGTTATGTGCTTTATATCATAAAGGGCCAACTTTTAAGTTATGAGTAATCTTTGCACATTGATGGAGTTATTTAATTTTTTTTAGAATTCATTAATTATAAAAATGTGCAAAGATTATTTTATTATAGACAAACTAAGTCATGCAATAAATTCGAGTTATGATCATCGTTAATGGGTTAATAGACAAAGTTTTGAAATGACAAAATGTGAGATGGGACCCCTCTCAAGTCTTTGTCAACTTGAATGTTGCAGAGCAGAAAAAGGAAATCCTAGATTGGTGAGAGAGAGTTGCTTCTGTAGAGACTCAGAGGATAATTTCTTGAGTGGTAGTGTGTTCCATTTGGAAAAATCTAACAAAAACAAAGCTGAAATGGCTCTAGTCGAAGGCCTTAAACTGGTAAATGAAAACTCAGTTAAGAAACTCCTGGTAGGGGGAGATTCAATGCCAGTGATAGAGGGAATGGTCAGTGCTGTTGTTCTTGGCTGCAATATAGATAACATTTTGAGAGACGATCACTTACTAACAGCCAGGTTGGAATAAGTAAAACTACATCACTATCTCAAGCAATGCAATAAACAAACAGATATTCTAGCAAATGGGATGTTTATCAGTATCCATTTTTTTGTTTCCATGAGTGATTTAGCAGATACTTGGGAAGGACTCTGTACTTTGCTGGATCTAGTTAGCCTTTTAGGGCGATCAATAACTATTTTAAAAGCTGATTGTGGGTAGGGATTTTGATATCTCCTTGATTGTCATTACACTGATGGCAATCATTGGAATCGTGATTTTCTCATTGGAAGTAATGGTGGCACCCAATTAAGTGTGGCTTTAAGTTGGATGCCCTCCTCTCTCCTTGATAGGAGGAATTAGCAGACAATTTATTATTTAGTATCATCCATCTTCAAAGGTGTTTTGTTTTGTGGTTTGAGACACCAACTTGCAGTTGAGGGTCAACTATGGAAAATCAAATGAAGTAGGAACTTTCAGGATTTGCCCTATGGAGGAGACATGTCCGATAGGCACTTAAAAAACACCTTCAACATTTTGAGCCCTAGCATGCTACTTATTGTGAGGAGTGTGCTTGGTGTTGAAGGGATGACAAAAACAAGGGTTAAATGAAACCAAGTGTCAATTGAAAAAGATTTTTAGAAGAAGTTCTTAGAGGTAGTGAATGGTGTGGAAGTATTTGAGTGGATTATGAAAAGGGTACTGCCTTCTTGGAAGAATGAGAAGGGTAAGCTGGTGGGAGCATTCTCAAGGGAGCAGCTGCCAAAGAGCAAGATAAAGATTTTAAGGATGAACTCCTCACCTTGTCAGAGATAAAGTTGTGGCATGAGAAGAAGGGAGAATTGGCTGCTTTTTGCTTGGATTTGGCCAAATATGTCAATGGCCTCAAGGTGATTCATAGTTGTGGTGTGTTGGATGTGGCCAGTACCTACACTTAATGTGAGATGAATGGGGATGAGTTTATTGCTGTTACCAAGAGGCCAAGCTTTAAATTCAGGGTGCAATTCTGTTGGGATTGTGGGGTGAAGACTGCAACAATTCCTTCAAAGGAAACATGTCCTCCAGGTAAAAGTCTGCCTGATCAATCATCTTCCAATCCCTTAATTGAGGTTGGTCGCCATATCGACTAAGATTGTTTTGGGTTGTTGGGTTTGCTGCTATGCTTGATTACTCTCTGACCTCATTGCGATGTGTAGCAGGATGGTAAATGGATTGCTTAGTAGCTTGAAACCAATAGGCTTTGTTTATAAGTTTACCCCAATTTTGCATGATTGTGGTTATTGTATTTGAAGGCATTCAATATATCTACTTGTAGCTGTTACAGGATAAATATTTCACAATCAGCTGTTTTAATCCATTTCAGCTGATAATGCCTGTTGTATTCAGGATTATCTTTTTTTTTGTCACTGATTAATTTTGGTCTTCATGTTTATGTGTGAGGGATCGTAGAAATCTCATTCACCATTAAAAAATAACAATCAAGTGTTGTATGTATATGTGAAGAGATTAACAATCTTTAATGTAATCAAAGCATTTGAAGGTTACGATTGGAGGAAGAGGTGGAGAGCTGTCATGCTGCCCATTAATAAAACATAGCCAATACCCATAGATCAAATTTTGATTCCTTTATTGCAGAAACTTGTATGTTCCTATTATAGGTTTCAAAAGGATTTTTATGAATGTTTTTTTATCCATATCTTTTGGTCTTTCATATTGCATATTTTGAGTGAATTCTGTGTGTTTTGATTGGGTTGATGTATAAGACTTGTTTATTTATATATTTTGTAGCATAAATGAAGTTGATTCAATGTTTTGCGTTTCAAATAGCATGATGGACATTTTAGAGTCATTCAATATGCTTGTAACTGTTTTCTTTGAGAAACACCCTCTCATTTTCTTGGAGTTTTGCTATTGGTGCTTATGGTAGAATGCGCATATTTCAGGTATTATGAAGGTTGTGACATCAACTTGTGTGAATTTATGCTGTTGACATGGGAGACGAATCACTCCTTTCAAAGCAATCAATGGAGCATTCTGTGTCTGGAGCAGCTGCAAAGCAAGGTATTGAAGCTGTTTTAAGGATGCTGTATATGTACCTTGAGGCCTATCTCAGGGTAGATTAGCCAATCAACAATGACCTAGAAATAAGTTGCATGGGTTCTATTTGTAGTGTAGATGTCATTAATGATGAAAAAATTCCCCATATGAGTATGTTGGAAGCATTTCCCCATGAACAGAACAATCACCTTTGGATATAGCCTAAGTTGCTTATATATTTATACTGGGAGCCTTAAAATGGTACTATTTCAAGGGAGCATGCGTGGATACAAAACTTTCCATATGAGTATGTTGGAAGCATTTCCCTGTGAACAGAACAATCACCTTTGTATATAGCCTAAGTTGCTTATATGGTTACACATGGATCCTTAAAATTGTACTATTTCAAGGGAGTATACGTGGATATTAACTTATGCATTACAACTCTCTGTAGGAATTTATTTGAAATTAAATATACTAACTAATTTATTCATTATTGAAGTTACATAAATAGTGTAGGTTTTTGATATGTAATGTTTCTGAAGTGTTATTATGTTATATATGCATATTGTATTAAATTTTAATGATTATTTCTTTGAACAGTAATGAACATTGAAGACAGTTGTGCAGTAAACTGCATTTGTCATGTCCAAATTGACCCCTAGTTACATGAGGCTCAGCTGGTATTTGATTAATAGATCATCAAATTTTGCTTTAGGATCATGACAACTTTGGGAATAACATGAGACATTATCATCACTGGACTTGTTGATAGTCAGAACTGAATTAAATATACTCTTGTAACAATGTTGAGTGCAATTTTAGTTTGTTTAGACTCTTAGAGTGCTTTTTAATTTGTTTTTTTATTCAATCTACTAATTAATATGATGACTGTTTTAAGCACTTTTAGCATATTTTTGACAGCCAGCATATTATCATTTTCCAAGTAGAGGAACACTACAGCAGTAACTAGGAATGAATAAGCTATAGAGTGATCACAGTAGACTTAGGATTATGAATTTTCCCCCCTAATTTCATAGCTGCACCATAGAAATTCTTAAGGTCATTTCTAATGAGAGTTAAAGGTGAGAGAAGCATCAAGGTTCTTTTAAGATACAGGTGTATGGTGCAATGCAGCTATCTAAGAAATGATTGAAATCAAAGTGAAATCTCTAAAAAAATCCAAAAATCTATTTATGGAAATGTGAAAGCACATCTGAACTTTTGGAGTTCTTGTTTTATTGTTATAAACAATTGTATTTTATATTAATGGCGCAGAATGTGGGTTTTAAAAAAAAATATTGAGGTATTAAGTTCATGAATAGATATCAAGATTCAAAATAAGAGCATAGACTAAATATGGGTTCATGGAAGGAACCCACCTATCAAAAGCTAGTGGAAAATAAAAAAGGATCAAAGTCAATAGTATAAGCTCTATGCAAGGAGATTAACAAGTAATTAGAAACAGTTTTAAGGACCCATCGGGGTGTCCATGGAATGGCATGATATAAACTAACATAGAAACTAAAATTGCTTAAAGGGATCAGTACCCTTTGAAACACCTATGCTATCAACACCCTGCCCAACATCAGATCCCTGTGTAGACAAAACAGGCATCATCACCTTGAGTGGGAGGCATGTAAGCTGGGGTCCTCAGGCCTCTCACAAATGCTGGTCACTTTAGCAATCATGTTCTGCACTTTGTGCTCAATAATGGCTTCAACAGCCTTGGGATATACTCTGCCATACTCAATGAGGAAGAAGAATATTAGCCAAATCAAAGTTTGAAGACATTGACTTTGAAGCCTTTGCCTGCTTTTATCTGATAAAACTTTTTGAACCACCACATTCTCTAGCTTCTGGCTTCTCCTTTCCAACTACTAGGAGTCTCGGTAATGATGTTATAGACAAAGTTGGAATCTTCCACATGTTACCAAGAAGCTAAGTCACAAGGTTCGCTGAATTTTCCACTTGAAATCTGAAATTCGGTGAACTTTTCAAAAAGATGTAAAATTCGTAGGCATTCGTACGGCTTTTTTAAGAAGCGTCTATTTTGAGGGTTTTTGTTGGATTTTTGTTAAATTTAATCAGCAGCAAATTATCGATATCACGGCGACATGAGAAACATACAAAGAAACGAGAGAGCGCGTTGAATGCAAAAAGTAAAACAAAAGATCGTGGATAACGCATAGGGTGTTCCAAATATAAGAAGAAACATTTGATAAATAAATATGGGGGCTTTGCAAGATGATAATAACAATGCAATCAGCATGGCAGACGACAATGGAAATGCCCCGTGTTTCTGTATCTAATGGCGAAGTAATTGTGAAGGAAGAGTGGAAGAGTGACATTACGTACGCGTCTCCTCTGCCCACTCCCTCCACTGCCTCGCCAATTGTTGTGAAACAGGAATCCTCAATCGACCGCTAGCGGAAATTAGTGTTTGATCTCTCACTGGACGATTAAATTTAACAAATTTAAAGCATTTAATTTTAAATTTAACAAATATGTTAAAGTTAATATATTTAAAGTATTTAAATTAAATTTAATAAATTTAAAGTATTTGAATTTAACAAATTTAAAATATTTAAATTTAATTTAACGAATATGTTAAATTTTAACATATTTAAATTTTATTAAATTTATTAAATTTAAAGTATTTAAATTTAATTTAACTAATATGTTAAAATTTAACATATTTAAATTAAATTTAACAAATACACTATATTTAATATAATATTATTTTATTTTAAATTTAATATATTTATATAAGGTGAATTTAATTCAAATTTTTTACTTTTCAAAATTTTCCCTTGCCGAACTTCATCCAAATTTCAATGTTGCCAGACTTGAATTTGAATTCGAACCTTGTGACTTAGCCAAGAAGCACCATCTGTGGGGTGCACTGCAACATTTGTCCGATCTATTTTGTCAATGCCAATGTTCTCCTTATTCTTAACCATATGAAAACTATGCGCATTTTCACCTGTGTCAGGTTCAGAAGGCTTAGCTGCTCTTTTCCAACCATCACTACCCACCATTACCTCAGGAGTGTGAGTGTGAGGTTCGGGTTCCAATTTAGGACTTGATCAATCCTTGGGAAATGACTAGCTAATTGAGGAGGAACCTCTTTATTGAATGGCACCTCCGTTGAATAGTGGTAACACCTTCACTAAATTATACCCCTATTACCCCACCTTTTAACATTTTTCCACAAACAAATCTCACCAAATCCCACACAACTTACCAAAAGGTGAGTAACAGTTTTCCCGTATGAAATTCAAGACCAGCACCCATGAGATAGCACTAACATAAACGAAATAAAACAGGAACATCAACAACAACTGTAAACATATAGTACTAAGACAAAAGTATATTGACGAGGAGAAGATCTCATGAAGTAGATGCCCTTTTGTCTTCCCTCACATCCAGATTTCTTCAATGCAAATCAGTGCTGTTGTCTATGGTAATTCAGAATGTGGCTTTTTGATTTGACTGCTTTGTTATAATAATTGAGGTGTGGTAGATGAGTTCTTAACTGATTCAGGTCAAAACACCAAGTTTGCATGTTTTACATGGCAATTTCCATTTGCATTAATTTGCTTAAGCTGTCACTTAGAACAACCCCCACCAAATTTTATCATTATTGTAGCCCATGTGTGTTTATTCTGCTTCATAATCCTTTCCGAAAGCTTCAGAGTGTAAAATTTTCTTAAAGTTCAGCCATTGGTCCTTTGAAGGTTTGGTCTTTCTCCCCTTGAGTCATTGTTAATTAAATTTTGGAAAAAATGTGCTATCATAAAGGTTGAAAAGTGTGGTTAATAGAAGGCAAGGCTTGTTGTTGAGTTGTATAGAGTTTTGGGTATGTTCTACTACGATTTAGTTATATGCTAAGAAGTTCTACCAGTTTTCCGTGATGGAAGATAGTAGCTGGATCATTTTTGTGTGATAATAGCAGGTTGCAATTTTTATAAGGTCACATTTAAAAAAGGCTATGTTAACTTGTATGTTCATCACAGTCTTCTAGAAAACGAATTGCTTTATACTTGGTACTCCTAGGAAGAAGCCGAATTTAGTTCACTTAATCTCATGGGTATGATGTGGGCGTTTATTGTGGGGTCAAAGGGTCACACTTCTGTGTGGTTTCCCTGTGTTACAAGGTAGAGGATTTTCCTAATGACACAGAGTGTAAAACTGAATAAAAATATATATTTTTCACATCTGCGTCCCATAAAAATTGTAATCATGAGCATTGATCTGACATCAATCAAATGTTTAGAGCTTTCTCATTCGTACAAAACTCAAAAGCTTCAAACAAACAACATTGACCATCCTATCTCACTAATGTATGATGGCCTTGATTTAATCTTTCCTTATAAGCTTTACTCAACTGCAAGATTTCAGAATATCATAGAATACCTTTAATCTTTCCTTATAGCATAGAATACAGAAATTTTAAAAAATCTAAAGTGTTTCCCAGTTGTTGATCTTTTTATAACCCAATGGTCAATGGTTCTTAAGTTTTGACATCTGAAAATATCAGAAACAGGTAGCTTTAGTTGTCCAAGAAAAGCTTGATCAATGATTAGCGCTTTCCCATTTCCTAAACATTCCAAAGCTTCAAGATGATAGTACCCTGACCTCTTATAACTAAACGCTTACATATCCTTTGCAAAAACAAAGATCTCCTGACTGTAAGATCTCCTCATGATCAATAGCTAATGCTCTTCATGTTTTGACATCCCAAGATGTTAGAATCAGGTTGAGAGGACCATTGATTAAAGATAGATCTATGGAATGCACTCTCTATTGCTCCACACTCACCTTTTCATCTCATGAGAACTCTCTAGCTTTCTGATCCAAAGCTAAATTCTATGGCTAATATTGCATTTTTCCTTTCCAAAGCTAATTCTAGAAGCTTTCATATGCAACACTAAATCCGAACTATCCAAATAAAAATAAAATCAACTAGCATATGTCATTTCTGTATTCAACTGTGTGAGATTTGTTTTGCATCAATGTCTCAGATCACATTCCGTGTTCATCATTAGGATGATTGAGAGCTGGAGGAAAAAATGGTTTGTTGCAGACCCATACAAGTTAAAAAGAGAGGGGAGAGGGGGGAGGGGAGAGGCTACACATGGTTCAAGGCAAAGGGCAAAATTTGGAAAATAAAACTAAAAAAGATAAAAATGAGACTAAGGAAAGAAAAAACCACATTTAATTTATAATATCGACGCTACTAATTCAAGAACTATGAATTCGCTAGCCTAACTTTGGATCTCGCTAATGGGGAGATTAGGAGCCTTGACCGGGGGTGCTAGGTATATGTATATACATATATACATATAAATATCAATCAGCAAAAGCAATCAACAATAATCTAGCAAATTCATCCAGAAATCAGTTTTGAATGAGGAAGTGTCTTGCAAATAGGAAGGACAAAATCCCTTCCAAGTTCATGAGAGGATAAGGACGAAAACCCTTATTGCTATTATCAAGTTTGGATGAAAACCCAAGCTTTGTCAAATAGGACAAAAACCCTTTCACGCTCTTTTGCAAGTTAAGGATGAAAAGTTAAAACCCTTGATATTGCCATTGTTGACTTGGAGATGAAAACCTCTAATTCAGCAGATTTGTATGTATTTTTGAAGAATTCATGATATGACTGGCTTTGAGAATTGTGCTCTGATTTATTGACTTGAATATTATTACAAATTCTTAATATTTGACAAAGCTATAGTCATTTTGATGACAAATTATTTTTTCAAGGCAAAAATTCAAGAATATCCTAGAAGGGGACATTACATTGTATAGGGCTTTGGTATCTATGAAGCTTTATATTGTGATTTTTATTAGATATTGTAGAAGCTTTTGTCAATTTGTTTTCCATCGTTGTTTTCAAAATTTACTGAGTTTATTTTTCATAGCATTCACACAAGTCTGATTAAGACTTATTGTAGAATTAGTTTTTAATCTTTTGTTTCCCACCTCTATTAAATTATTTTCTGACAAAAAACTTAGCAAGATTTTGTTGCCCAAATCATAAAGTTGCCAGGTTGAATTTCCAAATTTATAGAGCCTAGCTTTCAAAAGTTGAAAATAAAAATACAAATCAAAGTGTGCTTCATAGAGAAGAGGGATTACCCCCACAGGTGAGAGGAATTTAACTAGAGTGGGAGATTTATAATCTCAACAGATGTCCTGGGGTATAACTTTCACTATGTTCTAACTCAGGGGACAACACTTATGATGACAATTAGGGGACACATAACTCTTTAATGACTCAAGGTTTAGGAATTTTGATCGTTGGTATTCCATCTCATGGCTTCAAGTTCACCATTACTCAACATTAAAATTGCAGAGCCTAATTCTCATAATGCACCAGTGTCAGGTGCCTATAGTGCAAATGTCGATTTGGATTCTAGTACTTGGATGTTGCCAACAAATGACAAATCCTAGAAAATTAACCCACAAAAGATGAACGGTTACTTTTCTTTTGGCCATCTAGTATTTGCTTCCATCTCCACATTGTTATAAGTTGTGTCACAAGGTTCATCGAATTTCATGCTTGAAGTTTGAAATTCGGCAAACATTTAAAAAATTAATAAACATTAGAATTTGCGGCTAAATTTGTACGCGAAAGGGTGACTGTATTTTTATTAACACATATTTTCACAAAGCATTTTTTATTAGGGTTTTTGATAAGTACAATTGCGATGAGATTGCTGTTGAGCACAAAATTGCTCCCGCTAGTGGCTAGGGTACATCACATATCTTTTGCATCCGAATTCATCCAACAGTGATAGCAAAGCAACAGGTCTTAAGGTGTGACAATCGAGAAACAACGAATGAGAGGAATTGTTTTGCATGATTGGCCATGCCGCCTTTGGATCACATTGCATTGAGCCTCGTGTCTACTTGCAAGCTGCTCGAAGTCGCGATGACCCTTCACAAGTAGGCCGTTGCAGTTTCATTTATAGTTTAGATTTATATATATATATATTTAAAGGTTTTTCTATATTTTATAAAAATTTAAATATGCATTCTATATTTTTATAATTGATGTTCATAAAAAATTAAATATTATTTTATTTATATTAATTTTTTATTAAAGAATTAACATTTAATATATTTAAATTCAATATTATTTTACTTTACCTATTTATTTTTTAATATTAACATTTAATAATTAAAATTTAAAATTTTAATATAGTTAATTTAGATTTAAAATTCTTAATATATAAAAATTGACAAATTTAAATATTTAAATTAAATTTTTAAACTCATCAACTTAATATAATATTATTTTAATATTTATAAATTATAATTTTGTGTACATATTACTTATTTTAAAAGAAAAATTATATAAGGCAATTTTTTTTTTCTGAATTTTTTCCCCTTGTCGATCTTCATCTAAATTTTATTGTTGCCAAACACGAACTTGGATTTGAACCTTGTGACTTAGGGTATAAGCATGCAATAGAGCTATTCATTAAGAGGGCTTCTACTTTTGATTGCTTTTTATTTCAGCTTCTTATATCTTATTGTTTTCTATGAAAAATTCTAATTTATGAATTAATAGTATGTCATAACAACTCTAATATTTTCTTTGTGTGATTTCCTTCTTTGTGCTTGTTTGTTCTTTTGTCATGGTATTTGAATTAATGTTCAATAGAAGCCAAACAAATCATTTCCATTTATAACACATTAAACCTTGTTTCATTTGCTACTTCCCAGGATTAACCTTGGGCTTTAGATCAATTGTATTAGAACAGGAATCTTTCTTGTTTCATCATTTCTAGTTACTCAACTATCTTTTTATTCCCAATTATACAAGGTCTAGTTATTGGAAGCTTGGTCTTGAAATGAGTGATCCTTTGTCTTACTACCCTTGCTGCCTTCCATGACCTCGGCAGATGGCAGGCAAATTGTCACTTAAGATTTTAGAACCAAAATGGTATTAGTAGATACCTTGCAATTATAAAGGGCTAATATAGTAGACCACTTAGAATGAGAAAAGACTGAGATGATTGATAATTGCATTATTCTTGCCAAGGTTACAATCTTCTTTGGGGCAACTATCCATGCCAAGAGTAAAGCATTTGGATGCTAAACATAGTATAAGGTACAAGAAAACTTAGATATTTCAATATTTTAAGGAAAGATAGATTATGTTGCTCTAGAGTCTAGATAACATTGGTTTATTCAATTAAAATCCCACTACCTGGAAACTCTCTTTCATCTTAGAAAACAGTTGTATTTCTCTTTGAAAGTTTTACTTGGTTATGTATAATTGGTGGGAAAGCTATTGTGATGCCCATAAGAATGATACCATTTCTGTAGAAACTTGGTCTAGTTGATGTCTTGAAAGAATACTACTACCTTGTTGGCAGTTATGAGGATTAATTCATAAATTTCCACTACTGTGTCAAGGTCAATTTGTCCAAGAAAATATCAATACTTTCAATACCTTGATTGCAAACTATATCCAAGATATTGATGAGAATTGAATCTTGAAGTATACATCAGCTGTGAGACAATATATTGAAATCTGAGATGAATTTTACTCTAAATAACCTCCTTAGGAGATGTCCATATTTATGCAGACAATGTTGATGCAAAAGTTGAGAACAACTCCAATAACAATAGCTCAAATTCATTTAACAAAATTGTAAATAAGTTATACATCATGAGCTTCAGATATGGAACAGAGTCAAATACCGAGCAACAAGGAAAAGGATCACTAAATCCTAGAAGACCATAATGGCTGAAGAACAAAAATAGCACACCAAAACTGGCAAGTGGTTCAACATACACAATTCTAGTAGCCATTCTGAAGAAGAATGTAGTGCTTGGAAAACAGTACTTGCACAAGTACAAGGCATTCTGTTCCACTGCACTGGCACCATACAAAGCTAAACAAATCATGGATTATGAGCCCTGTGCTATGGTAGCAACCACACAAGTTGTATCATCATCTAGTCCTAATTTAGAAAAGGTAGAAATGTTGCTCCATTTTCAGATTTGGGTTAATGGACAATATATGCACTTCATCATCAACAATAGCATTGAGAAGAACCAGATTTGACCAGAAGTGGTTTGAATATCAAGCTTGCCATCGGTTCCTTATCCTTAAATGGTCAAGATCTAGCTTTTCAAGATGAAGTTCTTTGTTACCATGCAATGAGATATAGACAATGTTTTGTTTGGGCAGTCTTCTCTTTACTAGCATCCTGAAAATTATGAAGCAAATCCTACGAATTCTTTCGTCAATGTTGGTGAAAAATACACATACAAGAAGTAGTTTGCAAGCTTTCACTGCTCAGCACTGAGCAATGGAAGAAGTTGGCTAGCCAGAGGAAGAAATTTTTTCTTTTGCTGGTTAGATTTAAACATGAGAAGAAAGACATCTTTGCACTACAAGCAAATGATACTAATCGAGTATAATAAATGTAGATGAACAAAGTGTTGGCAAAATACAAGGATCTTATCTAGTTTTTAATTGGAATTTTAAATAAATTGTTTGGTTGCACACCTGATTGATTTTATTCTAGGATCACCTGTGTAATACATCACTCTACAAATGTTCACTCTAGGAGTATTAGGAAATCAAGTGACTAAAAGACAGATCATGCCAAGCACTTCACATTGACAGATTCTTCACCAAGTTCTGTACAAAATAAATAAGACACATGGAGGTTGTGCTTCAACTACAGAGTGCTGAATAAAATCATGTTGAAGAACCACCATTTGCCTCCAAGGAGAAAAGGACTATTACACCAGCTTTGTGGTGGCTAGTTCTTACCAAAACAGATCTCCAGTTAGGCCATCATCAGTTTCCCATCTAACACTCAGATGCATGGAAGATTACATTCAAATCAAAGAAACTTAAAAGGCTTTTTTGAGTGATTTATTTTGCCTTGTGACCTTCCCAATGCTTTAGTGACATTCCAGTGGATGATGAATGGTCTTCAACACCATTTCACAGAATATCTGTTGTCTATTAGGTTGACATGCTTGTCTTCAACATAACATGAGAAGAACACCTAAATATTCTCCATTAAGTTCTCTGCATTCTTTGGCAACATTAGTTGTAGGCAAATCTGGAGGGTGTTCATTTTCAATGTAAGAGATAAAATAATTGGGATATATTGTTGACGAACATGGAGTAAATGTGGATCTGGCAAAGCTTCATGTCATATAACACTGGCCTACACCAAAGATCCTCATATAACTTCACATTTCATTGGCATTGGCGATTTTATATACGAAATTCACACTTGATTTTACATAAATTTCTTCCCCTTTGAATCAAGCGACTATAGATAAATGGTTGCACAACATTCCTAGACTTGTCATGGGCAAAGTATAAAAATACTAAAGAATCTTTTCTGATTTGGAAAATTGTTGTTCGAGGATTGCATCAAGCAGAGAAAAGATGCAACTAAGCTATATGCAAAAGCTTCATGAAGAATTGGCTGCAAACTGAGAAATGTTGTTTCACCTGCAGATAAAATGTGAAGAACTGCAGTTTTGTTAAATTTCTCTAAAGGATCTGGTTTCAAATTGCTGAGGAAAATTGGATTCATTGGTTAAGGCCAAGGCAAAGATGCTCAATAACTTGGAAATATTTGAGGGAGAAATGAGGCTCAACAATTTTAGTCCTAGGTACACTGGTTACAACTTTTGTTTTTAACTTTTTCTGGGGCCTGTTTTACTATTGCATGCAGTAAACTTTTGGCTGTATGCTTACACACTACAGCAAAGGGATATTGTCCAATATCTTTGTTAGGAAATAGTGTAATATGCATGGGAAATGTTATTGCAATTCAAATTACTAATTTAGAATTGTTTTAAGGTCCAAGTTGTTCCATGTTTCCCCTCTACCGAAAGTAATTGGTTTGTTCCTGTAATGTCCCCATTCTCTGAGTGACATCTTGGTGACCTGATTCTAGCTCATTCAGCATTCCTGGGGGTTAGATGGCAAGATAAGGGAATGATATTGGCCATGAGAATCATAAATTTTGGATAGGAATTATGCTTAACAAAAAATAAAGCATTATGTTGATCATATTTTATTAATATCTCATGGTCCACTTGCAAGTCAAAGCAAACAAGGAGGTGAGTTTTAAAATAGATAAAAATAATATTATCTTCCTTGGTTGGTCGACCCACATCAAATCAGATCTGATTTGCTTCTAGAAGGTCAATTCTCTCTCCTAGGGCGGTTTAGGAGACTTAAGGGAGAACGCAACTGATATTTTAATAAAGAAAATCAGATCCTTGGATAAGGACGGCTTAGGTGCCTTGGTGAAGAAGGCAAATAATACTTTAATGAATAAAATCAGATCCTTGGATAAGGGCGGCTTAGGTGCCTTGGAGAAGAAGGCAAAGAATATTTTAATACAATAAAATCAGATCTTCCCTAAGAGCGGTTTAGATTCCTTAGCCATGAAGTCATTGAATATTTTAATGGAAACAAATCAGATCCTCCTATATGGCGGTTTTGGAATAGAAGCCTTATTTAAAGGCATGGAGGGTTGTGAGATTATTATGTTTTGCATTGATATTTTGAAAACTCATTGTGAAGAGAGAGATTTCTCTTGGCTGGAAGTGATTTCAGTCAATTCAAGGTGGCGCTCCCTTGAATACAGTGGTATGGTGATGACCCCATTCCACCTTGAGAAGTGAATTCACATAGAGCTCATCACAGAGCTTCATTGTCATGCTTTTGAAGATTAGACCTTGAAGATAAGGGTTTTTGAAGATTGGTTTTGTTGTAGATCCAAGAAGGAATCAAGGAGATTGAACCATATTCTAACTTCAAAGTACAAATCGCCTCTTTTTGCATGTTGGGCTTCAGTTTTGTGGAGTTTGCACTTGTGGGTTGGCTGGAAATCCACATCAGATTATCTCAGGTTGCTGGAAATCAAGTTTCAGACTTGTCATCATTCATATTTCAACCTTTTACAAGCATAGGAGGCAAGCTGGGTTAATTTTCCACCTTTCTAAGCTAGGCGATTCCATATTTTGAGCTGTTTTTGCAAACTTTGAAGAGTTTCATCTTTTCTGGGCCATCTATAGTCAAATCTAGATTGCATACCAGCTGCTACAGAGTCTAATCTGTCATATCAGACCACCAACAGTGCTGCTACAACCTTATTTTAGTGAAAGATCGAAGGATAGTTCACAAGACTACCTAGGGTTTCATCCTTCAATCTCTTGGCTAGGGTTTGATATATATATTTTGGCTATTTTGCATACTGTGTGAGTTCAGATTTACTAAATCAGATTATCTGATTGTAAGTTGCAAGCTGTTCTCTATTTGTAGTCAGAATATTGATTCAATAAGAAATCATCATCATTTCCTGAATATGTTACTCTCATATGTGGATTGATTTACTTACAACTTCATCATTTGGTATTTTGTTTCATGAATCTTTTTGTCTACATCTAAATACTAAGCCAGTAAGGAGAAAAATTTGATTGTGTTAAGGTAGGCTTCTTACAGTTTCTCTCTGAGCAATGCCATCTCAAGTTAAAATTTGTATGAAGTTTCGTATGAAGTATGCTGTCTTCCTGTTAGAGAAGATTATTTTTCACAATATTTTTATTCTATACCTTACTTATTGTCATTTAATTTGTTATCTCTTCTGATTGTCCTCTTGTGGTGTGTTGGAAGGCAAATAATGCTTATTAATAAACATCAAATATCGACTAAAATCTGGCTATGATGCTCAATTTGATATTTGATTATTGCTTTATGCATAGAGCATGTGTGACAAATGATACTTTTTAACATGCAATGCATTTGTACTTGTAGTAGTTAAAGAGAAAACTATGCAACACATTTGTAGTAGTTAAGAGGAAGCTATCTTCTAGCTGCTTGTACTTATCAGTTTCTTGGTTTATGGATATGTTCTAAAACATTTTCTTCTAAATTTTTATAAATGGAATTTAGGGAAAATGGACTATAAGCACAGCTCCGATGTCACACATTCTAGAGAGACTAAATCAAACATGGAGGATGTAGTGGTTGAAGAATCTGGAAGTGATGGAAGTTATAACTTTAGCGAAGATGCTTATGATGATGAATGTGAAAAGTCTGGAGATGACAGTGAGTCCAATTTGGAGGTATCTCAAATATGTTAACTGAAAAATATTCCTACTTATATGATGTTTAATGCTTTTTCCTGAGATATATGATGTATTTCATGTTTTCACTTTGCATTTTCTAAAATAGTCCGTTTTTAACCTCCAAAATGAGATCCAACAGAAAATTCAGAATTATAAGGATATTGTGCATTGAATACTTGTAAAATTCTATTGTAAACCTGTGTCTTTGTGGCAGTAGATCTAGTTTTTATAGTTAAATAAGCTTTTTGCTGTAGACAATGTGTACAGGTTCATGTAAATTAAGTACCATATAATATACCTGTCATGGTATATAACTCTTGGAAAATCTTTACTCTTTGTGTTTGATCTACAGAGATTATTTTGTTTACATTCTTGGAGTGCACCTAGCTTCTTGTACTAGTTATTTTGTCAGTTTCTAAGGACATTTATTCTTGTGCAGAGTCTGTAATGTAATCAGATAAATATGATGCACCAGCCATTTTGCTTGATTATAAAGAAGTGTAACAATATGGTTTAATATAATTTAAATTTTAATGATCAGATTTGTGGTTGAAACTAAGAATGAGGTATAAGCTTCAAAATGTGTGTCTCTTTCCATATTCTTCTTATGCTCATTTGTAATGTCCCCTGTTTGGATATGCTTAAATTTTTGCCCTAAAATCACAATTTCAAAGTAAGAGATATATTTTGTTAAATTACAACTTCTGATAAACTCCTATTTAACCCTGCAATGATGTTAGCCAATGATTCATAAAATAATTAATTGTTCATGTATATTGTTTGCACATCCATTACATTATTAGACACACACATATATATATATATATATATATTAATCTAGATGAGTAATTAACACTACTGATTCGAAGTTATTATCCCCCCAATAATCAATCATTGGAAGGTTGGAGATGAAACCTCAATAAGGTGCCCGGAGTCTTTCCTACTTCTAAGCGCAAGGGTGGATAGGCAACCCCCTCGGCCCACTAATGGCAGACACATGATCATCCATTAGGGGTGGTCTACTTAGCATGAATCTCTCCCCTTCTTGTACTTCCATCCCTTCTTCCCATGATTGATTATAGAGGCATTAATAATTTATGGTTAGATTGATAATTTAATATGAATTACAGTTCTATATGAAGTACATGGAATCAATTATATTTAAAACATATACATAAAATAGCATACCACAATATCTATGATTTTATGTTACTGCTATATCACAGTATGCAGATAATTTAACCTGGAGGATCTGCTGTAGATATCAGTCTGTATATATATATATCTCTTCAATGTTGTTTGATCTGTTCTTAACATTCAGAAGATATTGCTTAGTGTAAATCAAACGAATAAGAATATATTATCCATATTCATATTAAAGAATCATAATTACTTATAAGGCTCAATAATTGCTGGTAGCATCATCATTGCATAATTGTAGATAATTCACATATATAGATATTCTATATATATATATATATATATATATATATATATGGTGTATATGTAATTATATTTAACTTACTTCCCTTATTGATTTTTCATTTATCTTCATTTATCTTTCATTGAACTATCTTCTTCTTCATACATACTTCATGATATCAATCCCCCATTATCTTTAGGGGTTGCTGCCTTTCTGAGTGCAGACTATTTATTTATTTCTGATTCCTTCCATATCAGACTTCTTATTTCTTCTTGATGTCCTTTGCAATTGATTTTATTTCCCTTATATATCTCCCTGTCTAAGTGAAATGGTGCATCTCTTAGAAAGGAGATAACCTCTTGGAAAGGCATGGCCCTTTGTTACCTTGATTGCTGCATCCTCTAATTATATCTGCTGTCTTTATATGGGTTTGTTTGCTGCTTATTAATCTTTTCATTGCCGCTTCTTTATTTAATCTGAATTGCTGCCCATTAATAAAACATAGCCAATTACAGTTGGCCAGCATATACATCTTTAACCTTTCATTGTGAGGCGTTGTATTACTCGGGCTCAGCCTGTATTCTTATTCGTTATAAGAAAGAAGTTGGCCCAAATGGTTTATCCTTATATTTATTAACCGGCTGTTGGGTGATCGCTGCCCTTAATCTCTGCACTTAATAGTGTCTGCTAACTACTGTCTTCTGATCGATATCTATTCCTTCCCATATCCTTTTTAACTTGGGTGACCAACAAATACTTATATATATGCTTATTCCTTAGACATCAAAGCATGGTTGGCCAATATTAATTTGTATTTCTAATATGGTTTGCCTATATCTTAATTTTTTCTTTTATTAATTTATTTAATTTCCTTATACTGGTCGGCCAAGACAATTTGCGGGGGCATGTCATCATTTAATTGCTTGTGCATCTCTTGTAGTAATGTAATTGCTTGTGAATCACCACATTGCCTTAAACAGGCTCCTACTTATGGTTAAATGTATCAGTAAGAAAATTCCACAAAAGTTCGCTTCTCATCTCAAAGTGTGTTCACATTTGGAGTTTGTGACACTAATACAACTCCCGTAATTTGAGAGGTCTTTAAATTTCTCTAGACTATTGATATTGAACATACTTGAGATGATGCATCAACTGGTGTGTTTTCAAGGAGCACCTATGTAGCCTATCACTTGTAAATTCACATTTTGGGGAACATAATAATAGATGCTTGTAGTTTTGGGGAACGTAATAGATGCTTATAGTTTGAACTTCATATATAATTCTAAATGATAAAATTATATTGTTTAAATAATTTTTCAATTTCCTAGCTCCATGTATTATTGCTGAAGGGTTTGATTGGAAAATGAATACTCATGTTTAGGAGCACCTTTTTTTCTATTTTGACTTGCTCTTTCTATACTATTTTGTGGAAAGATTGCTCCTATGATCTCACAATTATATTTGTATGAATTGGAAATGGTTTTGGATTTGATTGAGTCTAGTCAGGAGCTTTGGTTAATATTCTCTAGTTATAATGGTGTCTAAGAATTGTTGTTGCCTATGTGTTCATTTGAATCTCATAAAGTCCTGTCAATTTTTTTTTGGATAAAGCTGACTTATTTTAGGAAATACATGTTTTGTGCCATAAGACTGATGAAATGTTGTGAATAGTAGTGAAATATCTTACAGTTACTTAGCTCCCAATATGTATCCTATTCATATGTTTTCCATTTAAATGTCCCAGATTTCCAGGATGCCATTGCTTTATCTTGTCCTTGGGACAACCCCTAGATGTATCAGTTGAATTATGCATTGTAGAGTGCTTGCATAGAGGGAGGCTCGTCTTTTTTGTCATCATCTTTTGAGTCTCTCAACAGTTGGGTATGGGTGCTGGTCTTCTTTTCTCTCAGTATTCATAATCTGCTCATAGGCTGCTTGATAGGATCTTCTTTCTCAACTTCTGAAGAAGCCCTTAAAAAAATCACCACTTTCCAAGCTTTCCATTGTTTCTTTATCTAGCTTGACAATAAATTCCTTAAACTGTTTGGTGTCAAGGCAGACTAATTTGTTCTTCACTTGTATTATAAATCTTTATGATGATTCATTGTTGTTTCACAACAACCTGATCACTTACACACATTCTTTCTCCTATCTTTCCCTCATGTCAAATTGGTCTTTGACATACTATGCATTATAAAAAGACAACTACCACTTTGAGGGTCACCATAAATGCGTAGGGTTAGTACATTTCAGTTCATTCAATTAGCTGTTCACCATCTTAGTGCTTTTATTAGTTTGGCATTGCCGTAAGAGGTTCTTCTTGTTGCCAGGAAAATTTGGTATTCAGCATTCTGCTTCTATTTTTTCTTATTGGTTGAGTGTGGATATTCATGCAATGTTGATTTAGGTGCACTTACTTTTGCTGTCTTTGATGGGACTTTGTTTGCAAGATTTTCCTTTGCAGCTAGAACACTGTTGCATGTTCTTTAGTTTAACTAATTGTAAGAATGACTGTCGGATATGTCTTGATGCTCTCCTATGAAGCCATCAACAATCCTTAGAGCTTGGTCTTCTGCATCTCGAACATCCTTGTGCTGTACTTCTTTATCACCCTCTACCATACTTGGAATCATTAATGTAGTTGGTATCGCCACCTTCTCATCCTTTGTCAAGTTGTCAGATATTTTCTTGTTAGTGTTTCCTCTCCTCGTCTAAGGAGCAAGAACTGCTTCCTGACCTCACAACTTCTTTTGAGGACTCCTTGCATGCAAAGTGCCTGCATTTCCTTCATTTGGAAGGGGCAATTTCTTGGCAGCTTCTAGCAACTTTGCATTCTTGGCTATCTGTTAAGCTACCCACATGAAACGTCAAACACTTGGCACTCTTTGGATTAACTAGTGTCTTTCACACGTTTTGGCTTGTGTGGAATTACAGTTGGAAAATTTGACCATGTTGATGTTTTTGTTCTAACTGTCAGAGTCTGTATTTTTATAGTTAATAGATTTGCAGATGTTGGGCATTTGTTTTCTTTCTTCACACAGATTTTGCATTAACAGACAATGGTGGGCCAACATTTTGGGCAAGTTGACCATCCAGTGGTGAACATTGTTGTTCAACATCAGGTTATCCCAAGCAGTGTTAGTTTTAACCTTAATTTTATGACCTTCCTGTTGAATATGTTCTCACATATGATGTGCAAACACCCTTAGAAGCTGAACCTTTGCTCTCATTGGTGCTGTTTCTCAATTAGTCTCAGTCACTTCAAATCCTTTGCACATGAATTTCTCTGTTATCGACACTTAAGTCTCCATCCATGCTGATATCATGATGTTCAGTGAAGTTCTGGTTATCAAGAAAATTGATGTGTTCGTCTCACCCAACTTTGATGCAAGAGGGATGCTCCCCTCTGCAAAGACACCAAGTTCGCAAACCACAATCACAGGCAACCTTGCCTGAATCTAACAATAAAGATTGCAACAAATGATAAAATACTTATTTTATTGATATCTATCAAAATGCCAAATTCGTTATTTACAATCAAATAGCAAAAGACTCCACATGTCTCTGCTCACATACTAACTTTGGCTGCGAATGGTTTCCTCTTCTTCGCAGCTTCCTCTTATCCTCTCCTCGTTCCCCCTGTTTCCACCTTCTAAGTCTTCTACTGTTCTCCACTACACATCCCTTTCCTTCTCCTTCTCTGTGGAATATCAAAGCTCAATCTTAATTTTCTTTGCCAATAGAATGGCCTCTTCTTCACTTATGCACAGCTCATTATACTTAGAAAAATCTGCATTTCAAATGTCTTCTCTTAAGGGCGTGGGCTATCTTCTTTTTCTTACGCACAGCCACTCTTTCCTGTCTGCATGCCACCGCCAGGTCTCTCTTTGTATCTTTTAAAATTCCTATCCTTTCAAGGAGTGCGCCCACACTGTCTCTTCTTCTCAAGGCTATGAAGTCAAATGATGGGCCACCACCACTCTTTATTCAGACGGCTCCTTCTATCTTTCTTTCTCTTAAATCTGCATTTTAATTGTTTTTTTGAGGACTTTGCTTCATCTT
The DNA here is from genome assembly GCA_007258455.2 of Sequoia sempervirens. Classification (NCBI taxonomy): domain Eukaryota; kingdom Viridiplantae; phylum Streptophyta; class Pinopsida; order Cupressales; family Cupressaceae; genus Sequoia; species Sequoia sempervirens. The sequence goes on along the minus strand of VDFB02058242.1, from coordinate 278,855,696 downwards.
CCATTGGCCTTTATACCGTTTCCGTTTTATGTTAAATATGCTTCAAATACCTGCGACCTCATCTTGTGGTTTCATCGTTCCAAGTCCCCTCTGAAGATAAATAGGTCTGATTGACTATTAAATTCAAGATTTTTTAATTGCTGTCTTTTAATTCAAAGTGAAAAGCTCCCAAAAGAAAATAAAATTTGAAATTTAAATGTCAACAGTTCAAACACCAGCCCAAGTTCCACGTTATATCTGGCAAAGTTCTCTAAGCTGTTCAAGAACATTTCTTCGAGAGTTGTCTGTTTCCACCATCGTTTCATCGGAGTGTAGAATTTAAGAGGTTTAGGCATTCACCAGAGAGAAAATCGAACAGACCAAAACTGCGGAAAACAAACCAATAGTTCTTTTTGGGTGGTGCTGATCACCAGTCTGCCCGCGTGCTCCTGCACCAAACTTTCAGTAAGCAACGATGCCAAAAATAGAGTATAGTAAATATGGACTAATATGCAGAACCAAACTAGAAAATACATGCACACAGGATAAACTTGTGCAACCTGCAAATACTGCTAGGGAGAAAAGCCAAGAAAGCTTTCTCAACAAATATTTGGACTCAAAGATGTAGTTGGTCAAAGGACATGTTCAGACAATCATTCAACAATCACCTGTCCTGACTATTGGACTAATCAAAATTTGAATGTATCTCATGTTATTACCAATTGATACATAAATGTCTTGTTCTTTTTCTTTCTAAGACTTAGTCAATTTTAATGCAAATAATGCCTACACTGCAGTAAACTAAAACCATCACTATTTCCTTCCATCAATTATCATCTATGTCACATAGTTCACCACAATTCAACCAAAAAGTTTGAAATCTGGTGAATACAATTACAATCCCTAAAAAATCAGTTAAATGCATCGTAATGTTAGTTTGTATGCAACTCATAAGATTATATTAAAAACCCTAAAAATATATGTTTCGGTGAACAGCACTGCAAAGATAAGAATGTTGTCATCCGGTATGATATCATAAACAAGGACCGTGTTCACTGCAAAAATGTCAGCTGTGGTGTTGGTTGCACTGTTAGGTCTGTAAGAACATCAACTGTGAAAATGTCAGCTGCAGTATTGGTTACATTATCACATCTGGTTTCAGGATTTTGTACTGGCATAGCTTGGACCCCTCGATGAAAAAGATGCAACCATGGGCTTCTTTGCTGCCAAATTTGGTGCCCTGAAAAGTAATGGCTGTAGTCAGAGCTTTTGTTGTGTCGGCGTAAGCTTTAATAGCAACTCCAAATGTGTAGATGACTTTGAGGGCTTGCCGTGTTTATGATATTTACTATCTACTTTCAGATTTATCAATCCTTTTTGGTGTATCAATGTCTGTATTTCTTATAGTAAGGAGTTTTAAATATATAAAAACTTTCACGAAATTTGTGTGTTATCAAACATGGGTACTCCTTGTGGCTACATGTTTGTTTGCGTGCACAGGTTTTGTGGTTATTTAATTGCATTTATAATGGAGCAAAAGCTGAAAGAAAATAAGTCAATCCACGCTTCTTGCTGCTTAAACTATTATTTTAGGATTTGAATTTTCATAAAATTTAATTTTAATTTTAACATAATTTTAAATTTTTTATAAAAACAATTAAATATTATTAAATAATGATTATATATATTATTATAAATAAGTATTTTAATATCATAATAAAAATAACAAAATAAATTGGATTTATATTCTTCAAACTTTTTTTTTTTGGGGTAGACACTTTTGATCCGGAGCTATGAACTGGTGAGGTCACAAATGGGGGGCCTCATCTTCACTATAAATTCTCAACAATTACACCCTGATGGGGTTTGAACCTTGATGGCAAGAATAACAACACAACTTAACCATCACACGATGCCACTATTGGCATTATATTCTTCAACTTAATTGTAATTTTTTTTTTCAAATTTTATCAATTGATGAATTTGATTCAAATTTTTTCCTTGCCAAACTCAAACTTGAACACAAATCTTGTGACTTAGGTTACTTTTGTCAATGCAGTAGTCAATGATGAACAAAGTTTCCTTTCTAAATTGAACAATCATCGGCTTTAACAGCAAATAATATTAAGCCATTTCTCATTCCAAAAGTCCAGTGTTCCCTTGTTGCAATAATTGCTTGCAATGGAGCTGTTAATGAGGTCAATAGGGGTGATTAATAGTTGGTGATTAGAATTTAATGTTAATGTTGTGGCAGTACCCAATCCAGTCAACATATACTGATTTGATGCAATAATAAATGCTAGTCTGTCAATCAGAGAGAAATTAGCATTGTTATTCTCTAAAAATCAGGTTTTATCCCCAAAAATGTCAATGGTGTTAAAATTATTTTCTCATTACTTCACTAGTTTGAATATGTAGTTGATGAATTTTCTTTTTAGTATAGTCCTATCATGGATTGTATCAGGCCCAAGATGGCAAATTTCTCTAATTGTAAAGAACGGATCTCAAATAACAATAAATAAAACATAATTGGCAAGAAGTAATTTCATATACAATAATTCAAGAGAATAAATCTCATTACATGCCATGTCATCACTTAACATTACATTCTTACATAGGACATAAATACAAAGAACATTAAGATACAATGATTGACTTGTGCAATCCATCGACAACAAGTCATAATAGTAATATAATGAAAGTACTAACAATGTACACATGCCAATAACAAGTAAATAGTGAAGTCTTTGACCGCCATCGACTCTCACATTGTCATCTGCAAATCAGGAGGCAAGAACATGGTTCAAAATTACATAGGCCTATGGTTCACACATACCATTGCTCACCAAAAGTAGCTCCCTGGTTTTCTATTATTATACTGCTATAAAATAAATTTAAGAAAATGTTTGATAACCATCAACTAACAGACGTAAAGAAGGTTACACATCTCACAGAGATATCGACTCACAAGTTGAGCAGCTACAGAGGGAAAGTATAAAAGCAGTCTGTGACAAAATCTTCCTACACCTCTCAAGAATGATTGAATGAGAGTGCTTAATAGGTTTAGAAACTTTTAAATCAAGAGCAATAAGCAGACATAAAGCCCAAATCCACAGCCAACTTCCTCCTGCCCGTGACAAAAATGGGAGCTAAGGAAAAGCATATGGGAAGAACAATGAAATGTTTGACAAAAATGACTCAAAGGGTGCCTTCTCATGGTTCACAATGATTGTTAAATATGCATAAACGGATCTGATAAAAAAGCTTCAAAACTTTATAAATACACACTTGGCGGATTGAAGCTGTATCAGTGCTATAATGAGACAATCATGTAAAATATGAAAACATAGATTTTGCACAGGCAATGTCAATGAGCTGATTGATGTAAGTCTCAGAGATTTCGTCTCATGTAATGCAATAATTACGAATGTAGACAAAGTGGGTATTTAAGATGTTTTAGAAAATTTTAGACAAATGCAGTATTATAGCTGTGAAACTCAATCTCACAACCTGCGCAAATGTTCTCCTTGTTTGTGCCCAAATGGTAGGAGATTGGTGAAATAAAGATGAATTTACAGATATCACTGGATATAGATGGAATGAATGACATAAATGGTATGTGCATTCTGAATAGGAGACACATTTTATCCATAAACACACAGAATCTATACATAGCATCTTTCTAAAAATAACTTGCAAGCAACAAATCAAAAAGATCAACGTTTCAGACTTCGCAACCACAGGAATTGGAGCTAAAACTACACTTTGCACAGGCAATGTCAATGAGCTGATTTGTAACATACTCTCTGTTCTACAGTTTAAGAATGGAACTAACTACTAGTTTTAGCTAAAATGTAACTAGTTTTCATGCTAGGATTTCCTTTGCAATATCGAACGAAAAGATAAACAATTTGAACAATTACATCATAATCAATTCATCAACTAACTTTTGGTTTTCAATTTCAGCTGAAAGAAACAATTAACTGAATACATATTACATATAACTGAAATCACAGTAGAACAATATCTAACTTTTCTTTGCTTTCAAAATGAAAGAGCATTAATTATAGCTATGAAATAAACATGCTAAAGTATTTATAACTGAAATTAAGAGAGAGAAAGAGTTACAAGAAAGTACAGTCTGAAGGCTTCCTGTTGGAATGCTTGAGCAAGTCTTCATCATCAAGGGAAAAAGAAATATCATCAAGGGTTTTTCTGCCCAACCGAAGACCTACTGGTCTCCCGTGTTTCTTCAACTGAAGAAACCCGACCCTTCACGAGGGTAATCAATAAAGGATCACATAATATCATCATGCCATCTGAGCCTGGTGTCAAGAACCTATACTACTTGGTCGATCCTTCACTATAGGGAACTCCTAACTAGAAAGATCACTCTGACCAGGGGTATATCTAGTTCATGATAGCTGACAAATGCTTAATCTAAGCATCGTAACCTTGGCCAATGATTTTATATTTAACGGGCACACTTGTGTCATCAGCATTCTCACCCTTGCTCAACTTGATAATACTTGACTCAAGGATTATATTTCAATGACTTGGTTCAAAATATTTTCTCTTAATTTTAAGGTTAAACTGTTTTCTTTTATCATACATAAAGAGAGACTTGACTCATTGTCTTTCACTTCTTTTAAGAGTAATCTGCTTTCTTTAAACAAATATAGAGATATAGAAAAATACTTGTCACCCTTGACAAACACTTCAAATTTAATGGACTCAGATCGAAAGGAGATATAGGTACGATTCCAACTCAGATACTTAAAGAATAGAGAACAAAGAAGACTTCGACTATGACAAAGATGAAATAAATCATAGAGCGTTATAAAGAAGGCTTGAACCAACATTCAGGTTCAGAATTGATTAAGGAAGAATTACTCGAAAACAAGACCAATAAAACTATAAGAAATCAAACAAGAAAGAGTCTACCAATGGATATGATCCAGTAAATAATTAAAAACCGATTCCTTGGTGATTTCATCAAAACAAGAAATAGAATGAATTTACTTTTCGACCTGATGGATATCAGAATAATATAGATCTTTCGATGATGAATATTATCAAATAAAGATTTCTCTAGTGCTTGACAAGACGACTAGAGCCTGACGATTTCTTTGAAGTCTTTTCACCACCAGACGGCTATCAGCTTGGCATCAAGAGCAGCTTTGATGATTGAAGGCAACGATGATGTCGCACTATTGACAGTGTGAAAACAATATTAAACCCTTGGCCTAATTTATCAACAGAGAAACCCGAACAGGAAGAACGATTGCTAGCCAATGATGTGAAGGATGCACACTATTATCAACAATGTCTAATAGAGAGAAAAGATTAAAGTATGCAGCTCGACTGAGAATGGAGAGAATTATTTTGTGATTGCGGTATGAATGAGAAGAAATTTCCCAAAACAAAAATGCAAGTGAGAAGCCAGAGAGAGAGAGAAAAGATTGAATACCGATTAAAAGAGAAACCTTCTAAACATCCCGAGTCCCTTAGACTTCCCTTAGCGCGCGATTGCATGACTTCCTCATGGCCGTTTCACCCAAGAGGCTCGATGGAAGGTTGGTGGGGAGTTACAGCCTTCCAATTCAACCGACGACTCCAACCAATATTCAATAAATTTTAAATATTTAAATCAAAGGACTTAAGGTTTAGATATTATTATAAATTTTAATATTTTATATACATTTACAATCTCCTTAGGTGCATTTCAAGAGTTAATTTTCACGACTTCAAAAGGAGATTATTGGTAAATAATTCAAGCTGACTTGCCCTACAATTATTTTATTAAATGAGATATGACCAAGGTTGCGACATAAATACAACCACCTTACACCGACTCATGGCTTGATGATAAATTTTGATCCTTTATTAACTACGATCTCTCCTTGATGATATTTCCCTTTCCCTCGAGGTGTTGGCAATCCTGCAACCACTTGACAAAGAATTAGGGTTAGACCGTTCTCGACATATATACATATATTTTAAATTTAAACTCATCAACACATTCATTTTCACATATATAAGAAAATCATTCACATTTGCAGTTACAACATATAAATTAAAAATTCTTTTCCCAATTTCACATTCTCATGAAAAGCAGTTAATCACAACTAACATAATGACCGTAATTTCATTGCCATAATCATGTTCAAGGCAGAAGGGATGTAACATGATTGATGTAAGTCTCAGAGATTTCATCTCATGTAATGCAATAATTACGAATGTAGACAAAATGTGTATTTAAGATGTTTTAGAAAAATTTAGACAAATGCAGTATTATAGCTGCGAAACTCAATCTCACAACCTGCGCAAACGTTCTCCTTGTTTGTGCCCAAATGGTAGGAGATTGGTGAAATAAAGATGAATTTATAGATATCACTGGATATGATGGAATGAATGACATAAATGGTACATGCATTTTGGATAAGAGACACATTTTATCCATAGACACACAGAGAATCTATACATAGCATCTTTCTAAAAATAACTTGCAAGCAACAAATCAGAAAGATCAACGTTTCAGACTTCACAACCATAGGAATTGGAATAATCGACATTTCAGAGTTCATAAACAGACGTTAAAAAGATCAATGTTTTAAACCACACAATGTGACAGTTCATTGACACAATAAAATCAGTACCTTCTACTGCCACTTCCAATGTGAGCATCCTCTATGCTCGCGCAAGGAGAACTTGCAGATCTTGCAGATGCAACTGATGTGGTAGCCATGTATGCAAAAATGGTGATGTATTAACATTGGTACCTGAACTATTTGACAGAAAAGCTTGAAACAAAATGGACTTGTGATATGCCTCCATTCAAAAAATGTTGGTGCCAAGGGGTGAAGAGTAGTTCTCCCTTTTTCTCCTTTTTTACGCCACCATGGGAGTCTTCAAAACATGCCTACAAAAGTGTAACTCTCTAAACCAGGAATATGAGTTGTCCCAAAAAAAACGCTTATGCTATCTTCTGTTTCCAAAATCATGCAAACTCTTTATTTATTTATTTTTAAATCTCCCCACCACATGCAAGGAAAACACATTTAACAAGAAGACTTGTCCTTTTTAAATTTTCTTCTCATGCAACAGTCGTAGTTGCCTATTTCAGGACTGATCATTACAACTCGTTTAAAGAAATTTATGTAATTTCCTTTTATCGATAATTTACATGCAAATTTAGGTTTTAAAACTATATTCATATTTCTTAACAAACTTCTCTGTATATAATAATAATATATTATTTATTACTATTATTATACATATATATACAAATAAATAAATTTATCATTGTCTAGTACTCGGAATTATAAATCGCTTACTTTTATTTATTTAATTCCTTTTAATTAAATCAATTTAAAACCTATTAAATAACAAATCTTATATATATATGTAAATATAAATATAAAATAAGTTCTTTTACTTTTTTTTTTATAATTTTCTTTTCAACCATTTAATATATATATATATGTTTTCTAAGTTACTAGGTTCTTCATATTTGACCCAAGAACCCGTGTGGGTACGGTTTGGGTGCGGCTTTGGGCATGGCTTGGGCACTTGGGTTCTCTGTGGGTTCTTCTATGAAGGACCCACAAAGAACTGAGGTGCCTGGGTTCTTCTTTGAAGGACTCACAAAGAACCCAAGCACCTAGAAGAACCCACAGAGAACCCAGGCACCTAGGCAGTACAAATTTGATATTGTCTTGGCAGACCATGAACTTATAATTGTTGTTTAAAAAAATTTAGGGCTATTGTTTCTGATTGAACATGTGTAGATAGGATTAATTGATCCTCATGAATGCATCATTCCATCATTTACTCTCTCATTTGACCAGCACTATTGTAGGAGGGGGAAAAGACAATGTTTGGGCCAAACTATAAATTTGACATCGTTTGTGAATCAACACACTAGATCTTCAACATTGACCCTCTACACCTGCATTGACCCTTGTTTGATTGACTCTTCTTAAATGTGGTTATCTGACAATGTTGGCCAAAGAGCTTTGCTATACTGACTATGTTGATCAAAGATATCTACTACATAGACAATGTTAACTTCTGTGCCACTTACATTGACTATTTTATTTGATGATTATGTTGCATTAAGTGCAATATTCTACTTTTCACTGAGTCATGGTCAATATTGACCAAGAAACTAGAAAGGTATGCAGGCTTCTTTGAGTTTTTATTTTGTCTACTATATTTTTTAAGGAGAATCAATGTCTACTATATTTTTTAAGGAGAATCAATTACTATACTTGTGAAGTGATCATTAATTGAACTGTTATAATTGCACTGTTATAAGTTACTATGTCAAAATTATGGTGTATTTTATTTATTAGCAATTAGGAGCATTGCTATTCTTATAAATTTATAATTTTGAACATACACACACACACACACACACACACACACACACACATATATATACATATATATATACATACATACATACATATATATATACATACATACATACATACATACATACATACATACATACATACATATACATATACATATACATATACATATACATATGTATACTATATATACACATATACATATATCTACACACACACACACACATATATATATATATCATGTATATGTATATATATGTGTGTACATATATATGTATATATATATGTGTGTGTACATATATATATATATATTCCCATACTCTACCCAAGGGAAAAAAATGGCGTATCGCCGTACCTGCACCCGTACCCAAACCGGCAACTTAGTATTTTTTTGAAATAAAATAAAGTAATCAAAACGAGATGTGACACTTATGGATCTAAATAATTCAAGTTCTGATGATCTAGCGCCATCAAAATTATGCATGTTAAAATATCCACAAACAATGGTCGGACAATTCTTATGAAGCATGTGAATCTGGCTGGAAACTGCAATGGAATTGACTGGTTTTGCACAATTGTCAATGATTCAATGTTTACAGTAGATAGACATCTGTAGCTGAAGAATGTGAAATATTTTTCTCCTCAAGAAGCTCTTCTAGCATTTAATAATCTTATATTATATCCTGTGTTTCTTAGAAGTTTCTTTTCACAAACTTTAGTATATACATGCATATATTTATTTGTTGTTTCTCAATATTCCTCTTGGTGCAGTGCCCTCCTACAGATGCGGAGATAGAAGAAATGATTGATGAATTTTTACTTCTTGAAAGTAAGGTACGCTTGTTGCTCTGGCCCTGAGGCTGGTTAGTCTCCTGGCAACGTTTTCTTGCATCATGTGGGTCCTTGATTCATCCCTTATTAGTCTATTCATTGAAAGTGTCTCCATTGTATGAAGAACATGCACATTCTGAGGGAGTGGGCCAGTGGAACACCTACAAGCTGATGAACTTCAAATTTTTTAAATAAATCTGAATTGTGAATGTTTTTGAAAATTTATCAGGCTGCTGATGCTCAAGAAACACTAGAGGTGGAATCACTTTTGTGCGTTGAAAGAGAAGTCAGATTGGAGTTATCTCAGTCATTAACTGGGATGGATGTATGAGTCTCCTTTACTCATATCATGGATTTTCTGATTTTCTTTTTCATGGTGTGCATATTTAGGCATCATAAGTTTTTTGACATTGGTGTGTGTGCACTGTGCAGTTAGATGTTGCTGTTGAGAATGAAATGAAAGTTTTCAGGGAACAATGGGAACAGACTCTTGATCACTTGGAGGATAAAATTGCAGTTTTGCTGGTTAGATCTCTTTTCTGCCCTAAGAAATCATAAATGAAAGAAATGAGTTCAATTGATAACTTGCATTGGGATTGATACATACAAAAGTGAAGGATTGGAAGGCTTAAGGGACTAAAGGAAATCTAATGAGCATTGGTGCTTTTATAAAAAATCACTATTGTAGATGATTTGAAAATCAGATGCATGAGTTCACCAGTGAGCACCTATTGTTTGGTGACTCATCAGTAATCATCAAATCAGTCCCTTTGCACTGAAAATGACGCTTAATTTACAACTGGAATTTATGACAACATGATGACTAAGCAAGATTACATGACAAAAAGCAATACGTAAGCAAGGAAATACAATAAACTAAACAAACAGCTTAAATCATATGAAGAAAAGATGGATGTTGAATTGAATTTCAGTGGATGCTTTGGAAACTCATCTTAATAGTACGCCAACTGGAGCATAGTCCATGGATGTAACTTTGGAGCTTGAATTTTTCAAAATCTGGCACTTTTCAACAACTGCATACATAATATTTATGTTTAACTTTCCAAAACTCTCTTTTCATTCATTATCACCAAATCCAAATTAAATGAACCTTGCTCAAGACAATCATTTTAAGCTATGTAGCTGGGTTCAGCAGGAACCCCTATTGAACCTGGACTGGACAGGTTTGGGTTCTGATCCTAGTTTGGATCTGGACCTGGGCTTGATTGTTCAGTCTGAGTGCATCTGAGCCATACCTGGGTCACTCCCTGGGTGAACCCAGGTGAAAAACGTGATTTAGAAATTAAGAAAAAAGAAGAGAAAAACCCTACATTGCTGGTTTGAGTTTTGGTTTTGGCAGTTTGCTGCATGCCCAGGGCCATACCTGGACAGGTTCTGATGCTGGTCTCAGCCTGGCTTCGGGTCTTTGAGCATTAGGTTTGGGTATCTAAGCCAAATGGCCAGGCCTGGGCTGCTGCTCCTTGGGCGAACCTGGGGGAAAATAGGATTAAAAGAAAAGCCTATGCTGTTGGTTTGAGCTTGGCAGTTCATTGATTTTTATTCCTAGGATTTGGTATGGCTGGGTTCAGCCATACAATACGCACACACACACATATATAGCGAGAGAGAAACACATTTTTTACATAATATGTACAAATTTAAATACAGAGCACAGCTGATGATTGATAATTGAATGTCAATTGTCAAATGTAAAAGATAACTCAAAATGGTTTATATTAGTGCATCCTTGATCCAAACTAAGGAAAGTTGTTTGTTAGTATTGCTGGGAAAGGTGTCTCAACCTTGCATTGCAATGTTTTGTATGTAAATATTTATTGTATTTATTTATTATTTTGTCCTCACATGGGAAAGAGTGCATCCCATTTTGAGGTGGTACATTTGGTTATTTGTTGAATAATTTGTAATATGTGTAAGAAGTTGTAAGAAAATCTACTATCATTATGGCATTGTAAGATGTGGAGGTTATTATGATGGATTCTTTGATGCATGTAAGAGCATGATTATAGAGAGTTACATAGTGAACTTGACTTTTGACCAACTTTATGACACATTTTATGATGTGTCATAAGGCATCTTTGAATGGGGATAATGGAGCCAAAATGGAGCACCCTAGTTGAGAATCATTTATTATTACCATGTTGACTCATCATGGGTGTTGGAATTCCTCACGAGGATTTGGGTGCCATTTTGGGAGTGGTATTCTCCTCTAGTTTGTGGTTTACAATTTATGGTTTCTAGATTTGTATCTTTTATATATTGGTGCTTAGGATGGAGATGTAGTATGATGTGATTTTGTAGGGGGGTTATGTTGCTAAAATTTCTCTAGAATTGTGTTGGTTGTTCTCCTGTGAAGGCTTGAGCCTATTGATGTATTGTAATTGGATTGGTATTGTGAATACATTGGCTTGAAATTTGGGGGTCCCAAAAGGGTTTTGCCAAAATAAACATTGTGTCATTGTGGTACAACTTTTTGTGTGTATATTTCCCTTTTGAAACTGTCAGATCATATTTTTGATACATTTATGTTCTCATTGATCAATGTAGAAAGTGATTATTCTATCAACTTCTTTCATTTAGTAGTAGAGCTTGATCAACATTGTTTCATGGATGTTAGGAACTTTTTTTAGACTACTCTTGGTTTGAGTGAGGGTGTTTTTAGAACACCTTTGTATTAAGGAAAAATAGCAAGTACATCATTGTCGGAGATGGAACAATTTAATGGCACAAACTTTGAGCTATGAAGCTCAAGATGGAGGACTTGTTGATTGACTAGGATCTATGGTGAGTAGTCATTGGAAGTAAACTTAAAGTATGAAGGACAAAGATTAGAAATCAATAAGCCTCATTTGGCTTTGTTTGGAAAATTTTATGTCCTTTAATGTTGTGGAAGAATTCATTGGTTTGAATTTGGGGGTCTTGAAAGGGTTTTTCCAAAATAAACATTGTGTCATTGTGGTATAACTTTTTGTGTGTATATTTCCCTTTTGAAACTGTTAGATCATATTTTTGATACATTTATGTTCTCATTGATCAATTTAGAAAGCAATTATTCTATCAACTTCTTTCATTTAGTAGTAGAGCTTGATCAACGTTGTTTCATGGGTGGTAGGAATTATTTTTAGACAACTCTTGGTTTGAGTGAGGGTGTTTTTAGAAGATCTTTGTTTTAAGGAAAAATAGCAAGTACATCATTGTTGGAGATGGAACAATTTAATGGCACAAACTTTGAGCTATGGAAGCTCAAGATGGAGGACTTGTTGATTGACTAGGATCTATGGCGAGTAGTCTTTGGAAGTAAGACTTAAAGTATGAAGGACAAAGATTAGAAATCAATGAGCCTCATTTGGCTTTCTTTGGCAAATTTAATGCCCTTTAATGTTGTGTAGGAACCCATTGTTGAAACCCTTTGGGAAAAGTTAGGAAAATTGTATCACACTTAATCCTTGATTAGCAAACTTGTTTTGTAGAAGTTGTATACTTGAGGATGGGTGATGGGGACTTTATTGTTGAGCGCTTGAATGCATTGAACACCATTATAAGCTAGTTATTGTCTATCAATGTGAAGATGGAAGAGGAATGATCCATGGTCCTATTATTGTATTTGATAGACTCATGGGACAATTTGGTGATAGCCATTGGAAGTACTACTTCAAAGTTTGTATTTGATGAGGTAGTGACTTCTCTTCTCTCGTAAGAGATGAGGTAGATGGATTTTGAATCTGCCAAGGAAATAGTGTGTAATGTCCCATAGGCAAAAATCAGATAACAAAATATGGGCCCCCAAAAGGAGGGAAAAACATTTAAATATTTATGCCAAAATATATTTTATATATATATGGGCTTGGACAACCCTTGGAGGAATAAGGAGAAGAATAAAGATAAAATAAATATAAATTAGGAGTTGGTGCCCAAGAAAAGGAGGCTTAAAAATAAATTAAAACAATTCAAATTGCCAAAACCTAGGTCGGCCAGATTGGGAGTTATAAGGAGATGTGTGTTTATACAAGGTGAGTTTGGAGGCATTAATCATCTATCGAATTATATCTGCTTTTTCACTCTGCTTAGTGGCAAATTCTCTAAGGACAAAAACCCTTGAGAATCAAGAGGAAGTTGGACGAAACCCTAGCTTCTTCCAAGGAGGACTTTATGATGGAGGTTCCTATGTGCTTCAATGGAGATAATTGCTAGTTTCATGTCTGTTTGCATCAGCATTTAGATTTCTGATTTGAAGGGGGAGTTGTGCAAGTTGGAGGTTCTAAATCAGATTTTCTAGGGTGGCAATGGTGTAGGGGCATCAGGAGCCTCATAAGCATATTTTTTTCATTTTTTCATTTTAAGTTGTTTGTGTTTTGAAGTCTCCTAAGGTCATTTATGACCATTTAGAATCATATGGGTTCATTTTGGAGTGCTAAGTGGGTTTTTGATTAAACAATGTAAAACTTGCCAAATGTGCTAAAAAGTGTCATGCAACTTTAACAAGGTGGCAAAAAATCAAGAAAATGGTTACATGCAAGCAAAAAATGGTTAAAAACCATTGGAAATGATTGTAAATGCATAGATATGTACTCCTAACTTGAATTTGAGGGTTGGAGAGAAGTTTAATTGAAAGATGCTTCATTTTGCATGTCTATTCTTGCATTTTTCTATAAAAATTGAGTGTAATTTGCATTGTACAGATTTGTACAATTTGGTACAGTCCTGAAACCAATTGGAGAAGGTGGAGAAGGATTCTAGCTTTCTACAGCTTTCTAATGCTTTTGATTTGGTCGAATTTCATCAAGTTTTGTGCAAGTTATGACTATTTCATTGAGGGCAGGTTTGTAAAGTTCATTTTTCTGAAAAGTAGCAGTCTGAGAAAACAAGTTGTACGGCTTGGTACGACCTAGTATGGCCTTGCTGGTGAATTACGAAGTTGAAGAAATGTCTTAGCCTCCAAATTCTTTTTGTTTGATCAGATTTCATTGCGTTTTGTAAAAGATATGGCATTTTTAGTGAAAACTGTCTAAACCCTAGCCAGGGTTTCCAGTTTTGAGGAAAAAAATCATTTCTCCTGATAGGCATGGTGGAAAATTCTATAAACTTGTAGAAATTTCTGTTTTCATGTATTTTTCCATATTCCCAAGCCCTAGGTCAAGATTTGATGGGCTGCAAGGTGAAATAGTTGACAATTTGCTCTCATTTGTTTGAAAAAAACAGTCTAAAATCCTAGATCATGTTTGTTGAGTTAAAGTTCTTGCATTATCTCACAAGTTTGGATTTGTTGAAGGTGTGACAAGTTGTAGAGATCATGCAGGCCTAGATCCAGGGTCTTGAAGGTTCTTTGAAGGATTGCATGAAGTTGTTTATGACTGTTCCAAGAGAACAGAATATGCAATCTAGGTTGAGCACTACAAATGTTGCAAGTCTCATGAATGGTTGTACTGTGTTTCATCACATTAAAGTTGTTCATGATTCCTTTAGGTCCTTAGACAAGTTTGCCGTGTATGTGTATTGTCTCAAGTTGTGTTGAATCAAAGTCTCTAAGTGAGTTCATTGCTAGGGTCTATGATGGTGCACTTAGGAGCAGCTATGAAGAACATGCGAGGATGATTTGCCTTTTGGGTCTGTTTTCATGTTGATTGTCCTTTCTCTGCATCAGGCAAAACCTTAACATTAGTCCAGCAGGGCAGCGCACCCTTGGTAGGGTTATTTCAGTTGTATCTTCATCATTTAGTTGCATATTTGTAGCTGGAGCAGCTTCGCCCAGCTAGTGTTAGTTGCATCTGCATTGTTGGGGTTTGTTCATGTTGTGGCGCATGTTTGAAGCCTACTTTACTTTGTAATTTGCATTCATATTCGGTAGTAGCAGACTGAAGGTTTATATCAGACATTTGTTGATTCATATTGAAGGATCTAATCTTGCTATGTTGGTGATTTAATGCTATTGTTATTTGTTGCAAGCATTTCTATCTTTTGGTTGCATTATGTACTACTGTTCATGCACCATAAAGCTCAGAAAATTACATCAGCACACTAGGGTTTAAACACAAATTAAAAATCAGAAATTAGGGCATCATTTTGTATGTTACAAAAATCAGAAAATTGCACAAATATTGGTTCGAGTATTTCATAGTGGTTGTTTGTGGATGGTCAAAGGACAAGAGTAAATTTAAGTCTTAGGGGAGATCTAAATCTCCTTTTAAATCAAGGTAAAATGTTAGAATTGTGGTAAGAAAGACCACATCAAGACAAATCACAAGGAGAAGAAGAAATATAAGAATGAGTTTGTGATGATTTAGATTCTAGAGCTTCTCAGGATGAATTAGATGCATTTGTTGCAACCCTTGCTGTGCATGTATATGAGAATGCATAGATGATTGACATTGGTGCCTCTTTCCTCATGATTTTCTATATAGAGTCTTTTTTTGATTACGAGAAGTTTGATGGTAGAAAGCTTTTCTTTGGTGACGACTTTTTTTTAGTATTGTTGGGCATGGCCCAGTCAAAATCAGATTATCTTATAGGATGATCAATTTTTTTTAAAGAGTTTTGCATATCTTGGGTTTAACATGAAACTTCTTATTTGTTAGCAAGATGAATGATGTGGGTGTGCAGGTAGTCTTTAATAGTGGTGTGTGTAAGATGGTTCGTGGAACTATGGTGTTGGCAAAAGTAGTTCGGGTTGGAACTATTTTTTGCACATTGCATAGCATACGATAACTTCTTACAACCCTCAACAAAATTGAGTAATAGAGAGGATGAACAAGATGTTGATAGAGAGAGAGGGCTAGGAGTATGCTCAGTGGCACTAGTTTGGAAATTTTTTTTTGGGTAGAGACGGTTAGCATTGCATGTTACTTGATGATTGAGTATCCTACATCAACACTTGTGGACAAAACCCTTATGAAGGTTTGGATGGGCAAAAAGCTCCTACTTTAACATCTTAAAGTTTTGGTTGGGAGGCATATGCTCATGTACTTAAGGAAAAGTTGGATTATAAGGCAATGAAGTGTATCTTCATTGACTATGGCAATGGTGTGAAAGGGTACAAGCTTTGGGATTTTGTGAGCAAGAAGACGTTGTATAGTCAAAATTTGATCTTTAGAGAGATAAGACCTTCATTCTAGTTAAGTAACCAAATGGGAGTACAAAGTCTACACTGTAGGTACAACCAATGACTAAAACAGTTCACCGAATGCTGAACCAGAGGTTTAGGATGGATGTGATGAGGAGGATAGCATAGAGATCTTAGAGAGTTCAAAAGAAGAACCTCCACCTTAGCTTTTGAGGAGGTCTAGTTGACAAAGGAGGTAGCTAGAGAGGTATTGCCCCCTTGATTTTAGATGTATTTTTGGCTTGATTACTAACACTGATGGGCTTTGCATTGTGATTGAGGTAAATTCTTCGAAGTTGGTCATGGACGATGAGATGGTTGCATTGAAAAATAATAATACTCAGGAGTAGGTTCATTTGTTGAAAGGGATGAAACCTATTGGTTGCAAATGGGTCTTCAAGAAGAAATTTAGTTTAGATGGTAGTGTTGAGAAGTACTCTGATAGGTTGGTTTCGAAATGATGTTCTTAGGTTGAGGGAATTGATTATGAAAATATTTTTTGTGTAGTTATGAAGCTAACATCCATTTTGTTCTTATTATGTATTTCTTTTGGTCTTGAGATTGAATAGATGGATGTGATAGACAATTTTTTTGCATGGTGATTTGGAGAAAGAAATCTACATGACATAGCATGAGCGTTATGTGATAAAATGTAAGGAGTAACTTGTTTGTGGATTGAAGAAATTTTTGTATGGTCTCAAATAGTGTCCTGAAATGTGGTACTTGAAGTTTGTTTCATATGTTCTAAAGTTGGGATTTAAGGTTCAAATCAGATCAGTATTCATATATTAAGCAGGAAGGTGATTATTTCCTTGTTACCACCTTGTATGTGGATGATATGTTGATATTGGGTAACAATAAGGGGATGATTGGGGATTTGAATTCTCAGCTCTTATTGCAATTTGATATGAAGAACTTGGGCGCTGCTAAGTTCATCTTAGATATGTAGATAAGAAGAGATGAAGCTAACATAAAGCTTTGGTTGGGATAGAGTAAGTACGTTGAGATTATGTTATAACCTATGCTCCCCCAAGATTTTGGGATGGGGATGACAAGGGATAGGGGGACGCGTTTCTGGGATGGGAATAGTAGGGGACTAGGGGATGCGTTTTCTTGGATTTTTTTAGACCATTTTTTAGGGGATGACGAGAGAACTACTGAAAAAATAAGGAAAATTTTAGAATATAAGAATATTTCAAATACTCATATGATAATATTGATAAGGCATTCATCATAGACATTATAGAACCTTATACGTAACATTAGACTTGAATTGAGATTTCACATAAGAAGTGACAAAAAAATAACAAAATTTAATTGCTTTCATTGTCAATGTGCATATATAATATATATTATATAAGAATTACAACAAAATGCCCAAAGGCTGAAAGTTTCAACTATAAAATGATAGAAACAAAGAAAATATATAGCTTTTCTTAATCAACATCTGCCTCTGAAAGGATTGCATCAAAATTCTAAGTCCAAGTTATTGCCACTTTGAGGGGGTGCCTCATCCAATGGAACCCCAACAAACCCCTCTTCTACTTCCTCCTCATAAACTTATATATCCTTTTGAGGATCAATATACCATTGTGAGGATTGAGTCTAGAAATACTCAAGAGTTTGTTGATCTTGTAGATACAAGGCACTATATATGGCCACCAATTTCTTTGATTGCTTAGAGGTAAGGTTGCTCCTCTTGATTGTCTAAATAAAGCTAGAAATTTGTGAAAGGAGGCAAGTGGAAAGTATCAACTTTGGTGCATCCTTACCATGCCACATCCACCATTGACTAGAGTTGGTTTGAGCTAATGTAGCTCTATTCGTCCTCACCTCTAGTTTGTTGAAGGTTGGAATATAGAGATTGACAAAGGCTAGTCATTATGTGGAAAGTCTAGAGGACTCCTCATCAGTATACGTTTTTCAAAGGGTCTTCATGAGCCCTTCTTTCACCGCTTCATCATGAGACGGAGGCACTCTTCCAAGCCTAGCTACACACCATTTGGATTTAGAGCAGAAGCTGCCATATAATGTGGGGTGTTCATAGTGTTCCATTGCCACATCACAATGGGCCTAATATGCTTTTGCTGAAATCCCAAAGTAGGATCCTTGCTACGAATGGTGTGCATCATTTTCCCAGGAATGCTACCAAATGTCTCATAAGTCTTTCGAAGACTAGGAGAGTTTGTATCAACATATCTTATGACGTTCACATAAGTGCGATGAAGGAGCAAACATATTTGTAAATGCAAACAAGTTACAAAAATTTAAATTTTAAAAAAATTAAAATCTCAAGACTCAAATGACGAAGAGTGAATTCTATTACAAGCAACAATAATAATTTATGAGTTACAAATATCAATAAATTATTTTAAAAACAATTTAATAACAAAACCAACAATTTCTTATCATTGGCCATCTACCTCACTCTAAATTAACCACCATTAATTGTACAAGCTCCTACACCTCAACCATTCTATGTAACAAAATGAAGTAGTTGGCACATCCAGTATCCATGGGCTTGAGGAATTCCTTCCTTGAAAAAGGCCGAAACAAAGCAAGTGAAGTGTGAAAGTTGCAAATAAACATCTATAAGTCTCTAGCTTCTACCACCATTTCTTTCACCCAATCTATCCTCCCGTTGTCTTTCAATGTGCTGTCCAACACATAAACACAACACAGGATCTAGAAAATGCGCTTGTAAGTGCCCTCCACCATCAAGCTTGCTAACTTACATATACGGGCTGAATTTCACCGCTTGTACAACATTAGTCTCCAACCTCTTCAATGGCATCCTTCAAAATTTGAAATTGGAATGTTGCATCCTTCCTCTTCCTTGAACAATTAATAGTTCTAAGAAAATAAGAGCCATTTGTATATTTGACAATGATACTGACGAGTGGTCAATGTTTGATATCGGTCCACTCATTTATGATGGAGCAACCATCCCTTATCCAAGTTTGTCTTATTTCTTCCATCACCACACTTGCCTTAGGATATTCTCTAACAAGGAGTGTGGTGCATAGCTTATGTTCTTCAGATGGGGAAAATGAGAGACCGACAACTATTACATCTTTTAGCATTTGTTTGAAATAGGTAGAACATGCCACATGAAATGGTATGGCATGAGCATGAAAACTTTTATCAATGGAAGACTCAACTACCTCTCATAATTATGTATTAAATAGTTTTGCAATAGTAGTATTATTTTTCTCTTTCCCTTGGTAGAAGAAAACCCTCTCCCCTTTGACTTCCAATTTCTATGGTTTCAATAGGTGATGAAACAATAGGTTGCATAGTCTTCATTGGAATTCCCTTCTTTCTTGCCTCCCCCTCCATGTGCAACCTAGTTACCAACTTTCTTAGCTAGGGTTATTATCTCTCAATCTTTTACCCCTAGTCCATTTATTCACAAAATATGAGAATAAACTCTTGTATAGCTGCCCTTATAGTTTTTACTTGTTTTCTTCCTCCTCTCTTCTCATGGAATGATCCCTCCTTTATATCTTATTGGCGAAAGAGTCACCACCTTTCACCATCGCTACGCTTGAAAAATATAATTTAATTTTAATTAAACTCTTTCCCTGGCGCTCCCTTATGAATTTTGCTGGCGCCTCCCTGCATTGGTTTTTATGATATCGCCTAGTCAATGATTTAACATTCAGTGATCTGGGCATTTTGATGGGGCAAGACAGATGCTGAAAACTCGTGAAATGCTAAGCAAGGCAGACAAAGCAAAATGAAAATGAAAAGTATGGGCTGTGGAACAATGTAGGAAGAGAGTCATGCACTCAGCTGTTGGAAGGGTCTTATGCTTGGAGCCTTACATGAATGGGGTGATGGGCTCTGGTTGTAGGATGGGCATATGATGAGTTAGATGGTAGTAGGAGTGCTTTGCAAGAAGAGGCTTATATGATGAGATTTAATGGGTAGTAGCAGCTAGGAGTCTGTCACTATCAATGCTAGAATTAAAAAATCTAATTGGTTATCATCATGGGTAAAATTACCTCCAGAATCCAATCAATTCTCTGCATTCAAACACATGGAAACAAAACCTGGAGAAGCATTCATAAAACCAGCACCATAATGAACCATATGAGACGAACCATAATTCTTTTTAGCAGGGTGACTAAGATTTGATAATTAACACTCCATTGAGGATCTTCCTGTCTTTTGACTGATTTTGAACAGCTAAACAAAATGAAAAAACCAAAGTGGTAGCCCTTAAACCTCTTTTAGATAAATCTCTGACCCAACCAAGGGATCTTTTCTCTATACATCTTACTCTTCCATGTTCATTGTTCCAAAGTCCAGAATTGAGGGTTACTCAGAGATCTTCTTTGGTAATGTGCAATTGCAATAGCACATAGCAGAAACAAAGTAAATTATGCCTTCACAAGTGGAGTTAGTAAAACCCCTATTTTTTTCTTCAAAAGAATCTTCCATACCTCTATTCTGCAAGTAATCAAAGCACCTTGATCAAGAAAACCCAAGAAAGATGTCTAATTGCATTCTAACCAAATTAAACTGTCCCAAACACTAGTAGCAAACATACATTGCAAGAAATTATGACTATTTGTGCTAGTTAAATTTTTTATATGGCTCCACATCTGGGCAAGGGCAAATAAACTGTCCCAAACACTAGTAGCAAACATACATTACAAGAAATTATGACTATTTGTGCTCGTTAAATTTTGCAAACATACATTACAAGAAATTATGACTATTTGTGCTAGTTAAATTTTTTATATGGCTCCACATCTGGGCAAGGGCAAATAAACTGTCCCAAACACTAGTAGCAAACATACATTACAAGAAATTATGACTATTTGTACTAGTTAAATTTTTTATATGGCTCCACATCTGGGCAAGGGCTAAGGCTAGAATTCAGAATGACAAAAAGGGGCAACCTTGCTGATGTTTTGAGGGGACAAAAAATATGGTAGCAACAGAAGGGAGAAAGAGAAGTGGGTGCTTGGATATTCCTTGCTTACACCTGTAATGTGGTTTTTTGCAGCACCAAGTGGACAAAAGTCATGAGTCGTACCTGAAAAAAGCTCATGTTAGACCTGAATTGTAAGGTTAATTAATACCCTAAGAATACCTGAAGGAAATTAAGTAGAACAATGTCAAAGAGGGGCAGGTCAAACTAGCCTGGGGGTATTTGTAGAAGACCCTGAAAGCTGGTGCAATGCCAAGCAAGACAGACAAAGCAAACTGAAAATAAAAAGCATGGTCTGACAAAGAATGAGGAAGAGAGCTTCATTCACTAAGCTGTTGGAAGGTCCTTTAGAAGGGCCTTACACTTGGAGCCTTACATGTTTGAGCTGATGGGCTATAGTGGATGTCCTCTGACCCTGCAGTCATCTTTTCCACCAGTTGTAGTCTGAGGGCATGAAATGTTAGATGATAATGGGAGTGCTTTATAATAAGAGACTTAGATGGGCTGTAATATGAGTTGGTAGGCAGTAATCTGTTACACTCAATGCCAGCACTAAAAAACAAATTTAAATGATTATCATCATGGGTGAAATAAACACCAGAATTCAATCAACTCTCAGCATTCAAGCACATGGAAACAAAACCTGGAGAAGCATTCGTAAAACCAACACCATGCTGACCAATATGAGCTGAACCTTGACTCTCTAAAGCAGGCAGGATTAAGAATTGGCCAGTCAGAGTCCATTGTTGTCTTTTGAACAGCTGAACAAAAAACCAAAGAAGTCACCCTTAAACATTTTCAGGTAAAGTTCTGGTGCTACCAAAGGATCTTTTCTCCATATGTCTTACTCTTCTATGTTCATTGTTATAATATCTAAAGTCCAGAATTCAGGAATATCAAAGATAATTTTCAGTAACCTGCAATTTTAATGGCACCTACCAGAAACATAAGTAAATTGAGGATTCAAAATTGAAGTCACTAAGAGACCTACTTATTCCTTGAGAAAATTCAACATTTCTTTCTTTTGCAAGTATCAGTGCATGTGGATGACTATCATGTTGCAAGATGCTGGACAGGGTTTCCACCCAGCGGCACTAACCGATGACACTCAGATATAAATTACAACTGATAATTGCAACCACAGTTAATGAAAGTGCCAAGATATATACTCAGATCTGAGTGTTAATATTTCATAGTTACAAAATAGCAGGAAAATATCTCTAGAATATGTATGAGTCTCAGAACAAGGAGACACCAAAATGATAGCCAGTAGACTCCACACAAACTTGTTCGCAGCTACTGTAATCGTGAATGAACATAACTTTACTCACTGGCAGCTAAGAAATAATCCACAGAGTAATACTTCATGGAAGTAGATCATTGGCCAATAATAGATCGCTCCACATAATCAAGATAATGGAATATGATGCGTATTCAGATTAGTTGAACAATGACAAGTTTCAGATTTCTTAAACAATACAAAGCATTACATCTCAGGCCTGCAATTTACATCTATGATGCTTCTGTGAATGAAATAGCAATAGCCTAGGGATATCGCTGCTAGACCCGGGGGGGGGGTGGTGGGGGGTATGTCCAATCACGCGCTCTTAGTAGTGGCGCTGCCACTCTGGTAATGATCCACTTCCCGAATGCATTGAATGATCAAGACCTGGTCAACGATTGTGATGGGACTTCTTTGTTGGTTGGCTGTCGAGGATGATGTGAATCTTCTTTCGCTATCTCAATGAGAGGTCCACGCAAGCATAGGTGAGTCGTGCAATGCTGAGTAAGGCAAGAGCCTTTAGGCTCCGCCACTTAATCATGGTGATTTGTTCCACTTAAGTTTGCTGACCCTATTACATCCCCCTGTAGTGATATGAATGCGTTAGCAATAGAATTGGGTGGAAAATGACAAAATTCACGGATGCCAGGCGAGGATTTCGTCTCCTAAGCCACCAAGAACATGCTTGTCCAATCTATGATACTCTTAAGAGTTTCTCAAAAACTCATATTAATACCTAAGCAAATGGTCGACCCAAAGGAGGCGGCCCAAATGGGACCAAAATAGATTATTTAATTATTATTTTATTTAAATTTAAATGTTATTATTTAATAATTTAAATTTATTTTATATATTAATATTATTTGTAAATATTTATTAAATTTGAATTTAGTGTTTAAAAATGCTTTTTCTCGCCTATTTTGAATTTTGAGGAACAATCAAAATTCTAGGACATGACACATGTGAGGATGATGCGGCATTTGTACAACCAATGTAGCAAGCCATGGTTGGGCCAACATTAAAACAATTTTTTTATATGTAGAGCACGTGATCAATCAGATGAAAAGTGATAATTTTTGTTTGGTTAAGTCAACAAGACAAGGCAAACCAAATGCAAGATTTTAAAGATGTAGTTGTAGTGAGTTTGAACACAATGTGGGACAATTGGGTGCTTTCCTGTCAATTTTTGACAATTTTAAAATTTGAATTTTGCACTTTGAATAGCAATGATCTTTTGGCAGGCCATACCTTTTGGGTCATTGATCTTTTAAATCTCGTGTTGTTTTTTGAGATCTATTAATACTTATAATTTTGGGAAGTTGTGACAATTGAATGGACATTTTTTGTTGTCAATCATGGACATCTATTGTAACAGCCCCAACCTGTACGTAAAATAAAATTTCCTTAAATTACATCCTATAAGTAAGTAAACATGTTAACATGTCATTGCAATAGAATTTTTCTTTTTCTTTATTGATAAAACATGAACAAGTTGCCATATTAATTTACCATAAAGATTCCATTTCATTATAATAACTTCACAATACATGAAACAAGAATACATACCTTAGCTATCATAGCTCCAATGAGCTTTAAAACAAATAGTAGTAAGAAGGTCCAGGGGATCATCCTTTCAAATCTTGGTACATCGGCCGCTTGCTGTGGAGGAGAAACATCACTCGGGCGCTTTTCCGCCAACCACGGACTTATAATGCGGTCCCCCGCACACCTATCGTTAGATAGATGGCCCTCCCTTTGAAGAAGAGATTGGTAGGGTATCCTTTAACGATTACCAACTGAGCATAGTGCTGTGTCCTACACAACTAGAACCTTGCTATTTCACAATCTCGATCTAGTACTCGGATCACAATGAACTGACAGTGTAGTCTCAACTAACTCACGTCTACGTGGCAGTCGTACGTTTCACTACTTTGGCCAAAGTATTATCATTCAGTACTTCGAATGAAGGGCATCTATCATAAACACTACTCAGGGCCGATTTGCATTAAGGCTTTCTTACACTATGCGTAGGTTAGTCCTTCCGGGGTAGTGCATACCCTAGACCTCCTACATCACGCTAAACTACTAGAAATGATAAGCATAACAAGTAACTCAAAGTCCTCTCCTTTTCTGGAAATCAATGCCTAGGAGTTACACAAGCTTCACTAAGTTAACCTTAATGACTTAAGCTGAGAATTGTTACTTGACTCGATGCTATCATTCCTGTCGTAGTATTTAGTACCTATTTAAACATATACTCTTCTTATGGAGTTAATATTAAGCAAACACTTTATAATGTATCTAGGTTTCTAGTGTAGTTTGTACACTAATGCAAGCAATGCATACAAAAGAAAACATACAATACTATTACTTAAATTCCACAGCCTTATCTTTGATTATGAATTCTAAGTGCAATTCCTAATCTTTGCAAGCATTAAAGAATAGAACAAAATATCACATTCTTATCCTTGCACATTCAGTAAATAGGAATTCAACCCTTGACCAGAAACTCTTCTATAGCATGAACGTATAGAATGCCTATTGAACTTCAGAAGTATATTAGAATGGAATAAGAAGATGAATAGCTTGCCTGATATATATAAAAATACTCTTATGCAGTTGGTGATTTAGATTGAGTCTGAAGCTCCTTTTTCCTTCAGTCAAAAGACCTCCAACCTTCTTGTTATTGACAGAGAACTTTCAAACCAGAATGAAAGATAATCTCTATCCTTCAATGGTAAACTCAGAATTGATGACTGATAGAAATGAATAATGCAATGATACTCTCAGATATGTTGAATACTCTCACAGTCGAAATTACTCCCACGCACAGTAAAATACTAAGAAAAGAAATGTTCTCCAGATGAATTCGCACACAAAAGCTCAACTCAGATTTTAGAAAAAGGCGTGATTTGTAGAATGATAAACTCGGATTGTTCAGTGCCCCCCTACAATGAATGGAAGGCGTCTATATATAGGCCCGAATTGCAACAGTTTTCCACTTAAGAAGGCATGCGGATTGACAACAAGTGCCCAAAATTAGTCAAAAAGATACTTGGCGAGTTCTTAAACTGTTAATCATCAAAATGGAGGTGATTCGACTCCCTTTTAAGCCAGCAAGAGAAGAATAAATCAACTCTCATGGCGGATTTTTGACAGCTCAAGGCGTTCTCCAGATTTTAGGTTAATTTGATATAAATGATTTGAAAAATTCGTTTCAAATGATAGGTCGAGCCTGCAACAATCCACGTTGCCATTTCAGACGCCTAAAGAATAGTTTTTGGCCATTATTTATTGACCTATTCTCTGCCTGCGCACTTCAGACGTGTTCTTCTTTATGCGCGCGACTTTCTCACGCGATTTCCATGATTAAAACGTTTTTTCTTCTTTTCAAATGTTTTAGTAAAGTCACAAAAGAAATATTTGCCATTTGTTTTATAAGGAGGGCGATTCAAAAATCTTTAATATTTCTTTTTATAAAGTCTTCAAATGTAATAATCTCATTCATAGAATTTTCACGGGATTGTGTGTTTCAAATAAAAACTCCAAATATTTAATACCTCATATTTGACTTATTCAAATATTTCCAAAGTGATAATATAAAGTCTTTAAATAAGACTTTACTATGCAAAGTAAAAATCGTTTTACAATTTTACCAGGTATTTTAAAATTCAATTTCCAAAATTACCCAAAGTAATATAATATTAAATTCAAACATTCTTATATATTTAATATATACATTTATATATTTCTATTATAGATTTAATTTACTCCGACATATATATATATATATTTAAGTAAAACTATAATATAAATATATACATATATATTATTAAATATATAAATATTTACATAATTAAATATTTACACTTATACGTATTAATTGTTACATATGTATATTGCGAGCCAGTCAGCATACTTTCAATATACGTACATACGTATTCGTGTAAATATGATTCCAATAAAATATTATTATTTACATCGTTATTCACAGGCAATAGGTAACGTGGGTATGTATATCACTGTACGCAGTGTACACGTAAATGTATGTATACCATGTCAACACGTACGTATGGGCATATCCACCTGTCGAGCATACGTATGTATTGACATGTATATACATATGGATACGTGTATATTTTATACATGTATACACATACTCACTTCACCTATTAATATATATCCATTCACGTTTTCCACATTAAGGTTAAAGTACAGTAAGTCAGACAAATGAGTAATCATCATTTTCAAAGCATAAAGAAGTAAACATAACTCCTAAAGCCTAAAGATGACTTATCTAGACCAACATAACTGACTTGGTTTCTTAGAGCCTATACTGACGTGTGTGTATGCTCATTTGGTAATCGTTACTGTTTACCCAACCAAGCTCCTCCCCGAATGATGTCTCTCCTCTGTCCGGAGGAACAGTCTTCATACTTGCGCACCATGACATGACATCGGCAGTCATATGCTCATAACAAGGTAACAATATCTCACAAGTTAGAATAACATTATTCCATAATTGCATGCAACATTTAATCAAGAATTAAATCATTAGAAGTAACACTCAAATGAAATCATCATTCAAATAGGTCATATTCATTTAATAACACGATCAATCATGTTTTATTCATCACAAAGATTCAAACATTACATTCAATTGCCCTATGCAATAGTAGCTATAAAATCGGGATGTAACATCTATCTATCTGACCATAGGCTTACATGGTAAGATTATAGGATTGCAGAATTGTGGCTTGTGGTGCTTTATCATTGGTGATGAGAAGATACCCTTGGATGAATGACAGAGGGAAGATTGGTTTGATAGATCAAATGTTGAACATTTCTTGCTTCATGTCTTTGATGAGCTGTCATGTCACACCAAGAATATTGAATGGGCCAAGGCTCTATGGGAGAATTTTGTGATTTTCTTTGGTAAACTAAGTGAGAACAGTGAATCAGAGAGTTATGAGCTTGTGGACAATGTTTATCCTTCTGAAGAGGCCAGTTCACTTTGCATACATTACGCTGGCAGAGAAGGATATTTCCATCTTAAATTTGAAACTCTTCAACAATTATCGTTTGCTGTAACTAGTTAAGAAGTGCTCATTTTTACATTAAAGATAGACTTTATGTGAATTCCAAAATTATTACTGCTATTTGTGAAATGTATGAAGAGCATTTTAATAATTGGATTCATATAATTGATGTTGTGAGCTACAGTGTTGAGTGCTTCATTCAAATTCTCATTAATTCAAATGGAGAGAAAGGACAGATCCTTGACCAACTTGAGCAATTGCAAGACCACACAGTTGGGAAATATACTTCCTAATTACTTTATGTTGTTGCCAATTTCAATGTAAACAATGCAGGGGTTCCTAATGTTCTTGATTCTTTGTAATCACCGTAACGGTTTTTTTAAAGAAATAAACTTATGATATAATTATTTTAAATTTGAACATATGAGAACCCATATTTCTTCATTGATTCGCATTCATTAATACCCCAAATTACATCAAAACTAATCTTAGGTTTTAATTAGTAAATTTCAAATTATGTGTTTAACTAGATTTGGCAAGGACCTAGATTTCCTCAATGTTTCATGATAATATTAATATCCCATTGGACCCATGTGTTAACACTTAGTAGAAAACCTTCAAATCTTTCTTATTAAAAAGAGGTTTGAAATTCATTTAAGCACATTGCAACACTTGTAGATTAAACATCTTAAAACTATTGTACTTGAACCCACATCAACATCAAATTTCATAACGTGATGCAATTGATTTTACATTTGACTCGAATCTAACATAGACTGAAAATTTTCCCTTCACATTTACATAATAACATTACGACCCAAATTATAAATTGGATTCATAAAGATGCAAGATAAATAATAAGGCATTTCCTTTATTAGTTGTTCTAAAATACATCACAATGTTGCAACAACAACTATAACAAATTGACAATATAATGTTTGCTCCCATGACATAAGATTTGTGACCTTGAAGTTCACGTGCAACTTTCGGGTGAGATTGTCTTGTTGGTAAAAGGTTTTCATCTTTATGCTTGGGAAACTAAAGGGTTTTTGTCATTTTGCTTTTTGCAAATCTAAGGGTTTTTATTCTCAAATTTGATTGTTCAAACACAAGTGCTTAGAACAAGTTGTGTGTGAATCTGTGCCCTTCAAGTGTGACTATCTTTTTTTGGCTGAGAAAATCCCTTTTGTAGTAATCTCAATGGCCATTAAAAGTGCTCTCACTTGTGCAAGGGGTAGGTAGGAGTGACAAAGCAAAATGATGGGAATGTTAGAGTTTGGGAGTCGGGATATTGCCTGATGCATGCGAGAGGTTAGGAGTCGAGGGAAGGCATGTCAATGGGAAAAATGTATGAAACTCTGAAAAGGGAAAAGGAAAGAGTGGGGTTTGGAAGAGTGTAATGTCCCCTTCCAGCTAGCCTCCCAACATGTTTTGTTGCCTTTTAACTCCCGAAGGCAATTGGTGAAAACAGGGAGTCATTTATTTAATTGTTTAATTATTGCCGAAGTCCAAAATTAATCTCCATGGCAATATTAAATAATTAATTAAATCATTACTTGCAAAATGACTTTTGGAAGTGATTAAAGTGACTAATGGAATATTTTTATGATAGACTTTGTAAAAGTCACTTTAATTTATTGGGAGCAAATTAATAACTTTATTAAAGTCACTTGTAATTTTGTAAAAGTGATTTTATGTAAAAAGGAGCTCTCTATCGGGCCTCTTGGAAATATATGGAAGAGCGCATTCTTTTTGAACACACTTTTGAATGAATATATTTTGCTCTGCAAATATCGAACCTTTTGGCGTGGGTTGGAACCCTAACCTCTTGTTTCGGCTGTGAGATATCAGCCCTAGCAAGTTTTCAAAATTCTCACAGACTTCTTTCCGTGTGGTGGAGATTGAAATGAACCGAAGCAAACTGTGATGCCCTTTCAGATTTTCGTGTTATTCACTCATTGAAATTCTGGCGACCATTATTGGTCTATTTTGATGGAATGTGGAGCAAAACGAAGGTGTCTCTCATCATGAAATCTTAGGCACTGGGGAGGTATTCGTTTTCAAGGCATACTCTGGTTGTAACTTGAAGAATCTGGACGAGTTTGAAGAAAACGCGTTTCTGAAGCTATGATGCCCTATCTTCACTCACAGGGAATTGTGGTAACTGCCATTGAAGATTAATGGAGGCGTTTAGAACAGACACACCAGATATGCCATCATTTTGAGAGGGACGTGTTTCAAGCGGCTAGGTAAGCTGCTGGTCGTGATTTCTGGGCATTACTAAGGACGCCTCACTTCTTCCAGGCTGAGACAAGCAACGAATCAGGTTCCATTACTTAGTTTCTTGTCATTGTAGCTCATTCTAGTCGCTGGGTAAATTATCAATGTAACCTTTGCACATTAAAGTCATTCATTTGGCGTCATTTTATCATTGTCTTAGAGCAGCTGGTGGATGCACTGGTCTGATATTATTTTACTATCATATCAGCAATATGTATGCTGTAATAGAATGTATATCAGCTCTGTCATTATGGTTCAGTCATGGTTAATTTGCTGCCAGTTGTAATCAGTCATGTTAGTAATGGAAGTATGTGGGTTTAAGAGTTTGCCATCAAATTGTTTGACAATATGCATAAACTGCTGTAGGTGCATATTTTACAGGTTCAGTCATTTTTATGCATAACAAGTCACAAAATATCTTGCATTTGTATCTTCATTGTAGTTTAGTCATTTGAATGCCTTCTTAGGAGTCATGTTAGTGAATGCAATCGTCTTATGTAAACAAACACCAAAACAATCAAGAAAACAGAAAATACAGAATTGAAAATCACCTTTGACAGCATATACACGGGCTCTCTTCAAACCAAATGAATAATCAAAAATTATAATAGCGTATGAACAGCTCATGCATCAGTTGCTGGTAAAAATTTCAAGGGAATAATACAGAAAAACTAGAGCAGTTTTGGTCAGCTCTTTACAAAGAGAGGCATGTGGGTGACATGAAGTTCAATGACCTGCTGAGAGTAAGGGAAAGCGGAGGTTGGGGAAAAGGCATGTTGGGATGGTGAAGTTTGAAAGTTTGGTGGAGACCAAGGAAAAATGTGACCAAGGAAAAATGTTGGACTTAGGTGCAAAGGCATGTCGGGATGAGGAATTTTGAAACTTTCAAAGTTCGACAACCTGCAAACACTTAGATATACAACCAGAAAATATCCCATGCTTAGAAGTTTTGAGACCTTAGCAGCTTCTAACATATGGGTGGGAAGCTAGTGGATGGTGATTAACATACTTAGGCCTTGGCTTAGCTCATTGAAGATAGGAATTGGTCTTTTGTTACACAAACACAAATTGATTGAAAAGGGGACATTACATTCTTTTGATGATGAAGTTTCTTCTGTTTATTTTGGTAATGGTGCTGGCTATGATGATTCTGCTTCTTGTATTGCCTTTTCGGATAAATCTCTCCAGGATTATTCTTTAGCTATCACTGATGAGCAGGCCTCTTTTGGCATTAGTGAGTTGGAGAACTATACGAGATGACCTAGTTCCAAGTCGTTTCTAGAGGAGTTGAACTAGGCAAGCATGGAATAGTTATTGATAAGCATGGATAGTGTATTCTCTCTCCTTTTTGAGCAAGTCTTTCCTATGTTTATATCGTATGTTGCCATTATAGAGAACAAAAACACCAATATTTTTTAGCTTGTCTTCTTTCATCTTTAACTTTTAAAGGGCCCACATCAAATGCATATGGGGTCTTGTCAGAAATGCTTGTCCGCCCCATGATCACTTCCTTCCATCAGTATGCATCTTTTGAATACCAACTCCCAATATCCCACAGCTATTGAGAAAGTAGCGTCCCTCCTACTTCCCTTGCATTCATCTGTTGTGCCTGCATCAAACTCTTGCTGCTGGCACAAAAATTTACATAATTCAATATGCCCAAATTTACATAATCAAAAACAAGTTTTCTTGAAAAAGTACTGCTAACATTTGTAATGTTTCTACTTGGTGTTAGTTTTAGGATCAGATTTAACAGAAAGCAGAAATACAACAACACATGAACAATAGAACATAGCATATACCTTGGGAAAACCCCCCTTCTTGAGGGAGAAAAACCCAGCCACAATATATCACTTATATATTGAATAAAAGAGCAGCAAATTGCTTTACAATTACCCCACACACTAGGCCGAACTGATGCAATGATTATAGCACCTCTCTAGATGCAAATACACCAGCAATAATGAATATCAATCTCCTTGATGCAAATATCAATCTGCTGTATGATGCAAACTCCTGCTTGAGATGTGCAAACTTGTCTTGAATATAAAAATTGGATGATGTAAGAATCAGCATTGCCTTCTTTATATACAAGGTGATCGGCTTCTATCAAACAAGACCTCTTTACATTATTGAATGGTCAGCCTCAAGTAACGCGTCTCTTTAGTCAGCTTTATTTGAATAAAATAAAATATAAAAATATTGTTTGAAGTGAGGCGTCACTTCTCCAAAGCCGGCCTCATTGAATTATTTAATATATATTGCAAATTTATAGGAGAAAGAAATCTCCCGCCGCTACTTACATCAACACTCCCTCTTAGCTAGGGAGATATCTTTCCAGATATCTAGGTCATGGAATCTCTCAACATGACACCCACAATGGCTACACCCATTTGTGGAAAAGAGTTCATCACGGAGTCACTCAACGTGATATCGTCATGGAGTCACTCAACATGACATCTACCATGGCTAGTCCCACGCGTGGAAAGGAACATGTGCACAAGTGCCCATCACGGAGTCACTCAACATGATGTTGTCATTGAGTCTCTCAACATGACGTCCACCATGGCTACTCCCATGTGTGGAAAAAACACAAGTACAAAGGATTCATCACAGAGTTTCTCAATGTGATGTTGTCATGGAGTCTCTCAATATGACGTCTCATCTCAGTCTCAGAGATGAACAAGTGCTCACACCTCATATTTCTTCGTCTCAGAGAAATATACACTACAAGGGCTTTCACCTAATACTTATCTGTCATAGAGAAGTATACACTAACAAGGGCTTTCACCTCATACTTCTCCGTCACAGAGAAATATACACTAACAAGGGCTTTCACCTCATACTTCTCCATCTGATGTTACTAACAACAGATCTTCATGATGATGTTACTCCCTCTGAAGCTCCAAGTACTTGCATCAACCTCTTGACCTCCTCGTCCAAGGTTGCCTTTGTTGGTTTGTCAGACTCCCTCTGAATGTTAATTCCTCCTCTTCAAAGAAACTAATCACAATGACAATCTGAATAGGTTCTTCCTCTTCGAGAGATGTCTCCAGTTATGTGCCACCAACTCAGCCCCATGGCAGCAAGCTGTTTCTCCATTCTTCAGCCTGCGTGACTTCCTCACAGGATGCATCAAGCTCTTCCTCCCTTGAATGCAATCTCTCATCATCCTTTTGCTCCTCGATCCATCCTGGAAGCATTTTTAGAGAGATTACTAATAGTTCATAGAATCAAGCTATCCCGAAGAGAAATACCAATGCTAAAAGCATACATGATTCACTATTACAATGCATGAATTAATAACTACATAAAAGATTCATTATTCAAGGGTATGAAATACTTATCTCTTTATGTTGGTACACCAATGAGTTGGACTTGTAGCTGTGTCCCATCTTCGCCACCTTCACTCGATCCTGACCTCATGGAAAGTGAGAATATGAATCGACCGTTTATCAAAGATTGAAGACAACATTTAAATCTTGAGATCACATTATGAATCAATGCACCCACACTCATGCGATGAAAGAGTTAAGTAATCAAAAGAGTGAAAATAAATCATCACGACTTCCTTCCACACGACCAAAGAGAATACGACATAGGAGAAATGCCACAAAGTGTTAAGCCACCCTTACTCAATGAATCAACGAATACCATAGGAGTCGTCCCTCCATATATCACCACTGCAACCACATTGAACATTTATTTGTTTATCAAACAGGCCTGTGGCTTCAATCATTACTTCCAGGCTGAGTTTCTGATTAACCAAATCTGATCAGATCTTTTCTTAGACCCACTTTGATACCATGTTAGTTTTAGGATCAGATTTAACAGAAAGCAGAAATACAACAACACATGAACAATAGAACACAACATATACCCTGGGAAAACCCTCCTTCTTGAGGGAGAAAAACCCAACCACGATATATCACTTATATATTGAATAAAAGAGCAGCAAATTGCTTTACAATTAGGCCACACACTAGGCCGAACTGATGCAATGATTATACCACCTCTCTAGATGCAAATACACCAGCAATAATGAATATCAATCTCCTTGATGCAAATATTGATTTGCTGTATGATGCGAACTCTTGCTTGAGATGTGCGAACTTGTCTTGAATATAAAAATTGGATGATGTAAGAATCAGCATTGCCTTCTTTATATACAAGGTGATCGGCTTCTATCAAACAAGACGTCTTTTCATTATTGAATGGTTGGCCTCAAGTAATGTGTCTCTTTAGTCGGCTTTATTTGAATAAAATAAAATATGAAAATATTGTTTGAAGTGAGGCGTCACTTCTCCAAAGTCGGCCTCATTGAATTATTTAATATATATTGCAAATTTATAGGAGAAAGAAATCTCCCGCCACTACTTACATCAACACTTGGAGTATGCCTGAATTTGTCTTAAGGAACAATTACACAACATAAAATTGCTTTACAAATAATATTCCATAGTAAATCATATATAATAGATATTGAACTTAAGAACAAATGAACTATTAACATTTATAAAAAATGAATAACAACTTAAACTTGAATCCAATATATAGACTCTTTTCCAATAACCAATCATGGTAGGGATTGGAGAGAAACGCATGATAGGGTGCCAAGAAAACTATTCATCACATTTAAGCCCAAGGGCATGCTCATACCCCCCTTGGCCCCAAGTGGCAGGAACATCCAATCAAGACAATTCCATCCAACTTAGGGTGGTGTACTTACATTGTGAGAATCTATACACTATTCATCACAATTAAGCCCAAGGGCGTCCTCAAACTCCCTTTAGCCCCAAGTGGCAGAAACATCCAACAAAGACAATTCCATCCAACTTAGGGTGGTGTACTTATATTGTGAGAACCTATACCACCCTTCCCTAGCATGTTTCCTTGCCAATTCCCAATATGATTGCCATATTTATATTAAAGAATCATAATTACTTATAAGGCTCAATAATTTCTGCAAGCATCATTATTGCATGATCGTATATATATATCCGCTTCTTTATCCAGATTCCTAATTGATTTCTATTCATCACTTCCCAAATGCTTTTTATATCTTTAGTGATTCATAAAAGAGACATCTCTTTGAAAAGAGATATCCATACCAAAAGAAACAACCTTTTGAAACTAATTCAAGTGCTGCCTTCTTTTAATAATTGCTTCCTTTAATATGATGATAATCACTGCTTATTGACATGTAAGCATTTCTCCTTATATGAGGTAATCACTGCCCATAATTATTCCTTGATACTCGCTGCTCACTCCTTTATCATATTCACTGCACTTCATTAATTTAACCATTGCACCCTAATTCATCTTTATATCTCTTTATTTGGGTGATAAAACCTCTAACAATTATGGTCAGCCAGCATTAATAAGTATATAAATTGTGGTCGGCCTATGTTTATAGATTTAAATTTATTCTTTCATAAATATTAATTTATTAAAACTTCCTTATACTGGTCAGACATGTAGACTTTTAGTGTTGCCTTCAAAAGATTCTTCTCACATAGTTGGCCAAGGTTTAGTGTTGCAATTTGATCATGGCGGGGGCATGATGACATCCTTATATGTTTCACCAAAACTTTTGAAACACTAGGCCCACCAAACTACATGAGAGGGTGCTTAAAAAGGGGATTGATTGTTCACATCCCTTTTCTAGTAAATATTGATTGTCAACTCTTTGGACTGCAAAGATTGTCACAGGATCTCTCATTGACTCTGTTTCTGATTATAAATCTCAACTATTTACTAATTTCTTTTGATTGTACAAACTTACATATGTCACCAACTCACCTTCACACTGGAGTTTAAATGTCTCAACTAGCAACTCAAATCTTAACAACCCTTGCCAGTTGTATGGGTCACTTTTGAATTTATTATACTCTTTCTCATATTGGATGGTGGCCCGTTGTCTGGCTTATTTTATTTCTATTAGATTGTTATTTTCTCTTGGCAAACTGTTTTGGCCTTCTAGAACAAGATTTTTCTAAAGTATCCATCTTGTAAAGACACATTCAGTTTTAATGCCATATGTTTGCCTTCATATATTCATCTTCTTTGATTTCATACCCCTTTATATCTTGTTAATATCTTGGGATACCTACATTTGTAAGTTTTCTCAATTATGCCAAAGTATTTATTGATGTTACTTTAGACCTTTCATGTGCTTGTCATGTCTATTGAATTCTAGTCGTCCTTGGATAGACTTGTGTAGTTTCTTGTTATTGACAATTATGGAGGCTAACGTATCCAAGAATTTGATGCAATGAAGCTTTGTTCTCGTGATTTAATATAATTTTATTTTTCATAGGAACAACTTGATTATGCTGGTATTGAACTTCCCACTTTATACAAGTGGATAGAAAAACAAGCTCCTGAAGGTTGCAGTACAGAGGCTTGGAAAAAACGTATCCAGTGGGCCGGTTTTCAACCCACAGCAGAAGTAACAGATTTTATCAATGAAGCTGAATGTGACTTACAAGCCTGTCGGCCGGTAAGAAGGTAGAACAAAGAAACCATGTTTTTTCTTTATGGCTTTTGATATCTTTCAGATTTTATGTTTGACTTGTTCAAGTACATGGGACAGGCATCGTGGAAAGTTGTTGGAGGAAGGAGCAAGTGGTTTTCTTGTTAAGAAACTTGCTATAGAAGCAGATAGTACAGATAGAATAGAAAACACAGGGGATAAAGATTGGGGCCTAGTTGACAATTTTATTGGAACAGAAGGTGATATACAGAAGAGCAATAATTTTGGGTCCAAACAATGGGCTGTGGTGTACTTAGCTTCTACCCCTGAACAAGCAGCAACTATGGGGTTGAATCTTCCTGGTGTTAATGAGGTATCAAAGAGAATTTATTAGCTGAATTGTATTATATTACGTGGTTCCTTTGGTCAAATGTGAATTTTGTAAGACTTTCTCAGTCTAATACAAGGTGCTATAGTGGGGAGGCTTGCAAATGTTATGCTGTTTTAGTCAAGGATTGGGAGGTTTTCTTGTATTATAATGAAATTTATTTCTGTTTATGAAATTATATTAATTGGAAATGAATGCACATGCAAGTTATGTAAAAAAACGTTTAATTGATTTGTTGTTTATTTATCTTACTAAGGTGCTAATGTTTTTTTCTCTATTAGGTGGAAGAAATCGATGACATTGAGAACTGCTCAAGGAATCCAATTTATGCAGCTGCAGTTGCAAATGAAAAGGAGTGTGGTCTAACTGAAGAACAAAAGAGTAAATTTAGAAAGGTATCATGGCAAACAACCAAGATACATGGATAATTTTAGTGTGAATTTGTTTGTTTGGGTGTCTAACAAAACATTGTTGCCATCTGGGATTTGTTTCAGTTCTATAATATTTTAATCTTTTGTACATATGCGTAAGTTTCGAAACCCTAAACAATCTCATGAAAATAAATAGTAACTCATTTTCACATAAATATAGAGATGAAATGCGAAATCTTTAATTTTCACATAATTTATTCAAGAATATGACTCAAGCTCTCATGCCCATCTAGTCATAACAATACAAGGAAACATAATCATTGCAGTCTTCGACCACCACTAACCTCAACGGTCATCCACAAACCAAGAGATGAGAACATGGTTCAGGGGCTTTTCCGCCCAACAACGAAACTTATGCTTCCCTGGAATTCTTCCTAACACGAAGAATACTCTACCCTGCACGAGAAGCCTAGCAACCTGAAAATGACTGGCAGCATGGAATCCGGTGCAACTTGATATATCTATATGCATTTCATATATGAACATGCTATGCCCTACTATCGGGATATGGTAGAGAGAATAAAATAACATCCATCTATTTCAATGTTACATTCATCTATTTCAATGGTACACATAGCTTTGGCCAAAGCAATTAAACCATAAATGGTAGGTAGATCTGGAAAAAACAAATCTACTCCCCTCTCTTAGTCCATATTCAGCACCCGTCCCATAAGGTAAACCAAATCACATATAGAAGACAATAACATGCATAATGATCATAAAAATAAATAACTCTTGCTTTTCATGTAGAATGATCATATGAAGATCATTTATTACTAAACTCCTTTCATGCATAATGATGGTTAAATGTATAATTGACATGCATCTAGATTGTAGACATACAATCTTGATTATTGACATGCAACTAGATTATACTTTATAGACATGCAATCTTGATTATTGATATTTCTCAATTGAATGCAATATTTTGATGTACATGCAATACTATTCTCAATTTCATGCAATATTTAATATACATGCATTACTAACTAATTTTTGATGTCATGCTAGTTAAATCTATAAGAAACTAGTTCATAACATATGATGCATATTTGTACCATTATAGTTATATAGTTATATGTATATACATATATATATAAACATGTATATATATGTGTATATATAAATCTATGACTATACTTTTGATATGCCGATTAGAAATAAAAGAATCAGATTCATAACAATTAAATGACAATTTCATATATATTCAGTTTTATAGTTTCACTATGGAATCATCACAGCAAATACACTAAAAACATATACTCTGTTGAAGTTGCCGAGTTTACGGAATAACACAGTGGTTTAACAACAGCAGCAAGAATTCCTATATGTTTACAGTCATGAGCTATCCCTTAATACAGGTATAATAAAATGCATACCATATATATATATACTATGATTGTAGAAGTGTTGGAACTGTTACATCAGTTTGAAAGAAGCCGCCGATAAAATGAAATCGCAAATCGTGAGTTTTAAGGAAATAAATCCATAGAAACTGCAAGTAAATTATAAATCCACCCATGCGATATAGGCAGAAGTTGCCAATATATCTAAAACATGGTATGATGCTATTGTGTAATGTTATCAGTTACTTGGCAAAATACCCAACCAAGAACACTTCTAAGGGTTCATGAATCCATTAAAACCGGTTTAATGTGTTGTGAAAGATTTGCATGAGTAATGACGGTGGAAAAAATGGATGTAGTACAGTTAGAGTTCAAATAAAAACGGTTTAAGAAACTGCCGATAAAATGAAACCACAAATCATGAGTTTTAAGGAAATAAATCAATAGAAACTGCAAGGAAATTATAAAACCACCCATGCGATATAGGCAGAACTTGCCAATATATCTAAAACATGGTATGATGTTATGAACCGAACCAATTTTTTTTTTGTTTTTTCAATAAACAATTCAGCTCAATCACAACAGTCATCCGTTAAGGTTAGCCCAAAACCAAACTCTGCTGGAAAGTAACTCTACGCCAAGAATGCACACACAACTCAGGATGAGATTGGTGTTGACATATGGCGTCGAGGGTCGTTAAAAGCAACTGAAGGAAATACAATGCTGAAGGAAAGCTCAACACCAAGTATGTGCTCTCCAAACCCAAGGTGGGTATGGCACTACCATATGGCGGAGGAACAACTGAAAATGATGCAATACTAAAAAGTAAACTCAACACCAAGCATGTGCACGCCAAACCCAAGGTGGGTAAGGTGCTACCATATGGCGGAGAATCTATTGATAACGATGCAATGCTGAAAGTAACTCAAACACCAAGAATGTGCACTCAAGACCCGTGATGGGTGAGGTGCTAACATATGGTGCTGAGGATCCAAATGCAATACAATGAAGACTAAGCAAGGGCCAGTGTCTTCCACAGCCGTGGGAATTAAAATGAAACTTAGCAAGAAATGAAAGTAGCTGACAGTACTACTGTGCAGCCTTACAAAATGATAGAACTCTTGCCAATATCAATGTATTTCAAGTGTCTCAATGCTGCAATATTATAGAATGTCTCTCCAATTCTAAAGGACTCCCAACCATGAAAAACAAGCCCAAGAACACCAACTACTACAATTTGATAAACTAAACCAGCAAACTGAAAATGCAAACCAGCAACTCCCAAAACCACTAAAATGCTCATAACTCCCTCAAAACTACTCCAAATGACATGAGACCAAATGCAATGAACTCCTAGGTAGATGGCAACCAAGTTGTGACTAAGAAACAGCTGCAACAACTCCTTAATGAATTTTCTAAACTTTTGCTAGGCAAGACAGCCTCCCAGAAAGGCGACTTGCAATATAAAATCCAAGACTCCACTAAAAATTATGAAAAGATAGTAGAAGAGATGTAGCAAATACCCAAAACCATAGAAAATTCGTACAATGACTTATGATAAAAAATCACTTTCAGCACTACAAAAACCAGCAACTGTAAACTGAAAATAAACATCAAAATCTCCAACTGTGAAGCTCAATCTGCACTCGCAGAATGAGAAGCAGTCTTTGAAACTTAGCTAGGTGCTATCTTTCAAGCACGAAACCAAGGTTGCAAGAACTAGGAGGTATGCATTCCTCGAAGCCAACTTTGAAATCATTTCAGCAGCATAACATTATAATTTCTTCATGGATGTCAAACAAAGAGCCCATCACTCTTATTTATAGCTTTTCTGTCTCCAAATTCAAATCTTCGTTTCCCTCCAATTAGGGTGCCTAAATGAAATTCACTTTTCACTTTTTCTCCAAATTTCATTTGCATTTTATTTCCAACCCATATGAGGAAATATAATTTAATAAAATGCAAATATATCTCCAAAAGGCATCCAAGGTAGACTTAAGAGAAATATATTAATAAAAATCACTTGTCTCCTCAAAAAGGCACCCAAATGTAATAAGGTGAAAGACTTAAAAATTAACTTATTTCTCCACAATAAGGTGTCTAGAATAATAAAGTGAAATATCATATAAAATTGGCTTTTTAATTAAAATCACTTATCCCTCCAAGCCTTAGCCAAATTATTTCACTTAAAATGTTATTTTCATCAAATATCAAACTTGCCAAAATAATCACCTCAAATGTTGGAGACCAAACTGCCAAACTGCCCTGCCAGAAATAGCCATAATACCAAGTTGCTGAAACACTGCCAAAAATAGCACCAAGGGTGTTGGAGACCAAACTGCTCAAACTGACTTGCCAGATATAGCCACTAAACTAAACTGCAGAAACCTTATTAAAAATAGCATTGCTAAAAATAGAACTTACTAAAAATAGCATACTGCTAAAAATAGTAAGTTGTTCCAAACTCATTTTAACCACAATCCGAGTAGCCGTCGTACTTACTAAAAATAGTAAGTCCGAAAAAGTCCTTTGTTGTAGTTGCATGTCACACCACTGCGAAGCTCTCTGAAAACCCAGAAGGAATCCAGAATCCAAACTGCAAAACTCCAACATGCAAGCCTTCAAAAGCAGCCGAGAATGCAAGTCAATATTCAGTCATGCATGTTACCTCATTGCGAAGCTCTCCAAAAACCTAGAAATCTCCACCAGACATGCGTTAGAAACTTTCGCATGCAAGACCTCAAAACCTCCTCTGAAAGTGGAAACCCTAATTTCAACTTCTGACTGGCCTACGGGCTTTCGGAAATAGGCTATCAAACATGGAAGAGAGTATGGCTAAAATGGGGACATTACATATGATGCTATTGTGTAATGTTATCAGTTACTTGGCAAAATACCCAACCAAGAACACTTCTAAGGGTTCATGAATCCATTAAAAACGGTTTAATGTGTTGTAAAAGATTTGCATGAGTAATGGCGGTGGAAAAAATGGATGTAGTACAGTTAGAGTTCAAATCTTGGGACAACACATGTTACGATGTGTCTTTGGTAATAAAGGATTCACAGCTGATTGTGCATTACCTTGAATTTCCAGAAGAAGACAATAAGTTCACTGTGGAATATTTTAAGAGCGTACAAGATTTGAGTTCAAAGTTTCAATTCTATGATTCCAACGCAGCAGGTGAATTGCTATGAGGGTTGACTATATGCTTCCAACGCTACAAGAGAATAGCCACAGGCAGTCTAAAAGAAAACTATTTGCATGGTTTATATTATATAATTTAAGACATTACGTATAAAAGAATAAACACCTAAGCCCATCGATCATGTTTGCATAAAGATTATGTTTTCCTATCATTTGATTGACTTTAAGATTTCCTTATTTTGTCATGCGGATTAATCTATAACAACAATGGATGGCACTATAAGTACTTGGTGGCTTTCGCAATTTGAGAATAATGGCTGGACTATTTCCCTCTTGTATCAACCTCCTTGCACTAGAATCGCTTCTTTCCTAGTTGTTGCCAATGCTATGATCTCCAAAACAATTGTCCTTCACTTTTGTTCAACTCTCTCTCTTATTTATGGTTTTTATTATTCTCATGCAATTGTTATACTCCAGTTGGAGTGTTTCTATAATTTTAGAGCTGGACTTTCACCTCTTGCATGATTTATCATGCAAATTATTTGAATTTTAAACTTATGTTATTTAATTATAATAAACTTATTTAATTTAATTTAATTTTCGTTTAATAATAATCATGCATATAATCTAAAACTTAATTTTATTTAATTTTGTTTTTTTTGCTAATTAGCTATTTTATATATTTATTTATAATAATATCCTTAATATATATATCTATAAATAAATATAAATTATAAGATTTATCATGATCAAACATTTGAAAATAAAATCTTTTATTTTCCCAATTATTTAATTTAATTAATTTTCTTTTAATAATAATCATGCAGATAATCTGAACCTTAATTTAATTTAATTTTGTTTTTTTGCTAATTAGCTATTTTATATATTTATATATAATAATAATATCCTTAATATATATATATATATATATATATATATATATATTTATATATGAGATTTATCATGATCAAACATTTGCAAATAAAATCTTTTATTTTCCCAATTAAATTAATTTTGCACACAAAACATCCATAAGACAGTCATCATTTAAATCATAACACACAAATGACGTATTTACAATGCAATCATAATCATACACAATGCAGGATGAATGCAGCAACGTGAG
This sequence comes from Sequoia sempervirens, assembly GCA_007258455.2. Classification (NCBI taxonomy): domain Eukaryota; kingdom Viridiplantae; phylum Streptophyta; class Pinopsida; order Cupressales; family Cupressaceae; genus Sequoia; species Sequoia sempervirens. The sequence goes on along the minus strand of VDFB02058242.1, from coordinate 278,812,940 downwards.
TGTGCATGTAGGATTTCCATCATGTTGACTATCGTCAGGTGGCTAGGTCATCTCTAGCTCAACCATCTTCTCATCTTCAACTTGTGTTTGCACCCATTTGCACTCAATATTTTGTCAATAGGTTAGCTCATAAAATCATAATCCATAATTGAAATATTCACATCATAATAATTCATCATCATTTTAAACACAATAGCATGTATTTTAAAGATAACATCTAGTTTTATGATATTGTTATCAGGATTCAACCATGTAGTTTTACGAGTCAAACTCATTGACCCATGTTTCATGAGTAGTGGTTCACAAGAACCCATCTCATGATAATGAATGGTCCACTTAGCACTCGTTGCATCTAGGTGATGCTCACAGAGGTGAAGCACCGGGCCTTCCCGGGAGGTCACCCATCCCAATACTACTCCAACTCAAGCGTGCTTAACCATGGAGTTTCCCCCAAGGCTAAGCCCACTTAGCTGGCAACCCCATTTACAAAACCTTCAGCAAGTGTAGGCAAATGGGGTTGCAAGCTAAGTGGGCTTAGCCTTGGGGGAAACTCCATGGTTAAGCACGCTTGAGTTGGAGTAGTACTGGGATGGTTGACCTCCTGGGAAGGCCCGGTGCTTCACCTTTGTGAGCATCACCTAGATGCAATGAGTGCTAAGTGGACCATTCATTATCATGAGAGATGGGTTCTTGTGAACCACTACTCATGAAACATGGGTCAATGAGTTTGACTTGTAAAACTACATGGTTGAATCTTGATAACAATATCATAATTTGACACGTTGTGGAAAATACCTCCTACTTATCAACATCTAGTTTATCATCCACGAAAAAACATTAATCTATGCTTCAAACACATTTTGTCCATTGGTCTCATCCAGTTCCATTTTTTATCAAAGAAAGTTTATGCAAGAAAAATCGAGATGTGACAGCACATGCTTGTTCCCATGCTGACAAGTTTAGAAACAGGACATCCCTATGCCATAACAAGTATGGATCTCCAGAATTCTACACCTTTTCAAAGGTGTAGTTGAGACTTCCCATAAAAATCAACTTGGAGAACATCAACTTTTTATTTTAAATTTTTTTGAGGCACATGGGGAATAGCTGTAGTTTGTAACATACATTCTCTATTGCATTGTGACCTACATTAATTTCAATTGCGAGCATGCTTTTCTTTTCCATATAGAACAATGTGGTCTTAATGCTATGCTTTCTTTGACTTTTAGCTTTCTTTCTTAGTAAAATTAGTTTAGTAAAACCATATTTGATGAAATCCTTAATGAATTAGGAACAACATCGATTATTTGAACAGTATTGATTGTAGTTTTCATTGTGTATTGGCATTTGCCAAATCATTGAATTATGAATGTATGAGTAATTTCATTTTTGCAAATTATGAGGTATTTTAAAAAAAATTATTGGCAATTATGAATATCAATGTTTTATATTATATTATAGGGACAAATGATATTGGTGGCAAGCTAGCCAATATAGAGAAATAAATACTTAGGTGGCAAGCCAACCTCTTCCACTTTTTAACGGGCTATAGGAAAAGTGATGTAAAGTAAAATGCTTAGGCAACAAGCTAGCCTCTTCCACTTTTCAGCGGGCAACAAAGGAAAGCAACAAGGTGGCAAGCCAACCTCAATGAAAATAAAGAACAAAAATGAAAGAGCTGATTAGTACTACTGAATCAGCGTTACAATATTGAATTCTTTTACAATGAAACTGCAATATGCTTAGTAACTTGAAAGCCCAAACGTTAGATAATGATCTCCATATCAAATACCAAGATGAGCATCAAGAAAATAAGGCGAAATACTGAAAATACCAAGTTTGATGTAAAATGGCTGTGCTCTGATTTTTTGACCAGCAACCCTAGAAATCACCAAAATGCTCATATCTCCCTCATGTTAATGTTTCAAGCAGCATCGTAGCATCTTCCAGCGTATTCATTCCTTGAAGAAATTAGATAATAGCCAAAGGCTATCTAATTTATAAGATCTCATAAAGGCACGATTTAAAAGTCATTCCGTTTTGCTAAAAGAAGATAAATATTAAATGATAAAATATGATTTAGTCTTCAAGAGGCGTAACTATTTAAATAGCCGACTTCACTTAAAAAGGTGTGATTTTTTAAAGAAGTCGTCTTTGCTTTAGAGGCCGACATTACATCTTGAAAGGTCACTTCCATTGGAGATTTTCCCTATCGACAGCTATAAAAAGAGATCACTGTTGGTTACTTCATTATTCATTTTTCATTCAGATCGATTCTCAAGCAAGTTCGAATATCCATCTTTAACTAGAGCGAATTCTTCTAAGTGCTGTGCGGATTCTTCTCAAGAGCAGTGCGAATTCTTTAGAAGACAGAATTGTTTACTTTCAAGTGCAGTTTGTTATCAGTCTCTATATATTGCACAGGTGCTGCAAGTTTAGCCTTGATATTGGCTTCATTGTAAAGAGAATTGTTGCCTTTTTAATATCTATAAGAGAGATCTTTGTTGCTGGGTTTTTTCTCCCTCAAGAGGAGGGTTTTCCCAGGGTATCTGCTGTGTTATAGTGTCTGATTTTGAATTAATTTTCTGTGCACTTATCTGATTACTAAATTTAACATGGTATCAGAGCGGGTGTGAAGAAGATCGTGATTAGATTTGTGCTTTCACAGCATTATTCTATTCTTTGTTGAAGGTTCTTATCTATCTTCACAACATTCAAAATGGTGAACGGATTGAAGATCGAGGATAGACTTGATGGAGCTTCAAACTACACCTCTTGGAGATTCCGAATCATGCTTACATTGGAGGAGAATGATTTGGTTGAATTCGCGGAGTCCAAGGTTCCCGAACCTGAAGAGGAAGAAGAGAAACTGCAATGGAGGAAGAAAGATATCAAAGCAAAGAAGTTGCTAGTTGACTCCGTCAAAGACCACATCGTCCCTATTGTTTCCAAGTTGAAGACTGCAAGGGAGATGTTCAAAACTTTGGAAGAAATGTATGAAATCAACAACACCAGCCGGGCTCTTGCACTGAAGCAACAACTTCATCATGTGAAGATGTCGAAAGGAGAGACCGTGATCGCCTACTTCATGAGGATTGCAGAATTGAGAGATCAGCTCTCCACAATTGGTCATATGGTTGAAGATAAAGACTTGACAATGCTTGCACTCAACGGCTTGCCATTATCTTGGGAGTCCTATATTCAAGGAATTAGTGCAAGGTCTAAACTCCCGAAGTTTGATCGTTTGAGGGCCGATTGCATCCAAGAGGAATCAAGGTTGATGGCTAGAGGTGTTGGTCCAAGTTCTTCTAATCAAGAAATCCATGTTCTTGCAGCCCAAGCTTCAAAGAAGAAAGGAAAAGGTGGAAAGAAGGGACACTTCAAGAGGAATCGTGATAAAGGAAATGATGATGCTTCCCCTCCCAAGAAGAAGCGAGATTTGTCTAAAATTCAATGCTTTAGGTGTGACAAGTTTGGTCATTTTGCCAAACATTGCCCTGACAGACCTAAGCATCAAGCCTCCGTTGCAGATGTAGAGAATGTTTCTCCTCAGAAGGATGAATATCTATTTTGCTCAGCCTTGTCAAGCAATGTTGCCACCGACACCAACACATGGTTGATTGACAGTGGTGCTTCTTGTCACATCACCGGGTTCAAGGAGCACTTATCAAGCTTGGTGAAGAAAGACTCTTTGGAACAAGTTATCATTGGAGATGATGCTAGCTACACCGTGAAAGGGATTGGGACCTCTACTCTCCATTTGGATTCAGGCATCACACTTCAGTTGAGCAATGTTCTTTATGTTCCAGGGATCAAGCGCAACCTCATCTCTATTTCAGCCCTAGAAGATAAAGGATATCAAATTGCCTTCTCAAAAGGCAAAGTTCTTGTATGGATGGAGAACTCTAGTTTCAAAGATGCTCAAGTTATTGGAGTGAGACATGAAAGTCTTTATAGGGTTTGCACTCGTCCTCTACAAGCTTTGGTTTATGATACTTCTTCTCTATGTGATCTTTGGCATCGAAGATTAGCACATCTACACTTTCGTGCCTTGCCTATTATGGAGAAGATGGTGACAGGTCTACCTAAGTTCGACAAGGAGCATGAAGGCACTTGCAAGGGATGCGCTCTAGGTAAGAATGTAAAAGCCACTTTTCATAGTAGTGAAAATAGATCTAAGAGTATTTTAGATCTCATCCATTCAGATTTATGTGGTCCTATGTCTGTTCCATCTTCAAGTGGATTTTTGTATTATGTACTGTTTATTGATGATCACTCTAGGAAAACATGGATTTATTTCTTGAGGTCTAAAGAGTCTGAGGAAGTATTAGCTAGATTTAAGGAGTTCAAAGCATTAGTAGAAAACCTTTCTGGTAAAAGAATTAAGGTCCTTAGATCTGACAATGGTGGAGAATACACCTCTGGTAGTTTTCTAGACTTTTGTACTAATGCAGGGATTAAGAGGGAGTTCTGTGTTCCCTATAATCCCCAGCAGAATGGTGTTGTAGAAAGAAAGAACAGGACAATCATGGAGGCAGCAAAGGCCATGATTCATGATCAAGATTTGCAGACTTTCTTATGGGCAGAAGCCTCCAGGACAGCTGTATATGTGCAGAACAGAAGTCCTCACAAGGTCTTGGAAAATATAACTCCAGAAGAAGCCTTCACAGGGAAGAAGCCTGAAGTCAGTCACTTAAGAATCTTTGGATGTCTTGTTTATATCCATGTTCCGAAGGAGAAGAGAACTAAGTTGGAGCCTTCTGGCAAGAAGGGCATCTTTGTGGGCTACAGCGAGACATCTAAAGCCTACAGAATTTACATTCCAGGACAAAAGTTGATCGAGATCAGTAGGGATGTTACTTTTGAGGAAGACATTGCATTTAGGAGATCCAAGGGCACTCACATGGAGTTCAGTAACGAAGAGTCCCCTCAGGATATGGAAGTTGATCATACTCCTGAGATTCAGAGGGAGACTGTTGAACCAAAAGAAGATGCTGATCCTGTTGAACCCTTGGAGCCTACTGATGGGCCTACTGACATTGTCATTGGAAGAAAGAGACCTCTATGGGCTAGGCGCACTATGCAAGAGGCAGAAAGCTTTGCAGCTCCTAGAGGCACATTCAGAGAAAGTAAAAGGCCTCATAAGTTCTTCAATTATGTTGCCTTGATGAGTCGGATCATTGATTCAGAGCCTTCATGTGTTGAAGAAGCATTCAGTCATCAAGTCTGGAGAGATGCAATGGCAGAGGAGTATCAATCAATTCTGAAGAATGATGTTTGGGACATTGTTCCTAGACCTAAGAACAAATCAGTGGTATCTTCGAAATGGCTCTTCAAAATCAAGCATGCTGCAGATGGGAGCATTGAGAAGTATAAGGCAAGATTTGTGGCTCGAGGGTTTTCTCAGAAAGAGGGAGTTGATTACGAAGAAACATTTGCTCTTGTTGCTCGTTACACCTCTGTTAGAACTATCATTGCCATTGCTGCATCGAGAGGATGGAAGATTCATCAGATGGACGTGAAGACAGCTTTTCTCAATGGTGTAATTGAGGAAGAAGTTTACATTGAGCAACCTGATGGTTTTGAAGTTCATGAGAAGGAGTCACATGTGTGTAAGCTGAAGAAGGCCTTGTATGGTCTTAAGCAGGCTCCTCGTGCTTGGTACGAAAGGATTGATCGGTACCTATCTAGTTTGAGCTTCTTGAAGAATGATGCTGATTCAAATCTCTATTTCAAGGTAATCAATGGTGATGCATTAATATTGGTTTTATATGTTGATGATTTGATCCTTACTGGAGAAGATCACCTGATTCTCGAGTGCAAGAAGGAGTTGACTTCATAATTTGAGATGAAGGACCTTGGGCTCATGCATTACTTCCTTGGTTTAGAAGTCTGGCAGAAGCTAGATGAGATGATTCTAAGTCAAGGGAAGTACACCATTGATATACTTAAGAGATTTGGCATGATGGATTGCAAATCCATGTCTACACCTATGGAGACCAACCTACATAAGTTGAAGGAGGCTGCAGCTAGTTCAAACTTGGTGGATCCTACATTGTATAGACAGTTGATTGGGTCTCTGATGTATCTGGTTAACACTAGACCTGATATTTGCTATGCAGTGAGTGCACTTAGCCAGTTTATGTGTGATCCGAGACAGATACATCTTGTTGCAGCTAAACATATCCTGAGATACTTGCGGCACAGTTGGATATGGGTTGAGGTATACCATGCAGACTTGGAGTTACATGGTTTTACTGATTTGATTGGGTGTGTCACAGATCGGAAGAGCACCTCTGGTTGTTGCTTCAGTTTGGGTTCTGCTATGATTTCCTGGTGCAGCAGGAAGCAGTCATCTGTAGCATTGAGTACAGCAGAGGCCGAGTACATTGCAGCTTGTATGGCAACTCGGGAAGCAGTGTGGCTTCGTAAGCTCCTTTCAGGATTGTTTGAACAATCAATGGAGCCTACCATCATTCATTGTGATAATCAGAGTTGCGTGAAGCTTTCTGTCAATCCTGTGTTTCATGACAGAACGAAGCATGTTGAGATCAAGTACCACTACATCAGAGATATGGTACTGCGGAAGGCTGTACAGTTGAAGTACATCAACACTGTTGAGTAGACGGCAGATATTCTCACCAAGCCTCTCTCCAGGATAAAGTTTGTATACTTTCGAGATAAGCTTGGTATGGTGGAGAATCCAGCCTTGACTGAGAAAGAGTCTCAGTATCACTGAGCCATTCTATCTTTTACCATAGTATGGTTGTAGGCTTGTAGCCATTATGGTAGATATTGTGTTGAGGCGATATCCTGATATCACGTTGAGGTGATATTTATCTCTTACCATAGTATGGTTGTAGCCATTATGGTAGATATCGTGTTGAGGCGATATCCGATATCACGTTGAGGTGATATTTATCTTTTACCATAGTATGGTTGTAGCCATTATGGTAGATATCGTGTTGAGGCGATATCCGATATCACGTTGAGGTGATATCTATCTTTTACCATAGTATGGTTGTAGCCATTATGGTAGATATCGTGTTGAGGCGATATCCAATATCACGTTGAGGTGATATTCCTTTGTTCACCATAGCATGGTTGTAGCCATTATGGTTGATATCGTATTGAAGCGATATCTGGCATCACGATGAGGTGATATGTCTTGAGCAGCTGGAAGTGTGCTCCTTAGCTGAGAGGGAGTGTTAATGTTTCAAGCAGCATCGTAGCATCTTCCAGCGTATTCATTCCTTGAAGAAATTAGATAATAGCCAAAGGCTATCTAATTTATAAGATCTCATAAAGGCACGATTTAAAAGTCATTCCGTTTTGCTAAAAGAAGATAAATATTAAATGATAAAATATGATTTAGTCTTCAAGAGGCATAACTATTTAAATAGCCGACTTCACTTAAAAAGGCGCGATTTTTTAAAGAAGTCATCTTTGCTTTAGAGGCCGACATTACATCTTGAAAGGTCACTTCCATTGGAGATTTTCCCTATCGACAACTATAAAAAGAGATCACTGTTGGTTACTTCATTATTCATTTTTCATTCAGATCGATTCTCAAGCAAGTTCGAATATCCATCTTTAACTAGAGCGAATTCTTCTAAGTGCTGTGCAGATTCTTCTCAAGAGCTGTGCGAATTCTTTAGAAGACAGAATTGTTTACTTTCAAGTGCAGTTTGTTATCAGTCTCTATATATTGCACAGGTGCTGCAAGTTTAGCCTTGATATTGGCTTCATTGTAAAGAGAATTGTTGCCTTTTTAATATATATAAGAGAGATCTTTGTTGCTGGGTTTTTTCTCCCTCAAGAGGAGGGTTTTCCCAGGGTATCTGCTGTGTTATAGTGTCTGATTTTGAATTAATTTTCTGTGCACTTATCTGATCACTAAATTTAACACCTCAAACTCCTTCGAATGCTCTCAAATTGAAGGCAAATGATGCCTAGAGGCTAGGCGTCCAATCTCAAGCAACTAAAACACTCCAAACAACCCTTATTTTTTCTGGACGCATCCCAAGGCACTATCAGCAAATGGTATGATCTCCTTGCGAAGGGCGACCTCAAGCAAAAATCAGATATACCTAAAATCGCCAAAACAGGACCATAGGGGCGCCCAAGTGCTAGGCATCCAATGGATCAATACCCACAAAAATCGCTCTACTCAGGAAGATGTAAATCAAATCGTGCTGTAGTCACACTCAAACCAGCAACATGAAAATATAAGAAACACACTCCAAAAAGGAACAAACTGAAATTAAACTCACTACCACATCCAAAATCAGGGAACATCGAATGAAGCCATCACCTTTGAAGCTTAGATGCACCCTCTGAATGAAGGAGCACGAACAATCAGTTAGGAGCTATCTTGCAAGCCTGAAATTGAATAAGGCTAGGAGGTGTTCCAACTCCGAAGCAAGAGTCCGGATAAAATTTGGCAGCACTTTGTTATGAGATGAATAATGGATCCAAATGAAGAGGCAAGGCCCTATATATATAGCTTTTCCAACCCAAAAGTTCAAGCCTTCTTTTCCCTCCAAAAGGGATGCCCAAATGAGGAAGATTAAAATAATCTTTTAATTCATCTTTGTCTTGGACTTGGGCACCTAATTCCTCTTTGCAATATTTAAGCTTTATAAAATGCATTTGGTATATCAATTTGGATGCCCAAAGAGGAAACACAACTTACAAACAACTTAAAAACAACTAAAAGACAACTTAAGTTATATGTCTAGGCATTGTGGGGCCAAAAGACACAACATAAATAAAACTTAAGTTAGCAACTTTCCAAAACAGGCTCAAAGAAAGCTGGAGACACCACTGTCTTAATTGCCCTGCGAAAAATAGACATTGAGTGCTGAACTGCTACCAAACTACACTGCCAAAAATAGCACTTGTTAAAAATAGCCTACTGTTAAAAATTGTGATTCCAAACTCCGTTAGAGCACAAATCAGGCAACCGTTGTAACTTACTAAAAATAGTAAGTCCAAAAATGTCCTCTGATGAAAATGCATGTCATACCATTCTGAAGTCCTTTGAAAACTCAGAAAGACTCAGAAGACAAACTGCCAAACTCCTGCATGTGACCCCTGAAAACTTAGAAGGAAACCTCCTAGAAAATAGGAAACCCTAATTCAGCCTCTGAGTAGCCTATGGGCCTTTGGAAATAGGCTAACGTTCATTGGAAAGCGTAGGGCCAAAAATGGGGACATTACAGTCTTCCCTTCCCAAAGATTGCTTGTCCTCAAGCAATGCCACCACAACTCCAGAAATATTAAATTGATCCACACAAAATCAAGTAGGATCCCAGGGTCCCATGTCCATCTCAGGAAGGACCCACCATGCCGATACTGCACCACTCTAATCACATTAGTGAACCCAACGCACCAAATTCGCAGTATCCTCCCTTGTAACCCCAGAATGTTATCATCAACGAGACTCAATCTGAAATACCTAGGAGGCCTGAAATCAATACCATACAACATCTCTTGCCCAAACGACTCTGAGAAGTCCATATCTACAATGGTACTGCCTATCACAATCCTGGGCAATAGGATGGAAAGTTTGCTCAACTCAAAACCGTACTCAACATATCTCCATAGGGTGTGTAGTAGAGCCACGATTCCATATGTGACTCCCTCAAATCTTCTCGCTAAAAGGAAAGCTGTCTTTTGCAAGAGATCAACAAATATATCATCATAATACCTCACACAACCATGAAGACTTTTGAAAACTCTGTTTGTTCCAACTCCAAGAGTCTCATAATGATAAACTAAAACAAGCGGTGGTTCGCTGTCCCAATCATAAGTACAAGAGAATGTATAATAATAGCCATTGGTTATAGCTTGAACATTATCCAAAGACGGATTTTGATTGCCCCAACTTGACATTTTTCTCATTTGAGACCATAAATCAGTCCTGCTAGGAGATTGTAAATTTTGAAAACGAGTACACCAGCTGCCCACCAAGTCTGAAATGGTTGACTTGAGATCTGATTTTAGGAAAATCAGCACCCAAGAAGATGAACAGCTGCTGCAACACCAAAAATCATCATCCAAAATAACACATCTCCTTATGTCCAAGGCTGGAAAAATTCTCTCTAGAGACTCCAACACCACATAGAGCCATCCTTTGCTCAAAATATCTCTCCAATCCACTGGTGGGAATGTTAACAGATTCATAAGGTGGCTGCAATGAGAGAGGACAACAACAATTTTCCCATGCATACAATCCTGGGCACGGTAAACCTCTCCCAAAGTGAGATCACCATGCTTGTGTTGCGCCACTCTATTGATCATGTGTGACTCATCAAAAAGCATTTTCTCCCAAAAAAAGTCTCTCACGCGAAACACCAAGGAGCCATAAACAATTTGCTCCCCCATGGCATACCTTATTACACCCATCATAAACTCATCCTCTTGCTTCCTATGGAAGAATATGACTATTTTAGCCTTTGTTTGCAAGTCAATCAATCATGAGAGCATCACCATCTAAGGACCTAAGAGCAATTGGTGTCTCCAAACTTCATCCCAAAGAAGGATAAGCATATGTCAAAACAACTGCTAATCTGAAAATTAGATCATCCAGTGAGTGCAAATCACTTTTAGGCCCTTTTCTTTCCACTCCCTTAGGCCAAATAAGCTCTGGACTTGCATTATCTATCACTGTTCTAAAAATTCAAGCAAGCTCAAAATCACTTCTTGGAAACTCCTCAAGGTTAGGCATGATGTAGCCTCCATGTATCAACACATCTCGTGTGGACACTTCATCTTCAACCTCACTGATGCATTCATTATTAAGCAGCCCTAGAAGTTTACCAATCACCAAGTTTGACACATCCTCATGGTTTGATTTCAAATCAAAAAGCAGAAATCCACACTCTATCTCATGCTTGGAAACTTCATTAGATGCTTCATCCTCCATCACAAAGAGTGGATTATCATAAATTGACTTAGAACCCCTTTCAAAGTGAGGATTGTCAAGAATTTAGAAGTCATCCCTTTCCTCTTGCTCAACTCCATTTCGCTGATCCAAATCTGCACACGCAACTTCCGATTTTCTTGTGAAGCTTTCTAGATCAAACTCCTCTTGAAGACTATCAAGCTCACCAATTACTCGCTTGATTTCTTTCACTCTTTGTTCATTCTCTTGCTCCGTGAAAAGTTTGAAATCAGCAAGCTGATCCTTTGCCTCCTTTAGTGCCATCTGGGTATCTTCTAACACATCCTTTGTTGATTTGAGCTCAAGAGAAAGCTCATCAACCTTTCTCTCTTTTTCTTGGAATGCACCAATGGTCTTCTTTACAATTTTGAAGACATAGTCTAATGAGCACACGATTATACTGAGAGGGTGGGGTGGGTGAATTAGTTAATATAACTTTTTATAATTTTAAACTTAATTGAACACAATAACAACCATGCAAGAACATGACAATTAAGAACAAGATAACACCAAGATTTATGTGGAAACCCTTATGGGAGAAAACCATGGCAGAAAATAATGCTCTTATATATTTATATCAATTACAATGATTTATAGGCACGAACCTACTAGAGGCACCAACCCCCAACTGATTTTTGTAGGCACCAACCTACAAGAAGCACCAACTCCCAACTGAGTTTTGTAGGCACCAACCTACAAGAAGCACCAACTCCCTTTTGCAAGGCACCAACCTTGGCTAACTTGAGGCACCAACCTATAGGAAGCACCAACTCCCTTTGCAAGGCACCAACCTTGGCTAACTTGAGGCACCAACCTCCAATTGAAAAATCTGAAATCTGTATGAGTTCTTCACAACTGATCGGCTTCTTTACTTCAGCTTAATTTCCCCTTTGTGATGTATGTTGCCTCTTTAAAGCTCACACAAGTTGTATATTTCTGCTCTTCTCTTTTACATAGTCATCCTCACATACACTCACACTTACAAATCTGAATTGAATCTTACATATATATATATATATATTTTTACATAGTCATTCTCACATACACTCACACTTACAAATCTGAATTGAATCTTATATATATATATATAGATCAAAATTGCACCCTTTAAAATTTGCCTTTTCAAAGGATCACATCATTTGAAATCTGTCTTTTATTGTTTGCCTTAAAAATAATCGTACCACTTGACTAAAATGATAACATCAATCCATGTATCTTTTCAGAGATAAATCATATCATTTCATTAGTGAGATGAATTATTTTATCGCACCAATTGTCTTTAAGTATCTTTCTTTGCCTTAATTGCACCTTTTTTATCTGTGCGATTTATATATTTGTTAATGTATATAATTTTTTAATGAGATCGCTTTAATATACAGTGATTTATCTTCTTAACAAGATCGATTAGATTTGATCATTGATAGAATTGTATTACTTCTGTGGCTTAATCGTATGATCTGAAGATAAACAACGATTAAACATGATTGATGATGAACTTTTGAGATCGTATGCTTCAGTTCATCCTTTCCAGAATTATAATTGGCTCATGATCACGTCTCTGATCATGTCTTATACTGATGATTGATGTTACTTCTGTTAATAAGGATACCGCATGCTTTACTTTATTTCATTCTTCACTTTCCAGATTTTATTTTTCAAAATTGATCCTTTGGAATTCTTCAGTTTAACATCTCTTTGAAATTCATTATCTTATCGTCCAAAGGATATCTGAATCCTTTCAAAGTCAGATCCTTTTGAGGCTCATTATCTTATCGTCCAAAACAATTTCTGAATCCTTTCAAAGTTAGATGTGTTTGAAGTTCATTATCTTATGTAGTGTTCCACCACTTTGCTGATTGGGTTTCAATGTGATTTTTGTAGGTCTGATTTTTGGTTTTCAATTGATATTCTTTTTTTTTTGTGTTTTTGCGTTTGATGCCAATAATGCTAACAATACTAACAAGCATTTACATGCAATAGGAACTTAAAATAAACTAATCTACTAAGACAATTTGAGTAATGATTCAATTTAAGTACCAAAGATACTTTCTTCATTACATAATAGATTGCATACAACATATAACATACATCTTTTCAAAAGCTAGATATATCTTCTACTAAACTTTAACTTACAGCCTTGTAACTCTGTGAATAGTAACTTGCTACAGTACCAAACCCCAAATAAGTGCTTACAACTTTCGAATGACAAGCTTCTCCCACCAAAAGACGAATTGGGAAGCTTCTTAGGGTAAGGGCGCCCCTTTTTGAAGTGCTTGCAGCCACTATAAGGAGGTGTTTTTTTCTTTATGCTGATTCAAACCCTCATGAAAGGGCGGCTGGCTGTAGATGCAAAAAATCAGCTCCAAAACCTTCCAAAATGCGAATAGCTCCCTTGTAGATGAAATGGAGTCAATGGCAGCAAATTCCCTCTCAAAAGATAGCTCTAATAACTTGCAAACAGCAATATATGGCTCCAAATGAAGTAACCAAATTCAAATCAGCAACCTTAAGGTGGTTCACACCCTCAAGCAGCTCGAAAACGAACAACAAGCACCCTTTAGGCTCACCCATTGCAGAAATCAGGAAACCCTAGTTTTCCCTCTCTCCCAAACTCCAAACTCACAAGCCAAGCAAGCAAAATAACTCAAAAACATGAGGGGGTCGAACTTCTCTTTCTTTTATAATTTTACATTGAAATCATTATTCATTAAAGTGAGTACTATTCGCTTAAGTTATAACTTTTTTCACTTTAGTAATGAATAGTAACTGAAAAATATAAAGTGACCCCTCCATTTTAAAGACACATGGTCCCTAGACCAAGGATGGTGAAATTAAAGGTGAAGATCATAATTTTAAGCACAAATATCACGCCAAATGCACAAATTCACCCCGTCACCATACTCCAGATATCAACACTGCAAATTCACGACCAAGTGCCTGTTCAAGTGACCCTCTATACAGAACCATTAGCCTATGAGGGTCGACGTGATAGGCTAATCCTCTGATTCTCGGGAGATTAATTAGAAGGGGACATTACATCTTATCGTCCTGAACACTCTGATTTATTTCTGATTTATTCATGATTGATATGTTATGTGGTCTGTGCTTTAATCTGCTCATGACTCTACTGTACTCTTGCTTAAAAATGGAATAATATTGCAATAATATTGCATTGTAGACTTTAATCATTGCTGTGCTTTGTAGTCATAGAATTATTGTGTGTGACCAAAATAAATGGCTTTCAAATATGTTACTTCTGTCATGCTTGATCTTCTCTCTTGACATCAATGACAATATCCAACAATCTCCTCATTCTTCTTTTGACATTAATGATATCAAACTTCGTCTTTGTCCCTTTGACATCAATGACAATATTTCCAACATAATCTCGATCTCTATTGAAGTGTAAATATTCTGATTTTATGGTCTCCAAAGAGTCTTTGATAATTTGCAGCTTAGGGAGAGTGACTCCATCCCTAACTCCGTTTTGTCTCTCATCCACTTTAGCCTTCCAATAGAGTTCTTCAATCAAACTATGTGTGCGGTCAAATCTAGAGAGAGCTTGCACTTCATTTTCAATTGACACCATGAATTGACCTTCCCACTCATAAGTAAGCAAAGATGGTGAACTGCTGATAGGTTGCAAGTAAAAATCAGAACTTTCATTCGTGTCATTAGTGACCCCACTTGATAACATTGCTCAATATCAGGATGAGAATCAAACTCAACAAATTCTTTAAACCTTTGCTTATAATCAGCTACATGCATTATTAAATCAGATTTATGTTCAAGAACACCTTTAAACTCTTCATTATTAGGAGCCCTACGGTCTTCTAACTCTACTTCCTCCTCACTGTCACTTTGAACAAAGGTTAAGGCAGCCCCCAACCCAATCAAAGAGTCACTACTGATTGCTGTTCTGAAAATTTCAGTAGCAGAAAACTCTTCTTTAGAGGCTGCAACCGTCTTAGAGAGGTCATTATGTAGCTTCGTCATACAAGCTTCTTCGTCAAAGACATCTTCTTCTCCAATGGCAATCTCATAGCTTGCATTGTATTCTGAATTTTGAACATCATCCGGGTCAAAGGGAAGTTCATCCCAAACAGGTTCCTTGTCATATTTAGGTGCCATTACACCCGGACCGCAAGTGCTAAAGGGTTGATTGTTCTATTCATAAGAAATGTGCTCACTGTACTCCTCTTGGGGTGTTGTCTCTTTGAATAAGACACTTTCTAACTCACTAATACTGATATCATCATAAGTATCTCTTTCCAAAGGCTTAGTCTGGTAATCAAACCCAAACCCCCCCATGTCATCATCATTGTAATGAGTTAAAGAATTATCAATGTTGGCTGTTTTGAAAGCTCTAGCCGTTTTGCCTTCAATAAGCCCTTCATTTGTAGATATATTATTGATCTCATTATTAGTAGACATATGTATACTTAAGAGGTCATCTTGGTTACTTGTCATAAATTCTTCATGTAAAAATTCCTAAGAATTTGGGTCAACAACAAGAGGAGAATTACCCATCACCAAATCATCTACATGATTAGGTACGCACACAACTGAATCATCGCAAATATCATCACTATGATAAAGGTCAAAAGCTGATTCAATGACACCACCAAAATTTCCCTCAACACGCTCTTCATTAGTGTACTCATCACACACCATAGCTCTACTAAAATCTTTTGTGAAGTCATTAGTCTTAAAACCATCATTGGATGAATCCGAATTAAGATTCAAGACTGTTGTTTTGTTCTTTTTGCCAAATTGCATTGCTTGTTGATTGATTCAAGCTTTGTTGATTGAGTGTTGAACTGCAACCAAATTGCATTGCCAAAAATAACACTTACTAAAAATAGCATATTGCTAAAAATAGTAAGTGACTCCAAACTTTGTTAGAGCACAAATCAGGCAACTGTCATAATTTACTAAATATAGTAAGTCCAAAAATGTCCTCTGATGAAAATGCATGTCATACCATTCTGAAACCCTTTGAAAACCCAGAAAGACCCAGAAGACAAATTGCCAAAATCTTGTATGCAAACCCTGACAACTCAGAAGGAAACCTCCTAGAAAATAGGAAACCCTAATTCAGCCTTCGACTAGCCTACAGGCCTTCGGAAATAGGTGAACGGTCACTAGAAAAAAGCGTAGGGCCAAAAACGGGGACATTACAAACTTAGATTTTTGGGGCTGACTTTTCAAAGAATAGTAATATACCAGTCTGGCTGGTAAAGGTTAAAAATACTTTTTAAAATATAACTTAGTAGTATCTCACAGTGATATCTGAATCTTGTTGATAAATTGTGACGACTTATAGTTTGTTTTCTTTATGAGTATGGCATTTGTGGAAGGAGGAAGGAGGAAGGGGGAGACTTTGATTGGTGATGCGTATTTGTAGAGAGTATGATTGAGAGGAAGATACTGTTTCTTGGCTACCTGCTGGGGCCATTGTTTTGTTAGTGTCCTTTGGAGGATTTTGAAAGGAGCTTGAGAGGCTGAGTTTTTATTGGATTTCCCTGTTTCTTTGTATGCCTTAGGTGGTAATGAGCAAGAACTTTATTTGCTTTAACAGTAGCCTTCTTTTCCTTGCGCTATCTACTTGATTTTTTAACTGATTTCCCTGTTTCTTTTTATGCCTTAGGTGGCAGTGAGGGATTTGATAGTAGCCTGCTTCTTGTGTAATCTGCTTGATTTTTATTTTCCTTTTGAAAGGAAAAGTTATCAGAGATTTTTACTATGTTGTGAGGCTAGGTTAGGGAGACTATTAATTGATTTTTGAAATTTTGTTAATGGTTGGTTTGCCTCTAGGGTGAAAGCTGATAAGCATTTTCTTTGAGTCTATTTTTGATTTTTTTCCATTTAATAAATAATAAGATTCTATAAAATGTCTTGCTCTTGAAAGGTGCTTGGCTTTTGTGTGAGATTGAAGCTGTGTGTTTTGTAGTTGCCACCTGGGTGTTTGTATCTCAGGAAAAAATTTCAGGTCAAAGGTCCTTTAATCCTAGGTTTCTTTACCAAAAATAATATTGTGCGTGCAAAGTTTATATAATTTGGTTGCAAACTATACTATATGCTATACTGCAAAGTAAAACTAGCCTGAAAAACTTAAATCAGTGAAGTGCATAAAATTGTATCTCCACTTAGAAACAATTTCATTTGTCATTCTATGACCAATTTAGTACTGGGTGAGTTTTTGCAATTGAAATGTTTTTTGAGGAGTTGTTTGTTGAGAGTTTATTCTTTGATGGCATAATTGAGCATCATCTTGATCTTGGATGATGCTTGTATGTGTAAAATCATCATTGTTTTTGAAAGATGTGATCTAATATTTGTTTTATGAATCCTATAGACTCATAGAGTTATTTTCTTTAAATTATAGGCTATGGGTTTTTTAATAATGCCAGCTATGTGATGTCTTTTGGATAGACAATGTTAGGTTTTGGTTCATATTCTTACTGTGATATTATTGTTGAGTTCACTATTTGGAATGGATTTAAGTTCACTCTAGTTGAGCTTTTTGACAGGTTAAAGAGGAAGAGGATGTTCAAAGGGCTCGCAAGATGCACAGACGTTTGAAACGTAGGAGAAATGAGAGCCAAAAAAAAAGGGTATTAATAGTAATTCATTTCACAGAATTTTATTTAATCTTGTCAATTTTTCTGTGTTGCAAGTGATAAGTTCATGATCTTGAATATGTAGTGCAGTGAAAGTTAACAGGATTTAGGATGATTACTGGGTGTATTTCTAAATTTGAAAGTTATGCTTTTTGGGTTCATGGTTTTGGATTTTTGTGGATTATTTATTTATTCTCTTATGTTAGTTTTCTTCCTGATTACATTTACATTTCCTGACCACTATTTGGCTTTCAGTACTGTAAGGATAACGACTGTATGCAAAATACTATTGTGGAATCAATGTTAGTTGTCATGCTGATTACATTTACTTTTCTTGATCACTATTTTGCTTGCAGTACTGCAAGGATAATGATGATATGCAGAATACTACCATCGAATCAATTTCTAAGAATGAAACAATCCATCACAAATCTTTGTCTGAGGCACAATGGGAGGTTAATTCTGGCATTGAGGGCATTTATAATAATGGGACTGTAAAACATAAGCACAATCAACAAACTGCAAACAAATCAGTGCAAGAATCTCAAAAGGCAAATGATGATCATAAAATTGCAAATGAGGTTAATTGCAGTAGGGATAAATTGCCTTCATCATTGATGCTTCTTTTTGAAAATCAGAGTCAGCCAAAACCTAATATTCTTAAACGCTCTTGTGAGAGTCAAGATTTTGACCTCCATAGCAAAAGGATGCGGACTGTGATTATCGATAGTGATGATGAAATGGACATGAAAGAAAATGGTGTACAAGATCATCATCATTGCCAGTTGGAAACAGTAACCAAAACAGCTGCTGTCACCCATGAAGTTGTTGATCTAGAAATGATATCAGATGATGAGGTTTCTCCTTGTAAAGATGTTGCAGTAGGTACACATAAGCATCTGAAAGAATTTAAATGTACAGCTTGTGGCAAGTTGCTTAAAGCATCTGGTGTGAAGCAACATCCATTGTTTAAAGTTATCATATGCAAAAATTGCAAGCATTGTTATGATCGTAGACCATTGCACAAGGTAAAATTATATTTATTATATATTATTATAAGCATATCCTTATGTATTTCATGAACATCTTAGTTAAAATTCTTGATACTTTAATTTATCCTGTATTTCAGGATCCTGATGGTTCAGAATCTTCTTGTTGTTGGTGTGGGCAAGGAGGAGATGTGATCTGCTGTGATTTTTGTGAAAAAGTGGTTTGTGAGAAGTGTATAGAAAGGAATATTGGAGCAGAAAAATTAACAGATATAATAAATTATAAATGGCACTGCTTTTGCTGTGTCCGTGATCCACTGTCTTTTCTGATTGATGACTACAATCAGGCTGCGAAGATTGTGAGCTGTGGTGCTTCTGATAGTGATTCTATGTCGTCAGATGAAAAGCTTCCTACTTCGGATTTTAGGTAAGGAATGGACTTTTGGCAGAAAATATATCTGGAATTCTTGTTATTTCATTTGAAAGTTCTTACAAGGTTTTGTACTGGCAAAGGAATCATTATATTACAGACAGGGACTACCCCCAAAACGTACAGAATTCAAATGCTAAGCTACATCAGCTAAACACTGACATACAAGCCAAAAAACCTAACAGGCTCTACATCAAAATAGGCCAGAAAATGAACTAGGCCATCCTTTATTGGTAAACAGCTGGAGACCAAAATAGCTTGTGCCAAAATCTCTGCTCCAGAGTAGACAGATAGGAGAAAGACGCTAAAAATAAGACTCTCAGGCATGATATAAATATAGTTCATTGAATGTAAGTTCAATAACTACTTTAATACAATTATTTATTGAATTTAGGGAAGTTCAACTGAGAGTGAAAGCATGGCTGCAAATTTAGCTTCAAGCTCTTCTGCTGTGGCTCTCTTTCTTCTCTTTCTCCCAGTTTCATGCCTTTTGGGTTTGTTATGCTGACTGTTGAGGACTTGCTCTTTATTTTTCCATATCCCACTACTCTATTTGATGCCTCTGCAATCGGGAAATGTATTATTTTGGACTCTAGATTCAGGAGTTGCAATACACAAAAATTTAAAGCTAGCCACTTTCCATCTTTTCTGCATACACTATTTTTAATGTTTTACGGTATAACCTGAGCATATGCCCCCTTCTGTTCCCTGCCACTGTGAGATTGTTGTGGCCCCACCAAGACCCCATAAGTCATATTCTTTTTATTTTTGACATTGTACCAGAGGAAATATGGTAAAGAGAGAAATATTCAGCAAGGGGGAGGCATTTGCAGCACAGTGAGGAGTTGAAGCAACATATGTGAAGGAGCCCAAACCTCTAGGTTTGTTTGTGGTTACTTGACAGAAAGAAGCCAAAAAAGTTAGGGGTAAATACCCCTTAAATGGAATATTTGTCATCCCTTTTTGCACATACAAGGTTGTGGTGTTTGGAGCTTGTGAGAAAATTACACTTGAACATAGGGCTGAAATGAGGAGGTTGTGGAGCTGAGTCAAATTGGTATGCCAGGTTTTCAAACTTGGAAAAACTGGGAATAATCCACGGGTTATTCCTGTTTTTACAAAAACTCTCTGATTTTATCCTATAAATTCATATTTTTTCATTTCGACAATATTATAGCATTTTTTCATTTGCCATGTTTTAAATTTTTTTGTATTGCTAATCATTTACAAATATTCCATTCATACGAGCATGTAAGATCCTTCACTGAGTTTGGATAAAATATTTCGAATTTTCACAAGTTTGACAATGCAGGCATTTTGTCAAACTATTAGCATACTTCTGAGTTTGATTGTGTTTATTGCTCACTGCTCAATTAGTATAGGATAAAAATTTTCAAGGTGACATTAAGTCAAACATTTGAAATACATGAGGTGGCAAATGAACTTTCCTTCCCACTCATAGAGTCCAACTCCAAATTGTAATTGCTCTCAGATTTATACTGATACAGAATTTCTCATTTACATATAATATTCACCGAACCTTCCATACATGAATTAATAGATAACATAATATTTTATAATGGAAGGATCAGCTTGCGATATTGAGTGATTAACATGTTCAGACTACATAAAGCAGAATAAATATTGTTCTGACCTTGTTAAATACAGATTATATTTGTGGCTCAGTGCATACCTTTACAATCATATCCGCTTCCTTTTATCTGCGATAGCTGCTTTCCACTTCTCCATATTTTAAAATGGTTCGAGCAAGGGAAAATCAGAGCATATATACTATGATCTCCTCACTAAGTTCCTCTGCGTTTTTCTTCCTTATGACTGGCTGCGACTCATATGCCAATACCTCCTTAGTATCCCGATGGAAATTACCCACACGTCAGCCCAACCTAATTGATTTGCGATGAGTATACTAGTCGGCTGATTTCTTTAATAAGTCATCCAATCTTTATGATGTGTGGCGGCTGCTGAGAAGAGACTAATTGCTCTGATTTATATTATAGCTGCGCTCTAAGAATAAGATACGGCTAGGAATAAATTGGTGACTAATTAAACTGATTTTCCCAAGCTTCAGCTTCACCACAACAACTCAGCCTATAAGTGGTGCCCTTTTTTCCTTATGTCAAATACTGGTCAGAGATACGATGGACTAAAACTTCCAAACACAATTGACTCACTAATATTAAATTCAACTCCCTCAACGAATATGCAACTTGGAAGGGATTCAACACTTCAAGGCAGGGGAGAATAATATTTTATCCATTCAATGTATTGCAATATTTAATTCATAATGTATTTGCAATGTGGCTTGTAAACTCCTTTGCTCACATTTATCCTGAAGACCTTCAACTCAATATACCAACTCTAGACAGCCAAGCATTATTTTGGACAAACCAATTAAATATCTCTGTAAATTAAATACCACTGTAAGTACCTTGTTTCTGGAAATTTGATCATTATATCTGAAATTTGTCTTGGTAGAAGACTTCACAAATTTCTCCGAATGGATTCCAATTGTGAACTCTGAAATGAGTCCCACCCAATAGATGAATCGGTTTTTGTCCAATCCACTAGCTCAAGGGTTTTCGTCCTCATGACTCCTGAAAGCTGTGCTCTCAAAATTGCTACCGATAATAAATTTTCCAAGATGATTAATTCCTTTCCTCCTTTTATACTTCACCACATTATTAAATGTTTTTGCATTTGTAAAGCGACTTTTATTAAATATATGAGCACCACCTTTATTAAAGTCACTTTAACAATAAATCAATTAATTAAATATAATGGTTCAAAATATTATTTCAGGACAATTAATATTTTATTAAATTAAATTAATATTATTTCAGGAAATTGGGGACATTACAGAGCATCAACATGAGACCAATACAAACTCTAGTCAGCATAACCATGAGACTAATATTAGTTCCTTTTGAGCAACCACATTAGAAACAACCTATGGAAGACCAAGAGTCACAACTTACAAATCTAGTTATTTACTAAGTTATCGGGTTCTTCAAGATCTGGGCCCATGCTTGCTCCATAACATTCCAGGAGCAAGAGCGGTGACGGGAACGCATTGGGAGTGCCTTAGGAGTGTCCCACCCACCTTGGGTTCTTTGTGGGGTATGCCATAGGCATACCCACAGAGAACCCAAGGTGGCTGGGACACTCCTAGGCGCAACCAAGTGCTCCCCCAGGTGCACAAAGACAACACACACCTAGAAACACTTTAAACAATTGCATATCCACAGAGAACTAAGGGTTGCTGGGATGCTCTCAAGTGCACCCAAAAGATCCCAAGTGCTCCCCCAAGCAAGCAGAGACAACATACACCCTGAAACACTTTAAATAACAATTTTTTAAACTCTAAACCATTAATTTTGATGTTTGTCTCAGAGAAAGATTGGATTCTGTGAGATTTTATGCTACTATGATTGTGACAACTTGGGCTTCTATATTAAAGTTGAGATAGTGCAAAGGTATTAAAACTATTAGTCTATCAATATTATCTTGTCAATGTTGAGTCTAGTGTTTGTGGTATTAATGATGCTTTACTCTTTCAATAAAAACAAGCCTACACAACCCATTCTCTTCTTGTGTGATAGTTCTTGTAATCTTAGTGTTGGGATCATGGGTTGTAAAGGTGATTTGAGATGGTAATCTTGTTAAGTATTGTCTACTAATGATTGTTTTGTTTTAGTTGAAAATGAAAACTTATTTGGGTTGTTAGTTGTAAATTAATCTTGTGTTAGTTGGGTTGTCTACATTTCTCTCTGGTTGGGGTTTGTTTGACCAAAACTTTGTAACCTTATCTTAGAGTTATACAAGGAATTTGATCACAAACTAGATTTGAATGACCCTTTTTGCTCTCAACGAGTCACTGATCATGCCTTAATTGATAAGGAAAAGTGAAACATTGATATAAATTACTATTTCCACCTTGGGTTTCATCTGCATTTACAATGATTTCTAGGTATTCTAGTTAACAAGTGCATCCAATCCTCCACTTAGGAGCAGGGCCTTTGACATAGATAGATAGGCACAAAACTTTTTGAGATTTTTTGTCTCAGATTCAAACATGCAACAGTCCAAAACCTCATCAGTATTCCAGTAGGACCAACTTCTTCAAGTTCCACTAGCCCTCAAGCTCTTATCAAATTTTCAAGAGTGGTGGTGCAATATGAACCCAACCATAGGATTGCCATGGTTCAAGTACACAATTGCAACAAAGCTCTCATGATTACAAATCAACACACATTCTCATATATACATAATACAGTCGTACCCAAACGTATCGTACTCGATGGTGGTGTCAAAATATGTGGTATTCATGTCAATGGATATCTTAGCATTTACTCTCTCATCTCCTCTCGTCCCCTCCTCTCTCTCTCTCCCTAGGATGTTTTAGATGGATGACTATCTGACATTATAGATATTTTTCTCTTTCACGAGATGTTATGAATGTCTTAGGACCTTATACACTTTTGGATGTTATTGCAATTTGCATCGTTAAATGTGATGCTTGTGTGATATTACAAAACATTGAATCATTTTCATATAGATGCTAATGTTATTGTGGAGGTTATGAAATTGACGTTTGAGATATTACTTGACATTCTAGATATGATGTGGTACATTATTGGCATAATATATTAATGGATAAATTGACCTTATTATAGTCAATGATGTGGGGTTTTGCTTGGTTGTAGCTATGTATTATGCCTAATAGTGTGCATCTACTGCCTTGGGGTATGGGCATCTTTTGTGGTGTTGTGGAGTGTGTAGATGATAGGTTTAGTCCACTTGAGGAGGACAAAAATGCCTTGTGAAAGTTCACGTCCATTGCCTCCTTACCTTTATTTTATCCAAACTTGTATGAGAACTTTAGAGGCCAATTAGGCAGCCATTAAAGTGAAATTTAAAATTTTGAAGTGGTTCAAAAAAGCACCCTGTCCATCGGTCATGAAGTTAGGGGACTCTTGCAATGCCTATGGTCATGTGATAACCTTCTAGGAGGTGAGAAAAATGAGCTGAATAGATACTTGAGCCCAAAGTTTCCCAAAAAGGAAAAAGGGACACATGCCCCATCCTTATTGTACAACCCCAAACCTATTCTTATAAAACCTCATAACTTAACTAATGAGGGATTTTTTTTAAAGCCTGGGAGTAAAGGAAAGAGCTAGGAACAAGAGGAGCAAGTCTATTTCCAGTCTTTGAGGAGTTAAGAGGTAGGATTTTCAAACCCCATTGGATCCATGTTATGTAGTTTTATACATGCTAATTGTCAATTTGGAATTTAGTGGTTGTTATGTTTTATTGTACTTGTGTTACTGTGTATGATAACTTGGTTTGTCATATGTGGTTTGAATTGGTTGGCTGCCATTGCTGGTTTTGGGTTGTTGGGTGCCTTTGTTCTTGTCGAGTCTGGTTGAAAATTACTGTTATGTGTAGTACCCTGTGTGCATTGTGGGAGAGGGCTGATTGCAGGTTTTAGGGTAACTTGGTATGGTTCTAAACCTGCTTGAGATGGGGTTTAAGGTTGTTGGGTGCCTTTGTTCTTGTCGAGTCTGGTTGAAAATTACTGTTATGTGTAGTACCCTGCGTGCATTGTGGGAGAGGGCTGATTGCAGGTTTTAGGGTAACTTGGTATGGTTCTAAACCTGCTTGAGGTGGAGTTTAAGGGACTCCTAGTCTTGCGACCTCACATGGGTTTTTAGGGAACTAAGGAGTTCTACAACCCAAGCAGGGTTTATGGGGGTTATATAACGCTACAATTTTGGAAGTATTGTATTCAGATTTATGATTGAATTTCAATTGGTATCACGTCCCTCTATATGAGGGTACGTGGAAGGTTGTCATGTGTAATCATTGTGTTGTGCATTGATTTTATTGTGATGTGCATTTTGTGGGGAAAAGAGGTATATCCTTTTAGTGTTGGCATACAGGGGGCTAGCTTTGGACATATAGGGTGGCCATGGAGGATAACCCTACCTTTTTCCTTCCTCCCTCCCTTTCTAGAATAAAATTGAACAAAACTATAAGTTTAGAGACCATTAGCCTAAGGGCCAAACTTCTTGCATGGGAGGGAGGAGCTTGGTATAACCTAATCTTCATCAGTATCACTCCAGCTTGACCTAAGAAATCTATCCTAGCCCTAACTTGTGGATGGTTGTAGAGCCACCTCCATATGTCCATTTCACTCCTTGATGTGGAGCTAATGGCTTCCTCATTTCTTCCTCCCCTTTCCATCTCCACTCATTTTTCTTCAAAGGGTTAACCAATTTATTAGGGGGCTTATGTAGGACTAAGTTAGGGTGTTAGGGCTGAAGTAGAGAATGGAGGGTGGACATTGTTTGGGATTAATATTGGAGCTGTGTTAGGCTATATCCACTTGAGTGGATTTAATTGTTTTTCAGTTTAAGAGGGATTTTTAAATTGGAGGGCTAGGATGAGTTTAAATCCTAGCTTGGATTTTGAACCCTCATTGGAAGAGAATATTCCCTTAGCATGTAGTGCTACCTAGGCTATGTGATCACCATGGTAGGGTGAAGGGTGAGGGTACATGGATAATACTAATTCATTCAGGTTAATGTGCAAATAATTAAACATATTCTAAGGCCAACATAACCATATGTTACACATCTCAAAGGGTACCCTTTTTTGATTTAGGAGTAACACCCTTGTGTAATGTCCTCTTTTTCGATGTTCCTTATTTGGGCTAGTTTGGTGAGTTGACTTACTATTTTTAGTAAGTGCTATATTTAGTAACTAGTCTTGGCAATAGTGTCATGCAGGGTTTCTAGTTTGGGTAGTGCTTGGTAGTTGTTTGGTGAGTTCTAATGTTTTGGCATATTATTTACTAAAGTCTTCAAAAGGTGATTTTATGACTTATAACATTATAAAAGGCCCCTCGCCCCCTCGCCCCCTCGCCTAGTTGAGCAACATTGTTTTAAAAAAGGGGACAATGTACTATATGTTGGATGCCTAGAATAAAGGTGAATTTCATGAATTTAAAGGCTAATATTGTGCCCCCAAAAGTGGATACCCCCTTTGGGAATTATTTGATGATAGTTTAAAATGTATAGTGAATTGTGGGAAAAGCAAGGTTGGGCGTGGGGTTTTCGAGGGAAAGGCATTTTCAAATTGTGTTGCCCTAATTCTTCCCTCTTCATCTATTTAATCACCAATTGAGCTCTCATTTGCATATGGAGGATTTGACAACTTAAGGAGACTCTGCTGGATTGTTTCCAGAATTTATACATTGCTGGTTGAGGACGAAAACCCTCTCCTTCAGTTGCTGGTTTCGGTGGTGAAAGACCCATCCTAGCTGGTTGGAGTGATTCTACCTCAGGAATCACCATTGTTTTCAGAAGATCGATCATTCTAGGGTTTCTAATATGCAGATTTTCTTAGTGTTTTGATGTGGGCTTGAAGATTTTGGTGTGCTTGTTGATTTGCTTCTTTTGGGTGATGATTAGAGGTGTTAAAGACGCATTAAAAGAGGTCTGATATTCATTTCCAGAATTCTGGAAATCCATTTTACACAGTGGCTGGAAGTGATGATTTGTTCGCAGCTCAGTTGGTGTTCGAAGTTTGGTTCTGGGTAGTTTTCCAAAAGACTCCTCATAGCTAGGCCATTTCAAGTGTTCATTTGCATTTTTTTGAAGGAGTATTGATTTTAGGGAGCAAATCACCCCTCCTAGGGAGCTGTGCCAAATCTGGGGTTGAGCAACATTCTGGCCTGCTGTTACAGGAGTCTGAAATCTGCACTTTGGGGATTTGAAATAGGTGCTACAGATGGTTAGTGTATGAACATACCTGCTATGTGGCGAAAATTTGCAATGTAATGCTGATTTAATATTGCTGTTAAAGCTCAGTTTGGAACTGTTATCAGGTCTGAAAGTACTTTCTTAAGTCTGATTTCTGTTGTAGTTCATTACTAAGTGATATGTAAAGAATTCCCTGTGATGTTGATGCAAATGCTATGTTGATTTCCTTTCTTTGCAATATTTTCTATGGTTATCACGATGTATTGAAAGCACTTGAAACAATACCAAACCTGCAAACCATTATACACAGAAACAAACAAAAAAATAATAAAAAAATCAGGTGGTGGTCATTACACTTGGTAATTTACTTGCACGGATTAAATTAATTTTATGATTAAGGGAGATTAATCTTATGTAGGTAAAATACCTTAGTGGCTCTTATGCAACTTAGGGATGAGATAATAACCTTAGGCAGGAAATTATCACCATGCTAGACCTAAGGGCAAGTAACAATTTTTTAAAACTAATTGAGCGGGAATATAAAAATAAATTAAATAATTAACTATTGGGTTTATTAGATACCCTGAACATAGATGAAATTCTGCTCCGACATGTAATGTCCCCAATTTGAGTCAGCTTAAATTAATTAATTAATTTAATGTTGTCAAAAAGGTTAAAATATTAAGACGACTTAAATTAAGTAATTGGAGCAAAAGTAACTTAAGATTAGAAAAGTTAAAATAAATTAAATAAAGTTACTTTTGGATTTTCAAAAAGAATTCAAATTAAAAGTGAAATGAGACAAGAAGGAATTCAAGAAGACATGAGGAGGAGTTAAGAAGTGAAAAGAATAAAAGAATTGTGGAGCTCATTGCTATCAGGTTGGATTTTGGTTTTGGAAGCAGGGTTTGTTGGTGGATATAGTTCACACCCTTTCTGAGGTGGGGAGACCTTTGAAAGAAGATTGGCTACGACAGTGAAAGATCTGCCCTGGCTGATAGCTGGAGAAGACAGTTAGTTTTCTCACTTGGTATTAAATGACTTAAGTTGAAGAAATTTGTGAGTCTTATTGCATCTCAAATCAGTATCAGAATTTGAGAATTGCAATTATTTCAGGGTTTTGAGGAAATTGTTGGAAATGAATCGGCATTTTTGTTTCTTGGATTTGCTGAGACATCTTTAAAGAATATATTGGTGATTGTATTTGGGAGCAGTGAATTATTTACTCTTGGAGTTGTGTGTTTCCTGACAAATCATATTGGAAGTATTATTTATGCCGCTTCTTTTTAAGGGAGTTGATGAATTTCTACGACCTCTTCATACATCACTGCATTAATTCAAAGTCAGCATATAAGCAGGTGATAGTTCAAAAGCAAGGATATCAAGGAAGTGTTATTTTAGGGAAAAAAATAATGTCTTCGTGCCAAAGGAAATAGTCAGACAACTCCTGTGGCAAGGCATAGAATTTGATATTCGAAGCCAGAGGTCATCAACACTTTTCCCAAGGTTATTATAATTGCCTCTATTCTTGCAAGCCGAATCATTGACCCACAAAGGAGATGCCGCATTTGGTAGCAGTGTATGTTTATTTTTTAATATCGAACTTTAGGAGATATGAAGAGTAGGTAGGCAATTAGCTCACAAAATCGTATAGTCTGAAGGACAGTTGGTGAATTGGATTATTGTTCAAAAGATAGCGATCAATCAGACAAAGAAAATAATGAAGTTTGAAGAGTTAATCTGGAGAAGTCTTTTGCTCATTATCTTATTCCATAGTGAAGGAGTCTAAAATTCATATATCTGAAATTGATGGCAATTTCATTAATCATGACGCTCGATATCTCCAGATACTATATCAATTAATTCTTAGGAAAGCAGACACACTATAAAAAATCAGGAAGGCTCAGGATCAGCAGTTATAAAGTCGATATCTTGCATGATATAATACCCGTTAGGTATGGTCAAAATACAAGTTACTCTTTGAGGTGTGGAGAAGTCTAAAGACGGGAAGAGATGAAGGTGAAATGTTAAGAAGAAATTAATGCTCTTTGAGCCGCATGGGTTCATAGTCGGGACTATGCAAATAAATCTTGGGAAGAATTCAGAGTGGCATCAATCTATGAGCAGGTTGTAGTATTTTCAAGAAGCCACCACCGATATTTAGACACAGAAGAAGAATATGCGAATGAATCGTAGTGACTTCATATAAGCAGAAAACAGGAATACTTCATATAAGCGACTGTTGTTTGTTCTTTTGAATTAGTGGGCCCGTTTATGACACAGCAGACATACTTGTTTGAAGTTGTGGGTCTTGGGAGAATGTGTTGGTTTCTGCAGTAGACACTAAGTTATTCTTGGCTTCACACCTGGCGGTAGTATTTCCAAGAGATAGCAAGTTGAGTGCCAGCTTGGAAAAGAAAGGAGATTGTGATGTGTTTTCTCGGGTCAATCCACTATCCCTGCCGCCACTTAAATTGCTAGCTGAAGACACTCACTATTCTCAGAAGAAATATTGTATTTGAGGTCAGGAAAGAATCTTTGTTATATTCTTCAATATTCTGATTTTCTGGAAGGTGATAATAAAATAAATAAATCATATGTTATATATGTCTGAAGATTGCTCTTGCAGCTACTTTGTATGAACTGTTTGCTTCTCTAAAAATCAGTGTTGTCCATTGTTTTGTAATTTGGACATTAGAGAAGAATTTTATATGTGTTTGGGTTGTGTAACAATAGTTCACTTGGGAACAAAATAGAAACCAAACTGGAACAACTGAGTTTAAAGCAGCAAATCAGTAAACTGTTTGATGAAATGTCTATTCACTTGCAATAGTCAAATCGAAAAATTTATAGGCAAATTGGGGTTGTACATTACACAACATAACCCTTGTGAACCCATTGGATGCCCATTCTTTATGTGTTATGTTGTCATGTTGTTGATATTGAACTTAACAAACTTGTAATGAACTATTTTTTTTTTAACCTCTGTGAACTTAGAAATTGGATAATATGGATGGGTATCACTCGTTACATTTAATTCAAATGTAGGCCATGAGCTGTGGCATGTCTGATTTTATTGTTACAAGTGTGGGGTCTTTTGTCAATTCAGCATTAAGAAATTTACAATTTGGTTCTTTAATGTGCTTTATACTTTTGTCTTAAATTGGTTCTTTAATGTTTGCTTGAAAGGGTGTGTTAAGAATAATAACACTCAGTTTTAGTCTATGTTGGGAGTCCTAATGTGAGTTGTCACATGAAGTGTTAGGAACCCAAAATTAAATGACTTGGCTCCTTGATGATATTAAATTGTTCACTTAATATCTGCTCCTTTCTCGTGTATGGCATATCAAGCTTCACACAATGCCTAGGATTCTGCTCACAGTTGGCCTCTAGTGCATCTTTACAGTTTTGAATATCTTTTGAGCTGCTTTTATAAAGTCTTTTGTTTCTTTTCTCAAAGAATTTCTTGCAAGCATGTGATTTACAAATTGTAGAGAAGTGGCAAGACTAATGCTAACCATAAGCATTATTTCATTTATCACGGGGAAATAAAGTATCTCTGATTAATTTAAGAGGACTTTGATATACGATGAGAACATATTTTGATATTCAAGGTGGAAATGTTGATAATAAGTCAGATGAAAATTATAACTGTCAAATTTTTTCTGTAATTGTAGGTCACATTCTTATTCAAAGTAATGATAAAATGTCTAACTAGCAAGATTGCATGGAACCTATGAGCACTGATAAACAATATATGAGAACTGATAAGTGATATAGGAGTTTGGACACGAAATGTTTTGAATAAACATAGAGGTGGTAAGATGGAAAATGAATGGATTGGACTTGTTTGCAATATGGCTTTGCAGAGGGATATTTGTCAAGTTAATTTCTAACATTATTGTGAGACCTTTTTTTATGGACATAACTATTATAAACTTTTAGACAACACAATAGAGGGTGATGATCTTAGTTAATGCTTTAGAGATGATTTTGCTTGCTATGTGTGACTTCTATAAAGTGGTTATGTGCACATCTAAGGGTGAATCTGAAAGATTTTGTATTGACAAATATTATCATTATGTACCGCTAATTTCCAACGGTGATACCTTATATAAGCCACCCTCAAATTTGGCCAAGTTTTAATTTTGGGATAATGTAGACTGTTAAGGATATGCTTAGTAATTAATATGATTAGTTTCCTGGGATGATCATGCTGAATCATTGCTTCCAATCTACTTATAATCTTTCATCCTTATATAAAGACTTGGGTGGAGTTATCCTTGTATATTCTATTCTATTGCTTTCTAGTATTTGTTTATTATTCAATATATGCTTTTATTCCTTTTACAATGGCCCCTATTACTGAATTCTAACAAATTGAGAGCTCTAAAGTGACAACTTGTACTTCTGTTCACTGAAAATTTCTTGTTGTAAAGAGTCCGACTTTGCTTAGATTTGAACCAGATAATGGCAACCTTATAACCTATTTGTATTGTTCTTGAACATAAGGTGAGTGATTTACTAGCACAATCCTTGTGCAAATTTAAGATGCATTTTCTGGCTTCCTTCTCCTCTTACCCTTCTTGGTTTTTCTTGATTTGATTGTCATTCAAACTTTTATTTTGATCTTTTGCTTTTCAGCCCTTATTAGTTATTTTATATTAACAAGTGTACCTTTTTGCACTGCCTTTGGTTTTTTGTGGCCTTAAGTGAACATGGATTTTTAAATTAAACTTATAGTACATTGAAAACTGATTGGAACATTTCTTATGAATGCTGGAGAATAGGAAGCAATTGTAGTGCTTATCCTGTAATCCACAGTTTATTTTCTTATATTTCTGATGTAATTTCTTCTCCATTCATAGAGATCAAAATCTTTTGTTGAAAGGGTTTGAAGATTAGCTTTCAAAAACGTCTTCACATGTAGATAAAAGATAATATGTTTGATATTGTTTACAGTAAAAACAAGAAAGGAAGAAGAACAAGGAGGATCATTGATGATGCAGAGCTTGAAGAAGAAACAAAAAAAAAGATTGCAATTGAGAAGGTTGTTCTACTTTGAAATGTGTTTTGATTTCTTTTGTAGCATAGTAGTGACAATTGATGCTACTTCTGATTTTGCATTATTATCTCAGTATCAATGCTGGAGTATGGATTTTTATATAAAGATCAATTATTTGACATTTCAGGAGCGCCAAGATCACCTGAAGATGCTACAACAACAATCTGAACAATGGTCAAAGGGCTCAATCAGTTTGTATGGAGACAAGGCATGGTTAAGTGACAATGAAGTACTAGGTAATCCTGCGGAAGGCTACATTGTTAACGTTGCCAGAGAACACAATGAAAAGGAAGTCAGGGTGTCTCCTATGATTTCGTACATCTTGAAACCTCACCAGGTATATTTTGTGACATATTTAGATTGTTATACTTGTGGTAGCAATAATTAGTCCAATTTGTTTGTCTTTACAATGCTGAATGGTGCATTAAGAGGACTTATATTCTAATACTGGTAGTATGTAATACAAGATCCCAAATATATTTTTTTTGAAAATTGCGAGTCTGCTGCTATAGTTTTCTGTTGTTTGTTTGCTTGTTTTCTCAAGTGCCAATAATCATTTAGCATGCCAATATGTATATAAAAAGATGTGCAAATAAAACCCCAAGTAAATGTGCAACAATATGAATTTTCTATACTTTTCAAATTCAGATTTAAATGACAGTTTAAATACAGATTTATGACAGCAATAACAGTCTTAGAGAATTTTGTTTCAGACCTGGAAATTTGAGCCCAAACAGCAGTAGTACTTTCACCAACTCATGGCATAAGAAGACATCAATTTTATCCTTCAATCCATTGTAAGAAACTCGCCCAGAATTCACCTAAACAGCAACCCAAAGATGACTGAAAATGACCCAGATAAAGTCGACCAGCATCCACCAAAAATACCCTCAAAAGGGCGCCTTCTTGCACAAGGGCAATTTGCCTTTAAAAATCAATGTGAGCTCCAAAAATTGTGAATAAATACTCTTTGGAATTGGCTGCACTAGGAGAAGACTCAGCAATCATACCCACATTAAAATCTCAGACCATTTGAGAGATATTTGCACTTTTCCAGTTTCAGACCCAGAAGTTGTAATGTCCAGAAAATGATAGAACTTCAACCAAATCTCCAAGAAAACACTCCAAAATGAGAGAAAACCTACACAAGCCATAATACCACAAACCCACATAAAAAATGCTCGAAAATCTTCATCTTCAGTGACTGTAATCTACAATTTGAAGCTCTAATGGTGACCTCTGGATGAGACCACTCCTCAACCGACTAGGGCAGGTCTTGTACTGCTAAAACCAACCTTAGGTATCGAGGGTTTTCATCCTCAACTCCGTTTCTCAGACCTTCTGGTGAAAAACCAGTAGCATCTCTGTAAGCAGCCAAATCAACCATGAGCAAATGAGAGCCAAAAAGTCACTTTATAGAAGGTGAGAGGGAAATTAGGGCAACTTTAGGTTTTGAATTATTTCCCTCCAAAAACCTTTTAATATTTTTGCTTTATACTTTAAAACATTAACAAATAATCCTCAAAGGGGCGTCCTGCTCATAAGGAAACTATTTGCACTTTTGTAGCCTTCTAAAACGACTTAAAATTATCACTTAGGCACCAAGGTACTTTTTGATGACCACTTACACACTCACTTAAGTTATAAAGTTATTTTATAAAACAACTTAAGTAACTGAGTAAAAGCAACTAATAAATAATTCAACCTTAGGCTCTCCAATGACACCTTAGAAATAACGCTGCCAAGGACACAATGGGCTAGAGACCAGTTTTCCAAAATAGACTTACTATAAATAGCAACTGCTAAAAATAGTAAGTACTCACCAAACATCAACTGGTACAAAAATGAAGATCACTGAGATGCCCTGTGGCTTACTAAGAATAGTAAGCACTATAAGCTGACCATTGCTATAAATAGAAAATCCCATTGAAACACCAAAAAAACCCCACAGAAAGGACTGACACAAGCAATAAAGCTCATTATGATTAGACAACTTCCACACATTGCCCAAATAGGAAACCCTACATTGCTCCGCCTGTCCGACCAATTACTAAATATAACACTTACTAAAAATAATAAGTGTGTCAAAACCATAATAAAGCATACAAAGTCAATTGTTACAAATATATTATTTTGCCAATAATTATATCTCCTCTCTTTTATTTTGTATATTATATTTTGTTTGTGTTATTATCCTTTGTATTGTAACATTTTCAAGCTAGCAATAACAACCAATACAGCTACTTCCACTGTATGTAGGAAATGGTGTGCCTTATGATCCATAACATGCCAACATCTCCCTTCACTACCCTTTTACTTTATACAATAGCTTACTTTACTTATTGCTAATTACCATCACAACACTTTGCAATTCAAAAGACCAAAACCTATTATATATTATAAATGCATCCCAATATCTGCACCAGATCTCAAATGTATGACTTGTAATAAACACATCCATCTTAAACTCAAAACTCCTTTACCTACAGGAGTCTTAAATAATAGTTTCAAAACTCTCTTTCTGCTTCTCATCCTGATGATAGATCATGGAATATGGTCCGAAATGTGACATAAAAAAATTGCACACAGTTTTGATCTAGAAATTTGAGCATTGTTATCATGGACTGTGAAGGCAAAATGTTATTAACTTTCCAAGATTGCTTGTCCTCAAGCAATCACAATCTAAGATACTCTTAGAATTTCTTCTTCACTTGATTGAATCTTTTTGAACATACTGGGATCCCCAATCAATCTTGGAAATATTATGAATCTCCCTAATAATGCAGTGTGTTTCGTTAACTGCCTATCTTTTGCTAAGTCTTGTTGAACAAAATTTTCTTGTCTTCAAATAATTTTTCTTAATGATTCATATTGTCTTGCAAAGCTTCCCTTATTTTTTGTAATATAACTCATATCCGTGAGTTCTTCAGTTTGTGATTCTAAATGCATCTGAAACTCATTTTTTTCCAGATGCCCTTGCATAGTTTTAGGCTTCTCATTTTTTCATTCTATAGAATTAGAACATTGCCAACTTTCTTGATCTGGTTTAAAAAGGTTTTGGTTAGTGTTTTCCTTTGAATCTTCAATGCCTTTATCCACTTTGATCCTCAAGAAATCACTCAGACTCCACATGGTAAAATAGTTTGGAACTTGAAACGAAGAGTCCACATGCCCTATATTGCAAGCTGTATCCCTTACTCTATCACCCCTCTCTGCATGTTTTCCATGGTGACGAGTTTTTTAATGACAGGAAGCACCAAGTTTGAAATATTCTCATACCTTAGGCTGCGAACAAAATGCTCACCTTCATTTGCCAAAAAAAAGTTTGTTGAGATATCCTCAACACCTTCATTTTGTAACTCAAAACTTCTGAATTTGGGCTAATCAAAATGCCCTCCTTAAATGCATGTTCATCCTTGAAAGGAAATAATAAATTGAAAGAAATGGAAAGTGCTAATCCAAGAGCATTTGTTTGAAGGAAAAGATTACCATCAAGATGAAAACCAAGAACAAGCGCACCATCATCCAGGAGGAGACACAATAATTTGTAAAGGGGAAAAAACAAAGAAAAAACCTCCAATATTATGAAGATGGCATAAAGCCTAAGAATATTACAATGAGAGAATGAGAGAGAGAGAGAGAGCTTAAGTATAGAATGCTTCTTAGTGAAGGAGGAGAGAAGAACCTCAATAAATAGAGGTGAGAAAGGAGTTGCAAAAGTAACTCCCATTTTTATGAATGCTACCTTTCATCCTATGTGTGTGCAAGGTGTCAAGATCCTCATAAGGAGGAGGTTGAACCTAAGCCTTAGTATTCCTCCAAAGAGTTAAAAAAATGAGTCATCTTCACACTTGTAAGGCTATGTTCCGCCGAGTTTCTAGGATGGGGGGACATGTTTTGGGGATGATATTTTTTTAGAGAATTTTTGGGGCGGTAGGGGACGGTTATATATATATATATTTTAAAAATATAGGGATAGTTCAAATTTCAGATATTCATATGAATAATGATAACAATGATCATTGATAAAGTTGCAAATGTAATCATATTGACATATACATTATAGAATCAAAAGTACTTAGTAAAACATAACAATAGAGTTCACATGAGTGAACTTAGTACTACAACTACTTAATTGCTTCCATAATTCATGTCAAATAGTCAATGTGCATATGATATGAAATTTTAAAAATAAAATGCCCAAAGGCTACAAGTTTGTACTACAAATGTCAAAATGACAGTTACAAATGTCAAAAACATAATAATAGAAAGTATGATGGCTGCCTCTAATCGACATCTGCTAACATTGCATCAAAATTAGACTCAGATTCTGAGTCACTGCCATTATGAGTATGAGAGGTTGTCTCATCTAATGGAACTCCATCCAATCCCTCTCGTGTCTCCTTGTCATCAATTTGGGTGGCGTCCTTTGGATCAACATCCCATCGTAATGCTGGAGTCTGTCGATACTCTAGAGTTTGATGATCTTGGAGTCGCAAAGCACTATGCACGACCACTAATTTCTCTGCTCATTTAGAGGTCGACCTATTCCTCTTGACAGAGTGAATAAAGTTGTATGTGGACCAATTCCTCTCTGCAGTAGAGGAACTAGCAACCTGTGAATGGAGGTGAAAATAAAATTAGTAATTTACTAATTAGGGCATTCAATTTTTATGATTATATAAATGTTCAACACTAATCAAATTAATAAACTATGTTAATGTATTACCTGTGAAAGGAGGCGAACAACAAGCACCCTCTACTGTGGTGCATGCTTCCCATGCCATGTCCACTATCCAATAGGATCCTTTTGAGCTAATGTAGTGCTATCTACCTTGGCCTCTGGTCTGCCAAATGTTGGACCACGAAGATTATAAAAGTCAGTCCATTGTGTATGAAGTAGGCTCACCTCCTCAACTGAATACATTTGTGCAAGGGCCTTCATAAACACTTCTTTCACCTCGTGATCACAAGGAGGCACCCTACTAGGCCTTGGTACATACCATTTAGAATTAAGAGCAAAGGATGCCATATGAAGCAGGGTGTTCATAGTGTTCCACTGCTGTATCACAATGGGCATAATTTCTTGCTCATATAATCTTGAATTAGGATCCCTATCATAAATTGCTTGCTTCATTTTTCCAAGCATGGTGTCAAATATGTCATAAATCTCTCCAAGAGTTGGAGAGTCTGTATTAGCATATCTAATGACATCCACAGTTGGTGAAATGATGGAGCAAATATATTAGCAAACAAAAATTTGAAAAAAGACAAGTTAGAACTTAGAAAATCAAAAAATAATAAAAGCATTTATTTTTTTTAATAAAATCAGCAATCAATAACATTTTTTCACGTCACATTGGACCACCAACTATCATCAAGAATTTTTTGTTTGATACTTCTCCCTTTTGCAGTGCTTGCCATAAACCATCTATTCCACTCTAAATTAACCATCATCATTTGTATGTTGATGTTTAGAGCAACGTCGTGGTCTCCTTCCAGCGATATCCTTTACTACATGTTGTAAATTAAATTATAGCCTATGGCTATTTAATTTATTGAGACATCGATTCAATCAAGAGGCACAATTTATTGTTGAGTTGCATCTATTTGTTAAGGCCGACATGTTAATTAATGAAGAGGCACGATTAGTAAAGAAATACGTCTGTTATCAAGGACCTTGAAATGGCGCGATTTCTTAACAAGGCACGAATTCTTATGTGGCCGACCTCCTGCCTATTGGATGTGTCTTTATGAAGGGGTGTCTTCCTCTATGATGGCGACTTGACTTGAAGGGTGACGACCTTTCATATTGTATATATATTTGATGTTTCTCTCATTGTTTATCATCCATTTTCAGTTGTCATATATTCATCCTTGTCAAGTTCGAGTTCTTTGCAAGAGCGAATTCTTCATCAAGGCAGATTGATATTGTTAGAGGCTGA
The DNA here is from genome assembly GCA_007258455.2 of Sequoia sempervirens. NCBI lineage: Eukaryota > Viridiplantae > Streptophyta > Pinopsida > Cupressales > Cupressaceae > Sequoia > Sequoia sempervirens. The sequence goes on along the minus strand of VDFB02058242.1, from coordinate 278,775,156 downwards.
GATCTTATCAGCATATTACTTCATTGTATTTCTGTGTTGCATCAAACTTTGGTGCTTGCATTTAGGCCTCCATATCGGCCTCTTGTAAGGAGATCATTGTAGTTGAGATTCAATATATAAGTGATATATTGTTGCTGGGTTTTTCTCCCTCAAGTGGAGGGTTTTCCTAGGGTATCTGCTGTGTTATTGTGTGTGAATTTTGAATTAATTTTCTGTGCATACATCTGATCATAAAACTAACATGGTATCAGAGCGGGTGTGAAGAAGATCGTGATCAGATTTCTTATTACAGCGATACTCTTTAGTCTCTTTCTCATTGTTGTCTATCTCTATCTCTTCGTCAAGATGGTAAATGGTCTTAAGATTGAGGATAGACTCGAGGGAGCATCAAATTTCTCTTCGTGGAGATTTAGAATTATGCTCACCTTGGAGGAAAACGAATTGGTTGAGTTTTTCGAGACCAAAGTCCCCGAGTCTATGGATGAGGAAGAGAAGGTTCAGTGGAGGAAGAAAGATATCAAGGCGAAGAAAATGTTAGTTGATTCCGTGAAGGATCATATTGTTCCGATTGTCTCCAAGTTAAAGACGGCAAGAGATATGTTCAAAACCTTGGAGGAGATGTACGAAATCAACAGCACCAGCCGGGCACTTGCATTGAAGCAACAACTCCATCATGTGAAGATTGCGAAAGGAGAAACGGTTATTGCTTACTTCATGAAGATTTCGGAATTGAGAGATCAGCTCTCTACAATTGGTCATGTGGTTGATGACAAAGGCTTGACCATGCTTGCTCTCAATGGTCTTCCTTCATCTTGGGAGTCCTACATTCAAGGAATCAGTGCAAGATCGAAATTTCCTAAGTTTGATCGATTGAGGGCGGATTGCATTCAAGAGGAGTCTAGGTTGGCTGCTAGAGGAGTGGGTCAAAGCTCTACTAATGAAGACATTCATGTCCTCACCACTCAATCTTCAAAGAAGAAGGGAAAAGATGGGAAGAAACGATGCTTTAAGAGGAACAAAGACAAAGGAGTAGATGGTGCTCCCGCATTCAAGAAGAAGAGGGACCTTTCCAAAGTCCAATACTTTAGGTGTGACAAGTTTGGTCACTTTGCTAAAGATTGTCCAACTAGGCCTAAGCAGCAGGCACCATTGCAGATGTTGATGATGCCTCTCCACAGAAGGACTCATGTGAATATTTGTTCTATTCGACATTATCAAACAGTGTACCTACTGACACCAACACTTGGTTGATTGATAGTGGTGCCTCTCGCCACATCACCGGATTTAGGGAGCATTTATCAAACTTGGTGGAGAGAGACTCTAGTGAACAAGTTATTATTGGAGATGATGCTAGTTACTCGGTGAAAGGAATTGGGACCTCCACTCTCCACTTGGATTCCGGCATCTCCTTGCAGTTGTGTGATGTTCTATATGTTCCAGGCGTCAAGCGAAACCTTGTTTCCATTTCAGCCTTGGAAGACAAGGGGTACCAAGTAGCATTCTCTAAAGGAAAAGTTCTTGTGTGGACGGAGAATTCCAACTTCAAGACTGCTCGGGTGATTGGAGTTAGACATGAGAGTCTCTACAGGCTATGCACTCGTCTACTTCAGGCACTAGTACATGATTCTTCAACCTTGTGTGATCTTTGGCATCGAAGATTGGCTCACCTTCACTTCCGAGCTCTACCTATCATGGAGAAGATGGTCATGGGCCTTCTAAAGTTCAACCAGGAGCACAAAGGTACTTGCAGAGGTTGCGCTTTGGGTAAAAATACTAAAAGTCCATTTCATAGTAGAGAAAATAGATCCAAATGTATTCTAGATCTCATTCATTCTGATTTATGTGGTCTAATGTTTGTTGCTTCTTTGAGTGGTTTCTTGTATTACATTCTTTTTATTGATGACTACTCTAGAAAGACTTGGATTTATTTCTTGAAATCTAAAGAATCTGAGGAAGTATTAGAAAGGTTCAAGGAATTCAAAGCTTAGGTGGAGAATTTGTCCGGGAAGAGGATCAAAGTCCTAAGATCCGATAATGGAGGAGAGTACACTTTTGGCAGCTTTTGAAACTATTGCATTGAAGTTGGGATTAAGAGGGAGTTCAGTGTCCCTTATAATCCTCAACAGAACGGTGTTGCAGAAAGGAAGAACAGATCGATCGTGGAAGTAGCAAAAGCCATGATTCATGACCAGGATCTGCAAACCTTCCTGTGGGCAGAAGCTTCTAGGACAACATTCTATGTTCAAAATAGAAGTCCTCATTGAATCCTAGAGAACATGACTCTTGAAGAAGCCTTTATTGGGAAGAAGCCAAAAGTGAGTCATTTGAGGATCTTTGGATGTCTAGTATATGTTCATGTACCGAAGGACAAGAGAACAAAGTTGGAGCCTTCTGGCAATAAGGGGATATTTGTAGGTTACAGTGAGACATCAAAAGCCTACATAATCTACATTCCAGGTCAGAAATTGATCGAGATCAGTAGAGATGTCACATTTGAAGAAGATGTTGCATTTAGAAGATCCAAGGGCACTCATATGGAGATTGAAATGAAGAGTCTCCTCAGGATAGGGAGGTTGACCATGCTCCTAAGATTCAGAGGGAGGCTCCTGAACCAAAAGAAGATGATGATTCAATTGAGCCCTTGGAGCCTACTGATGGGCCTACCGATATTGTGATCGGAAGAAAAAGATCTCTTTGGGCTAGGCAAACAATGCAAGAGGCAAAAAGGTTTGCAACACCAAGAGGAACCTTCATAGAAAGTAAGAGACCTCACAAGTTCTCCACTTATGTTTCTTTGATGAGTCAGATTATTGAGTCCGAGCCTTCCAGTGTTGAGGAAGCTTCTAGTCAACAGGTTTGGAGAGATGCTATGACAGAGGAGTATCAGTCAATTCTCAAGAATGATGTTTGGGACATCGTTCCTAGACCCGAAGGCAAATCTGTGTTATCTTCAAAATGGCTCTTTAAGATCAAGCATGCGGCTACTGGGAGCATTGAGAAGTACAAGGCAAGATTCGTGGCTAGAGGATTTTCACAAAAAGAGGGAGTTGACTATGAAGAAACATTTGCTCTTGTTGCTCGCTAAACTTCTGTCAGAACCATCATTGCCATTGCTGCATCTAGAGGATGGAAGATTCATCAAATGGATGTGAAGACAACATTTCAGAATGGTGTAATCGAGGAAGAAGTTTATATTGAGCAACCTGATGGATTCGAGGTACATGGGAAGGAGTCTCATGTTTGCAGGCTGAAGAAGGCCTTGTATGGTCTTAAGCAGGCTCCTCGTGCTTGGTACGAAAGGATTGATCGTTACCTGTCAAGCTTGGACTTCTCTAAGAATGATGCTGACTCAAATCTGTATTTCAAGGTAATTGATGGTGAAGCATTGATTTTGGTTTTGTATATTGATGATTTGATTCTTACTAGAGAAGATCACCTCATTCTCAAATGCAAGAAGGAGTTGGCTTCTGAGTTTGAAATTAAGGACCTTGGACTCATGCATTACTTCCTTGGCTTAGAAGTTTGGCAAAAGTCAGATGAGATGATTCTAAGTCAAGGGAAGTACACTATTGATATACTTAAGAGGTTTGGTTTGATGGATTGCAAATCCATGTCTACGTCTATGGAGACCAACCTACATAAGCTTAAGGAGGCTGCAACTAGTTCAGATCTTGTGGATCCCACGATGTAAAAGTAGTTGATTGGGTCATTGATGTATCTAGTCAACACTAGACCATATATCTGCTATGCAGTGAGTGCACTTAGTCAGTTCATGTGTGAACCAAGGCAGATATATCTTGTTGCAACAAAACATATCCTGAGATACTTGCGTGGCACAGTTGGATATGGGTTGAAATATTCTTCAGATGTGGATTTGAAGTTGCATGGTTATACTGATTCTGATTGGGCAGGGTGTGTCATTGATCGGAAGAGCACCTCTGGATGTTGCTTCAGTTTTGGGTCTACTATGATATCCTTGTGCAACAGGAAGCAGTCATCTGTAGCATTGAGTACAGTAGAGGCAAATTACATTGCAACCTGTGTGGCAGCTTGGGAAGCAGTGTGGCTTCGTAAGCTCCTTGCAGGATTGTTTGGACAATCAATGGAGCCTACTATCATTCATTGTGATAACCAGAGCTGTGTGAAGCTTTCTGTCAATCCTATGTTTCATGACAGAACCAAGCATGTTGAGATCAAATACCATTATATCAGAGATATGGTATTGAGGAAAGCTATACAGTTGAGGTATATCAACACTAATGAGTAGATGACAGACATTCTCACCAAGCCTCTCTCCAGGATAAAATTTGTGTACTTTTGAGACAAGCTTGGTATGGTGGAGAATCAAGCCCTAGTTGAGAAGGAGTCTCAATATCAGTGATCTTCTTTAATGCATTTCTCTTTGAGAGAGATTTGAGGTGCATGGTCTTGTTAGTGCATTTCTCTTTGAGAGAGATTTGAGGTGCAAGTCATTGTTAATGCATTTCTCTATGAGATTTGGGGTGAAAGCCCTTGTTTCCACCCTCTAGGAGAGCCATGGTGGATGTCATGTGTGTGACTCCATGACAGCATCACGTGAGAGAGTCCGTGATGATATTCATGTACTTGTGTTTCACCCTCTTGGAGAGCCATGTTGAACGCCACAATGAGGTGACAACATCACGTTAAGTGATGAGCACTTGTACATACCATTCATGGGTGTAGCCATGATGGTTGATATCACGATGGGGTGATATCTTTCTTTTCCACATATGGGTGTAGCCACTGTGGTAGACATCACAATGAGGTGATATGTCTTGTGCAGCTGGAAGAATCCTCGCTAGCTGAGAGGGAGTGTTGATGTTTAGAGCAGCGTCGTGGTCTCCTTCCAGCGATCTCCTTTACTACATGTGATAAATTAAATTATAGCCTATGGCCATTTAATTTATTGAGACATCGATTCAATCGAGAGGCATGATTTATTGTTGAGTTGCATCTGTTTGTTAAGGCCGACATGTTGATTAATGAAGTGGCACGATTAATAAAGAAATACGTCTGTTATCAAGGACCTTGAAATGGCGCGATTTCTTAAGAAGGCACAAATTCTCATGTGGCCGACCTCTTGCCTATTGGATGTGTCTTTATGAAGGGGTGTCTTCCTCTATGATGGCCGACTTGACTTGAAGGGTGACGACTTTTCATATTGTATATATATTTGATGTTTCTCTCATTGTTTATCATCCATTTTTAGTTGTCATATATTCATCCTTGTCAAGTTCGAGTTCTTTGCAAGAGCGAATTCTTCATCAAGGCAGATCGATATTGTTAGAGGCTGAGATCTTATCAGCATATTACTTCATTGTATTTCTGTGTTGCATCAGACTTTGGTGCTTGCATTTAGGCCTCCATATCGGCCTCTTGTAAGGAGATTATTGTAGTTGAGATTCAATATATAAGTGATATATTGTTGCTGGGTTTTTCTCCCTCAAGTGGAGGGTTTTCCCAGGATATCTACTGTGTTATTGTGTGTGAATTTTGAATTAATTTTCTGTGCATACATCTGATCATAAAACTAACACTGTAGAGCCTCTTGCACCTCAAGCATCCTCTCTAACAAAATAAAATAGCTGGCATACCTTGTATCTATATGCTTGAGAAATTCCTTCTTTGAAAATGTCTTGAAGAGAGCAAGTGAGGTGTGATGGTTGCAAATAAACATTTGAATATCTCTAGCCTCTACAACCACCTGCTCCATGCAATCTATCAATAAACATCTGAATATCTCTAGCCTCTACAACCGCCTGCTACATCCAATCTATCTTTCCTATGTCTTTGAATGCATTGTTCAACGCATGAACACAAGGGGTCCAAAAGATGTGCTTGTAAGCACTCTTAACCATTAAACTAGCTAATTTGCACCCATGTGCTGAATCAATGATCACCTGCACAACATTGGCTGCCCCAACCTCCTCTATGGCATCTCTCAAAATATGAAATTGGAATTTTGCATCCTTGCGCTTCCCAGAACAATCAATGGCTCTAAGGAAATATGAGCCAGCTAAACATGTGACTATGATGTTGATAAGTGGTTGATGTCTAATATCGGTCCACCCATCAATGATAATAGAGCATCTTGTCATAATCCAACGCTGTCTCATGTCCTCCATCACCATACTCACCTTGGAAAATTCTTTGTCAAGGAGTGTAGTGCGTAGTTCATTTTGTCCAAGGGGGTGAATAAGGTACCAACAATTGCCACATCTCTAAACATTTGTTTGGAGTAGGAAGAAAGTGCTACATGGAATGGGATGGCATGGCAAAGAAAAATTTGGCAATGGAGGACTTCGCCACATCTCGTGCATGCACATTGAACATACTTGTAACTGTATTTGGCTGCTCACTACAAGTACTAATAGCCTTCCTCTTCCCTCTTTTGGAAACATGAACACCACTAATACTACCACTACCAACACTAGTACTACCAAACATAGAGGGCATAGGCATAGCTGGATGTGTGGATTGTGTTTGCATTGGCTGTCCCATAGACTGTCCTTCAACCTCCATGTGCAATCTATAACACTCTACCCTATCATTGTCTTTTATTTCTTTACAAACCTTGACCCCATGGCCTGTATAACCCAATAGATGAGAATAGACTCTTGTGTAGCTCCCATTAAATTTTGTAGGACAAAAAGGGGCCTTTTGTATTTTTGTTAAAATCTTCAAAAGAGCATTCAAATGGATTTCTTTGAGGCTGTCCCCCTTCAATCGATTGGGTTTCATTTTGTTCTACTTCTTCCCTCTCAACATGCCCACTACTTTCACTACTGCTGCTCATTTTGTTTTGTTTTGGTTTTTGCAAACTGAAAATAAAAAAAAACACAAAAAATCATACATTTCATCATTAAACTTAGAAAATATTGGAAAAACAAAGAGAAATGGAAGAATCTGATGCAGGGGCATCATCAGTTTTGGTTTGCAAGTTTGGTTTTTGGTCTGCCATTTTTTATTTCCTTGTATCTTTTTGATTCCTTGTGTGGTGACATGTGGCGAGCTTGGAGTGGCATCAAGAACCTTAAGTTTTCCTTCAGCTTGTGCTAAATGCTTTTGGTGATCACGGTACATGTTTTTGGGATGGTAGTTATATTGGTTAGAGGTTGAGTAATCACCACTTTTGGTTGTTGGAAGTTTCTGCCAGTGAAAGGGACGGTTATTGGGAAAAGCTAAGGCAAGAAGAAGGCATCGAGAAACTGTTTTGTGTGGAAGTTTGCTGCCTGTGAAAAGTCTCGAAGAGCAGATCGATTTGGGGATGAGTCGACCAAACACAAAGGAAATCGATTCCTTGGTTAATCAACTCACTGTAATTAGTTTATTGCTTGCTCAATGCTATTTTAAAACCTTGGTGTCTCTATTTGGCTTAATGGAGTTTGTTATGAGAACATACCATCAATGAATCAGTTTGGATTGGTTGTCATAGTAATCAGCCGTTGACATCTTTTCGCCTAGAATTATATGCAATTAAAGTTTGTTTCATTTCCATGGATGCTTGATTTTCTTTGTGTTCTGTTACTTTGTTTCCAGTCGCTAGTGTTAGTGGACTTGAGTTTTGTTACTTAAATGAGGAAGGAGTTTGAATCTTCCTGTCACTATTGATCATGAATCGGCTTGTTGGGTCGAACCAGCATTCTACTACATAGGTTTTGGTGTTTCTTGAAGTGTTATTGCTTTGAGCTTGCTAATTATTGTTGTCTTCCAGTATTCAAGGTTCTTGTCTTTGAATATTGTAGATAGTCTAGAGGTAATGGAATATCATCATTTTCGGTATCAGAGCAGTATGATATTGGGAGTTTGGGAAGTGGGTAGAATGCCACCAAGTAGGATGAGACTAGGAGGTGCTCAAGGTGGTGGTCGAAGAGGCCATGAAGAAGGAATTTTGGAGATGTTGTAGGACTTGTTGGCAAGGTTGGATGGCATGGAACAAGCACAACGAAGGGGAATCATTGTTGATGATGTGAGTGAAGTTGCGGAAGAAGAACAACAACAAACTGAGGATGAAGCTCAAGAAGAACCAAAGGAGTTGAAGAAAGATTGATAAAAGCGGTGATGAATGTGGGAGCCAAACCAAGAATAGAGGTCCCCATGTATTTTGGAAGCTTGAATGGGAAGAGCTCATTGACTAGATCAATGATTTGGACAAATATTTTGAGTAAGGAGGAGTTGCAGAAGAATGAAAAGTGAAGTTTTGCCTGTACAAGGCTTAAAGGTCACGCAACAATGTGGTGGGACTATGTACAGTTTGAAAGACGAAAGGGAAACAAGGAAAAGGCAACCTCGTGGGACAGGATGGTTGCCAAATTGAAAACAAAGTTCCTTCCGATAGACTATCATACCAATCTTTTCAGAAGATTGCAAAATCTCAAGCAAAAAGATATGTCAATAAAAGAATATACGTAAGAGTTTTATAAGTTGGTGATTAGGTCAGGCCATAGCGAAGAGGATATGGAAAAGGTAGCCAAATACCTAAACAGTTTGAAATACAATTTGCAGGATGAGATGAGTTTAGTGTCACCTAGAACTTTTGAGAAATCCTACCAGTTTGCCATTAAGGCAGAGGAGAAGCTTATGAGGAAGTAGAATCAGCAAGGCTGAGGTAGAGGACGAGGCTATGGAGAAAGAGGACAGCATCATCATTAGGATGGAGAGGCAAGTAGTTCAAGGGGGCAAGCCAAGTCAGAAAGAGGAGGTTATCAAGATAAAGGAGAAAGATCATTTGGAAGTGATGGTTATCAAGGGAGAGGAAGAGGATTTGTTGGTAAATGTTTTAAGTGCAATCAATATGCTGGTCATAAGAGTTGGGACTGTCCAGAATCTCCCCAAGGAGGCGACACAAGGCCTGAAAGAAGAAATTAGATGGTACAAGCAGATCGGGAGAGTGCAGGATCATTTTCTCCAAGAAAGGAGGAACCTGAGTCAGCTGAATCTTTGCTGTTAAAAAGAGTGTTGTTGAAACCACCAAAGGAGAGTCATGAACTTGTACAAAGGAAAGCTTATTTTCTTGTGTTCACAAACTTGTTTTTTTTGTTACTATGTGCTTGTACAATTTTTTGTGTTTCCCCTCCACCTGGCTCTTTTAGAGTGCTCTTTGCATCTTTGCAATCTTCATCATATAAACCATTGGATAAATATTCATGAGATAGAAGACATTTATGGAATTCTGGAATGCACACTGGATATTCAGGAGCTTGGATGAACTGTGGATGTACAGGAGTCTTGGAATTTATGAAGCAATGACTTCCTAGACTTTGATACTTGGGATAAATTCTCCAAGCAGTTAGCAAAACACATAGTAATGGCAGAAAAATAGTATTCTATTTTAAGAAAAGAATCAAGGGAAAACCTGACATTTGAACTGTTGCGTGGAAGCGAAAATGTGGAATGATGTGATTTGCATGCTGGCAGATTTGTGGTTGTGATTTTACTTTCTGGTTGTTTGTTACAAGAATGGATTCTTGACAGTTATTTTATGAGAGTGCAATTTGTAATGATTATCTTTCCCGGGGTTCTTGTTGTTTGAAGACACTGATTTCTTGTATTACATTAATGATTTGTATTCTTTAATTATTTAACAGGGTTTTATCCTAAAATTTATTCATTTCACTGAATTTTGTCTTTACAACCATACAATTAATGCCCATGTAAAATTTGTTGAAGTTTTAAATTGTTTATGTCATTAGATCGAGAAATCAGTTCACAAAGTCCAGGCATTACCATAGAGGTGTAAATGAATTAAGTATTCTTTCTAATTGGAATTGAGATACCTATGTGTCAATACCTATGTTCCACCAAGTTTCTAGGATGGGGATAGTGGGGGATGGGGGGGGACACATTTTTGGCACAGAATTTTGGAGGCCATTTTAGGGGATGGCAAAGGGGACAACTATATAAAAATAGGGAAAGTTATAAAAATATACGGTAATTTCAAATATTCATGTTCATATGATAGTGTTGATAAGGCATTCATCATATACATTATAGATCCTTAATACACAACATTACAGTTGAATTGAGAGTTCACATGAGAGTCTAACAAATTAACTAATGTCAGCTCAAAACTTAATTGCTTTTATAATTCATTGTCAATGTGCATATGATATATACCACATGTATAACCACATCTCGACATTGAATGTACCTAGAAAGAGTATTTGCATGACTGTATAAAGAGTGTTGAACTTACAGACATATAGATAGATTGATAAACAAACAGATGGGTGGTGTTTTCTATTTATTGTCCACTTATTTGAAGTTGGCCTATAAGAACATTAGTCACTAGGAGATGTGGGATATGAGAATGGGGTTCATTTTCAAATAACGTACAGGTGTATGAGAAAGGTTATGACTCTATTCAACATATTTTGTTTAAGCTGTTTAGTTACTTGGTGTGGATAGGATATCAGTAATTAACTTTTATAGTTGCACAATGTTGGAACTTGCCAAAGATGGTCTAAAATGGAGGAAGGGGTAAAAGATGCATAATTTTTTAGAGAGCTAGAAGGTTTTCGAACTTTACTTTTGGCAATCAGAAATTTGATCAGGATTCATTTTCTTTTGTTTGGTCTTTTTTTTGAAATTGTGAGCTGGTATGGTTCAAAGATTAAATGGTATCCCTTACTTATTAATATATTTTAATTTAGAGTTTTTCTATAGAAAATTTCACATCAAGGGGATATACATTGGTTACCAAAGGCCAGGCAATCCTAGTGACCCTTGGATTATGCCTTATCACATATAACTACCCTAGTCCCATGAATGGTAAAAGGCCAATAATATCACCTCTGCATACACAACAAGATTGTTTGTCCTACTTGATTGTTTGCATTTGTTTATTTTCTTTGTCTAATCGTTTGTTTTAAGTTTCGATTGTTTAATTTGAAGTAAAAAGATAGGAATTTTACTATTTTGCGGCTTGTTACCACATCAAGCTCATAATGCAAAGCCTTGATAATATGTTTAAAACTCCAAATGGATGCCTGCCTCTTTCTATTGATGTGTAGGCTTGACAACCTTGTGGAAGACAATTTGCACCTTTAGGATTCTTGTATAATCCTATTCTATGGTGGGCTATCACGTTAACTGCTTGCAATTCACTGAAATGGAATTTTATTTTGTCCTCAACTCCTCTCAATACTAACAAATCAAGTAGTTATGGAAACATCTAGCAAATACTCAAGATAAGAATACTGGTTTCTAAGTCTTAACATTAAGTACATTCCAATCTAGTTAGAGATATTGACTCATATGTTTCTTTCACACTAGTCTAACATGCTATAAGTTAGTACCTAAGAAGCATTGTTATAGAAGATTGGTTACAAGTGCATTCTATGTTTATAGGATGCTTAAAATGTGGGCACCTATGAAGATTAATTCAATTGTAACTTTAAATTGCATGGAATTGTTGATTTGGAAGCTTTGGGTGGAGAGGAGGATTATGTATGTAGATATATAAGTATTTTATAAACTAAATAGGAGAAATGTCTAAATGCCACTTTTAGTAGTAAAATATTTAAGGATAATTCAAGTTGTGGTTTCTTGGAGCTCCAAGCAAAATTGAATAATAAAATTTATTAATTAGGCTTTAAAAGAAGAAGATTAAATTAATTATTTTTTCATTTGAGACTTCTTTAAAAAAAATTGGTTGATTTGCTGTGGGGACAACCAGTCGTCCCTTAGATGATTAGGAGAAGTCCGAGACATCCCTAGCCATGTCTGTGGCATCCCCTCCATCTTGAGAATGTTTCCAGGACAGCTATGGAATTTTTTCAAAAATTGGGGATGGTTTGGAAAAGTTTCCAAGGTGTCCCTATGACCCTAGAACGTTCTCGGTGTGGGAACTGCAAAAAAAAATCCCTGAGTTAAAACACCACTTTATAGCCATCAAGCGCCTCCTTCAAATATAATGTGCCCAGAATTGAAGTAGAATATGAGCTTGAATAAAATAAAATGAAAATTTAATCAAAAACTTTTAAAGGTTATATGTTATCTGTTTTATTCGCACATACTATTTCATTACTATGAGGACATTGGTTTGTATTTGTTGTGAGATTTTATGCTGTTTCCAATTTCTGTTGTATTTTCATTATATTGTTATTATGCTGGACTGCACAAGAATCTACCTATTCTCAAAAGTTTATACCTGGCGTTATGGACTGTAATCAATGCTATCTTTGAGCTGGATGTTAAAATCTTGGTGTTGGTTTTGTTGATTTGATGGTTGGCTTCAGGTTGCTGGTATACGATTTATGTGGGAGAATCGTACCCAGTCAGTAAATAAGATAAAGTATGGAGACAGCTAGGGCATTTTTTCAAAAATCGGGGATGACTTGGGGAAGTTTCCAAGGTGTCTCCATGTCCCTAGAATGTTCTTGATGTGGGAACAGCAAAAATATCCCTGGGTTAATACACCACTTTATAGCTATGCTCACCCAAGTTTTGGGGATGAGGACGACAGGGGACAACGGGAAGTGTTTCCAGTACGGGGGTACTTCTGGGCCATATTTTAGGGGATGACAGGGGATGGCTATAAAAAAATAGGGAAATTTTTAAAAATATAGAGAAATTTCAAATACTCATATCATAACATTGATAAAGCATTCATCATAGACATTGTAGAAGATTAATCCATAGTAGTAAACTTGAATTGAGATTTCACATGAGAATTGACAAACAAATTAAAGAAATTCAAATGCTTTCATTGTGAATGTGCATACATATTATATAAGAATTATAACAAAATGCCCAAAGGCTCCAAGTTTCAACTATAAAATGACAAAAACATAGAAAATATATGGCTCCAAGTTAAATGGGCCTTTTGAATTGGTTTTGAGGACTTCGGAAGGACATTCAAATGGGTTTGAAGTTGTTGGCCCTGCTACACTCCCACTCCCTGAAGAAACTCCAGTGGCTGCCATATTTCTATGAATTCTACTTATAGGTCTACTTTCATGCATTTGAACCTCAACCTCCTCACTATCATTACTAGTACTCTCACTGCTGCTCATGATTTTTTTTGGTTAAGAATTGAAAAGAGAGCTGCAAGTTGAAATAATTAAAAAAAACAAAAAAAACTCACAATGCCCTTCCTATGTGGTAAAAAAATTGAAAAAAACTTGAAAAAATAAATGTAAAATGATGAACTTACCTCTAGTGGAGTAGATTTGATGCCCTAGTCTTGTCTTTCACCTACTGTTTTCTCCTCTTTCATTTGCTGCTCTTCACCTCAAGTTTGCAAATGTCAAAATGATCATGTTTTATTCCTTTTGGTTGTTTTGATAAGGGAACTAGGTTTAGGTTATGTTTAAAGGGGTGAGGTGGGTCCTTGTGGTCCCGCCCATCCCTTTTTGTTTATTTAAAAATGTGTATTTTTACAAAAAAATAAAGTGAAATGTTGTTGGGCCATAGGGGACGGCTAGCTGTCTCCTGCCTTTTTTGGGGCGTTCTGGGGATGCCCCTCTTTTTTTGTTTTGCACTGATCAAGGATGGGAGGGGGGCGTTTTCAAGGTGTCCCCGAGTCACCAAAATGTTTTGGGTATTGGGATGGGGGTACCAAGGTAGGGGATACATCCCCAAGGAGCACTACTTTATAGCCATCAAGCACCTCCTCCAAATTTAGTGTGCCTAGAATTGAATAGAATATGAGCTTGAATAAAATAAAATGAAAATTTAATAAAAACTTCTGAAGGTTATATGTTATCTGTTTTATTTTGCACATACTATTTAATCTCTATGAGGACATTGGTTTCTATTTGTTTTGAGATTCTATGCTGTTTCCAATTTCCATTGCATTTTCATTATATTGTTATGATGCTGGATTGCATGAGAGTCTACCTATTCTCAAAAGTTGATATCTGGCATTATGAACTGTAATTAATGCTATCTTTGAGCTGGATGTTAAATCTTAAAATCTGAGTGTTGGTTTTATTGATTTGATGGTTGGCTTCAGGTTGCTGGAATACGGTTTATGTGGGAGAATTGCATCCAGTCAGTAAATAAGATAAAATCTGGAGACAAGGGGCTTGGCTGCATACTTGCCCATTGTATGGGTCTTGGAAAAACACTGCAGGCATGTCATTTTTTATAAGATTCTTGTAATAGTTTTTAGTTTGATGCCATGGCTACAATGTTATGTTATTACTTGTACATCTGTTTTCTTTTGACTCCGAATCCTTGGAATGCTTGCACGAACATGTTTGGTACTAATCATCTGCCTTCTTCAGCTAATGATAGAAAATGGAAGTTAATGTTTTCATATCTGTTGTTATGTAAGAACCCTCTCCAGGCGGATTCTTGAGAATACAAATTTTCTGCCCTCGTTTAAAATTCTTTGTTTCAATGTTTGGGTTTTGATGAGTTTTGAAAGATTGATGCCAGGAAAGTAATGAAATATATATAATTTGCAAAACAGAGAAATACTCAAATTGAAGCATCAACTTAAAAATCTGATCTAAACATAGTTTTGCAAATACATTATGAATATTCAAATATCAGACTTAATCCCTTTGCAGAAACATTCATACCCGAACTTCAAACAATGTTTATTTGCTGATTCTGAAATATACGGCATCAACAGGCAAACCCTTGTAGAGGTTGATCTGCTGCAAATACAGATTTCTCCACCTAATAAACACAGCAAACTTATTTCAGTCCCTTAGCTGCCCCCAATGTGACATTTTGCTGCTCCAATCTCAAGGCGATTCAGCCTAGAGTCCACATGTCCCAGCTTGAGGCCCTGTACGGCTTGCTACAGGTCTGCTGGTACAGCCAGAAATGATTGCTAATTCTCTGTTATTAATTGCTGTGAATGATAATCTCAGACCTGCAATGGAACCCTTCAGGAACCCCTTGAAACCTTGAATAGAACTTCTCAAATATGCACAATATTGACCTCAGAATGAAGCCAACTCACAGGCACCTCTTCAGAGGATCTTTCACCACCTCAGAAATGCAAAAGTCAGAGAGAGTTTGTGTTCTCTTTGATCAACAATGGCTGAAACCCTAGCCTTTCTTCTCCTCACAGCATGAACTCCAAAACCATAAGTGTTGAATAAAATAATCAATGAAGAGCATTTGCTTTGATTGCCTTTATATAGTCTCTTTAAGAAATCGACCCCTTTCATGAGCATTTAATATCATTTTAAATGATATTCATATTTCCTCATTAACTTTATTAAATGCATTAATATTTGGGCGTCCATATCAAGATAATAATAAATGTATTAAGTCACTTAAATGAAGGGTCATGGCCCCATTGAATATAAAGTGAACTTGTAACTTTATATTATGACTTTATTATATTTAATTATCATTAAAGTAACTCATTAAATGCTCATAAATTTGCCAAACCAACTGAATATGGAGATCGACACTGCAACCGAGACCAATCTGGGTGCCTTACTAAATATAGCAATACTGACTCCACTGAAATGGTGACTTACTGTAAATAGTAAGTGTGAGAAACTAAGTCAAACGAAGGCCAATCCTGAACCAAATTGAGCTCCAGAGAAAAAAACACTTTGACAACTGCCAAACAGGACCCTCTAACCATCTATATTAGCCTACGAGGGCCAATAATAGGCTAATCTGACAGAAAACAATAACGGGCTAAAAAAGGGGACATTACATATTATGTATTGCATTTTTTAATTTTTGATGTTCAATTGTGCACATTTTTAGTTTGTTTTTGTGTTTAAACATTCTGAATAATATTTTATTCAGATATGATATTCTGTATTAGATGTTGAAACCATGGTAGCCTTCATTCCTAATTAATTAAGAAAATTCCTGCTATTGGGTTGTTATAAACTGATTGATGTTTGTTGAGATGTGTAACCCTGAAGGTGAGTCATTCGAAGCTTAGTTTGATGGGGTGTGAAGGGGAACACAGTGACATTTTACATTTTGTCCTTCATTCCATACATCTTATGTAAGGGGTGAAGCCAGAGATAGGGTTAGTAACAGACTTAAATGTTGCTTTGGTCCATGCCTGCCAGAAGTTAGAAGTGGAAGGGGGATCAATAATTTGAATCAAAGCTGTGAACAAAGGACTGAGGCCTACATGTAAACTAAATGGAATCCATGGAGAAGCTTACATCATTGATGACTGTTTGTCTCTATCTTCTTCTCTAACCAGTACAACAAAGGTTTAAAGATGGATGACTTTGCTGTGAATAGAGGGGCAAAGAACCCATTAAAAATTCTTCGCAGCAGAGCCATTGATATGTGGGAAAGGCATAGTAACTGGGAGACTTGTGCCCTGACTCATGGTACTCATCTCTTGTATCAGAAATGTAATTTCCTCGCAGAAACCCATATGGGGATGTCTCCAGACGTTAGGAGACTTGAAATGAAGACTTGAAATGAAGTTGATTCACATCTCTATGTGCTCTTAGAAGCATCACTTGAAAATTGGCAAACTCCCTACAAAGATTTTGTAGATATACCATATAAGTTGGCAACTGATAAAATTCAGAATTTTTTTGTTGAATTAAATTTAAATAATAGATCTACAATTTTTATTTTTAATATAAAAAATAAATCTACAAAATTGTTAAAATAGGTAAATATTACTAAATAAATCGAAAAATTTAAAATTTTAAAAAATAAAATCAAAATCTAACTTAAAACTTAAATGTAAGTAAATTATGTATTAGTAAATTTATAAATATTAATCTATGTTATAAATATAAAGTTAATATATAATAATAAACTATGTTACCTGATTCGCCCATATAGGCCCTGGGTTCGGTTCGGGTTCGGTTCGGGTCCGGAATTCGAGTCCGGTCCGCCCGAATTCACTCTGGGTCCGAAAATGGGCCTGTGGGTTCGGCTAGGGTTCGAAAATTTCGAACCCGGTTTGAACCCGGGCAGAATTTCGTGCCCAGGCGCGATTTTTAACACGTTTTTTGGTTTTTTTAATATTTTTTTGACCATTTTTTGGCTTTTAAATAGTTTTTTATTCTTTCTAACCCTAATACTTGCCTCTAAAACATGAAATAGGTAAAGTGATACTCATTTTACCAATTTATGAATGAGAAAAAAGGATTTTTTGCCTCCATTGCTGAACTTTCTCTTTTGCTTGCACAAGCTGGAATAGACTTGAAGGCTGATCGTAGATTGTTCAAAGTTGATTGTTGTGCTATTCCTAAGCACTTGCAAGTGTCTATTCGTTGCTAAGAAGATCGTAGAGCAAGATTTCTTCAAAAGAGGTAGGTTTTTTGATTATTTTTTTTACATTTTTTTTCACAAGTGAACTTCAACTCTTTTGTTTTGTTTTTTAATTATTGTTTTGTTTTACTTTTCATTCTTCTAAATGTCTATAACACATGTTCAATTTTTTCATTTTTTTGAAATTAATTAAGTCTTTTAGTTTCAAATTCAATGAATCAATACCAAAATTTCAATATGTTGTGCCTTAGGTATTCACTATTCCGTATTACAATGGCAACCGGTACCTCCTCAGGCTCAATCCAATCTCGTTTCAAAATAAACCCAACCTCTCCCCTTTGGAAATATGTAGAAATGGTTCAAGCAACTTCCAGGTGGTGGAGGATATGTTTGGATTTGTAGTCATTGCAATGTTCAATATTCGAGCTCATACAGTCGAGTAAAAGGGCACTTGTGCGGGATCCCTGAAACAGGCATCAAAAATTGTCCAGGTGAAACAACGAAGGCATTCCAAAAGATATAGTGTTGAAATATATTGCTGAGCAAGAAAAGGCAGACCAAAAAACAACCAGTGGTAAAACAAGCCATCCTTTGAAGAAAGGATCTCGATCCATGAAACCCCCTACACCACCTTCTTATTTTCCACCTACAGAAAGCCATCCATTTATGGACATCCCTCAAGAGCAAACCATGCCCTCTTCAAATAAAAGATCTAAGGGACCGTTGGAAGCTTCATTTCAGAATGAGGCAAGAGAGATTGCTGATCAAGACATAGCAAGATGTGTCTATGCCAATGGATTGGCATTCAATGTTGTTCGTTCACCATATTGGCAAAAAATGGTGAAATCTATTAATGAGGCTCCAAAGGGGTATAAGGGCCCAGGTTTTGAGAAGGTGCGTTGCACCTTATTGGAGAAAGAGGTGAAACATGTAGCAGACTCTTTGAAGCCCATAAGGGATTCGTGGATCGAAACAGGGGTGACCATAGTTTCTGATGGATGGAAAGATGCAAGAAATCGCCCATTGATCAATGTTATTGCTGTGTCCCCTAAAGGGGCAATGTTTTTGAGAGCAGTGGATTGTGAAGGACAGGTGAAAGATGGTCCATTTATTGCTGACATCCTTTGCCAAGCTATTGAAGAAGTGGGCCATCAAAATGTTGTGCAAGTTGTAACCGACAATGCCAAAAATTGTAGGGCTGCTGGGTTATTGGTTGAGGAGAAGTATCCACACATTTTTTGGACACCTTGTGCTGTCCACTCCCTCAATCTAATGCTACAAAAAATTGGATCCAAAATTGAATGGATCAAACAGGTGTATGCCGAGGGCGAAGACATCCAAATGTTTGTCACCAACCACCATATGACGCAAGGAATATTTAGACAATTCTCAAAATTGGAGTTGTTGAAGGTAAGTTAATTCTCAATATTTTTAAATTTTTGAATTTTCTTTTAATTTTAATTTTTAAATTTTGATTTTGTATATTTAAATTATATTTTAATTTTAATTTTGATTTTCAAACAGGTTGCCGAGACCCGTTTTGCCTCCAACACAATTGTGTTGAGACGACTTATAAAGGTTCGTGAGGCACTATGTGCCATGGTAATCAGCCCTAATTGGGTTGTATGGAGGCAATCTAGCAATGAAAGGGAAAATAGGATCAAGCAAAGGATCCTAGATGATGGTTGGTGGGATCGTGTTGAGTATCTCGTCAGTTTCACCGAGCCCATACTGAGCATGATCCGTTACACTGACTTGGATAGACCTTGTTTGGGCGAAGTATATGATGGTATCGACTCAATGATTGAGAAGATGAGATCCATCATCAATGCAAAAGAGGAAGATCCTGAAGAAAAATTCTTCAAAGAGCTATAGGAAATCATGGTTGATAGATGGAACAAAATGACCACTCCCTTGCATCTTCTTGCTTTTGCATTGAGTCCCAAATATTATAGTCCTGAGATACTTTCTGCTTCATCAAGAGTTGCTCCATATAGGGATGGTGAAGTGGCCCAAGGGTACAAGGCAGCAATTCGTAGAATCTTCACTGATCGTGACCAACGTGATCGAGTGAGGGCTGAGTTTATGGCTTTTGCATGCTCTGGGAGTGTTGATCAGAATATGGATGCTCTTCGAGACAAGTGTAGGGTGGATGCTCATAGTTGGTGGTACTTCCATGGGCAAGAATACATGCACCTCCAACCTATTGCAATAAAAGTTTTATCCCAAGTAAGTTTTATATTTGTAATTTTAATTTTAATTTTTAATTAATAATTTTGTTTAGTTAAATTTTGTAACTCTTAACTATTTATTAATTTAATTTGGTCTTAATAGGTTGCTAGTTCATCCTCTTCTGAGAGGAATTGGAGCACATACTCCTTCATCCACTCAATAAAACGCAATAGGCTACATTCATAAAAGGCTGAGGACTTGGTGTATGTGCATTCAAACTTGCGCCTCCTTACACACAAACATAGTTCTTACAAAGAAGGAGACACAAGGAGGTGGGATATTGAGCCAAAGCAGCTTGACTTGGATGCTTCCACAAGTCACTAGCTGCACTTGATATTGATGATGACTATCAGCCTGAAGCAGCTACTACTGAGCATGAGAGCGGTAGTGTTAGTGCTAGTGGCAGTGCTTGTGCGAGTGCCACTAATGCTATTTGTGGTTCTACACAAAATGTAGCATCTAATGATGCTGATGATGCTGCTTTTTTTGATGACCCATATGATTCAGATTAATCAATGATCAATAATTAATAATTATTAATGGCTGATTGTAAACTTTAATTTATAATTCATTATCATGACATTTGACTTTTGAGTATAAAGTGGTGGTGTATTTTTGCTATGTTATTTGACTATTAATATGGTGGTGTATTCTGAACTTAATTACTGCTGCAAATATGTATATATTTCTGATTTTTATATGTTTTTGTATTACCGAACCCAAAACGAACCCAAACCCAAAAAAGAAAATTCCCGAACCGGCGAACCGGGTTCTCGAACCCGAACTTGAACCCAAAACCGAACCGGTAACTTAGATAATAAAGGAAAATAAAATTATAAAGTGAAATAGAAATTAGAAACTTATTAATTTATAAATGTTAATATTTGATTATTTAAAAAATTATTAACATTACATTGTAAAATCTAAACTTGAAAGTTTCAGGTTAAAAAAAAACATAACAAAAAATTGTAAAAACAAAGACAAATTGAAATCAAACATTATGAAAAAGGGGAACTATATTTGTTTCATGTTCACATGACCGACGCTTCTCTACTATTGCTCCCATGCAGAGAAAACACCCGTGAATGAAAAACAAACCAGTAGCAAACAAACAAGAACATGATCCCTCGGTTTTTTAAGTATTGGAGTCAAAGGCGAATAGTCAATAGAGAATCCAACAGCAAATTGTCAAACATATATAGAACACACAGTAAGGGAACACTCAGAAAGGAAAAGACCTGCAATGTATATTAGCAAGGACTTTTTATGGCGATTTTGAATGATAAATAGGGTTTTTTTAAAGAGTTCCCAGATTTCAAATTTATTTAATAAAATTCAGTGAACCTAGTGACTTAGGTTGTACCAATAGAAAGATTTTGTATCATGTCAAATTTCTGTTGGTATAGGTGTGTCATACACCTCACTATCATAAGGGTGGATTTATTTATTATCTATGTTCCATGGCATTTGGGGACATAAGATGGCAGTTTGGGTCCCAATTTTTGGGGACAGTAGTATAAAAATATAAATAATTTAAATAATTATACATATACAAATTTTTAAAAATACATTGAGTAACAAAATAAAAATATCAGGACAGCAGTATAACAGTAATTAATATATCATGACAGCAGTGACAGTATAAGACAATTCTTTATTTTTTACACTAAGAACCTCAATAATGTCAATTGCACAATATCATTCACATAAGATCTAACAATTATGCAACACAAGAAGAACACACGATTTACAAGGAAACCCTTACAGGAGAAAACCACGGCAAAATATTGCTTTTTATATATATCTCTTTTACCATTTTTGTAGGCACCAACCTATAGAAGACACCAACCCTCTCTTATACAATTTGTGAGCACCAACCCACTAGTGACACCAATCTCCACTTGTAGAATTTGTAGGCACCAACCCATTGGAAACACCAATCCCCACAATTGAGCACCAACTCAACAAGAGACACCAATCTCTTTGATATGAGGCACCAACCTCTTCAATTTGAGACACCAGCCTCTTCAATAGAATGTTGTCTTTTTGAGAATAAATCTTCTTTACAAATAGCCTTTAATGATCTCCTTTTATATTCTCCTCTTCAAAATCTTCACACACAACTCTGCAAATAGTCTCTTTCTTAAATATTCATACACAAATCTGCATATATTCTTCTTAAATCTTCTTGTTCTTGAATGATATAGCTCTGTGTCTCACACACTTCTCTTCTTCGCAAATCTGCTTGTATGATATTACATTTATTCCACACTTCTCACACATTTCTTATTCCCTTTTATATCTTCATATATTTATGAGGAGATACATCCTTTCAAAGATAATGACCCTTCAAATAGTCATGACTCCTCTTAAATAATAATTTCTGCCTTTTCAAACTTGATCGCTACCTTTTCACACATATCTACAATAATATATATTTTTATCCTCCACACACTTCTCTCTTGACTAATAGATCTTCCTTTCTATTCCACACACATCTATTTATATCTTTACATCTCAATGAAGAGTTGCATCTCTTTGAAAAGAGATGACTCTTTAAAAGGATATGTCTTTTTGTTAAGACTAATTGCTGCCTTTTAATACTTCTTTCTCTTTTTTATTTCTCCTTAAGGACTGTCTTTGAACGATCTTCTATTATGTTCTTATTCTTAACCAAATCTTCAATTAATAATATTCATTCACTTCATTCTTCTATACATAGTTGCAAAACTCGTGAGTACTCGTGAGCCAAGTAGATTGGCGAGTTACTCGCCTAAAAATTCACAGATTAGTTATTGAAAAACTTGTGGCGATTTTTTTGCGAAAAAATCTCAAGTAATCGGGAAAAAGCAGAAGTTTTTTGTCAATAACTCTTCAATATTTATATAATTCATTTTCTTGACTGCAATTTAAAAAAAAACAGAATATTTACTTCATTTTCACATGTGGTTGGTGACATAGGCCATTCGGTGACATAGAGACTAGCAATGAAAGTTTGTGTGGTTTCAAAGGCCTTAATTTGTGTAATGTCCCTTCTCAAAGTAGAAATAATATTTTATTATTTTTGAGTATTGGCACCCAAAAGGAGAAAAAAATAATATTTAATTTTTGGATATTTGTGTTAAAAATATTTTATATGTTTTTATGAGGCTGGGTGACCCTTTTTGGAGGGAAAAAAAAAAAAAAAAAAAAAAAAAAAATTTGAATTTTTGGAGCCCAAATTAGGTTGGCTAGATTGGAGGGAAAAGGTGGAGTTTATATGTATGTATGTATGTATGTATGTTTCATTTGGAGGCTTTTATCATCAACAAAATTATTTTGGCTTTTATGATCTGCATTTTGGCGAATATTCCAAGGACGAAAACCCTTATGAATATAAGAGAAGTTGGATGAAAACCTAGCTTCTTCAATGGAGGACTTAATGACGGAGGTTCACATGTGCTTCGATGGTGATCCTTGCTAGATTCACACTCAGATTTTTGCATCAGCATAGGTGACTAGTTTGGAGGGGCAAATTGGGCAAGTTGGAAGATACTTTTCAGATTTTCAAGGGTTGCAAACCCTATCAGCAGACCAGCAGGCCAACACACCCCTTTGGTAGGGTTCTGGAGTTGTTTCTCCATCAAATAATTGCATTTTGTAGCATTGGTGTGAGCTGGAGCAATTTTGCCCAGCTAGGGTTAGAGTAGGAGGTGATTTTCATTGCATAGATTGGGGTTACTTCATATCAGCAGACTTCTATATGTTGCTGGGTATGTATGGAGCCCATTGCATTGTGTAATTGCATTATTAGTTAGATCTGATTTATAACAGCGAACTGGACATTTGAATATCAGAAATTTTGGTGTATGTCAGTGGATGTTTTGGTGATTTATTGTGTTGATTTCATACTTGTTTATGATCAAAAAAATCTGCTATAAGTTTGGTGTTATTGAGATGAATAAATGTTGCTGCTAATGCATATAAAAAAGCAGAAATTCTTATCAGCAAACTAGGGTTTGAGCAGAAGTTTAAAATCAGAAAATTAGGATTATTTTGCATTACAAAAATCAGAAAAATTGTATATATATTGTTTGGGATATTTCAGTGGTATCAGAGTCTTGCTCTTGCCAGCCTGTTGGGTATGTAAAGTTTGGAGTAATGGCAACACGTGAGATTAGAAATGATCTCTTCTCCGGTTGCTGTATGGAGTGTTGGATGGACTATAGCAAGCAAAAAGGGAAATCAAAAAACTGTGAGCAGCCAAGTCTTGAGGACATCATGAAAGAGTTTATGTTGACACAATAGAGATTTGCTCGTATCTTGTAGCAGCATAAAGACTCGCTGCCAAGACAAGTTAGGCTCTATAGCAACTCACCCACATATACAAAGGAAATATCCAGAAATCTCTGAGGAATTTGACAAGGGTTCTAAATCAGCAATCATTGATCAGCCTATAGGTGAACAAGGTTCTAGAACAACTGTTGAAGAAAAGCATGTTGAAATTGTCCAAGTAATAAAAGAAGATATGTTTAAAAGTTCACTTCAACCCTATAAAGATAAGGACAAAGGAGATTCACCTATTGAAGCTACAAATGAAGAGCACATGGAGATTAACGAAGATACCACCATGAAGGTTGTCAAAGCAGCCATGCTAGAACGACTACATGAAGGTATGGGTTCTTGTGATGTTTCTTTAATTGAGTCTAGCCTTGTTTTATCACCTTTACATCATTTTGGCAAGGAATCAAATTGTGGTTTGAGTGTTGTTGAGATGGATGTTGTTCATACATATGACGGCAATTCAGAAATTTCAGTATGTAGTGAGGAAAGTGAATTGGATAAGATTGATTTAGCATTGCAAGATATGGAGGATCACTTGGAGGTTAAAGAGGTGTTGTACCCAAAATAAATTTTTGGCATTCTGTATAAATTGATCTAAATCTTGTTAAAATGCTGTCAAAAGTCTGTTTTAGGTCAAACCAAACATAGGGTCTTTGTGGGTTTCTGTCAAGGAACACACGTGCAAAATTCTAAAAATTTGAAAATTAGGGTTCTACGCCCCTATTTTCAGGGAAACCCTCGAAAATAGGACCTTCCCAGAAATGATTGAAAATGATTTTGATAGGATTAAAAGGCTTCACGATCACATTGGTCAAGTTAGAATCATCAAAAGACACGTTTTACTCTGGTGGGTCTATTTCTATTTTTCAGGAACAAAGTTAGGAGCTCCGCAACCATTAATGGCAGATTGGCCAGTACCAGGTGCTGAAAGCTAAGCTTCAAAAGCTTCAACGACGCAACCATGGCGAAAAAGATCTAAAAAGATGCTGTTTGATGAAGGAGATTCTTGAAACCCAAAAAGGTCAAAATTTGACTAACTCTGGAAACGTTACGAAGGAGAGATCAGTTCACGATGCTGAAAAGAGCCTTTTTCAAGCAGGGGCACCCTTGATTCTTAAGGGTCAAATGTAACCTTTTGAAACATCCAAGGCAATCCTTCTCGGCGTTCGCCTGCTGGCTCAACAACGAAACAAAGAGCTAGATCATCTGATGAGTTGATCATAAGCAGTTGTTGACGAAGCAAAAAGAGGCAGTTGACGAAGTATCAAGAAACGACTGTCGAAAGTGAAGATCAAAGCAAAAAAGAGCCTTTTCCAAGGAAAGGTGCCCTTCTTTCTGGACCTCTAGATGCTGTCAGATGACTAAAGGCCTCCCAGGACAATCTTCTCATCCTAGGTATATCTCAACAACGCAACTGCGAGATAGGCATCTGATGAAGCAATCAACAAGTAATCGGGATCAAACCAGGGCACATTTCAGATAAAGATAACTAAGCAGAAGAGCAAAAGCGCCCTTTTCAATGAGGGGCGCCCTTGAATAAAGGGACCCTAAACTGACTTCTGAGTTTTCCAACTCCAGTCATCTTTGGCGAAACAGAGCTGGCTACCTGACGAGATATCAAACGAAATCATTTGATTCTCCAATCAACGAGAAATCCATATCAAAGCACGAGAGGTCAATTCAAAAGGCTGAAGAATGAAGATTGAAAATTCACCAAGGCAAAAGCAAAAGCGCCCTTTCTTTTGAGGCCTTGAACTGAGCTTTTTGCCATCATGTCTCCCGGGCACTTCTCTTCAGGTTGGATCCAGCTCAACAGTGAATGTACCAGCAATAGCTTAGGATCAACAGATCAAGCTAGATTCAGAATCAAACTGGGGTCATTCAACAGAGAAAATAATAAAAAACTTGCAAAACTCAAAAGGAACGCCTAGAAAAAGTCAAAGGCCAAGTTGTTGACTAAAGTCAAGATATTTTGAGATAAACTTGGCCAACTCACTCCACGATCAGTGGAAATCACCTTTTTGAACTTCAGATCAAGCCAAAACAACTTTTGATCATGAGTTAAGTTCCCAAACTTGTGGATCTAAGGCTTGAGTCTATGTAATCAAGGTATAGGCATCCCACTTCATTATTTCATTGCAGGTTGATGATCAAGAACAACCATAAGCTCTCAAGGACGCCATTTACAGATCTGGCCAAGGTTTTCATCCGTTCTTCGATATTTCTTGCAGATCTGAAGCAGAAGAAGATTGCTAATCTGAGGTTGGATTCAGAGACAAATTTTCTCAGGGAGTCAGATATAAAATCTTCCAATCCATCTTCTGTCTACTTCTTCTCTTCTTGTCTTAGGTTTTCTTGCATGTCACACAAAGCAGCAGGCTACATCAGATCTGATCAACTGGGCAGATTCAGCATAATTTTCCAGTGAAACCCATCTCGTCAGATTTTCCAGAATCACCAAACTTGCTGCCCCTATTTTTGGGGGTTTTTCCGAAAAAGTTTTAGAATCAAAATTCTAAGGAACTGGGTTTGTTCAGCATTGAAGCACGAACAAAACCCATGTGCTAGATTTTTCCCGAAAAAATACTTCTCGACGGGTGGCTATTTTTAGGGGTTTTTCAGAAGTTGTCTGAACACATCCGTGTTTATAGTCAACAAGCAACTTCTTCTTCACAGAATGACAATCTGGCGTCCTTGGGCTCCAATTGAATAGCCAGACCTTGCACCGGCAACTCTCCAATCAGATCTTACACACATTGTTGGAGAGCAAACGGACATCATCAGTAGTCTGCGGATCTTTATCTTTGAAAAGAATACATCTCCCGCTCAATGGAGAGCCGCAACAATTACTCTGGACGAAGAAGAAAGAAAGGATGATCTTGCAGCAGAAAGACCATTATTACACCTCCCGCGTGCCAGTAAGCACCTTGGCTTGCCAGTTGCGAAGAGATCATTCCAAACACAGAGCCACCAAAGTTACCAAGAGCAACAACTTGCACAAGAAGAGATGTCGTGTCATCAAAGCATTGACTATCCGAAAATGGAAGAAGTCAACACATGGATGAAGGAGTTGTTGATCGGAAGTGGTGAAGTGTGAAAAGACACCTAGGAAGGACGTTCTACCTTCCAATTGGCATTTATGATACTTGAAGTTGACTTGATGCCTCATTCCAAGTCAACTCAAGAAGGCAGTAAATGTAGTTGGAGTTAACTTGATGCCCCTTTCCAAGTTAACTCCATATCCCATAAATCATGCATTGTCAGATCCCACTGATTAAGGATGTCTAATTGGCTTCCATAATTTGTGGATCTTAGATCTCCACTAAATGTGGATGTCTATTTTGGAGGGATACTTTACATTAAAGTTCACCTTTAGGTTACTTTCAGTCAACTGAAGTAGTTTGCAGTTGACTCTTTGTTTACTTTCAGTTAACTGAAGTAGTCTTCCAGTTAACTACTTGTTCCCCCTTTTTAGGAATAAATCTTGCTAATTGATTGGCAAGAACTCATTGTTAACTCAAGGAGATTTTGGGGTTGCCCACTCCTTTAAGTTCTATAAATAAGAGCCTTGGGCTCATTGTTTGTTTAACCTTTACTTGCTATGCAAAATTGCTGCGCCATTGTTGCCAACAACTTTGAAAGCGAATATTTGTTCACTCTTGGATGAGAGTTCGTTGGTTGATTGTAATTGTGCATGATTTCGTGCCTTTGCTATCCCAATCTTTGTAATTCGTTGATGAAGCTTGAAGAAGAATATCAGAAGGCGCTTGCATTTTGATCTACCTATTTGAGTTCTTTCTACGTCTTGTGCCAAATAGCTTGTTGTTTCATTTCCCTCCTCGGATAGGGGTTCCTCCTCCTTGGATATTTGTCATTAGCAGTTATCGTTTGTTGTTGTTTAATGTATTGTCCTTCAACCTATACTTCGGATAGGGGTTCCTCCTCCTTAGCAAGTTTGTCGGCCAAGACATAGTTAATTTGTTGTTTCTTGTAAACCGTTTCCTAGCCCATACCTCGGATAGGGGTTCCTCCTCCTTGGCAGGTCTCAGATCCAGTTTACCGTAAAGAGTGTTTGCTTGTACCAACCTTATCCCGGCATATATCCGAGAGTTCAGAGCCTCGGCCATATTCTCAGGAGACGGCGAATTCAGGTGATCCAACCAATCCATTCCCACTCCTATACCCTCATGCTCTGTTTACCTTGAAGGTATTGGATAGATTAAAAGCTAGAATAGTCGTAGTTAAGATCTGCAGAAACTAGAGAAAAAGCTTAGCTGCGGCGCATTGTGTTTGTGCACCCTTGTGTCCTACCGCTGAAGTACAAAAAGATAGGAACCTTAGTTTACCATTCCCTTCCTTACGCATTGCTTTCAGCAGAGAGGGACTTCTCCTCTTTAAATAACGAAGAAGTGTTGCAAAACATTTGAAATAGTTCAATGTTTACAATCAACACTCCAGAGGTGCTAATTTAAACACCAACAAGAGGTTATAGCTGTTCATACACTTTCTAGATCAGCCCTTGAGGAAAAGCATGATGTAGAAGATTCTACTCACTACTTTGATGGAGACCCTTTGATGGAGCATGATGATGACCTAGTTTTTACACATGGATGTGTTGAAGAAGAGGCCATGAAGGAAAGCAGATTTGGGGTATGATCATACCAGCACTTGATGATAGGCATTCAACAAAGGATGAAGATTTGCTTGAGCTCCTTGAAGACACTACAAAGAGGTATGATGAAAATGCAGATTTTCTGTTTGATAACAGCAGTCCTATTTCCTCACATCTTCATGAGATAGCAGCTACTTCACATGGGGAAAATGAGGTGAAAGAGTCTCCCCTTGTTGGCACTCATGAGATGGGTGTTAGGCATGGTGTAATGTCCCCTTCTCAGTAGCTCTCCGAGTCAACATTAGCCTTTTCCTTCCCGAAGGCTAATGCCATTATCAGGGAATCATTTATTTAACTATTTGTGTTTTGCCTAAATTCAAGTTTAGCTTTTAAGGTGAGGCCAAATAATTAATTAAATATTTTTATAAAGTGACTTTGCAAAACAAAAGGGGTTCATAAGTGAGTTATTGAAACATTTAATTTTTTAAGTGGACTATATACAAAGTCACTTTATTTGGTGGATTAGAAAAAAGTGACTTAGAAATATTTAAAATGTTACCTTTTAAAAGTCACTATATTTTGTTATTGGAGCGAATACAAAAGGAAGAATGAAGGAAATATTCGACACTTTTTGAATATCAGTATCTTTTACCTCATTTCTCGTGGAGCTCTTGGAGAGCCTTTTGGTTGACAGGTTTGAAGCCTGGACTACCAGTTTCGACAGTGAGACAAGCTGTCCTAGCTGGAACGTTACATTCAGGTTTCGTGAAAGATCTTCTCTACATTTTGTAGTTTCAGTTGGGCGATTTTGGTGTGGTCAATGTGCCATTTAAAGACTTAACATTGAAGAAACCCTAGGCGCCATTTCTCAGAGCAGAGATATTTTGATAGGGGTCGTTTTTGTTGCTGCAGCTGCAAGAATGTCAAAGACGTGAAGTTTAATGGCTGGGGCGTAGTAAATCACAGCTTGAGAGAGGGTCGTTTGGCTCTTAGAAACTATGGCGCACCCTTAAGAAGCAGATTCGTGGCTAGCAAAGGTGCCGTCTGGACTATACCAGGCAAAACGTGACTCTTAAGAAGCTGAAACGTGGGCCACTGGAAGTATTTTGAAGCAGCTGTTCATTTCTGGGCGTTTTTGGAGGTCACACAATCACTTTCAGCCATGGAATATTGTTGCACCAGGTCTGAGATACTTACACTCTCATTGTAACTCACTCTATTATAGCTAGAGCTGTTTTTTATGGCCATGAACCTCTGTTTGTTTATCTTAGTGAGTCTGTGAGTAGTTGAATAAGATGATGGTTGGGTTACAGTTGAAATCATGCTTACTTGGTTGCTATAAAATTTCTGAACTTCATTTCCTTTTAAGCAGCCCACATTATATCCCAGCATAATTCTGTTAGGAAATCTGGACTGTATTTTCTGAGTAAAATATATGAATAGTCGGACCCTATTAGAGATATAAATCATTGTATTTTGAATGACCAATGTCGCTATTTTGTAATGATCTGGGTTGAATCTGATTTATACTCTTGAATAGCTTTGCGGGCATAATCCATCATTGTATGTACACACAGAATCAGCAATAAAACACTGTTGTATTTAGATGAGTTCCATGTTTGTTGCTGCTACTAATGGATGAAAGACAATTGTCAAACTTCAATCAATATTCAGTGTACTTAACCTGCAGACTCAAATTGGTGATCTTAACCGACAAATGTAAAATATCAACTTGAAAACAAAAAGGTATCCACCAAATTTGAAAATCACACTATAGTGGTATCAGTGTTATTTTGGCAGCAGCCTAACAACATACAAATGAGCTCCCTTCGAATCAAACAAAACACCAAAATTCCATATCGTACGGGAAGGCACCTTACACATGGGGAAGATGTTGAAAATTCAAGCCACAACAAGTCTGATTTTGTGTATCATACCATGGAAGATGTCAAGAGAACTCAAGTCTTGTGTGACGGTTACAAAGAGCAAAAAATGCTAAGATGTTGGCTGCCCAAATAAAACAACACTTGCAAAAGCTCAAACAATGATGTAATCAACTAGACAAGCTAGGAGGCAAAGGGAGTCACACACTAGAGCTCTATTTTTTCCAAGAGAGGAAGGCATGGCAATGGAGCAAGCAAAGGGAGGTTTCTCTTGAAGAAAGCAAGTAAGAAGAGTATGCAGATTTAGGTGGACAAGCAGAAAGGTACGAGTCAAAAATTTTGTACCTGATTTGCATCATGAGTTGTCTTTGTTTGAGAGGCCCAAACCCTAGATGAGATTATAGTAGTTGAGCATACACTTAGTGGATCAGTCACTAATGTCAAATGCACACATGAAGAGGGAGTCATAAGTGATTCAGTTTGTGGTGATATATCCCTACTCGAAGATGTAGAGATGGTCAATAATCGAGTGCAATCCTATCATCGTATTGATTCCTTGGTTGCATTGGTGGCTGCCCTATTGCAAAAATTGTGATACATGCCATAGAGGCACTTGCCTTTATTGGGCATACTTGGGAGGTGAAGTTGCACTTTGTCACAAGGTATGGAGGTATTGCTATAATGTTTGGTTTCGAGTTACCAATGCTTGTTTTCCAGCTGGATTATGCCATAGCGATTGAAAGAAAATGTGAGGTTCTTGGCCTTCTTTCCCTAGTTCATTTGGATCCACCCTATACTTTGCTAGGAGATGGCTACTCTACCTTATCACACATGGATACCCTACGGGCTACTTGGGGAACAGCAGCTGTTTGGATGCTATGGGCTATTTTTTTTTTTTTTTTTTAAATTTAAGTGTTTTTTAAGGTGCTGAGTTTTTCCCAAGTATTTTCTGAGTCAAATTGTTTAGCTTTCTGAGAACTCTCCGATTGTGAGTTTGCAAACTATGATCTTAAGGCTTGTGGAGGTTGGAAGCTATTTGATCCGACAAGTGATAGTGTACAATCCCCACATCATGAAGACCATCTTGTCAATGGTTTGTGTTTTCTTCCCAGACCATGCTTTTAAAGTGGTCATCTAATTAATGCTGGATAGTGTCTGAATCCTGATTCTTAAGGCCCAAAATCAGAAAAACCCTTCACCTTTTTCCTCGCACAAAAGGCCAAATCTTTATTTATACTAATATATGCATACAAGTTTAGTTGTCACGTTGAGAAAAGATTGCTGTTATTATTAGCTTTTCATTCATTGTTCAATTTTAGTTTGTTTTAAAAAATAATAGTAGTTGATTCAAAGGATTACATACTTTTCAAGTTTTCCCTCACTATTTATTGAACATAATGTTGTGGTATTTTTATAACTTTATATGCGCTGTATTAACATCGATGTGAATTATATACTGAATCTTAATTACAGGCTATAACTTTTCTATACACTATTATGAGATCAGTTGATCTGGGCTTGAAGACAGCACTTATTGTGACACCAGTGAATGTACTGCATAATTGGAGGCAGGAATTTTTGAAGTGGCAACCGTGGGATCTAAATCCTCTTCCTGTTTTTATGCTTGAGGATGTATCAAGGTGTTTTCTTGACTCCTTTCTTTCTTGTTCAAACCAATATTCTTAAGATACTGGCCAACAAAGAAGTTCAGTTATTGACTTTTCTTCTTTACTAACACTTTATTTATTTCAAACACAATCTTTTTTTATTCTTCTTGCAAATCACCTTTTGTTGTTGGTAATTGACATGCACAGTAATTTTTATTTGGTTTAGGGAAAGCATGAAAAGAGCCAAGTTACTAACAAATTGGAGAAAAAAAGGTGGAGTTCTTTTAATAGGCTATGCAGCTTTCCGGAACTTATCTTTAGGGAAATATGTGAGAGACAAAGCCATTGCAGATGATATTTGTGAAGCTTTACAGGTACATTGTTTCCCCTTCAGTTGCTTACATTTTTTTTCTGAATGATTTGTCTTTTCGCTGTATGAATGTTGTGAAAGGCTTCCAGGTTTTGTACATGGGATTATTCAGAATGATGTTAGTGCTATGGATTTTGGCCCTGTGAATACTTGTTATCCTGGGTTACAACAGATCTCAATTATATGTTCCTTGCAAACAATGAGTAATGGTAGGTCTCATGTCTTCATATTCCTTGTGATTTGAGAGACGAGTAGCATAGGCCAAACCTTAGATCCATTCACTGGCTTCCAGTCAATAAAGTTCAAAAACTGCATTTTGTAGGGTTTATGGGAATTTAATTTTTCTCTAGTTCATAGAGGCAGGACATATTGTGCATTCCATGGGGATGCATTCTTGACAATTGGTTCTCCACAGGGATGGAGATACAAGGACACGTTGGGATGCAGTGATCCATCCCATTTGACAAGAAATAGTTTTGGGATGTCCCTATTTCCATGTGTATGTAGGGGATGCTGAGTGGTCCTTAGAGAGATGTCTAGGCATCTGCCATGAGTCCTCAAGTGGGGCTTAAAATTTCTTAAAGATCATATCTGTCATATTGTTTAGGAAATCAATGATAAATTATAATTTAGCTACTGTTCAAATTATATAATTTTTGTAATATTTGATTTTATTATCATTTTATTTCATATGGTTGTTTCCTTTGCTGCCCATTTTTTCTTAGGATTTTTTTGGGTACTTCCAGCCATACTAAAGTTGTGTTCTCCACTTTCCTAGCTCCAACATAGTGTATGCTGCATATGGTATATAACATGAATGAAAAATGACAATAACTCGGCAATAACTTGGGAGACCCAATTTTTTTTTTCCAACACTCAGACTCAGCAAAAACTTGGGGAAAAACTCAGCAAATTTTTCAAACATTAAAAATTAAAAAATCCATAAATTACATATCTTTATTAATAGTTTACAAATTTCATCTGTGGAAAACGTAGGTTGAGAACAATTATTACTTTTTGTTTTTTAAAACTAGAGTGGTAGTCTGGGGGTGGCAGCCCCCAGTGGGGTTGAGGGGCAGTGACCATCATAGGGGTTTGGGGGAAGAGCCCCTAGTGGGATTGAGGGGCAGTGCCCCTCACAGGGGACTGGGGTCTCTCATGGGGTTGAGTGGTAGCACTGATATGAACATTATGAAAAATGAGGATTTTTTTTGGTGGAATAACCTTATACAGGCACAGCTGAATTTTTCTCCTGAATGTGCAAATTTTCAGTGAGTTATTGGTGAGATTTTGCCAAAAACTTGGTGGTAACTTGCTGCTGAGTTATACTGCAAGTAACTTGGAAGTTTATGATAAGGTTTTCATCTATATTTGCAGTATATACCACACTCTATAAAATTCATAGAGTTGAGTTAGTATAAATTACCCAAAGAAATATTTTGAATAAGGTATAGTTCTCAACCATGTAGCTGTGATAAAGTTAGCAGGTTCAGACATCATTTTTTCTTGTTGGCAATACTTTTTTGCTGTTTAATATCTGGCAAAAGAGAAGTAGTGTGATCTGTCAAAAAAAGAAATTGAAAAAGGCAGTCTTGACTGACATTATACTTGTCAATCTAGGGCATCAAAACTACAACAGGAGGATTGGTAACATCATCATCACAAGAAACAATTCTACACCTCCCCAGCTCAAGCATTTTTCCCGAGAATTATTTCCAATGCCTTGAGTATCAATCTTGTTGTACCCAAAATGAGTTTTTTGCTTCATTAAGGCATTTTGATTAAAATGGTCTAAACCTTGTAAAATTGTCGTTAAAAGTCAGTTTTTGATCAAACAAAGTATGGGCTTTTTGTGGGTTTACTGTCTAGAAGATACTGACAAAATTTGGAAATTTTGAAAATTAGGGTTTTTGGGCCCCTATTTTTAGTAAAAACCCTAAAAATAGGATCTTGTCAAAATTGACTGAAAATTATTTTGATTGGCTTATTTCACTTCATGATCATAGTGGTGAGGTCAGAATCAGGAAAAAGTTAGTTCATGTCTGGTGGGTTGTTTTTCTTTTTTTCAGGAGAAAAAGTTAGGATCTTCGAGGTCAACAATGGCAGATGGCCAGATACCAAGTGTCGAAATCTAAGCTTAAAATGCTCCAGCAAAGATTCTATGGCGAGAAATGTTCAAAATGATGCTCCGTCACGGAGGGGATTTTCATCAAAATGAAAATCATCAAAAATTTCCAACTCTGGAAATAAAAGTGCTTTTGGAGGCCAGGGGTGCCCTATGTTTCAGAGCCTCAAATCATCTTTTTTTGAGATTTGTCACTTCCAAGAGGTCTTCTCCAGAATCCTGTCAGCTTCACGATGAGCCTACCAGCTAGGCCAAAAGATCTATCTAGCACCTGAATTTGTAGATTGAACGAAGAATGAGGGAGATGAAGTTAGTCAAATTTGACTAACACTGGTGGAGAAAAGCACCCCTGGAGGCCAGGGGCGCCCAAACTTTTGAGGTACCATATGTAACTTTTTCGGCAAATGACATCCAAGATGTTTGTCTTAGACTTGATTGTAGTTGGCCGAGAGTGTGTGTGTACTTGGTTG
This sequence comes from Sequoia sempervirens, assembly GCA_007258455.2. Taxonomy (NCBI): domain Eukaryota; kingdom Viridiplantae; phylum Streptophyta; class Pinopsida; order Cupressales; family Cupressaceae; genus Sequoia; species Sequoia sempervirens. The sequence continues at coordinate 278,740,335 of VDFB02058242.1, read as the reverse complement.
GTTGGGAGTCATAAGTAAATAAGACTTTAGTTAATATTAATAATCCATGTACTTATGTTATGTACGTGTCATGTTAGTTAGTTGTTTCGGGAATTAAGTTCCTGACGAAGTAATTAGTTATAATGAAGGGACGCGACGGTTGGTACCTCAACCACCGCCAACATACTATATGTACTTGAGTCATGTAGTCGGGAACATTGCGGTTCTAGTATGCTATGCTAGCTTCTGTTTGGAGACATTATGATGTAAATGGCGAATACTGAATAAAGCAATACATCTATGTTCTATGCAATTGCCATGTGATTATTATATGTTGTCAATGTTATATTTCCGTTTACTCTGTACGTCATTGTACCCGTAGTGAGTAAACATTGATTTGGCTTCGCAACGAGTCTGTCGGCTTCACAACAAGATGTATGTCATTGATTTGACAAATGACATCCAAGATGTATGTCTCAGACTTGATCAGGCTTCACAACAAGCCCATCAGCGGGCTAATCTGAGTTGCCAACCTGCTTGAATTCGGAGTCAAACAAAAGGATAAAAGTCATTGCCAAATGTGGTTTCAGAGCACAAAAGTGCTCTTGCTAGCCAAAAGTTTAAGATGTAACTTTTTTGACAAATGACATCCAAGATGTATGTCTCAGACTTGATCAGGCTTCACAACAAGCCCGTCAGCGGGCTAATCTGAATTGCCAAACTGCCTGAATCAGGAGTCAAACGGAAGGATAAAAGTCATTGCCAAATGTGGTTTTAGAGCACAAAAGCGCCCTTGCTAGCCAGTGGCGCCCAAGGTTTTGAACCCTCAAATGCAATTATTAGGGTTTGCTCAAATGCTCATCCTATCTGGAATGCTTCAAGCTTTCAATTGCATATCTTAGTCGGATCAGAAGACTAGTCAATAGTCGACAGCCAAAGATTGAATGAAGAATCAACACGTCGTAAAAATGGCTGTCTGGAAATAAAAGTGCCCTTGGAGGCCAGGGGCGCCCAAGTTTTTCACCTGTTCGATGAGGTTTTTAGGGATTACACTCTCCAGGAGATCATGTTCACAATTGATCCAGCTCCACAGTGGACCTGTTAGCCAGCTTGGGAGTTTTGTAAAGTGTCGGGAAATACAGGCTAAAGGAAGGTGGAAATCAAGTTCAAAATGATGAAAATGCATGAAAATTTGACTAAGTCTAATGAGGAAAAGTGCCCTTGGAGGCCAGGAGTGCCCATAATTTTGAAGGCTTAGAAGTTAGAATTAAGGTTTGCAACCTCAAGAAGCTCCTTGTTAGTTTTGATCCTGCTTTTCAACAAGACTGCCAGCTAGTCTACTAGATTCCTCAGTAATTTAGAATCAGTGATTGAACATAGGCTTCGGTGACGTTTGCAAAGGTTAAAAAATGAAAATTTCAAAAAAGTTTCTAAGTCTGGAGAGTTGGCGCCTAAAGTCAAACTTTGACTTTTGAAACTGAAGTGTATTGGCTGCCCTATAATGGTAGAATTTTTGAACTAGATTAAAATAATATTAAAATTTCAGTCTCACTTCTTGATCGACCTACAAAATACTTCAATTTTTCTTGCATCTGGTGAATTTCTTTGTGCATGTTGGGTGGTGCCCATTTTAGGGTTTTATCTTCATCTAGTTAAATGAATTTGGGGTCCAATAATATTATTGCATCCCAAGTTAGGGTTTTGCATGCAAGGTGATGCCTTAATTCATAAAATTTATTTATTAAGGCATTTGGGCGTCAATTATTTTCATCATAGGTTGAAGGCAAACACATTTTCTCGTGCAAGCAAGATCTGAAGGCGCTACAAGTGATATTTTTCAGTGTTCTTCACAGTGCCAGGTCCAGATTGCTTAGAGGGATTATTTTCCAGATTTAATCTTTTGAGCACTTGCATTTCACACTTCATCAAACTTCATTCAAGGCATAGGTGTCATTTTCATAGGCAAAATATAATTTCTATTTTCTCTCAAATTCTTCTATCCTTGTCTTAGGTTTTCTCTTGCATGTCAAAGTAAACGACATCTTTTTCAGAATTTGGTCATTTGGGTTCACTCAGCACAACATTGGCAACAAAAGCCATGTTCTAGAAATTTTCGAGAAAATTGCCTCGTTACTTCTCATTTTGAAGTATTATCCTTTTTTCCGAAGATTCTTTTGCATGTCGGTCAAAAAGTCAACTTTTTGAAAAACGAAGAATCTGGGTTTGTTCAGTTCATTGGCGCCTACAAAACCCATATGCCAATTTTTATTGGGAAAAATTGCCCTGGTGCCCTTATTGCCCCTGCAACTTCTGTTTTGAAAAGTCTTTGCATGCCTTAGTAAAAGTCATTTTTTCGAGTTTCTGACAATTTGGGTTGGCTTAGAATTTCATTCTCTACAAAACCCACATTTCATAAAATTTCCCAAAAATCTCCCCTCAACTATTTATTTTTAGCCTCGTCAGGAGCCATTTTTAGCCTTTTCTGAAGTTTGTCCAAACATATCCGACTTTATAGTCAAAAGTCTAGTTTTTCAAAATGCAATTCAACCCAATTGAATACAAGACCAAATTGGTCTTAGTTCATGATGTTTTGAAAACCTTTGACGTTGACTTGGGTCATGTTCATCCAATGATCAAATTGAGCACGTTGGAAGGCATTGACAGTATGACAATCAAGCACGTTGATCGCTCAAATTGCTAGTAGAGCCTCTATTCCCATCATAGTGTCTAATCTCGAGTTCGTCATTGATCAAGCATTATGACTCATCTACATGACAAATTCGATCAGCAGATGGGCAAGTTGTTTGCAGCCTCAAGCCAAGAGATATCGAGAAGTGCTTTGCCATTCCACCTCGTACAGATAATTTCATCATAGTCATGGAGGAATGTGACAAGATATGGCAAGTGGACAATGAAAGATCTCAAAGGAAGGTTGCACAAAGGTGGCTAAAAGAGCAGAAGACCAACTTGCCAAAGAAGCTTGGGCGTGGAGAATTCATGGGCGAGATAGCAATTCTGATTACCTTGCTCAACCGGGTTATAGGCCAAGAAGAAGCTCATATCATTCGGCCATGGATGTTCTATGTCATCTCCCAGATTATCAACAATAAGGAACACTTTGATTGGGCTATGTTGATTAGTGAAGTTCTTCACCAATATATCACAGGATTTCTTAAAATCCATGAGTTTCATATGGTTTCTTATCTTGTCTATTTAATTGCATTCCAAGGCAATTTTAGAACTTTGAAAACCATTGGAACTCTTGGCGTTTAGCGTGTGCATGAATACTTCCCACAATTGGAGTTCTCAAAAGCTGAATAGGATTTCAGGGAGGTGAACAATCATTTCTTGATGAAGACAATCAAAGACCTTGATAATGAGATGCACATAAGAATTTCGACAGATGCTAAATCAGCAATGGAGAATTGGGCAGATTGGTTTATCCAGTTTCCCACTTTCACCCATATTCGAGTGTATGGTTACTTAGGAGAACCTTTGATGCTACCTAGATACCTGTCCTATAAGGTTTTGTTCATGGAGTTCTTGAGACAAGTTCACAAGGTTCATACTTTTCTTCGCAATCGCCACAAGCAAGCATTCACTTTTCCATGTGGATTGGGCATATACAAATGCAAATCAGCAGCTGATTGCAAGTTGATGAGCAATGAGTTGTCAAAACTCCATCTCAAGTACCTCAGCGAAAAGTGCTCCTATGATCCTCTGGGTATCTTTGCAGCTCGGTTGGAGCGAAGTCATTCACATAGGCCGACACTTGAAGACTTTTGGGTCAATTGCGAAGATGAATTTGAAGTACGCAGGCACCACCATTGCAGACTTACTCTTCCTCAACTTGCTGATTTCTTATTAGAAGACGTTGAAGGTTTGTTGGATGATGACAGAGAGGTGTTACTTAGCACATTCATCAAGGATCAAGTTGCTTGCCAGCCGCTTCAACAACTCGATTGGTACGCTATAGAGAGTACTTCAGTTGAGGACCTATGAAGAGGAGTGGTCAAGACTAGCATGCATTTCTTGGACAGCAAGAGGAAGCAAAAGGTAGTTCCAATTGCAGAGCTACTAGTGGTGTTTTCTTCACTACCTTCTACATCAAGGTCAAGACCTAGAGTTAAGGCCACAATGCATCCACCTGAGGGTGTCAGGGTTAGTGGAACGACGAAGAGAGGAAGCACAAATCAATGAGAACATATCAAGAAGGTGCCAAAAATTCCAGTGGAGCCAGTAGTACAAGTTGAAGTCGGGTCTTCATCTCGTGGTTCGCCATTTTCTCCTCAGTCACCTCCCATTCAGATTGATTCAGAGCTAGAATCGTCGGATCATGAAGCCTCAGTGCCAGTTAATTCATCAGGAGTCAACATAGCTACAACCGTTTCGCCTAGAGAAGTTAACATTGATCACTCATGTTGGCTTAAGAAGACTTTGGGTAGGAGGCGAAAGCCTTCCTATCAGCTGGATCTTTTTGAGTTTGGCAATGTCTATCAAGACACGTCAAAGAAGAAGATCAAGAAATAGGTACACATAGAGAAGAATCTTGATGTAAAGATTGTTGTTGAGATTGCCACACCACCGGAGGACAAGATACTGGATGAGGTTGAAGTTGGTGATTTTATCTTTGTCAAAGCTAATCTTGGTAGGAGTACTCGACACGTGGACGTGAGCCTCTTTAAGGTTGCTGCAAGTAATCTTGAGGAGCGGGTGATGAAGGACGAAGAAGACAAGGTAGTCCTCAAGGTTGAAAATAAGCAATTGAGACAATACATCTCAGATCTTCTTCATGGAACTTCAAGCGTAGCGGCCATTCTTCCTCAACTTCTAGAAACACCTGCAAATCAACAAAAGCTTGGTTGGTTATTCAATCATGGAAAGCTTTTGGAGAATTGGATCGAGGATTTCATTGTTGCAGATACCTTCTTACGGAGTTGTATCAATTAAGGTACAATGCTCATGATCTTCATTAGGGAATCCAACGGCTTGAGTTGAATATGGCAGAGGGCGAACCAAGAGATTTGATCCTCATTTCTCAGTTGGCAGTTGCATATGATGCCGTTGTAGCAGATGAAGATAAAAGAAAGCTTTTTGCTTGGAGAGAACAATACCTCTTCAAAGTAGAAACTTATGAAAGAGTGTCTACAAAGTTGGTTAGAATAAAATAAGATGTTGTTGGTGCTCTCAAACTCGTAAGCAGATTCATCACTTAGATCTCGTGCCATTATTTTCGTGAAGATGGTACCTACAGTGATCTCAATGTTGTGCAAATTGAATTCTAGAATTTGGTTCATGATGGTCTTGATGGTGATCCTGTGGCATCCAAGTTGAGTCATTTCTTGGTAATGTGAACAAGCTTCGACAAGGTAGCTAAGGATGTCAAAGAGTGTTAGAAAATGATCAAGGATGGAGAGAAGGCGTTGAGTAGACAGTCTATCATTTTGGGTAGCATCAAAGTGCTTGAAAATGATGCAATTAATGATTTCTTGGAGGAGATGATTGCTCATGATGGCTTGGAGTGAACATTCAGTTACATACTACAATTTTCCCAAGGATAGAGTCAGGAGCAGTAGTCAACTCAACATCACTCTTGAGTTTCGATTGCTGATTTCATGCATGTTTATCTTGTCCTTGGGGATATCTTTTGGAGGAGGTTGGACTTTCAGTTAGGATTTAGTTAACTGATGTTAGTTATTAGTTGAATCTCATATCAATAAGGACTTGCGTGTTGCTACGTCCATTTAGTTTAGTTTTAGTTTAGTTAACTGAGGTAGTTTTCCAGTTAACTGTTAGGTTGCATACATTTAGACTTAAGAATAAAATCTTGCATGCTTGCAAAACTGATGTTAACTCAAGGAGATTTTAGGGTTCCCTACTCCTTTGAGGTTATATAAATAAGAGCACCCTTGCTCATTGTATTTCAACTTTTGTTGTGATAACAAATTGTTGTGCCCACCTTGCCATGCAATATTGTTATTCTGTATTGGTTCACTTTGTTAATGTAAAGCTGGCTTGATTGTTTATTGTGCGTTTGTTCCTTCATGCAATTTGCTGTCCCAGTTTTCTTTGTTTTTAATAATCTTTCTCTCATATCTACAACTTGGATAGAGTATTTTACCTCCTTGGGAATTTAGAGATAAAGATTATTGTTTGATGTTGTTTCTAGTAATCTTGTTTTCAGCCTACACCTTGGATAGAGTATTTTACCTCCTTGGGAATCCTGAGATCAAGCTTGCAGTTTAATGTTTGTTTCCAGTAACCTACTTTCAGCCTACACCTCGGATAGAGTATTTTGCCTCCTTGGGAATCCCGAGAACTAGTTTACCGTTTGATGTAGTCTCCAATAACCTTTATTTCAGCCTACAACTCGGATAGAGTATTTTACCTGCTTGGGAATCCTGAGATAGAGTTTATTGTATACTTCCCAATTGCTCCTAATTCCTCTTGCTCTGTTTTTCTAGAGGAAATATGATATTTTTAGCGTTGGCCTAGTTGTAGTTAAGATTTGCAAAACTAGAGAAAACCTTAGCTGCGATGTATTTGGTTCCTTAACCTTGTGCCTTTACTAGCTAAGTCAAAAAGATAGGATTTTAGAATACTTTACTTTTTACGCATATCAGTAAAAGAGGGAGCTTCCCCTCCTAATTTGAAGAGCAGTTAATATTGTGCATAGCTGTCCATTGCCAATACACACTCTAGAGGTGCGAATTGTAATGCCAACAGTTTTCTGGCGCCCACCGTGGGGCACGAGGCAAGAAAACTTCAAGAAAAGCTTAACACTTTTATGTCACGGGAATGACCATTTGGCGTCCTACTGCTCCAATTCAACAACCAGGACTTATTTTGGCCATCATACAACTGAATTTTGTACTGATTCAAGTGGGGCAATCGGATATCATCAATAGCCTATGAAGTTTTATCATTGACAATCATACATCATCTACTTAGTGGAGGAACACAACTTTCTACTCTGGACAAAGAAAAAGAAGGGCGGATCTTGCAGCCGGTAGACCAGTTTTACCACCACCTGCGCGGGGATAATTCATCTTGGTTTACCAAATATACACAAGAAGGAGAAATAATCCTCTCTTTCAAGAAGAGCCGATCTTTCAAGAGGTTCCCGATCATTTCCAAGAAGAATTTGTAGAAGAATCTCCAGTCCCAGCAAGACATGCAACCCCATTACCTTGGGGTGACAACATCAGACCATTAGCCTTGCAAGGACACCATGAATTGCCTAAAGGATCACGTAAGCACTTCCCAAGGTTTCATGGCGACGAGTCTCATCACCCCGATGAGCATATCTCAACATTCATAGTGGCTTGCTCCGTTTTGCATGTGTCACACGAGGACATCGCCGTCCGTCTCTTTGTTCAGACTCTTGAAGCGAATGCTGTAGAATGGTTCAATCATCTAGAACCAGGGATTATCACAAGTTGGGCAGTCATGAGCAAAAAATTCTTGGCGAGATTCAAGCCTACCAAAGACAGTCATCAAAAATTTGTGTCTCTCAAACTCAAAGATGGAGCCAATTGAACCAATGAGAGAGTTCGTGGCAAGGTTTAACCGCTTAGTCACATGCCTCTCCCATATGCTTAATCCATCTGGTGAGATTTTGATGAGTAGCTTCATCAACGCTCTCTTGTCAGAAATAGCCTTTTTCTTGAAGTCGGGCCATGAAGTGGATTCACAACTTACACAAGAAGAAGCTATTAAGCTTGAAGACAATATGATCACGACTGGGAAAATGAAGAATGACGCAATCAGATCCGCTTGTTCAAGTGTCTGTAGATCCACTACTACAGAAGGTAGCCAATGAGGTGACTATCCTCAAAAGACAGTCACCCCCTCAAGGGCAGCAAGCATTACCCGCACCACCACCATATCAAGCTTAGCGGCCATACCAGTCGAAGAGGAATAACTTTCGGCCCTTCAACAACTACAAGCCGAGGTTTCCACCAGGACAACCAAGACAACCTGTTGATACTGAAAAGTCTATAGCTTTTTGCTCTTTCCTTGATACTGATGCACACACCGGATCTACATGTCCGGAGAATCAAAGAATGAACCAAATCATTGGATTTGTTGAGGCTGCTCCAAGTACAAGTTTCGTACCTTCACCAAGTGCAAATGTTGTCTCACCACAGATGGACAAATTTGATGGCAACTCCACAATGGGATGCTTCAACAGAGAACCTGTTAATGAAGAAGAAGAAGAATACCGTCAGTACTCTCTTGTGGTCAAATCATGAAAATATTTCGTCGACTATGTTCACACGTGCCCAACACTTCAAAGCACAGAAACAAGAAGAGGAAAAGCGGAAAACAAATGAAAAGGGAAAAGAAGTAATGTGTCTATTTCAATCTGCTTTTCTTTGTTTGTAATGATCTATAGCACTCTTGATTGTGATATCAACATATAATGGAGCAGCAGGTACTTTGAAGATTTTATCAATTACTTCAGCCTCCAAACTTATAATGACGTTTCCATCATCGTCCTTGATTGTTCTTGTTTCTTCATCAAAATGAGAAGCACATGCAAGCACAAATTCCGGTTCTAAGGTAGCCACTGAAAATGAAGAAACTAGATGAATATGACTTTTGAGAAGCAACTGCATATCATGAGTCGATGGGTTCACCGTTCTTTTCAAGAACTTAGACATATCAACATGTCCGATCTTTGTGTCTCTAATCTCATCAATGAGAGAAACTACCTGAGATGGAGCGATCTCATTCAAATATTTATCATACTTGGCCTTCATCTTCTTGTTTGGAGGCGAAACTGGCTCTTCTATCATCGAACAAGAATCTGAAATACTGTGATGAAAATCTAGAAGAGTAAGAACATCTTCAGAAGCAATGGGTGATTCCATGATATCAAGATCTGAAAAACTGGTAATCTCATGAAGACTTGCTTAGGTTTTGAACTTATGGAAATATTATGGCATAAAGATGTTTGGTGAATATGCTTTGGACAGTGATGGGAAATCAGATCTAAGAAGACCGCTTGCAAGTTTGACTTGTAATCGGGTCTTGGAGACCCGATTTCAAGTGAAATATGTTTTCTTTATTGATGGGAACTTGCAGTCGGGTCTTGAGGAACCGATTACAAGTAATGAAAACATGATATGGTAAAGGGAATGATTTTGAATGGGCGAATGGAAGATAGGTAAATGAATTTGCAAGTGAGAGGCGAAGTGTATGGAAGCAAATGCAAGTGTTTTGAAGGCGAATGGATGTATTCTTAACTTGCAGTCGGGTCTCGAGGATCTGATTGCAAGTATGCAAACTTTTATCTATCAATGCATTTTGAAAATGGATCATAAACTTGACCAAGAAGAAATAGAAAATAGAAAGAAAAGAAAATAAACAAAACAAAAACCCAAAACGTACCTTGAAAAGCGCAAAACGCACAGCTGAAGAATAAAAATGAAAACTCTTAAGTTGCAACCAGCATTTATAAATAAAACAAGGTGAAGACTCCTCTTCAAACTCTATCAGCTGAACATTAAAGCCTCTCCTTAAGAAACGCAGGAAAGAGGAAGAAGGAAACACGCCAAGACAAAGTCAAAATTGAGCTTCTCAAACAAAAATGAATGCTACAGCAAGAACATGACTTGAGAATCGGGCATTTTGAAGATCAAGAATCTCTTAAAACACGTTGGGCCTTCAATAGGCGAAAGCAAGTCATTTTTTAAGAGAAGGCGAACTCACATGCAAACTTGTATTCGCATCCTAGAGGCCCGATTACAAGTGAAAAATACATCACGTTTTTCCTTGTAAGTTATAAAATGTTTTAAAACTTTTCAACTTGTTGGTCGGGCTTCAGGATCCCCAACGCAAGTGATCAAAAGATAACAAAAAGCGCCTAACTTGCAATTCGGGTTTTAAGACCCCCTTGACAAGTTAGAAGAAAATAATAAAAAGACACAAAAGTTTCACTTGTAATTCGAGTTTTAAGATCCGACTGACAAGTGAAAAGAAAATAAAGACTAGAAGGTATAACTTGCAATTCGGGTTTTAAAACCCCCTTGACAAGTGAATAAAAAGAACATAAAAAGCAACTTAAAAAGCACATAAAGCAAATCGGGTTTTTAAGAGCTGATTGCAAGTTGAAAAATCACTTGCATTTTAGAACATGAGAGTCCCCTACTTGCAACAAGGCGTCCAAAACCCGAATTGAAGAAGAAAAGACACAAGAAGAAGATCAAAACGAACACAAAAACAAAAAGAAAATGACCAAAATGACAACAAACCTCATAGAATATACAAGGCACAATTTTCTCTTAAGAAATGTGCATTAGAGTAACCAAGAATAGGAATTTTTAGAGAAAAATTCATATAGGTTGTCTAGTTTTTGCTATGCAAAAACTGAGGACAACAAGTTACATGCTCTTCCTCTTCGTATTTTGCTCTCTTGCTAGGATTCTCTTTGATTTCCTCTTCGGTAGTTGCTTCTATTTTATGGGCACGACCCCCCTTTTCACATACATGTCCATGTTCCCATGGTCCTTTGCACTCGTAGCACAAATTCTTGCATTTTAGGTCGTCTCGTTGTCGACATATATGGCCACGTTCCTACTTCTCATTACAATGAAAGCATGTTTCCCCTCAGAATTCCTTCTTATGCTTTTCTTCTTTATGATGGTACTTGGAGTGTGTGTTGAAGCTTGTGGCCTTGTCTTTTGATGGGTTATTCTCAAATTTCATTACTTTTTGAATTGCCTCTTCTAGGTTGGTTGGTTCTAGGGCACTTACTATGTTCCTTGTTGATTCTTTCAATCCCTCAACAATTACATGGGTGAGTCTCCCTTGAGAGATCTTAGGTACCATGACAACCAGTTTCTGGAATTCAGTGGCATAGTCTTCTACGATTCCATATTGTTTTAATTGGGTTAACTCTTTGAAGTACCATTCGGGGTGTTTTTGGTCAAACCGTTTGATAAGTTTTTTGGTGAATTTGTCATAAAGTGTTTATGTGTTGGTGGCCTTGGGTAATGAGGCCATGGTGCCACCATTCGTGGGCCAGTCTTGCTAAATGGAGTATAGCGAACTTAATATCATTTTCTTCCGTTATGGGGCTTAGTGATAGATAAGTGTCCAATTTTGGACCCATGAACATGCTGTGATTTTTCCTTCTCCATTGAAACTAGGAAGGGTTATCTTGCTCACCCTTTCCTTTAGGTCTTTTTTGTGTTGCCTTTTCCTTTCCTTCCTAGGGGCGGCTCTCATTTTGGCATCACAGTAGTCTTTAAAGGGGACATTCCTCCTAAATTTGGGGTCAAGTTTGTTGTATGCTTCCACAATTCCATCCACATTATCTGTGGGTGGTTAGTTTGCTTCTTCCATGTGTTCTTCACTAGGTAGGAAGGGAGGTCTTGTTGGCCTAGTGTTGGGTACCTTTGGGGAGTTGGGGTTATTGTTCTTAGAGTGATTAGAGTTAGTATTCCTTCCCTTATTGTTGCCCATAGTTTGAATAGCTTGGAGGAGGAGTTGGGTGGTTCTTTCATTCCTCTTGTTTAGGTCCATGAGGGCTTGAGTGGTTTGTTCCATGAAGGTTCTCATTTCATTGCTCATTTGTTCGCTCATGGTGTTGTTTGTTGTAAGCTTCCTTCTTTCTCTTTCTAAAGCTCTTTGAGCCCTTTGGCTATTTTGCATCAACTACCATTCATAGGATGGCAGGAAAGATGCTCTGATACCACTTGTGATGTCCCCTATCCCGATTTGCCCTATAATTCACCAATTGATCACAAAGGACAACAAATTAGGGTTAGGTCTTCACCTTGTTAAATAAATGTCTCCTTAATGAAGTAATCTTGGACTGGAAGCTTGCATATGAGCAATATAAGCAGATATGTACATATGCTAGTTAGGGTTAGACCATTTCATCATAATCCATAAATCATCAACGATGGCACATAGCTGGGAAAAGGGGCATGATGGGACCACCTGAAGCCATATGCCAAGCCTAAGAGGGTGTATACCACAACCCTCCCCCTTGGCGACTTAGTACCTGCTTTCCCCATCATGACCTTGACTCCTGGAAGACACTTTCCATCTGGGGAGTTGAGCGGGGGTCATAAGTGAGCTCTATCGGCTCTTTGCCTAACTACCACTCCAGCCCAGGCCCATCCTAGGAGACGGGTTTCAGACAGTCAAGCACATTACAGAAATCATTTAAACAGACTGATTATTATATAAACAATAGTGCATGCATGTGTAAATACTGATTGCAGAAAAGATACACCTAAATATAGAGTATCTATCAGTAGTTATTTCTGGATTCAAAAAGCTTACACACAATCGAATCCAGAAATAACTACTGATATTTTTATGGATTGTGGAAATCTAATAACATTGATAGAGTATCTATGATAATTAGCTGACTGAGATGATGAATGGTGCTGATCCCTCCTATGCTCGGGTCTGTAGGTATATTGATCTTTCAACCGATCTGTTGTGCCTTTGTATTTCCTGTGTCCACCGAAGTGTACTTTCCTAAGATTCGATGCCCCTTGCATTGACAATTTGTTTCCTTTTATATTCTTAGGATGGCGGGGGTCATGTTTCTTTAATGAGATGTGACTTTCCTTCTTGCTATGACGCTTCATCAAGACGTGTCTTCTCGTCATACCTTGCCTCTTTGTTTGAGACACGTCCTTTGGTGCTTCCTTGAGTATTTGCGACTATCTCTAAAGGATAACTAATACTTATTAATATTTTTCTTTATAGAATCGATCTCCACCAAAAGCTCCCTATCACTGGTCGATCTGAGTTAGACGTCGATCTGTATCCATGGTTTCCCAGGTGGTCGGTTAATGATTCAAGCGGATTCCAGATGAGTGAATTTATGGGAGGAACATGACATGGATGCAATATAGTTCTTTCCCTCAGCACATCTCCATCTGACTGCACTCTTTGTTATTCTTACCATGAACAGCTTTATTACAAGCCTAAGGATTCTTGAATACTTCGATATTTGATTTCTGATGTCATTTCTGTTTTCGTAGTTTATCTGCTTCATAAGTATGACCTTTTGTTATGTGATTCTTTGTTCCTTCTCATTTCATTCTCTACGCCTTGCAGCTCTTACTTGCAGTTCTCCATGTCAATGACCTTAGTTGAGATTTGAGAATATATTTAGAAATGATCTTTGGGATTGGAGTTGTCAGTTAATGTGAGATGTTAAAGTTATTGGATAGAATAATTTTGAGTTAGATAATCACATTGTTTTTGGAAAGCTGTTGAAAGTTTTTCTGCTTTTCCACATTTAGAATACTATAGCTATTCTATTTGTTGAATCTTCTTACTTATCAATGTTTACATGATTTATGTTTCAGAGTGGACCTGATTTACTCATCTGTGATGAAGCCCATATGATTAAGAATACAAAGGCTGACATAACTCAGGCATTAAAACAAGTGAAAACCCAACGCAGAATTGCATTGACAGGTTCACCTTTACAAAATAATCTGATGGAATACTATTGTGTAAGTAATATTTTTGTAATGAATAGTCTAGATGTCAGCCTTAGTTTATCTCCAGTAAAGCTCTAATGTAGTCTGTAATACCTTGCATTGTTCACAGATGGTAGATTTTGTAAGAGAAGGCTTTCTGGGAACGAAGCATGAGTTTAGAAACAGGCAAGTTCTTTTCTTAATCATGTTTAGTCCTGTTGATTCATAGTACTTTATAATTTAAGCATGTCTCATGCACATTGATAGCTAGACAGTTATTGTGAGCAGATTATACTCCTGAATTTTTTCTAGTTGATAGCATTATCTTTGAAATCCACACTAATATCATTCAAAGTGCAGGTTTCAGAATCCTATTGAAAATGGCCAGCATGCTAATTCAACAGCAGATGATGTGAAAATCATGAATCAGAGATCGCATGTCTTGTATGAGCAGCTGAAGGGTTTTGTGCAGCGTATGAGCATGAATGTGATGAAGGACGAGCTTCCTCCAAAATTTGTATATGTAATATCTGTAAAGCTTTCTTCATTACAGCGGAAGCTGTATGTTAGATTTTTAGAATACCATGGATTTACAAAGAATGACAAGAATGCATCTGCAAAAGGACCTCAAAGAAAATGTTTCTTTAGTGCATATCATTCTTTATCTAAGGTATTGATACCGTGCCAACATTTACTTCTTGAGAGGATTTTTTATAATTCAACTGCTCTTATATTTGAGAAAAGGGATTGAAAGTTTGCTTTTGACATGTCAATATGTTCTGTTGCTAGATTTGGAATCATCCTGGATTATTGCAAATTGCTAAAGAAGATAGAGATTGCCAACAAATTGATGACACGATTGAGAATTTCTTCGTGGAGGGTAACTTCACTGATGATGAAATGGATCGGGACTTTAATGGAGGCAAGTATTTAGAATGAATTGGCATTATTCATTGTGATATTTATTATGTTTGTGTCTTTTTCTATTAAAAAGGAAAATCCTTAATGCTTAAACATCAGTGCACAATCATGGAGTTTGTTGACTAGGGGCGAGTGTATTGAATATAGCATTTTACATCCAATAGAAGAACAAATGTTTGCATCCTTGGGAAAAATCCTGGCATTCTTGATGCTAGTTTCATTCTAGTCCTAGAGGGATTTAATAAATGATTGACTGGATAGTGCTTTCCAAAGTAGATGATCTATTTCTCTAGGGTCCGAAGTAACTTTATATGCAAGTTTTTTCTTATGTATTTCATGTGATGTAGAAACTACAAAATTGCAGAAGCATGTCTCTTCCTTATGTAAATTGTCCCTTGATTAATTTTGTTATGCTGCGCCACATAAGAATACTATCACTAATTGCTAGCGAGATGCTTGGAATTGTTCATTGATTTTTGAGGGTGCTGACTACCCCATTTGTTGACAAGTATTACATCTTTGTTTATCATGCTAGAGCAGTCATGCTAAGCTGCTGTCTTATATGCTGGCAAGAGCATTCTGACTTAGAAACATAGTTTAATGACAAGGAAGATCTACTATTTCAATCTGAATCAGTTTTGTCTGATATTAATTTAACTTCTCACAACAACAAAACATCTAAAAGAGACTGAAAGTTCCTCTAACCACTTAGAGTCCAGAGAAATTACTGATATATTTGCTAAGGCAGTATTGCTTGAATCAAACCAGATGCCCATGCCTGTGGATGAGCTTGGATTGCTATGAAAAGGGATAAGTATATTATTCGGTAGACATTCCTCAAAAGAACTCAACTTTGTAGATCTTTTGAAGCCCAGTGATTCTTTTTCTCAAAGTTTAATTGTTATTAAAGACATGAAGAGAGTAAGTTGGACCATATAAAATTTTCAGCGGTGAATGACCTTCAACAACTTTGATATATTTATATTTTATCTGTACGACCTCTCTAATTCGAACTCTGTGGCAAATCTCCAGGAGATTAATTTTATTTAGAGACATTTAACCAGCTCACCATCGAGCATAAATCACATTTGGTATGTGTTGCTGTAGACTGAAGGGAAAATCTACTCTGTCAACATAATCTGGGCCTTGCACCTGGCCTCTGGTCATTGTTGCACTCCAAAATTTTTGAGACAAACTAATTTTGGGGAAGTTAGCCTCAGCAGGTCTCAAACTGTGGTCTTCTTTGCAATATTACTGTGAATATGGCTAAGCCAGATGTGTGAGACTTATTTGATAACTTCCATCTATTTTCAGTTTATTTTGTTGTTGGTTTGATTTCTATCCTCAAGAGATGCATTTTCATAGGAACAGTTTTCTTGTAGAATGACAATTCTTTTTCCTTTATATGTAGGAATCTAATAATCATTACATGTTATTTTTCAAAGTAGAATTTATTGTAAGTAGAGTTTGCTGTTTTTCTGTATGCAGAAGTTACAAAATTGACGTCCTAGTTTTGTTTATATTTTGCAACAGACAAGACCAGAGATAAAATGGAGTGTGCAGGCAAGATCACAGATAATGATGCTTTGGAAGAGGTTTTTGATTCCTTTCTTAATTCACTGATTTTAGTCATGCCCCAAAATAGGGAGAGTGGTTCATTGCTAAGATGTTATGCATTATCTTGTTCACATGGAAATTGAAAGAAGGATTTTCTACCGCTGATGATTCTGAGTAGTTGTTGTGATTCACTTGATGCTTTCTTAATAAGCTCAATTGTTCTTTCTTTACATGAGTAAAAGTTGCAATTCGATGTGTGTTGTTTTCTTGTTCCAGGTTTTTATCCAATCCACTAACTGGTGGGAGGACATTGTACCAGAGAAAGCTTATGCAAAAATTGATTACAGTGGCAAGATGGTTTTGTTGCTAGATCTCCTTCTCATGAGCTCTGAACGCGGAGACAAGGCTTTGGTTTTCAGCCAAAGCTTGGGTACCCTAGATCTCATTGAATCATTCTTGGCAAAATTACCTCGACATGGAAAGAAAGACAAATGCTGGAGACAGGGAAAAGAATGGTACAGGTAAAATAATCTAATAATTTTGCATAATTGTTTCTAATTAGTGATTTCTCCTTGGAAGAGAAATTCCTATGGATCCTGTGCCGCTTTTGCCATATCAGGTTAGATAGTAAAAATTGATTGATTCTCTTTCTTCCTTTACACACATGTATGTATTTGTTGCAGTTTCTCACTTCAATTTCCTGGTAGGAAGCAAGGATTGGTTTGGAGGTGGCCATAGGTTTCCATTATTTTACCTCATTTTCCCTCTTAGCTTTTAATAAATTGAGTTTGAGGAATTTGTTTGATGTGTAATTGAGTTGAGGCATGATGATAGCAGACATACACGCACACAAACACATCCTACAAGATATGAAAGTGGATCTGGAGCACGTTTTTGGTATGATGCAACATAAGACAATAGTGTAGATTATTAAAAGTAGCAGGAGTGATGACATTGATGCATCAAATTTTTCTAAAAGCTGAGTTCAGAGACTTAATTAAACAAACATACACAAAAGTTTGCATGCACAAGACACAGAAATTTGTTTGGGAGATTATGGATTACAAACACATTATGCAAAAACACAGAAATGACATTGAGATCATGATATAATGAATTTAATTAATAAAGAAGGGTCATTTGATCATCAATGCCAATAAATGCCCAAATGTCACGGTAAATAACAAAGCTATAGTAGACTTTAAACATTAAGGTTGTTTTCCAAAAATATGAAATTTGAGCTGTGGAAATCTCTAGGTTTTAATAGCTGAGGATAGCCCTAAGTCACTGATAATAACTTTATAGAAGCATTCCATGAAGCAAACTTAGATGTAAATATCAAACTAGTTGTGCCACTTATCAATAAAAAGGATAGTGTCCTATATAAAATGTTTTCTTCTGTTCTTCAAGATTTTACTTCCAAATCAATAATGCATGGGTCTCATCATCCATGTCTCTGGAGGATTCATATTCCACAATTTTATGGTCAAATTTTCTTTGCATGGAATGTATGGGGAAGATTAATATGGATATGTACTTAGAAAAATAAGCCGCTGGATTTCAAGTTTGTATGTAAAAGTAATTATCTTTGCAGGTTGCAGGACCGTGTATTAGTGGCAAGTTCAACTATTGTCAAATTTGTCTTACTAGTTCGACAAATATCACATTTGTATTTGATGGAATAAGGAATAGGCAAGTGGGTAGACTTCTGCTGAAGCCACCCCATACAAGACAAAATAACGGAACCAGAGTCATTCAAGAAATTTAATGCCTCTTTTTTCTGGCTATTGTCTTGGGAGGCATCACCTTATCTCTTGGTTGATCCATCTACCTTTATCTTATAAGTACACCTTTTGGGCTATGTTCTAGAGATAGGTGGATATAGATGGAGAACAAGAGATTTGTGAGGGTTGAGAGAGCTTAGATTTGCTCAAGTTATAGTGTTTTCTGATTATAATCTATTTTTGATCCTAGATATTGTGGTTTTAGTTCATTGGCATAGACTTTTGGGATAACTAGAGTATGCTTAGTCACATAGTTCACTACATGCAAGTGATTGAATGCTTAAAAGGTGTTCTAGAGGCACTCATGAAAGGAGCAAGCTTGTACAACTGATTTTGGGATTCTTGCTGGAGTTATCTTCCTACATTGGGTTTCTTTAGGGTAAATCACTTTTGTTGATCTCCTTGTCATGGTGATATTGTCTCTTTCACTTGTTATAGCCATACAATTTTTTTCCAATGATTTTGTTCTCTCATTTTTTTTTATGGCCTACAATGACAACTTGATGTGCTTGCTCATTTTTTGAACTTCGCTAACTTATGATCAACCTTGTAAAGCTAATGTCATGATTTTCAACATCTCCAAACACTCTCTTTAAGGATTCATGTTCTTCTACAAAGGGGAATCTTTGGAGATCACATTGAAATACACCTATTTAGGTGTCCCATTTTTTGGCCCATTCTTTAGCATGAAACATGCTTCTCCATTGTGCCTTTGCAAGCGATATACCTCACCTTTTGCCTTGAAGTGTTACTGTTTCCAGATCCACTTCTAAGACATCCTTTCCAAGATAACCATTTTGACTCTATCATCAAACCTATAGTTTTATATGAGTTTAAGTTTTGAGGATCTAGTTTGGGATCCATTGATTGGTATCATATTGAGAGGGCCTAGATTCTCATGTTGTAGTGCATATATTGTTGCAAATAGATTGTTTCTCAATGCATCATCCAAATTGAGTTCATTGCCTAGCCTCTATGCCTTGAGAATATATTTAGGCTTACTTTCTACATCCATAGACTCAAATCCATGGGAAATTCAGCTTTAGGTTATGAGATATATACCTACTTAGCTCTTTGTTCTTCAAAGAGGATCGCATCATTGGACCTAACTCAATGTTGACATTTTTGGTATTTTGAGACTAGCATGCTCCTTTTACCTATTGACATCAATATTGATAGACTATTGTCTTTCATGCACTCCTTGGACACTCCTTGTTGACTCCTTCCCTTGAAGGAGGTCATCACTAGAGTTGCTAGAGAGGATATTTATAGACTACATCTAGGTCACATAGATCTCTCCCCTTGAGTCACTGAGCTTCAAGCCTTCTTTTTATGTAGAGCATATCTTACAAGTGATTGATGGTATCATTTCTCATCCTCACTAACTCCTATGACATCGGTCCCTTTAGTTGAAGTTTCCTCTTGGCCAATTGAGGGCGTGCTCTCACTAGCTATGAATTGAGATTGATCATCATATTCTTTGCCAGGATTGGATTTGTCATCTCTGATCCATTCAACAGGTAGGGATTTAGGAAAAATACTTTTAAATGCTCCATTTACCATGAGATCTAGGGGAGATCCCATTGCCTCTATATAGACTCAAGGAAACAATTTATGTACTTTCTTGAGATATCTAGACTAGTGGTGCTTTGTCCGTTGTCTTCAAGAGGCCATTACCCTTCAATATAGATTCTTGTGTTGGGACTTGGGTGATATTCACTTAGGATAGTCCTTGTAGAAAGAATTTATTTATAGTCTTGTTTGCAATGGAATGTGGTGAGTTTCTGGTATTGCAGTACAGTAATTTATGTTGTGATAGTTGTTGAGGTATTTGGAAGAAGAATTCACACCCACATAGGTGTTGAGTACTTACTTGAAGCATGATTAGTGATGCAGGTGCGCTAATGACATAACTGGTGAACATGCAACATGATCTTAGGGCTGGATGATATCTTGGAAGATGACAAAAGATAGCACAAGCAATGTGAAGTGAAGTTATGTTTATATGAGCTATTTCAAGCGAGAAGTTGGTAGTGGTGGTCATACAAAAATCATATTGATATCAATAGTGTAAAGGATGTAACTATTGATTCATAGTGTCTAACAATGACAGTTTACAAGGAGATTATCCATGTGAAGACATCATACTTAGTGGTTAGTGTAGTATGTTGGTGTCATATATGTTTGAAATATGGGTACATGACTCTTGGTATTCCGCGAGTTAGCCATATAGTTGGACAGTTAGTGTTCCCATGAATATGTGTATGCACAAGAATTTGTGCTCAAGGTTACAAACTCATTCTAATAAACATTGGAGACATTTGTACATTGTTGGTGTGTAAACACTTGAGCAATTGCAAAAAAAGTGTACATTATAGGTTGAGGCTTTGTAAAAGGTTTTCCAAAAACGTTGTTGTGTTAAATCGGTGTTGACTTTAATGTCCCCTTTTAGTTGACCTTAGAGAATAATTAAACGATTAAAATTACATTGTATAAATATACAACAACCAATTTTAATTATTTAAAAGTAATGAAAATTAAATTTTAAACAGTCCTGAGCTTCTCGGGGTTATTTTTATTTAATTAATTAAATGTTGAACCTTGGTTATTTTAATATAGTGACTTTATTTTATGTCAATGGAATATTTATTAAGTGGGTCACTATGAGTGGGAATCAAAAATAATATATTATAAAGTCACTTTATGAGCAGAAAAAAATAAATTTTTAAAAGGTGATTTTTATAATTGATTTTCTAGAAAGTTCCTAGAGGGTTTAAAAAGAAGATTTGAGAGCTCATTTTCACATTCTTGACTTGTTATTTTCTTGGAGAGCTTCTGCTTTCGGTTCAACAAACCCTAGGACAAAAACCTTTGGGTTCTTTCTTGGTTAATTGGACGAAAAGTTAAAACCCATTTCAGCCATCCTTGGTGGATTCGCACAGGATTCACAGGTGCATCTATTGGATGATTGGATTGGTTTTGGTGATGAGTCATCTACCCTAGCCAAATTGTAGGTGGAATCATGCAGGTTTCATGCAGGTGCTGGATGATTCAAAACTAAATAATTTATCAGAAGTTTGCAGGCAAACGATAAATTATTATTCTCTGATTTGAAGTAGGGATATATCTTTTGATTATGGTTTTAGTACATATTTGCGGAGAGTGAATGGAGTATTATTATGGGTGCCATATTGGAGGAGTTTGCAGAATGAAATGATTCAAATATCATATATTAATGCTGGGTTTGATTTAAATATTTTATATATTGTGCTGTATATTTTACCCCAGCCGTACCATTGCTACGATCTAAGCAACTAGATAAGGGTCGAATGATAATGTTACAAAATTGATGTTGTTGTGCATTAATCAAGAGGAACGAATGTTCCTTAAATAGATTACAAAATACGATGTTTCTAAAAGAAACAATCGTTAACAAAGGACGAAGTTAGAAAAAGCAATGAGATGACCATTACGACATAACTAGAAAGATATTATTCTAATACCCTTCCTTAATGGTCATCATTCTAACTACCCAGAGAGAACAGAGAAGGGTACCCCCTTCTTCTTAGAACGTTGCTGCAACAAAAGACAAGAGCCTGCCACGGACTTTGCCACATGAGATGAGTTTGCCACCAACCCTCCCAGAAACTGCAGAACTTTTGGAAATAACAACACCAACTGTCCAACCTGAAGTTGGAGAACTGTCCCTCCCTGTAACCAGAGACATACCGAGAACAACTGCAACCAAAAAAAACTGATTGCACCAAACCAATATTTTTGAGGAAAAAATCGCCAAACCCAAGATTACAAATCATCGTTTTTTTTAGAAAAAACGGTAAAAACCAGAGAGCCCTCTTGAATGACATAAACCCTGACAAGGGTATACAGGAGAAAAACTCTTAATTTTTGAGGACAAAATTATAAACCCTCCCGGAACCCAGAAGACAATTTTTTTTTTCTTTTACGGGACAAAAAATAATTTAAAAACCCAGAACATCGATTGTCGGCTTCAAACACAAAGGGTTTGGAACCCTAGCCGCCAAAAAAGAACAAATCTGCTAGCACAAAATTTGAGGCACGGAAAACGAGGCACCCAGAAAAATCCGAGACCAACCCAGTTGAGATCTCGAAAAACCCACCAATAATCTGCAATCAAAAAAATATTTCGACTTGATCTGAAGGGTCAAAACCCTAGCAGAAAATGCAGAATGCCCTAGCTGCCATGAAAGCTTCACAAGTTGCAGAAAAATGCAGAGACGCGTCTAGAACTGGTGAAACGCGGGCAGGAGAGGTGACCAAAAATACAGAGATGCGCGTCCACGATAAGGACGAAAAATGCAATTAGAGAATGCCCAAAAATCGTGGCCCTAACACAGTGAAAGCCACATGCAGATCTGAAAGACAAATGCAACCTTCAAGAGCTTAAAAACGCACTTTGCAGAAACCCTAGCTGTCGTCACGAAAATCCGGTTACAGGCGTCGCGGACGAAACCACCCAGAAAAAGACGCGCGGATTTGATGAAAACGGCGCTCAAAATGAGAAATCGTGGGCTTAAAAACGGAAAAAACGCCATCACAGAAGGCTCAAAGTCGTGGCCAAGCACAGGTTAAACATGCAGCTCAAAAAAAACAACTGAAAATCGCGCCCAAAGATTGTGCGAATCAAGAAGGAACCCTGTCAATGAAAAAATGCCCAGACGGAAACAAAGAAACCCCACGCGATTTTTCACAGGAGAAGACGCGAATTGCAGGAGCCCAAAAAAAAAAAACCTCGAATTATAGCTTTGAAAAAAGCCCACGAAATTCTAACCAGAAAAAATCGTTCTTCAAAAACCCTTAAAAATTTCTTTTGAAATCTTAGGAAAAAACGATTTTTATTAACCTGCTCTGATACCATGTTACAGAATCGATGTTGTTGTGCATTAATCAAGAGGAACGAATGTTCCTTAAATAGATTACAAAATACGATGTTTCTAAAAGAAACAATCGTTAACAAATGACGAAGTTAGAAAAAGCAATGAGATGACCATTACGGCATAACTAGAAAGATATTATTCTAATAGATAATACTCAAGGCTTAAAAGCCTTTATTCATGCCAACGTGGCTTTGGAAAAGTCTCTCTAAGCCCATATAAAGGCTTGTCTATTTCTGCCGCTGCCATTTTGGAAAAGTTACAGCTAACATGGGACTGACATACCTGCTTTAGGCAGCCGTATTTCTTTGGAAGGGTGCCATGCAACATTAGAAGGCATTTGGGAGCTTTGACATATCAGCAAGTAATGTTTTAATAATTTCTGGGTGTTAACATTGAAGTTTATTAGCTGCCAGGAATTTTCTGTGTAATACAATTTGCATCAGCAATACAAATATTTGGAAATAAATTATTTGTAACCATCTTGAGTGTTAATATTTTACATTAATGATATTGTTAGCAATATGTGAGTTTGAAAAGTTAATGCTATGAAAATTATTTACAATCTCCTTCCAAAACAAAGTGAAAAACTCTTCAAATACAGCCTGATGCAAACTGTTTGACGAGGCTTGTGCATTGAAATTGTGAAAATTTGCAAAAAATCTGTGTAGAAAATTTGCTCGGGTTATTACATTGATTTTAGGTAATACAATTGTGAACATTTTTTGGTGGTGGGTTTTCTCTTGTAAGGATTTCCCATGCAAAATATTTGTCTTTTGTAATTGTGTGACTACACACTATTTCATTACTTTCATGCGTGTTGATAATTAGATTTGGTACATGTTGACTGTTAATTGAACATAATCTTAAGAATTCATTATTCCATCCTTTGAAATAGGGGTGAAAATTCCCAACATCCTTGTAGGGTGTCCTTATTGACCTAAAGTCCCCATGCTGATCACCTCTTTCTTCTAGTCCATTTAGGAGATGGACAACAGTTAACACCCTTTGCGTACCACTACTTCACACATAGAGGTGGATAGACTTGTAAGACAAAATTTCTCCTAGCATACAACTACAATGTAGATGCCCTTGCATATTCAACCTTGACAACATGGCTTTGTTCCCAAATGTTATGCCCCTACCCCTATAGTGTGTATGGTGTTATGAGTAGTTGACTTGTGGCTAACTTAACTCTTAATTATGTCATATTATCATTATTATATTGTTATTTAGTTATTTAGGGCGGCCTAGGGCTTATATAGGGTTATCTAAGTCGGCCTGGGTGATATCCTAGGCATAAGTAGGTATATATAGTAGTTATATATAGGAGGTTGTGGGTCTTATTTCATCATCATGTTGAGTATTGAATCCTTATTGAAGAATATTGGAGGTATCCCCCTCAAAGTGGATTAGGAGATTGCCCCCTCAAAGTGGCATATTATTATCAAGTATTTTCAGCATTTTTCATATTATATTCTTATTGTGCAAGTTGTTTCATCACAAGTGCTATTAGAGCATGATCTTGGCATCGTGAAGGCAAGGCGTTTTCTTAATATTGGAGGCAAATTTGGGAAGAGCATACCTGTCATATTTTGGTGAATTTTTTTCTGATATTTAAAGGGTTTTTGAAGGAAATTTTCAAGAAGCTACAATCCATATTTCAGAAGAATTGGAGCAGAATTGAACAAGTTATTGCAGAATTAGGGTTTCTACATAATTTATTTGGAAAGCACATATATCCCACATCTTGAAGAATTGGTTCTTGATTTTTTGTGGGTTTTTGAAGACATTATAGGTGGGTTTTTGAAGACATTATAGGAGGCTACTTTATAGTTTTCAGAGAAATTGAAGCAAAAATCAGCAATTTATTGGAAAATTAGTGTTTCCAACAAAGTCATTCTCAAGGTTGCAAATCACCTAATTTTTGAGATATTTTTCTATTAAAGTGCGACCTAGGCCTTGAAGAAAAAGAAAAAGAACAAGCCGAACAAGAAAAGGAGCAAGATAAAGAGAAAGAGAAAGAACATATATGGAAATGAACAAGAGTAAGAGCAAGAGCAAGAGCAAGAGCAAGAGCAAGACAAGAGTAGGAAAAAGAAGAAGAAAAAGAAGTAGTAGTAGAGGAAGAAGAGCAAGAGCAAGAACAAGAACAAGAACAAGAATAAGAGAAAGAAAAGAGTAGGAGCAAGAAGAAGAAGATCAAGAAGAAGCAATAGAAAAGAAGCAAAAGCAAAAAAGAAGATGAAGAAAAAGAAAAAGTTAGCATTGAGTACAATGCTTTTGTAAAGAGGAGGGCAATGTTATGCCCCTACCCCTATAGTGTGTATGGTGTTATGAGTAGTTGGCTTGTGGCTACCTTAACTCTTAATTAAGTCATATTATCATTTTTATATTGTTCTTTAGTTGTTTAGGTCAGGCTAGGGCTTATATAGGGTTATCTAAGTCAACCTGGGTGATATCCTAGGCATAAGTAGGTATATATAGGACGTTGTGAGTCTTATTCCATCATCATGTTGAGTATTGAGTCCTTATTGAGGAATATTGGAGGTATCCCCCTCAAAGTGGCATATTATTCTACTTCTTCCCCACTCTTCTCCACTGCCCTCTAGGACATATGTACATTATAAGTTTCTAGAGGGATTCCAGAGGGAGTGCTTTGTTTCCTCCATGCACCACCATGCCTACCCCTTTGATCCTCAACACTCCCCTATGAGCATTATCAAATCATGTATCCATTCTTTCATAGTGATTTATGATGGCCTTAATGATTCATTCGTTCTAGGCCTTGATAGAGATACTTGATGAAATTTGTATCCTATGCTTCCAATCTTCATCAACCCTTGCTCTTTGTGGATTTCGTTATAGTCACATTACTATTTGTGTTGGTTTCTTAATCATTTGTATTGGTGTTGAACTACTTCATTTTTTTGGGCACTTTTGTTCCTTTATTTGTTTCCCTAGGATGCTCTCTTCCGAGGACTCTTGTATTGTAAACTAATGTATTCTCAAGTCCCATTGACCTACTTTTTGTCACTTGTGGACATTAATATAATAGTAGTAATTATTTGTAAGAGATTTAAACTATAAATATAAGCTTCTCTTAATATTCAATCAAATATAAAATCATATCAATTGGTACTAGAGCTTGTTTATTAGGTCTCTTATTGTCCCCAACCGTTGATACAAATATATCTCACATCTTTATCTCTCCCTTTTGTTTTGTTCATGTTGTTAGAATATGTATAACCAACTTTGTTAGGAGACTTGAATTGGTACTAGCACAAGTGATAGTACTAGTACTGGTACACTTTCTGTTTTAAAAGGAAACAAGTACTTGAAGACATTGAAAAGGTTATATATATATAATTTACTGAAAACTAATAAAAGAGTCGCACTTTAAAAAATAGATTATAGTCTATGAAAATTAAAATTAAAATTTAGAATTTAAAGTTTAAAAAAGTAAAAAATTGTGAACATAAATATAAAAAATCAATAAAATTTAAAATGTTGAAGATTCCTAATATTAAACTAACTTCAAAAATTAGAAAAAGGAAGCAAATATTAAAGATTCTTAATATTAAACTAAAAAACAATTAAGTTAGTTAATTTAAAGTTTAAATTTTAAGTAACTATAAAGTTTAGATTTTTTTTTTAAACTAATACATTTAATCTTATTGTCAAAGAATGCTCTTTGAACAAATTCCTGTACTGCTATTAATCCTTGCTCGATTGTTGTATGACCTTTTATCCTCATGGTGGCTCACAAAAAACATGATTTCCGAGGTTTTGGTTTGGTCAATTTGCATGGTGGTGAGTGCAATTTGGGCACCTAGGGGCTTAATTTGACAGCCATTTCTTTTGCTTTTGGGTTAGTGAATCCTCTTTCAAATGATCTTCAACCCGTTAATGACTCTAGTCTTTGTCACCTCTTCTTCTCACTTTGTGGTGATGATTAAGACTAATTTTTCTAAGGCAAGTGTTTTCCCCTCTTCCAATTGCCCTAGGGGCTGGTGGAAATTATATTTTCAAATCTAGGGTTTACAAAAATATTTTAAAAGAAGTGTTTGGTCTTTTTGGTGGTTCATCTCTCAACCTTTCTACTAGGGTTCCTTAGAATCTTGTTGTAGTTGATCTATTCCCAAATTTGGAAAGTGCGGATGAAAGAGAGAGAACCTCAAAATTTACAAAATGTGGTTTTTGGGAAAGATACCTTATAACATATTTAGATTGTCGTTTTTGGGGAAGAGGTGGTTGATAAAGAAGAGTGGTTGAAGCAAGTCACTCTTATCTACAAATTGCTATTTTTTACCTAGCTTGGCAAAATTGAATGATTAGTTTTCATTTCATTTGAAACTTTTTGCAAAGGAGGGTTTGATGATTTGCCCATGTGTAAAAGGCTAATTCCTAGTTATCTACGGATCCCCTTTGGACAAGGAAGCATTGCCTAATGTAGGCCCATGGTCTTGGGATAAAGCTTTGTTGGGTTTGAAGCCTTGGTTTCTAGATTTTAATCCTCTCACCAAGTCTTTCCTTCTTTCTCCAATTTGGTTGAGGCTATTGAACTTGCCTTTTTAGGTTTGGTCTTCAAAGTGTCTTTCCTCCATAGGAAATTATTTGGGGAAGCTAAATTTTGCACCATTTATTGAACACAAGTTTAGATATTTCACTTGTGCAAGAATTATTGTCAAGTTTGATTTATTGAATAAATTGTCAAAACAAATTTCTTCAAAAGTTGAAAATAGGATTTGGAAGCAACAAATTGATTATTAGGGAATTACCTTTAGATGCAGATCGAGCTTTGCTATAGCCCTCTTGGTTGCAAGCTGCTCAACAACTTCTAATTCAACTCCTCATCAAATATAGGCTTGTAATGTGCCCTTCTCAGCAGTGATCAGTGCAGTTGGCCGTTAGCCTATCCCAGAGGCCTGTAGGCTAGTCAGAACTAGAAATTAGGGTTTCCTATTTTCTAGGAGGATGTTTTGGCAGTTTTGGAGGCTTGCATGTTGGAGTTTTGCAATTTGGATTCTGGATTCCTTTTGGGTTTTTAGAGAGCTTTGTAGTGGTATGACATACAACTGAAACAGGTAACTTTTCCGGACTTACTATTTTTAGTAAGTTGCTACGACTGCTCAGAATGTGGTTAAAATGCATTTGGACACACGTACTATTTTTAGTAGTATGCTATTTATAGTAAGTGCTATTTTTAGTAGTGCTATTTTTAGCAGGGTTTTAGTAGGCCAGTTCCCAAGCTATATCTGGCAGGTGAGTTTGAGTAGTTGGTCTCTCACACTCTTGGAGTTATTTTTGGCAAGTTAGAGCTTGTGTTGGGCGCTTCTCTTGGTGAAGTAAAATGTTTTAATTAACTAAATTAAGTGATATTGGTAAGGCTTGGTGGACGCCTTGATGGAGAGATAAGTGATTTTTATTAATGTATTTCTCTTTATTATTTTGGACGCCTAACATATCCTTTATTTGCATTTTTGATAAAGTATATTGCCTTCTTGAAATAGACAACTTGGAGAGATGATTAAATGAAATGCAAATGACAAAAGGTGAATGTGAATGTGAATGTCATGTGGGCGCCCTAATTGGAGGGAAACAAATTTGAATTGGTAGAGAAGCTTATAAATAAGAGTGTTGGGCTTCATTATAGTCATCCAATGAAATTTACAACAAAGTGCTATTGAATTGGTTACTCACTTGCTTCGAGGAATGCATACTTCCTAGCAAACTTAGTTTCTTGCTTGAGAGATAGCAACTAGCTAAGACAATGACTGTTCTTTACTCTGAAGAGCAGATGGAGCTTATTGAGATGAAGATGTTTGAAGTTTCTGAGGTTTTGGAATGTTTTTCTCAGTTTCAGTTTGCCGGTTTGTGATAGCTGTAGCTCGTTTTTGCTGATTACTCAATAGGTGAATTTTTGCTGGTTTTGGGCATCATTCCTATGCATTTGTCTACCTTGGGCGCCTCCTTTTGCTTAGTTGCAGATTTTTTGGTTGTCCTTGATTTTATCTTGAGGGTCACCCCTCTTTGTATTAGATGGTGTTTGTAGCTGTTTCTTTGGCTAGATTTGGGGGCCTTCTTCCTTGGCTTCAATTGCAACTTGTTTCATGTCAATCAGAGGAGTATTAGAGGAGTTGTGAGCATTTTGGTGTGTTCTAGGCTTGCTAGTTTGAGTTTTCTGTATGCTGGTTTTTCATATCAGATTGTTAGAAGTTCTTATTTTGGCTTGTTTTTCATATTTGAGAACCTTGAGAAGTTTGGAAAATCTTATAATAACATTTTGCAGTGATTGGGCAGCTTTATCTCATTATAATTTGCAGATTATATCATATTGTAAGACTTTTATCAGTAGTACTGATTCAATCATCTGATTTCTACAATTTTACTTTGTAATTCCCATGATTGTGGAAGAGACAGGCCTCACCGTCTTTATTTTCAGCATTTACATTTCTGTATTGCTTGCTAAACAAGTGGAAAGGGTCGGCAAGCCACCCAACTCTTTACTTTTAGTACTTTGTAATTCTCATCATGTTGATCGGCTAAGCCATCAAACTACTCTCCCTGAATAAGTGGTCGAGTTGTATAAGCATTGTAATTTCCAGCACTTTTCAGTTTATATGCTAATGATCTCTGGCACCATATGCTATCACCTTGCCCACATTGGGATCTTGGTGAACAATCTTGGTGTAGGGTTACTTTCTCAGCTGGTTATTGGTTTTGCTAACGCTAACGGGTGAAGTGCTGTGGAAAAACTGAAAAAAATTGTAAGGGGGTTATTTCAAGGCTACTTGGTGGAAGAGGGTTGAACCTCAACACTAGTTAATGGATTTTGCTTGTGATAAGGATGTATCGTTTGAGGCCTTTGTTGATAGTTCCTCTTTTTTAGTTCTTCTAACTTTGTAATGGCTTCATCTTTCCACATCATTGAGTCGCCACCAATTGTAGGAAAGGTAACTTATTTTTCTGTGAAGGTTCCTTCTTCCATTGCAAATTTTGATGCTCCAATGATCCCCTTTCAAGAGATCCCTCTTTAGGAAATTTTGATGATTAGGTTAGAGTAGAAAGAAAGAAGAGGAAGAATCCTCTTGCTAAAAGTAGGAATAGTGAAAGCAAGACGATCCTTTGTTTTCATAATTTGAATATTAGGATCATTATGATATTAAAAATATAAATATTGACAATTTTAATAATAAACTAAATACTAAAGATATATAAAATCAATTTATAAATGTACTACCAAGATAAGAGATATATAATATAAGATTATAGTGTAATGTCCCATCTTTTGGATATGAAGGAAATAACATTAAAAGGGAGATTCAAATAATAATTGTTTATTATCTACAGTTAAGATAATGTTCAAATTATCTCGAGGATATTATAGATTACTGTATGCTGGCTTGTTGATCTTCCTAGCCAACGAATATGAAGGACATTACTATGAATGAGACGAGTAGCTTCATCTTGGATACCTAGTAGTATGAGAAAAGATGAAACCGTTGTGATTGTAACTTTCTTGAAAAGTTATCAGGCTTCCTATATTGGTTCTGCCGCCGCTTATCTAGAGACCATCGTGATCGGGTGTGCTTGGAGATTTAGAGAGCTGCCCCTATCCTTATCTTCTACAATTCATACTGGCTGCCAAAATATCTCTTAATTGGTTTGACGTGGTCTCTGACTATGGTCAATATCATTCCAATTGATCACACTCCAAATTGCACACCATTTCCTATGATCATCCAAAGAACTATAGTCAACATTCGGATGATTGATTTGATCGAAGGCATCTTGGACATCGTGCTACCTTTACTACCACATACAATTTCATTGATACTATCGTGCCTTGTAAAATGCTACCATTCCGTGAAAGACTATGATGTTGGAAGAGTCGCATAATTTATCTGGTTTGGTCATTATTTCTGCTGCGTCAACTAACAAGGATATTAAGGAGACTCGTGGCATATAATCCATCTTCTACACAATGAATGATAATGATTTGCAAAGATCTAAGCTTTGTGTCGGTTGGAGACAGATCGTATCACTTATCATTGAACCAAGGATTATGGATGCGAATCGTATTTGGAGTTTGTCGCTACTTTCATTATCTTCGGTCATTGAGCATTTTATTGGCAGGATCCAAAGCCGACGTGGCTTGAGAGAAGTGTAGCTTCTGTTGGGTGACGTGAATAATGTTGATCATGTGCAACTCATATCTAGAACCCATCGTATATATGGGTATTAGCAAGTCAATATCTAACATACGTAACCTTGGCTCTATCGTTGTTCAATGGGAATCACATAGAATTGGGTAACTCACTCTATTCAAGTATATTGTTGAGAAAGAAATTAAAGGAGCCTACATTTTGCAAGTATGGAGTGGCGATGATGTCATTAAGAAGCAGCGAATGTATTCAAGGAAGATGGGCAACTATTTTTAGCAAACAATAACTAAACATAAAGTAAAGGACGTGACCAATTGAATAGTCAACCCGATTCAAAGAGGTGTGTCCTTTTTGGGTTAAGGTATAGAATATAAAAGAGGTAATGAGAAGTGAAGGGAAGGATCATCATGGAATCAAGGATTTATAGCATTTGTACTCAAATATTTTGAAGATCCGAACGCTCTTTGGGAGCTCATGATCAACCAAAGAAAGATGCATGAACAATCAACACATTTCAGAAATAGCATTTCATTTGCATGGATATAAAGATAGAGTCGGAAACAACAAACTAAAAGAGGTCTCACCTCTTACTTATTCAAGCATGATCTTAAATTATTAATCAGTAACAACTTTACTTTTACTTATTAAATTTCTATTACCAAACTAAGGTTTGAAATTGATTTTATTATTCAAACGGTTTACTTCATTTATGATTTGGAAATTCTTATTATTGGACGACAATTTGATGTCAATCCAATAAAGGATAAATCAAAAATCTAATGACTTGGACCTCGGGACATTACAGTCGTGAAAAAAGTTAGCTGGGGGAGATGAATGATACGAAGCTTGCGTTGAATGGAGTTCTTAGAGCGAGGGTTTCTCTGAGTCGTTGTGTGCGCCTCCAGAACCGATTATGCTCGGGCTGGTGAATATTATAGATGAGGACAACCTTCTTGAATCCTCTTAAACCATTGGGACCAAGGTGGGATTTTTTGTAGCAGCAATTACCTCCGTTACACCCGAACCTTGCACGTACCTCAACAAGTACCTGAACTGTACCCGTATCCGTCATGTACCCACCCGAATATGGAGGCCAAAACAATTGAACTTGGTAAGATAGACAATAAAAGAATTCAACATTATATATCAATTTTTATTCAAAAACAATGCAAACCTCAAATTGAGCTTGATTAGTATTTGCTTGTGCTTTTGATAGAGTGTGGATGTTCAAATGAACTTGTAGTACATTTCCTATAGCATGTTGATGATTTCTTGTAGATTTTCTTCATGATATGATAGAAGAAAAATAATAGATTTTATTTTTTTTCTATGAAGAAATGAATGGTTTAGAGTGATTTGATCAATTTTGAAGACTAAAACTAATTTAGAGTTAACTAATTTGATTGATTAGTTAACTAGCTTGATTGACTAATCATTTGTCTTGATTGTTTAGTCAAGTAATTTGATTTAGAGTGGAATGTGGGTGAGGATAATTAGATTTATTTATTTATTTTAATTTTATATGTGCATGGATTATTTAGGAGGTAATTAATTATGGGGTGAAGTTAGGAGGATTTAAATAGGGTTTAATTAATTAACATAACATAATTAATTAATTGACAAGGTGAATTGCCGATATTGGCATGGTGTGATGGTTTAAAGGTGGCATTGTTGTTCTTGCCACCAAGGTTCAAACCCCCTTGTGGTGGTATTGTTGAGTGGTTGTATTCCGGTTCATAGCTTTGGTTCAAAAGCGTTTACCCCTTGAATAAAAAAAGGAAAATTGACAAGGTGAATTAAACATTAGCATAATGAAATTAATTAGCTAACAAGATGATTAGTTCACAGGATGACAATAGGATGATGATGAAATTAATTGACAAGATGAGAATATATTGATGACAAAATTAAGTCATGGTGAAATCTAGGTGTCTACATGTATTACTATTTAATTAATAGTAACACATGGAACATATATGATATTCATTATTTTAGTTTTAAACTTTAAACATTACATTTCATCTCTACATTTAAAAAATGCAAACTTTAAGACATTGAGGACAAAATAAAGTAGAAAAAAGGAAGAAAATGAAAAAGAAAACCCCATGGCTTTTGCTCCAAACTCAACTTCTTTTGTAATTGGTTTGCAATGGTTATCAACCACAATCTTGTCATGTTTGCTCCTATGAATATTATGAGAAACTCCACTGCCATCCATTGCATTTGCTGCTATCACTATTATCAGATGAGTATTTTTCACTTAGAGAAAATATCTCTCAAAATGGTAATGTAGATTATAGACCAAGATTGCTATGAACATAATAGTGAAGCAATGATCTTTTAAAACTTTTTATGGTTTCAAAACATAATAGGGTTTTTTGATTTTAGATTTTTTTATGGGAGGAACATGTAGAGACATGGACATGATGTCTCTTGTCACAAGAGATGTCTTTTTACTCATCTTTGGTTTTGGAGATGTGTCTCAAGGGGTGGGAGACATGTCTCCTTGTAATATTGTGTATAACTCTTCTTATTTGGTCCCACCAAGTTACCAATAATTATGGTACGACTTTGGGTTATGTTTGTCTTGTATGGGTACATTTAGTTTGTGTATGAAACCTACACGTATTATGAGCTTGCTTGTGTGTTGTAACCAATGTATGTAAGGTATATTGTAATACTATATTGGGACTAGTGCCATTATGGGTTGACCTAGCCTCATATTATTTGTATGAATGACATATAAATAGAGGTAAAGCTTCTCATTATTTCATCTAATTCATTCTAATTATATTATATATTTGAAAGTTGTATCTTCTTGTGTTTTGGCAACATGTTGAGATTATATTAATGTTTGATATGGACTTGGTTGTATAAACCATAGTTCGCATACTTGGACTCCACTTAGACTTCGTAGACCAAAAAATTTTCAATTTGACAACACTTGACAATTTAAAACATACTTAAATTTCATAAAAAAATATATTTTATGCAAAATTCACTTGCAAAATATATCATAATCGATGACTTGGTGAGTTTGTATACTTTGGTATGAACTATAATATTATTAGAGGCTTGGGTTTAAAACTCCCTTGATTTTAGCTCTTTGGTACTATAAAGTTGGTAGTAGAATTATCGTTACCTTAGTAGTTGCCTAGTTGAAATTTTGTTTTAATGTCACTTATTAATTAATTAGCTTATGTGGGCCCTATCCTTATTTTCCCGATAAGGATATAAATATATTTTAACAAAGGGGCCAG
Source organism: Sequoia sempervirens (assembly GCA_007258455.2). Lineage (NCBI taxonomy): Eukaryota > Viridiplantae > Streptophyta > Pinopsida > Cupressales > Cupressaceae > Sequoia > Sequoia sempervirens. The sequence continues at coordinate 278,706,293 of VDFB02058242.1, read as the reverse complement.
GTTTAGTAGCAATAAATAAAATAATAATAAATAATATGGGGGTGTGGGTTTCCATAAAAGGTTGTTATAACCCTAGGACACTTGGCATCTTCTTCAAGACAAATTCTATGACAAGAAATCAATGAATTACAAGACAAAGTGGGTTTATTTTTAGAAAAGAATATCTTTACTATTTTAATTGTTATCTTTGAGAGGAAAAATGAGGCTTGTTGGTAGTATATATTGTGGAGCTTGTTGGCCTTTGAGACATTTGCCATTTTATTTAGTCTTCTCTATCATAGTTTGAGCCTTGTGTTTAGCTATAGGATTTGAGGACCAAAATCCTTGGAATCTGGAGATTGGAGGATGAAACCACTTTGGTTTCTTGTTGATTGGAGGAGTGAAATCCTTTACTTCTTGAGGGCAATTTCACACAAATGTTGTATTTGTACTTCATAGCTTTGTTAGTGTTTCAGCACAAATTATGGTATTTGTAGCAAGTCTTGTATCACTATAGCTTCAATATATATTGTGGAAACATACAATTTGTAATCACTAAAGTAGCATTTTATTGTGGAGGAAGCTTTATTCATATTTGTGTGTTATTCTTTGAAGCTTCAACACATTTGTATTACTAATACAATAGATTGTTTACATCTTTCTAGGCATTGTTGTTATTGGAAATAATATGTTAAAAAATAATTATCCTTTGTATGCTCTCACCTTGTCCTCAAAGGATTTGGGTGATTAGAAAGTGGCGAATAATAATATTTTCTCACCTTATGCTCTTACCTCACCCTTATGGAATCTTGGTGATAAAAAAAGGTAAATATTTTATATTAAAATTTGTTGAGGATATTACGGTGGTGTTAGAGCTAACATCCCACTAGCATGTGGAGTATGGTGAGAAATGAAAGACTCATGATGGAGGAGAGATCAAGGTTTCCTTAGGACAACCTAATAAGCCTCTAGATGAGGCAAGGCAAAATGACATAAGTTCTATTAGTAGGCCAAGAAAGAGTGAACATATTATTTACAAGAATGTTGTAGATCTAGATGAATACACCCATTGCCATGCCTTTGCAAAATCAAGGTTACACCATAACACCACAAAGAGGGGATAGAGTTAATTTGCAAATAATTGATCAATGGGCGAGTTCCATTTTGAAACCCTCTAGACCCATGTTCTTATGGAGAGAAGGAAGAGTGAAGCTTGAAACTTCTTCCATGGAAGAGCTTGATAGATTGTTTGGAGAATATCCAAGGAAGATTGAAGATTTCGAGGTGGCCATAACCTTTGATAGATAGTTGGAGCTGCTGGGAAAAATATTCAGCATAGAAGAGGTGAAGGGAGTAACTATAATAATAGTGGGAAAGCGCTACCACATAAGGTGAACAAACTAATTGCACCAACTCTTGATTGTACCAAGATATTTGCTTAAGCTTTGTTGTGAAAATTGTAAACTTACTTCACATTTAGCCCTATGATGGAAGAAAATGCAATTCAATTTGCCACATTACGCTTGGAGGGAATTACCTATGATTGGTTCCACCATGGTCTAATCAAACAAGGGCATGACTTTGTGCAAACTTTTGATGATTTCAGCTAGAGGTTGCTAGATAGATTTGACCAAAAGGATGAAGAAATATGTTTCAAAGAACTTGCTAGAATCAAGCAGTAGACTTTAGTGGGTCCATATGTAGCGAAATTTGTAAGAGTTGTAGTTATGGTATTCGATATATTGGAAAATGGGATCAATTTCCTCTTTGTTTATGGTCTATATGAGGCTATCAAGGGAGCATTAATACTTGAGCCATTCATGCTAAGGGACAAATTTTCATTGTAGCCAAAACCACCCACTACTAGATTTCAGAATGGCAACTTCATAAAAGGAGGATTAAACTCACATCCTCAAAAGAGTACATCGCAACAATTTGCAGCAAAGAAGATGGATGCTGACACAAGGAATGAACTTGAAAGGAAGAAGTTGTGTTTCGCCTGTAATGATTTGTGGGAACTTGGTCATAGATGCCTTAGTGAGGGCCAAGTCTAGTATATTGAGATAGTATTTGTCGAAGATGAATCCGAAAAACTACGGATACTCATAAATGATAGCAATAACACCCTCATAACTTTTTTGGAAGCACCACGACATAACCCATTTAAGGTTTGTGGGGTATAATTTGGGTAGTGGATTATAGAATTGATTGATAGTGGGGCCACCCAAAACTTCATTGATGGAGGTTTGGTTGCTAATAAAGGGTTGAAAGGTGAAAACTTTGTTGGGTTCAATGCTATGTTCCTCGGAGACGTGTCCCCTTGACTTCTTTTTTTGTCACCATGGATGTTTCAAGGACATGGGGATGGCTCAAGGACATTTCCTAGCCATCCCCAATTGAAGAAAAATTGCCAAAACATCTCGAGGACATAGAGATGGGATGGGGACAATGTGGTGATGGTCGAGGATGTCTCAAAGGTCCCTCGATCGTCTCGGGGATGGTTGGTCGTCCCCGCGCCTAAAGTGTGTTCAAAAAATTAAAAAAACTGCAACTAAAACAGAAAAACAATTTATATGTTGTTTGTGGGTCCTCACACCCCTCTAAAGCCCCAACATAAAAAAATGAGGACTCCATATCTAACATTTGTTCATTTCTACATGCAAAATTTTTTTGCAGCCAAGTTGGAAAGGGAAGTCAATAGGGTTGAAGGTGTAGTTAGAAAAACCAACATTGGTTAGCACTAGAGTGAGGAGTGAGGTAGCAGCTAGCAAGAGAATTGAAAGAGGCATGCTAATCTTCCATTTGATTTTTTTTTCATGTTTTTTGAAAGTTTAAAGGATGAAAATATGATTTTTTTTCTATTTTCAGTTTCCAAATTCTACATGGATCTTGATTCACAAAACAAAAAATGAGCAATAGCAGTGAGAATAGTGGGCATGATGAGATGGAAGAAAGAAATGAAAACCAAAATGTGAGTTATAAGCTCACTTGGGGGTTCATCAAGTTGTGGAAGTGCTATGGGTGAAGGGGGACAGCCACACAATCCATTTGTTTGTCCTTCTGAAGTTCTAATAAATTATGCAGAAGGCCCCTTTATTGTCAAAAAGCCTCTTCTTCACTTTGTGACAGCCCTAGACAAAGGTAAAAAGAAAAAATTGAGGGGTACTTGAGTATGGCTGTGTCACATTTGTAAAATTGATTTTAGAGGGGGCTACACAATAGTGTATTGTCATATATTGAGCTATATAGGACAATGGGTGAAGGTTTATAAAGAGATAAAGGAGGATGAGAGGGTAGAGGTTCATAGATTGCATATGGAGGTGGAATCAAGGTCTAAGGGGTTGCAAATGCCAACACAATTTGCACAATCAACTATGCATATGCCCTCTATGGTTGGCAGTGGTAGTGGTAGTGGTAGTGGTGATGTTTCCACAAGAGGGAAGAGGAAGACTATTACTAGTGAGCAGCTAGGGATAGTTGCAAGTTTTTTCAATGTGCATGCACAAGATGTGGTAGAGTCTTCCATTGCCAAATTTTTCAATGCCCATCCCATCCCATTTCACATAGCATGTTCTCCTTACTTCAAACAAATGTTCAGAGATGTAACTTTTGCTGGTCCCTCATTCACCCCCTCGGAGAACATGAACTCTACCCTCCTTGACAAAGAATATTCCAAGTTTTAATTTTATTTCATATGCACATTGACAATGAATTATGGAAGTAATTAAATATTAATATGTTCAATTCTCATGTGAACTCTGTTGTTGTGTATTGAGGATTCTATGATGTATATGTCAATATGATGTATGTCCTATCATTGATATCAATGTTATCATATGAATATTTGAAATTTCCCTATATTATTTTTTTTTCTCTATTTTTTATATAGCTATCCCCTTTACCATCCCTTGTCGTTCCCAAAAATGGCCTAAAAAAATTTGTTCTCGAAACACGTCCCCCTATCCCAAAACTTGGTGGAACAGAGGTTCAATGTTATTGTGGCAAATGGATTTTCACAATTCCATGCACCAAAATTATATGACAACACAAACTATCCCTTGGCGACTACGAGGTATGTGATGATTTTGTATGTTGTGGGATTAGGGAAAATAGATATTGTTTTGGGAGTACAATGTTTGAATTCCCTTGGAGAAGTTTCTTAGAATTATTAGTTAATGGAATTAAAATTTAAATCTCAAGGGAAAGATATGGTGCTTAGAGGCATTCCTAACAGGTCAACACAAGTTATCACAAATAAGAGTATGGAGAGGACCTTTCATAAGGACAAGTTGCTTTGTGATGAAAGGCATGCACACCAGTTCATCTTTTGGTAAGCACTAGGATTATCTTGTTGATATTCAAACCATTTTGGATAAGCAAAGAATGGTGTTTGGTGATGTGCCTCCATGTTTTCCATTGGATAGAGGATTCAAACATATAATAGAGTTGGAACTAGGCTCTAAGCTTGTAATGATCACACCTTGCTGCGACTTGTCGACATATAAAGAAGAGATAGAGAAGGCCGTGAAGAAGTTATTGGAAATGGGCCACACTAGAGCCAACTCTAGCCCATTTGCATGATCAATAGTCCCTATGAAGAAAAAGGATGGCAGAATGAGGATGTGCATCAACTACAGATCATTGAACAAAAAGACTATAAAAAATAGGTATCCTATTCACAGGATCAATGCACTTATTGACAAGTTGCACGGGTGGATTTATTTCTGAAAGATTGATTTGAGATTGAGCTACCATCAACTTCGTGTCTATGAGGAGGATGTGTACAAGACAACTTCTAGATGCCATTATGGACACTTTGAGTTTCTGGTCATGCCATTTGGTTTGACTAATGCATCAGTCACTTTTGAATCTACAATGCATCAGGTATTTAGTGGACAGTTGAGGAATATTTTATAGTATTTTTTGATTTGGGAGGATCACCTAAGACACCCAGATACAGTCCTTGGAATTCTAGGGCAATAGGCACTATTTGCAAAAGAATCTATGTGTGAGTTTGGGTTATATAGATTTTGTATTTGGGCTATGCCATTAGCTCTCAATGTGTTCAAGTGGATCAGCAGAAGATCCACTTTTTTGGGCTTTGTTATAGGTTTTTACAGTGATATCTATTTTCTGTGTAGTTTGTCAAGTCTCTTTCCCTATCAATATTTCATAGTAAATAGATTTCTTTTCATTGCTTTTTAACATAATAGGATACTGTCTTATTGAATTTGATATTTTGTGTCATTAATGTATGCTGCTATTGCAAAATTTGTTTATAATATTAAGTTATGAAATAAGAGAAAGATTGCATCCCACATTTTATAAATCATAATAACAAAAAACAATGTGCAGGCTTGATGGAAGCACAACTGGAGCTCAAAGACAGAAGCTAGTAGAGCAATTTAATGATCCATTAAATACAAAGGCCCAGTGTATTATAATATCAACAAGAGCTGGATCATTGGGCATAAACCTTCCGGCAGCCAACCGTGTGATTATTGTAGATGGTTCTTGGAATCCGACACATGATCTTCAGGCTCTTTTCCGTGTGTGGAGGTAGTATGTACACTGCTTGTATACTTTTTGCTTCCACCAACTTGTTGCATGCTTGTATTGCTAAGGAACTAGTTTTTGGCTATGGAAGGGTGTGAGAGAATGCTATTGCACATGATTATGTCAAAGGATAGCCAGATTGTGCCTTTTCTCTTCTTTTAATTTTGAGTTATATTTAGTATTTTTTTGTACCACAAACAGTAAAAGCATAGTTACCCAAAGATACATACTTGATCTTTGCTTTCATTGATATTTGATATCAATTTCAATACTTTAAATTTTAAAATGTTAATTTTTTAATCTTTAAGCATTTAGTAATTATATTCTTAAGGTACATATCCCTTGCATAACTTTCTTTTTTTCTAAATATAAATTATATCTGATAATTTATTAAAAATCATCTCCAAGTAGTCATCTTCAACTTTTTTCAAAGTAGTGTAGGGTGAATATGAGTAAAAGCCTTGGTAAAGGAATAAACACCTGATGACTTGCTCTTATGTGTACTTGCTACCATAGAAGCAGATATCTTTGAAGTATCATGATATATTGGATCTTGGCAGGGCTCCTGATTCTTTTATGAAAATGAGGCGAGTTTTGAATTTCTCTTGTTATACACCACATCCCCTTTGCTTGGGAAATGATATTATACTTGCAATGAAAACTCAGTGGAGCCTCAGGCTGTAAGAAAAATCCTTAGAATGCAATACAAGTTGCTGCAAATGCTAGTGTCTGCACATTACAATTAAACCTGAATTTATAGTAGAAGGAAGAAAATCGAGAGTGAAGTTGAAGCAGTCGATAGTGCATATTTTCAGTGCTCAGCAACTGGGCTTTAGGGAAAGCTTCGATGCTAGTGAAGACCGGGGCCATTTAATTAGATGATGAAGAGCCTCAAAACACCCCCAAGGTGGCTATGTTGGTTTTAAGATCAGATTTAATGCACAGAAATTAATTCAAAAATTCAACACAAAGACACAGCAAATACCCTGGGAAAACCCTCCTCCTGAGGGAGAAAAACCCAGCAACAAATATCTCTTTATTATATATCAATAATGGCAACAAGTCTTTTTACAATGAGGCCAATCTCAAGGCCGATATGCAGCACCTTCACAAGATGCAATGATAACAAGTAATCAGCACTTCCTTGTAACTCAGATCTACCCTTAAGAAATTTGCTATCTGCTCTTGATAATTCGCAGTTTGCACTTGATTGATCTGCCCTTGAAGAATTCACACTTGGAAGAGAAGAAATGCTCGAACTTGCTTGATGATAGAATGAGGAAGAATGAGCTTCTATATATACATTTTGCAAGAGAGGTCACACCTCTTCAAGGAGAAGGTCGGCCACCAAAAGAAAAATATAATTACAAATAAAAGCTGGGTCGGCCACCAAGGAAATTACAAATAATAATAAATATGATTACAAAGGAGGTCGGCCATCTTAGAGATATGTTGCCATTAAATAATCACAAATAAATAAGGAAGTATGAAGCCCGAAGCTGCAATAACATCAACAGGCTAGAGAGATTTGGAAAATATACATTCAACAATTTGCTCATCAACTTCATGTTTTGGTTCTGTATTTAGGTAGAATACACTTACCATATGGTTTTTCTATTCCAAGGCTTGGACTCCTTTAGGCCCCAGATTCTAGAAGCTCACTCAGGTATGTTCTTGCCTTTGAGCTCTATAATATGGCTCACATGAGTCATCCCAACTAAAACATTTATTCTTGTTTTCCATCTTTACATATCCCCAAAATTTATGCTGGCAATCAGAGTAACACTCTGCAGGGAGGGTTTCAGCTTTCTTCAGTTTCCATTCCTACCCCATGGTCAGAAGCTCTCTCCATTGAGCTAAGATAAATGTATACCAGAATGTTTGAAAATCAACCTGAAGGAACCACCACCTCTATAAGGCCTTTTGGTGGGGTTAAAGAGGAGTATGTTACTGAAAAGCTCTTAAAACAAGCACTGTAATTTTTTTGAAAAGATAAATAATGAAAGGGAGTGGAAATTTCTTTTATGGAAAAATGTGTTGCCTTTTATGGTTAGCTACATTTCTCAACAAAAAGAATGCATTAAAGCTCAGCAAGAATGTATGCAGCAGCATAAAGATTGTTTGCTCTACTTAAGTCGTAACTTCAAACCCAATTATATCAGGTGTCTTCACAACTGCAGATAGCCACATGCATTTTTGAAGTAATGACAGTAATAATTGCCATTGCCCCTTGGCAACAGATCTAACTGCTATTCAATAATGGCAGCTGGAAATCTTAACAGCTACTTACACCATTCAATATGTATAACCTGTTTATAAAAGTTCTACTAGAGTAGAATGACCAAAAACTTGCAGGTCTGATGCTTATATAGAAAAAACTAATTTACTGTGATATCACCAGTGACATCGCCAGTAATTTATATTGGTGAAAATTTTGGTCAAATATATTTTGAAAACGTCATGATATTTTCAGGAAAATGTTGGGAACCCTGTCAAGAAAAGATATATCACGATATTTTAAAGATATCTGCTTCTATGATTACAAGTATGTAAATTCCCATGATCTGTTACAAATTATCTTGGAACAACCATGTTACAGTTCTTCCAAATGTCATGACTCTTGGTGTGACACACCATCTTCTCCATTCTTAAATTTGATCTCAAAGTGCCTTTTGGAGTAATCCTAGTCTTTGGCACAAAATTTATCTCAGCATGTGCCATAGCTCATACATCTTCAATCTAAACTACAAATTTTGCCATTGAGCTGTTAGTGCAAATCTAATGCTGATCTTGACCTTTATCTATGGACTGACCTTAAGTTTGGTGATGATCTCTACTTTGGCACAACATAGTGGCATTCCTCTTGAGGTCACAACCTGTTGATACTGTTGATGATTGGCTTGAATTTTGGCACAAGTCCTACGATCTTAAAATTGAGGCTGATTTTTTCAGTAACTGGCAACTTGTCAATCCAGCTTTGGTGTAAATGTTACACTTCCAGGTTTTTGTATCATGAAGCTGAAAATTTGACAAATTGTTGAGGTTTTATGGATCGATCATTCCCCCCTAATCTTTTTCATTCCCTATAAACCATTGTTGCTAATCATTCCCCCTTAATCTTTTTCATTCTCAATATACCATCATTACTAACTTTTGTAGCTATGCTTAAGCCGAAGTTTCTCTGCCAAGTCCAGGTTGAATATCAATGTGCAAAGTTTGGGAACTCACCCTCTGAACTTGGTACAGTTTGATTTGTTTTTGTTGCGTAGCTATAGTCTCTCTCTAAAGGACGTCTTTTAATGCATTTTCTTTAATCAAAATCTAACTTCTCTGTCATTTGTCCAAATTTTGTGGCAATTCATCTTTTGAAGGTTCATACAACTTAAAGATGTTTTCATTTACTTTCCAATATAGCCTGGCAGACCTATCTTGCAAGCATTCTTGCCAACTTACTATATCACCTTAAGCGGATTGCTATTCAATCAGCCATAACGGTGTCTTTCACCCTTGAATTACCGCTCACCTGAAAATGTTCACACCATGTCACCAAATCCAAACTAGTCTGCCGATTGGTGTTGGTTATGTCGACCCTTGTACGTTCAGCTGCAGGTACAGGAAGGGGCTGGAACACTTTAATATCATTTCATTGGAATCCCAAAATAATGGTAGAGTGACACTTAAGCCCCTCACTCAGTGGGACTAAAAGAAAAAGAAAAACTAAGAAACTACTTCAAGACTAATGGTTTATGAATAAAATAACGGTTATTCAAATGTTCCCTAGCTTGAATGCAAATCCAATATTTTTTAATTTCATTAAATAATCTTAAGAAACTACTTGAAGACTAATGGGTTATGAATAAAATAACAGTTATTCAAATGTGCCCTAGCTTGAATGCAAATCCAATATTTGTTAATTTCATTAAATAATCTCTTTGTTTTCTTTCATTCACAGGTCGATGTACTTGAATTTTGTGAATTAGTCTTACTTTCATTGCATGATAATCACTTGGTTCTTTACATCCGCTTGATTTTTCTGGTCTTCTTTGAGCGTTGCTCTTTACCACACCACAGTTGTATTCTTGAATGACAACATCTGCTAAACCTTTTTGTTTTCTATCTTTTTAGATGCCCTTCTGAATGGTTGTCTCTGAAAATATGTTCTTCCCTATCTCTATCTACAGATTTGGACAAAAAAAGGATGTGTATGTTTATCGCTTGGTTGCTCACGGGACAATGGAGGAAAAAATTTATAAACGGCAGGTGAGCACTCCTCTCTTTTACAAATTTTACTTTGATGAGAGATCTTCATGACCTATATTGTATGTGATTGGATTTTGACAGGTTACAAAAGAAGGTCTTGCGGCAAGGGTGGTTGATCAACAGCAGGTTCACAGGACCATGACTAAAGAAGAAATTTTGCATCTCTTCAAGCTTGAAGATAATGACAGCACCAGCCATCATTATGAAGGAAGCAAAGAGCCACTGATGAATCAACCAGAGAATACAGAAGGAATCCAACACGATGTATATGAAAATACAGCAGTTAACCCACTTGGTTCTTTACCAACTGATGCAGCCTTTATGAAGAGAATACTTGAGAAGCATTCCTCAAGGTACAACATATAGGGAAAGTAGAGTATATTTTAAGGCACATTTTGGTAGTGTTAACTAGAGATACCTTATTAGATTGAAACTTTTCTAATTATGCATATGGGTAAAATATTGGTGCAGTTGGATTTTTAATTATCATGAACACGAGACCCTTCTTCAGGAGAATGAAGACGAAAGACTTTCCAAAGAAGAGCGCGATATGGCTTTGGAGAATTTTAAGAAATTTGTGGAATCAGAAAAACACAAGCATTCAGTGGAAAACTGTGCTGATTGGACAGAAGTAACTAACCACCCAGTTGAGCAGAATGCCAACAACAGGGAATTTTCTTCAGTGCAGACAGCAGAAAAATTTACTAGCAATCATGCAGTCTATCAAAATACTGATAGTTTTGACGCTACTCTAGTGCAGAGCACAATCCCAAAATATAATAATAGGGCTCATCCTGATGAACACAATTTGTACGGTGCTGAAACTGTTGTGGTACGTAGTACAACCCAGAAATGTAGTAACAAGTCTCATGCCACTCTCTTACTTCGAAATAATGTGAAGACTCATTATACTATAGCATGTACTGACTGTGGTAAAGAGATTGGTTGGGAGAATCTGGTTAAAGGTGTAAGGAGATAGGCATCAATTGTGTCTTCACATTTTGCTGATGAAAGTTGTTTTATCTGGTAAAAATACACATTCGTATGTATGTGCATATGCATTGGTGGACTTGCATCCGAGTCTGCAATTCAGAACATTGAGGCAACATTTTTGCTTTTTTGCTTATAGAAATTTTGTTGCTCGATATTTGAAACACTTTTTCTTACATAAATTCTTGGTTCAGAAGTATTTTTTTAACCATGTTTCTATGTATTCACAATACCTTTTCGGGGGCTAATTAAGCTATCTTAATAATCAAGAAGAGGTTTACAAAAATGGTTGAACTGCCACATGAAGTATGCTATGTTTTTGATTAAGTAATCAAACAATAATCAAGAAAAAGTTTCAGGATTATACGAGGGTGCTGATCCCTTAAAACAGAAGGCCCCAAGGGCATCGAAACTGGCTAAACACAGGTCATTGACAACGCTTCAACAACATAACAGTTCCGAGTTTTTTTTAAAACATGAGCATAGAAATGAAAACAGAACTAAGCAAACAATTGCCCCCAATTCTCTTTAAGGAACTTGTACAGTTCCCCATGGCTACTATCATTGCTGACCCCTTTGTCTTTTCCATGTCGTTTGAATTCCCTATCCTGCAAGAGACAGAGCGTGCTGGCTGATCTGTGCATAACTTTGGAGCTAATGTCCTTGGTGCAACAAGAAAGGGGCCTTCTCAGAGTTTTAGTAGACAGTTCTTTGGCTTCTTTCACCGACGACTACAAAGAGGTTAACAAATAGAAGGGACAGTTGATAAGAGTTTCGTGTCTAAAATGGTTCAAAAGAGCGAAGTGATAGTGGTAAAAACTCTTAAATCTTCCTTCTAATGTGAAATATTTCATTATCATGAAGCATACCTTATCCCACGGAGGCGGGAGCTTTGCATGGTCAAACCTTCCATGCAATTTCATAGGAGCCTTGTCCTCTCTGAAAAGCAAGGCCATAATTTCATTGTCTGAGACTTTGCTCTGTTGCTTGAGCTTTATTCCTTTGCAGGACATTCACATAGCCTGAGAGAATCTCTTTACCCACTTCAAAACTTATGCCTCCCATCTGCACCCCCTTATTATTCCACAAACTGACAAACTGAGTAGAAACATTTTTATCATAGCCATTAAGGCATTCCAAAAAAGAGGTGAGTTTGCCTTCATAGCAAATATACTAGATAGTGGCGTCATTTTCGAATTCTTCATAGGAAATGGGCTCCATTAGAAGCCTATCTCCTTCCATCTCAACAATTTGCATAGGGTGGCTACATTGTAACATAGCACCAGAATAAATGTTTCTGCAGATGCCCCTACTTTCTCTCTACCACCAAAGCCAAACAAAATTGTTTAGATTTCTCAAGCTTGAGAAGAAGTTACTAGAACTACAGGTACTCATAACCTCGCAAAAAGTGCCAAGGTTAGAAAACCTTAGAGCAGAAGAAATTAATTGAAGGTACGCACCCAAGTAATAACCATTATTACTTGGCACCTTCGAATTAATATCAACTTTCCTCTGAACAAGCATGATCCTTCGCATAACCTCAACATGCAAATTCATAAATATGCTTACGCAAGTAGTCCTAAAGCAATTGATAAGGGGTAGGGGTGGTGTTGGGGGTAGCAGGTAATCATTGGAGAAGAACATCGCCAAGTCCCTACCAAATCCAATCCAAACATCAAGTTCTTGATTCCAAGTAATCATGTGTGGGAGATTGCTCTTTTATGTTACTAGGATCTTGAAAGTGTGTTAAATAGGGGCTTATACAAGGGAGAGACCCATCTTGAAAAAGTTTGTACCAAGTAACTAGATCAAAACACCAATATTACACAAAAGGGGCAACCTTTTTTGCGTTTGAGAAAAAGTCAATGACATGCATCATTAGTACTGAAATAAAAGACTCAAGCATTATCTAATTAATGGATACGGTTGGGGTGCTTCTGATGGAGAAAACGAGTCAAACTTGAACCTTGATAAGGAGCCCACCAAAAAGTTGTTGGCCATAATGAGGGAAAGAAGATTAGTGGTATACCCCAACAAACAAATGTTAAATCCTTGGATTTATTCCTAGCTGAACATGCTATCAAAGAAATCTGATCTTGAAGAACACACATAAATTTTCTTTAGGCTTGTAGTAATCTTTAGTAAGTAGGGATAGTAATTCAGATGGTAGAGCACCCAAAGATGCAATATGGAAAATAACGTGCTCTCAAATTCAAAGTAGGAGCTTTGAGCTCATGAGTAGGGTTCAAGGGATAGTGAAGGAGAAAATGAACACCTCCAAATTCTATTAAGGGGTCTACAAAAATAAAGGGAATAGTGAGGGTAGTAGCTTAGTGGCAGAGCACATGCAAATGAGAAGTCTTATGTTTGATTCCAAGGTGCTCCATGAAAAATAATAGAAATTCAATGTACATATTGGGCTGCTCTACCCTTTAATCATCGGCGTTTCATGAGCAGCCTTTCTTTGTTAAGCTTCTTATTGTGGTTTGGGTGCGACTCATTTTATCTGATGGCTCCCTTGAACCACACTTTTTGTGCTCTATGCTTAGTCTTGAAAATTGTAATTGAGCTTCCTTGGGTGCCACATTTATTTTTCAGTTGTTCACCTTGAATTTTTCAATCATCCCCTTGTCATACTATTTGAGAAACAAATAAACCACTTTGTTTGCCATACCTCTGAACCTTGACAGTAATGTAGTAATTTGAGGTTTGTCTTCTCAAAAGACTAATGCAAACCTTCCTTCAATGTTGAAATCAATGCTTTAGAGCCTTCAATGATCACAAGATCATCAACATACATGATTAGGATCACAAGTTTTTCACATACCCTTAAGATGTACAAGTTGTAATTGTAATCAAGGTTAGATTTTCAAGTTTAAAGCATATTAGATCAATAAACACAAAAACCCTAATAAACTATTGAGGACAATGAAAGCATAAAAGCATTAAACAAAATGACATAATATCACTCAATCCTTCATGCATTCATTGAATTATCTCCATAGCTCTTCTCCATTTTGCTATTAAATGATGTTTGCCCTCATATTCAAATGTAGCCTAAAGTAAATGACAACCAAATATCGAAGAAAGTATTATCTCAACATCATGGTAGCATATAAATTTTAGATATCTGAAAATGATAAATGACATTGGTATTTATAGAGAGGTGAATGCGAAATAGATGGTTGAGATTAGATGATTTTTGTTTTGATCAATGGCCGAAATTGAATGAGACGAGATAAGATTAAAAGTGAAGGAGAATGAGGAAATTGAATGATTTTTCAAGAAAATCAATTAGTTCGAAGAGGAAAATGCATTTTTAAATAATAGAAACATTATTTAAATGTAAGAGGAAAAGTCAAGTTATCTTTTTGATTAAATGGCAATTTAATTCAAAAAAAGGTGAGTGAAAAGACAAGTTATTAAAAAAAAAAAGATTTAATTAATTTGTGTCAAAAAAAGGCTAAAATGAATAAATAAATAATTAACATAATTATTCAATTATGGTAGAAAATGGTAATAATTAAATAAATAAAGTTTATTTAATTATAGAGGAAATAGGACATTAGTTTCATAATTAAATAAATCAAGAGTAATGGAGAAAAGAATTAAATGAATTAATTAAATAATTATGAATTATTTAATTAATAGCAGATGTATGACCCTAGATAATGGAAAAATGGTGTTAGCAAGCCTAGGATATTTTTCAGTGTCTACATTTGCCCGTTTTTGATACAATGTAGTTTATCACATTCTGTCAAAGAAAAAGATATGCCCTAGTGTAAGGAAGAATGATGAGAAGGTAGTGGTATGTCCCCTTGAGAGGACGTGGGTTCAAAGAACATGAGTGTGCTCTCAAAATGGATGAAAGGACTAGAAGATGAAGGACCAAAGGATAGAGGAAAATAGATAAGGATGATGAAGATACAGACTAGAAGAAATGTTAGCACGGGAGATATGGATGTTAGCATGCAAGACATGGATGTTGAGATAGTGCTAGTTGAGATAATTTGTAGATATATATTTTGCTATGTCAAACTTTTGCATTTAATCATCATTGGGCTGTAAAATATGACAAATGAACAACAAACACCATGGTATGACATAGACCAAGGTGTGCAAGGTCATCCATCTGTAAAAGAGAGTCGCAAAAAATGAATGTCCTCACTCATACTAAGGGTCATGTTGCCCCAGTCTTTTTGTCAAGACAAACTGCAGACAACAATCAAATAAAGACGAGTCATGAGACATCATCACTCCTTTAAATCCTTCATGGGACATCCTCAAGGTGGCTAGTAATATGAGTGAAGCAAATCCAAAAGATAAGACAATAGACCAACAAGGTCAATAGCCAATCAAATTGTTTGCTAATAAGTGTTTTCCAGTGTGTTAAGTGACAAAGTGAGTGATGGGTTGACTGTTTTGACAAGGTCTAGTTTCAAGAGAAGAAACATGTTGTATAAGACATTAGGTTTGGTTTTGATCATGTAACTACCTGTATAAGGCAGATAACAAAGTGTGATAGTGACAAGGTTTGGTTTCAGGAAGGACACATCTTGTTGTAAGTGAGGGGGACTAACCACAACAAGGCTCTAGGTCACGGAGAGCTGAGAGCGAAAGGCTGCCCTAACTTACCTCAAGCTAATGGGTGTTTAGGGTAAGAATCGAGAATGAAGAGCACTCTCAAGTGCTTCTGTCACTCTATAGACTCAAAAAACAGAATGAGGCTAGATGAGATGGTTCTTGGAGTTCAAACTGCACCTCAGACAGATTCTCTGTCTGAGGACGATAGCACATCGCGCTGGCGTCCGTATGACTAGAAAGAGTGAAATACAACGTAAAATACTAGGGAACCTACTAACTGCCTAACTAACTAGTTTTAACGAAATAAACAGAACTATGAAGTATGAAAAATAGCTACGTAAATGATAAAGAAGGTAGATGAAGATTAGGGTGATGAATATCAACTCACTAAAGCTCTAGTTCACCAGCGAGCTCCACACACACGTTCACCTACACACAAGCAAGAGAGGGAAAAATATTGAGCTATATAGGGGTTTGCCTCAGTCAAACCCCCGCTTTGGTGTTTCCACCTCCATGGACAACCAAAAAAGCCACAAAGTAGAAAATGTAATAAAGGAAATAAAAAGGAAAGTATATAACACTACAAGAGATACAATGCTACTTTATCAAACCACAACAAGAAGGAAAGTGAAGCAATACCACCACCCAAAGGCACTCAAGGCCAATGAAGGGAGAATGCAAGACAACGAACTTGGCAAAGTCAACACAACTTAGTAGTGATGAAGGGAGGTCTCGCAAGACTCCAAAATCGTAGCTTCTATGGTAGCACAACATGGTCTCAATGAAGTTGATGGAGCAACAAACTACTGTAATGCTCAATGGATGCAACAAAGATCAAGTGAATTGCTAGAATCGTGAAGAAGATTGAATGAGTGTGTAGAAGATGGAGTGATAGTGAAATGGATGCATTTGAAGACCAAAATGAGAGGGAAAGAGCCATTTTTGAGTTAGCTAGTTGACACAGAGGCGTTACAATTCGTCCCGAATGAGGAATGTAACGTTCCTGCGGACTCTAGAGGTAAGAATCTGTTAGGGACGACAGTGCACCGCACAGACGTCCATGCGTCGTGCTTGCGTCCTCGACAAATATTCCCCCACCCACACAAAACACGCACTAAGTGGATGCATTTCAAATGGGTGATGTGAAATTTTTCCTTTGGGTTTGATTTTCTAAGGTGAGGGTATGCAAAAGGGGAATTTACACAAGGGGTGCAAATTCACTCCTATACATTTTTTCCCCACTTTAGCGAGCACAAGTATTAATGAGTGTTCGTTAAAGTAGATCGAAGAGTTAGAAATGTATACCTGAATTGTCGAGGAAGTAGACTGTGATCTAGTGAACTTGAAAGCGTAGGGAAAGCAAAGGACTCCACAAGTACTCTTTCCTGAGGAGGTTCAAACAAAGGGACTCTATAGCTCCACAGAACTACAAAATTGAACAAAGTACACCGAAGGCCCATAGACCAATGGTGGATAAATCCTGCAAGATGCAAGCGCTTCATAGACCCTCAAACCTACAAAGAAGGCATCCCCCAAGTACTCTCTTATGAAGGAAGCTTAATGTAATGGGACTCTGCATAGTTGGACTGGAAAGCAGCTTCATAGGCGCACTTGAAAAACATGTTAATCTGTAGATAAAACATGTTAGAAAACGAAAAGCAGCCACATAGGAAGATAGACAGTCATGCAGATAGTCAAAAATATTGAAAAGCTTTCAAAGGGGTCCCTCGGGAACCCTTCAAAAGAAAAGGGGTCCACTCTAGGGATGCATAGTTTGAAAGTGCAAGAATGTTTTACACAAATCAATTCACCATCAAGGAATCCTTTTGAAAGATGTTCACTTCATCAAGGAATTCGAAAGGAAGAAAATTCCCCTCACAAGGGGAAGGTCGAGGCTTCTCCCGCAGGAAAAGTTGCTCCCACCTGGGAGGAAATTTTTTCAAGCTCTTTCTTTGCGAACCCATGATGAAGGAAACACATTCCGCCATGGGCCCTTGTTGAGAATGCAATTTTTGAAAAAGTTTGCAAAGATTTTTGAGAAAAGATTCATTGGCAATCAAATGCGTTTTCTAAAAATCAAAGTAATATGATAGCCCCCCCTTAGGATGGTTCATGCCGAACACAAAGGCATGTGACATCCTAAGAAGAAAAAAACAAGAATGAAAAAGTGATGTTGTGGTCCATGGGACACAACAAGATGTCACTATGGTGATGTTGTCGCACACACGAAGGACAACGCATGAGCACAACATCACAATTTAAGCAAAGAAGAAAGAAAGATAATGAAATTGCAAAAAAAGACAATGACATAAGAAACAAAGGGCATAGGGGTGATCTGATATTTAGGGGTTAGAGCTGCTCATAAATATATATAAGTATAGTAATAGTATATTTAATGAACTGTCATCAACCCCCTACTATATCAAACCATATGAAGAATGCACGAGAGACAAAATAAAAAATAAAAATATGGTCAACATGGAAGGGAAGCCTAAATTCCCACAACACTTTGCATTGTCCCCAATTTTTCGAAAATAAATACACATAAGAGAGGAAGAATGATATCACAAATAGAGGAAGTTTCACGACACATAATCACTCCTATATCCAAGAACCTACAAGGGTGATAAGGGTCATCCAGGAACACATAACGTAAGCATGGGGGAACACATCACAATAAACACACACCTAATCTAAAGGTAAAAAAGAGGCGCTCCCATAGCACTCATCGACCAAGAAGTCGTCTACTTCCCATTCTAGATCATTATATAGGGAAGGAAGATGAACCTACATTGGTGGAATGTTAAGGGGGGAACCCTCTGACTCCCCACAACAAGAGCCAAGGAAGGAGATTCTTTGAGGTCTCCTCCACTCAGTTTCTATGGAGCAAAGTTGAATGATTTCACGAAGATCGTTGACAGGGACGGGACTTCGTCCAAATAGTTAAACATGCACTTCATAGGAGTGACATGTGTTACCTCAACGGGCAAGGGAGGCAGTGCCCAAGATTCACTACTAGGCTCACTGAGTGACTCGGGATAGTGACGAACTAAGGGGATGTCGAAGTTTCCTTCATCACAAGGATAGTACATGCTAATGCAGAACCACCCTTTGAAGAGGGCAGACTCCTTTTTTGACCCCCATTGCTAGCAGGTCCATCCTCCACCTTTTGCTTCATAGGGGGGTGTGAGACCCCCACAAATGAGGCAAAAGGCATAGAGGAGGAGGAGAAAACCATGGCAGACACCACCGAGGTGTTCAACATGTCCACGGGCTTAGAGAATGGTGGGATGTTTGAGAGGGACATCAAGAGAGGGGGCTCGACCGAAGGAGCAATAAACACCTACACCTTTTTAGGGTCAGGGGTGTTCATGCTCGTAGCAGGAGTTGGAAGCATAACCAAATTTGATTGAATCGAAGTAGAGGGGATGGGAGATGGCATAGCAAGAGGCCATGAAATAGGGACGGTTGGCTCCCCTTCCTCTGCAAAGCTGCTTGCTCAACTGTCAAAGCCTTTCGTCAACACTTGCGCTCACACGCAAGGAAATTTCTACAACTCCGAGAACTAGAGATTGGAAGCTGAGATGGAACAAAAGGCTCTTGTTCAGCCATTGGTGTGTCCATCACAACTATTTTAAGTGGAGGGAGAAACTCTTGGACGAGAGTAGGAGGAAAAGACCGAGAAGAGGTTGGAATAACAAGGGGAGTCGACTCTACTGCCTCGACGGTGGGCCTCTTCCCATTCTCTCTGGGCCAGGGTCTAAGAGGAACAGTAGGAAGGTCCGATATTCGAATCTTGGCTTATGCCAAGTAGGCAGCATCAAACCTCTTATACGAAATTTAGGAGTAGTCATCCAAAAATCCTCTTCAGAAAGGGGAGAAAAAGTGGTGCCCCGAGAACAGACAGGCCTCTCCTTTCCCTTTTGAGAGGAGGAGGCAGCTTGTTGCTGCACTATCGTAGGGGTCACTTTCAATTGTACCTTGCTCCCAATTTTATACTTTTCGTAGTTTCGGTAAGGCAGATCTATTCTAGGGGGAAGCAGACTGACCAGAAAAATGATCCAATGAATAACCCCCATGGGATACCAATGGTTGATATTTAGTGTCATACACAACGTGCACAACACCTTCATGGGAGAACTTCAAAAATTTGTGAATAATAGAAGCGATCCCGTTCATAGAAGCTAGCCACAGAATGCCCAACTTCATTATGAACAGATCAAATTCTAGAATAACATCAAAGATTGTATCCACAACTCTAGGTCCAACTAGGATGGAAAGAGTTATTGAGCCATATGGCTTAAGAGAAAGGCCATCGTGTGTACGTATAATAGACTTTGCTTCTTCATATACCTCCCTTTGCAATGAATTTAACCATAATGTCTCCTCTGTAATAACATTTACCCAGCTCGTGGGGTCAACTAGGACTCGTGTCACAATCTTCCCATTGAGGCGAGCAAGAATGTATAGGGGAGAGGGCTTATTATTCAAGGACAAGTCCTGCGAGGTGAATGTCACATCTAGAAAACTAGTCGTAGTCTGCGGGGGAGGAGTAATTGATACCATGTTTACATATGCCGATGGTTGAGGAGAAGCATCAGAGGGGTCATTAATCAAGTTCGTAGAATGAGACAGAAATGGGTTCGTGTAAATCTGCAACTCACTATTAGCCTTTGCTACTAATTTATTCACATTTTGTTTCATCCCATCGAGATGAATGGTACTGTCATCGATGTGATCCTGTATCTCATGATGCAGGTGCATACAATGCTTAGTATCATGCTCGTTGACATGATGGTATTGACAAAAATCATTTACATCATACCAATCAAGATAAGGTTCTTTTAGAGGTCGAGGGTTTTCCAAAGTTATGATCTTGTCCTTCAACAACTTTTGAAAGATGGAAGAATAAGATTTTGCTAACTTTGTAAACTTCTTGTTACGTCTGAGGTTGTGATCGTTAGTCGTGGTGACTACATTTCCAACAACCTTTCCTTTTCATGGGATAGATACAATAGACTTTCCTTCTGAATGGGAGCGTGAGGAAGATCCCCTGAATTGAACTACCGTTTGCTGATACTCTCGCAACAGAGCACACAAATGTGCAAATGAAGGGTATTTCATTAGGGAAAACTTCTCTTGCTAGGCTCGCTATAGGTTTCCTATGAACACCTTTTGCACATTAGAGTCAGGTAGTAGGTACGAGATCTGTGAAAAGAGTGCTTGACATCATGCTATGAAATCAATTATCTTCTTGTTATCTCTCTGCTTTTACCAGACGAGATCTGAGAAGGTCATCTTCAAACCGATATTAGTCTGAAATTGACGGAGAAACTAGTTAACGAGTTGATCAAATGAGAATATAGAATTATCAGGCAAGGAACAATACCACTCAAGTGTTGTATCTTTGAGAGATCGGGGAAAGAGTTTTGCCATCAAAGCATTGTGATGAAAGAAATCTGTACACATTGCGTTGAAGGATAACACGTGTTTGTGGATCCCCTTTACCACCATACTTTTCAAACTTAGGAATCTCCATTCCCTGAGGGAAAGGAGTACTTAAAATTGATACTGACGATGAGCTATGTCAGAAGAAAGGTTGAAAAATAGGCTAGGTGAAGGCCTAAGAAAGGCTTGCCAACTGGTTTTGCATCCGACCCATGTTCTAAAGAAGAGCATTCAAAATAGTGTTGAGGATGACAAAGGCCTAGTGGAACCACCAGAACCACCGCTACCAAAACCACCCCTAGAGCCACCTACGAAACCTTTGTCGTGACCACTGCTAGAGCCACCACCACCAGTAGGGCCTCCACCAGAGCCACCTCCACTACCGAAGCCACCGCCATGGCCTCCACCAAATCCACCTCCACTAGTGCCACCTTCGCTACCAAAGCCGCCACCACTTATTCTACTAGAGCCCCCACCACCAGAGGTAGGAGGAGGGGTGAAACTGAAACCAAGGGGTATTCTACTCACCTTGATAGTGTTATGCCTTTGAGAAGTAGAGGAGATACTGATCGAGAGGCCTGTTTCAGCCATGCATATAGATGTGGTAGGCATTGAAACACCTATTTGTTTTTAGTAAGTATCAAGAACTTCCCCTCAGGTAGTACCCGATCTAGACTTATATGAAGGGATATATGCTTCAGTTAGATTGGTAGGACCACGTAAGAACTCTATGCCTGCCCAATCTTTACCTAGCATATATCTCACCTCGCTAGCAAGTCTAGCGGCTCTCACCATGTTTTGTGCTTTCTGCAAATGGTTCACAAGGTCTAACATTCTGTTGTCCAATGCCAAAAGGTTTTTTGTAGGAATATGCACAACCTCATCCTCGTCCACAAACAAAGCCATAGGGGATGCTGGAGGGGTAGGAGCACGAGCGGTTTCATCCACGAAACCCATCTCATGAGTAAAACATGTAGGAAAACCAATGGTAAAGTCGGTAGCCAGACCAGTGGAAAAACTAGAGGTGAAACTAGAAGTGACATTCATCTTCCCCATTGGTAGGTGTCACACACTTCTCCTAACAACATATCCGAAAGTAGTGGATTGGGTTGTGATACTCATAAACCTTCACAACACTCAGGTCTACAATAGTCACCAGGTGCGAGGGAAAAGTATCAACAAATGTAAATGGATAGACGTTGTTCACGTTGGGTTCACCAAAAAATGTGAGGGGGACCAACCACACTAAGGTCCAGGTCACGGAGAGCCGAGAGTGGAAGGCTGCCCTAACTTACCTCAAGCTAATGGGTGTTTAGGGTAAAAATCGAGAATGAAGAGCACTCTCAAGTGCTTCTGTCACTCTATAGATTCAAAAAATTGAATGAGGCTAGACAAGCTGGTTCCTAGAGTTCAAACTGCACCTCAGACAACTCTTTGTCCAAGGACGACACCGTAGGTCTAGGATGACAGTGCAGTGCATTGGCGTCCGTATAGCCAGAAAGAGTGCAATACAACGTAAAATACTAGGGAACCTACTGACTTCCTAGCTAACTAGTTTTAACGAAATAAACAAAACTATGAAGTATGAAAAATAACTACGTAAATGATAAAGAAGGTAGATGAAGATTAAGGTGATGAATATCAACTCACTAAAGCTCTAGTTTGCCAGCAAGCTTTTTCGCGCACATTCACCTACACAAAATCAAGAGAGGGAAAAATGTTAGGCTGTATAGGGGTTTCCCTCAGTCAAACCCCTGCTTTGGTGTTTCTACTTCCACGGACAACCAAAAAAGCCACGAAGTAGAAAATGCGATAAAGGAAATAGAAAGGAAAGTATTGAACACTACAAGAGATACAATGCTACTCTATCAAACCACAACAAGAAGGAAAGTGAAGCAATACCACCTCCACCCAAAGACACTCAAGACTAATGAAGGGAGAATGCAAGACAATGAGATTGGAAAAGTTGAAATGGCCGAAGCAGTGATGAAGGGAGGTCTCACAAGACTCCAAACTCGCAGCTTCTATGGTAATACAACACGTTCTCAATGAAGTAGATGGAGTAACAAACTGTTGCAATGCTCAATGGATGCAACAAAGATCAAGTTAATTGTTAGAATTGTGAAGAAGATCAAATGAGTGTGTAGAAGATGGAGTGATAGTGAAATTGATGCATTTGAAAACCAAAATGAGAGGGAAAGAGTCATTTTCGGGTTGGCTGGTCGACACAAAAGTGTTACAATTCATCCCCATTGAGGAGTGTAACATTCCTGCAAACTCTAGAGGCATGAATCTGTTAGGGACGACAACACATCACACAGACGTCCATGTGTCGTGCTCGCGTCCCCGACAAATATTCTCCCACCGACACACAAAACATGTGCCAAGTGGATGCATTTCAGATGGGTGATGTGAAATTTCGCCTTTGTGTTTGATTTTCTAAGGTGAGGGTATGCAAAAGGGGGATTTACACAAGGGGTGCAAATTTTCTCCTATACACTTGTATAAGACCATTGGTTTTGATCGATTTGACTGGTTTGATTGATTTGGAAAATGACGGTTTTGACTTGAAGACTTGTTGGCTTGCTTGTCTTGTTGTTTCAGGATTTATGTATTAAGTTCATAGGATTATTTTGTGTCTGAATTGATAGTGTTCGATTTATTTTGACTGACCCAACAAACTCTAAAATACTGACCTAGGGTGCCTCAGGGGCTCATCGACAGATGGCCTTGCCAACGTAGCAATGCGTAGAGACATCGTAGTTTGACATGACCCTTGACTTTGTTTCAATGAAAAAGGATCGAATCATGATTTTATTTGACAACATCTAAAGGATTGACCTAATGCCTTAGGGGCACATCGACAAATGGATTTTCCTACGTTTAGTCGTATAGGCAATGTAGTTCGACATGACCCTTGACTTTGTTTCAATGGAAAAGGACCAAATCATGATTTTATTTGACAACACCTAAAGGACTAACCTAATGCTTCGGGGGCACATCGATAGATGACCTTGCCTACGTCTAGTCATAGAGGCAACATAGTTCAACCATGAAAAAGACTGACATGACTGACTTTGACTTTATTTTTGGGATTTTTTGAAAGTTATCTAAATATTTTTGGATTTTGACATGTTTTGATTTTTTTTGGAATTTGAGGTTTTATGATTTTTTTTGTCTTTTTGAATGTTTTGACCTCCAATGACAAGTGTAGAATCTAATGAAGCTAGGTGTTAGGAAATTTCCCTAGTTAGGTATAAGACTAATTTATTAGGGGTGGGATGGGATAGGCATTATGGTGGGTAGATATGGAAGGAAAAAAGATGTATAATATCAATCATTCTTGGTTATGGATGATAGATTTATTATGAATGAAGGGTGATCATGAGGATTGCAATGAATGTATGTGAATGATGCACAAGAATCCAAGGACAACCATGATCTTGCTCCTAGTTAAGTTGAAAACCAATTGACAAGTGATGATGATGATGACAACGTTGTTTGACATGGGAAGGACACATCCCAAAACAACGTGAAGATAACGATTAATGTGACTAAAGGATCAAGGTTTGCAAAAAGGCTAGAAACAAGGCCAAGGAATTTTTTGTATGATGTACTAGGTTGCATAGCAATATTGTATGGATTAGGGTTGTTGCATTTGGAATGACTAACCTTAGGACTAGATGGGATTATGGAGGGAACTTGGATAGGTGGATTAGAATCCTTAGACCATTGACAAGGGAAAACCAAGACATGCGATAGGTATGAAAGGATGATTGGTGGCTTTGGTAAAAGATAGGAGACGTGAGGATTATTGGTTGGAAGAATTATCATATCGTCTCCAAGGATTATGTCGTATAAGGATAATTCATTTTCTTTGAGGTACGGGTTTGGAAAATGCTATGAAGGCTATGACATGATATTTCATGGATAGTGTATGATCAAAGGATAGACATGTCAAGCGTTTTTCCAAAGCATGATTTATGTTTGTACCCCAGTCCCTATCAAGATCAAAGTAGGTGGGAAAATGGATGGAAATGATAGGGCTTAGACGGATAGATGGAAATGTCATAAGAAATGTCATGCAAAGGGTATGAGAGATGAGACAACTTGCCCCCAAGTGTAGTGGTCCACGTAGATAATTGCTCTTACACATGACACCTATTTTCCAGGTTTTCATCATGGTACTTATCCAAAGCTCCATAAAAATGGTTTTCACTATTGGACAAATTTTTTCTCTTTACTATTTTTTTGGTTTTTTTTTGTCACCAAGACACCTGTTTGCCAAGTTTTCATCAAGGTAACAATTTTTTTATTTTTCATTTTTTTGGTATTTTTGATATTTTTGGATGGCCTTGCTATTTTAGTTGATTACTGAATATTTTGAATCCAATGATGGTGCTAATGTAGAGACTGGAGCCATGATATTCCAATAATGACCTTTATGAAGTAGTTGCCTTGTCAAGATCATAGTACTTGGATACAACTGATTGATATCATCGTGATCCTTTCTGATATTGGAGTTGGCCTTATTAGAATATGCACATCATGATAAAGTGCCATGAGAGTCCTTACAATAAAGAGTTATTTCCAAGATGTGACGAATTCATGAGGTATGTCTTTTGGAATGATAGATGATGGTAGATGTGGAAGGATTGTTTGGAAATTTGAATGAATCACTTTTTATTTTCCAAACTTGGGATGTTGGATGGTGGGGTTTGGAATTTTGATTGGGATTGTGTTTGGAACCACCACTTTTATATGCCTTGCTTGATGAGAATTTTGAAGGAGGTGGACATTTATTATATGTGGGAGACCTCTTTTCTTGTGGCTCCATATTTTGATTGACTTTTGGATTTAGAATATTTTCTTTGCTTGATCCATTTTTCTTTGGGATTCATTTTAACTTCATTTGTCCACTTAGATTTTTGATTGATTCAATGGTCTTTGATATTTGATTTTTAACTTTAGGCTTGTAATAATTTTCTTTTTGTTAGTTCCAAACAAAAGGTTTATTCATGTTGGAATGACAGTTTATCATGTGGATGGAAGGAGTGTTTGAAACAACCTTATGACAAGGACTACTCATGGCCTCCATTTTGATATTTGTATTGGATAAAGTTTCCCCTAATGTCATGGAGGTATCACTAACATCGTTTGATTTTCTGCTTGAAGAATAGCCAAGACCTTGATGTCTAGGATTTTCATGAAGTGTATTGGTTCTAGAATGCCTTGCTCATGTATGCCTAGTCCTCTTCCTTGATAATGCATGCTTTGACTAATTTTGTTTGCGATGGGGTATTTTTTATTTTGGAAGCAAGATGTGATCCCATCATTGTGTATGTGGAGATCATTACTTAGTATTTTCTCATTTGCAAGAAAGCTTGCTCTAACAAAGATAGATGATCCTAGTTGATGAGATGTCGTAGCCTCATTGTCATGTTGGATATATTTCTAATTGATATCTTTGGTCTGATTTTGTGAAACATTGGATTCTGATAGTTCTTCAGAAGATATCAGTGCTTCCAAGTCAATTTAGAAACCTTCCTTATGGTCATTATCATAGAGTCCAGTGAATTCAACTATAACTTGATCATTTGTAAATATTTCTAAACTAGGAGAATCTTGTTCTAGAGGAAGATCATCTATGTGTCCCGTGGGAGCAACTATCTCATTTACCACAACGAAGGTGGTTGAGTCATGGATGTCATGGAAAGGAGTAAGACCTTGAGTGAGGATTTGATTGTTATTATAATCAACTAGAAGGGTGTTTTGGCTAACTTGATCT
Organism: Sequoia sempervirens; assembly: GCA_007258455.2. Classification (NCBI taxonomy): domain Eukaryota; kingdom Viridiplantae; phylum Streptophyta; class Pinopsida; order Cupressales; family Cupressaceae; genus Sequoia; species Sequoia sempervirens. Next base: position 278,679,688 of record VDFB02058242.1, on the reverse strand, counting down.
TAATTTTTTGTGGAGTTCATTTTGTCATGCTTTAGTCTATGCTCTTGAAATATATCCAAAGGTTTAGGAAATGATATTTGATCTTGTGGAATGGTAGGATTTTCATTAACGAATAATGGTTTAGTTTCTATAGCAAGATCATTTTTGGCATTGGTAGAAAATGGAGGGAAAGATGCTAACAAATGGTCGAATGTTATAGGACTAGAGATATGATTGGATTGCCTAGATTTATTTTCATGTTTGAGTCGAGCAAGTTCCTTTGCTAGTCATCCTCAAAGATCATTAATGGATGTTCTTTTATTGGATGGTATGGTGCATTGGGATGTAGTAGATGGCAATAGACTAATGGTTGATGTATTAGAATAATGTGTGGTGGCTTGGAATGGATTGATGTATGATGGACTAGGGTAGAATGTAGAGGCTTGAAGTGGATTAGTGGAAGGTTGGTTAGGATAGGATGTAAAGTCTTGGTATGGATCAATGAATGGTGGAATAGGATAGGATGTGGTGTCTTAGAATGGATTAGTGAATAATGGACTAGAATAGGATGTGGAGGCTTGGAAGGGATTAGTGGAAAGTTGGTTTCCCTTGTCAAGGTTAGGATAAGGGTGATAAGTGGACGTTTGTGGTGGATTAATGACATGGATTATGCTAAGGAACTCTTGATAGTGAGGGTAGATGGATGGAGGACTAGAGTTTATGAGTTTTTGGTAAGAGGGATAGATGGGTTGTGCTTGGTTGGTGTGGAGGATGAGTGAGTTGTCTTCTAATTTCTATGGCTTGTTGACATTTACCATTGTGGATTAATTGGTATTCAACTTGACTAAGAAGCATATCAAGGTGAATTAAAGACATGGTAGTGAGGTGAAGTCTAGAAAATGACAATGCAAAGGTATGAATTTAGCCTAATGTATGCCACCTAAGCTATATTTTTTGGATTTTTTTTGTATAAGGATGCATAATAATGATACCTAGATTAAGAGTCAAGTTGACGATAGTCTATGACTAGCGCATGCAAAGTGGGGAATGAAGGGATGGAATAATATGACCTAGTATGAAGGCTAAAACCTCTGGTAAACCTAATATATGGTTGCTAATCAAGCTAAGATAGGTATAGCAACTAATCTGATTATCAATAACCTTGGGTAAAGTAAAGAATGATAAGATGTGTTGACAAGGTGGTCTCAAACTAGACTGATGAGTTGAGGAACCAACCTAAATGATGAGGACTAGGATGAATGTTGTCTAAAAGATAAGGTCAAGAGAATACAAATTTGAAGCTATAGTCTAGTCTAAGTTTGATGGACTTCTTAATCAAGAGGTTTATGCAAGCTAAAACGATGACCTAAAGTTTTGACCTATGGGGAATGTCTAATGCAAAAGGATGAGCTGATGGATGAATTGATAATGGTAGAGATGAGGTAAGCAAGTCCATGATTAAAGGACTAGGTAATGCTTAGGATTGATCAGAAAATGGATTTGTTTTAGTTTCCCCTAAAATTTTTGGTGATAGACAATTACGTCATTTTAGGTCTCAGTTGTAGTGAATGAAAATCACTTGCGGTTCACAGTGTGTCTTGCTTGGTTTTGACCGAATTTTGACCAAATTTGAGGTGATTTTGTGAAGTCTGATTTTGGAAAACAAAAAAAAAAGTTTGAAAACACTTGTCCTTATCTGGTCTGAATGTGAAAAATGTTTAAATGTGTAAGAAGACACTTATAGACAATGCACAACCTAGGTTTCTCAAGAGATACCACTGACTAGATCCCCACTTGGATTTCTCTAGCCAACCAAACAAGGTAGACAACTAGAGACTTGGTGGTGTTGGCTCCCCCTTACACAACACACACTTCTCAGGCACACCAAGTCTCATTCCCCAAAGAGGAATTTCTGTCTCTACACATGAATAGTGAGTATGTGGGCAACTTTAGAATGACCGATCATGTGCTAGCAAGTGAAATGGATTTTGGCCACTAAAACAAAGGTTCTTAGTGAATACTTGAGGACATGACACCTTGTGAGTGTCCAAAAAGCCACTTAAGGCTTTAATCACTCCTATTAGGGGCTCTTATACGTTTTACGGTAGTACCCCATTCTGAATGACACTGTACGACTAAGGCCTACATACCATGAGGAGTTGACAATTTAGTCTTATCCATTTATATACCGACCTGAGTGAAAAACCGATTGGAATCGTTCCCTCTCACGAGGCAGGCCCCTCTAAAGGTAAAAAAAAGTGAGACAAGTACATTGTTTTTGATCTCCCAAATTGCACGAAGCGCAAGGAGAGAGCATACACAACACCTTTTATCACACTTGCATGGGGTTCATTTTAATCCAAAGTCAAATGTGTGAGTGGTTGTACACAATGCCAAGGAATTCTTTTGATTCTCAAGATCGCTAAGTGGCGCGAGAGAAGAGCATATGCATCCAAAGACAAGATGTAAACCACAAGACAATGCAAGCACTAGTTAATTTTAACCCCGCTTATGATGTCAAAGAAAATAATCGAGTTCTATTTAGACCAACTAATCTAAATGTGATCTAATCTACAAAAAAGAAGAAAATGTTTCAAGATAGATTCTTTGACAATTGAACCTTCAACACACTAATTAGTAGTTTGAGTCACTGGTCTTCGACAAACGAGAGTTTATGTTTTTATTTTCAAGTCTTGGACATACAATCTGAATTAATGTGTCCATTGGATGACCTCCATAGATCTTCTCCATTTTGCTATAATATAAGTGTTTCCCTCAGATTATGAGCTGCAATGAAAGCTTATGACTATGCTAGAAAAATATTGAAGATTAATTATCTCAACAACACGTTATAAACTCTAGATATATGAAAATAATAAATGACCGATATTTATAGAGAGGTGAAAGCGAAATAGACAGTTGAGATTAGACGATTTTTGTTTCGATCAATGGTTGAAATTAAATGAGACGAGATAAGATAAGATTAAAAGTGAAGGATAATGAGGAAATTGAATGATTTTTTGACAAAATCAATTAGTTCAAAGAGGAAAATGCATTTTCAAATAATAGAAACATTATTTAAATGCATGAGGAAAAGTCAAGTTATCTTTTTGATTAAATGTCAATTTAATTCAAAAAAGGTGAGTGAAAAGACAAGTTATTAATTAAATAAGATTTAATTAATTCATGTCAGAAAAGGATAAAATGAATAATTAAATAATTAACATAATTATTCAATTATAGTAGAAAATGGTAATAATTAAATAAATAAAGTTTATTTAATTATAGAGGAAAGAGGACATTAGTGTCATTAATTAATCAAGAGTAATGGAGAAAAGAATTAAATGAATTAATTAAATAATTACGATTTATTTAATTAATAGCAGAAGTATGACCCTAGATAATGGAAAAATGGTGTTAGCAAGCCTAGGACATTTTTCAGTGTCTACAATAACCAAAAAGGCTTAAGTGAAAGTCATGCATGTAGGTTTTCAATTTTTATTTTTTGAACATTCCATTTCTTGACGATTGTTTTGTTATAGAGATTGAATTCTCTTGAATATCAATAGTAACTTCTTCCTCAATTTTTGCTTTGGAATCTTTCTTACCATTTTGTTAGTCATCTTCTTCATGAAATTTTTTCATCAACTTTACATGTGGACTTTTACTAAAGACCTCATTTCTACTTATGTACATAACTAGGGTTGTAGGCTACAATACCATTTGGGTTTTAGATCTACTAGTATACCCAAAGAAAATACACTTCTCTTGTTTCTTTGGAATGAATATATTCTTTGCTCCCAAATATTGTCAAGTGATTAAGAATAGGCTTCCCTCTTGGACATGCTTCTTGAAAGGGTGACATTGCTTAATGATTTTGTTAGAAATTGCTTAATGCTTCCATATTTTTGTGGAGTGTAAGCTATAGTTAGTTGTTAGTGTATGCCTTGTGAGAGAAAAAGTTGTCAAATTCTTGCAAAAAGTACTCCCCACCTAAATTTTGTGGAGGGTCTCAATGTGCTAGCCAATCTATTGTTTATCTTTAGCTTTGAAATTTTTAGAGATGAGGAATTTTTTATTTGACTTATATTTAAAAAGACCTACATCTTTCAAGAGTAATCATCAATGGATAAGAGGAAGCATCATATGTTGAACTATTGAAAAAATGTGTGCAAATTGTTGTGAACTAAGTTAAGATTAGGCTTCACTTGATGTGACTTGCCATGTTCAAACTTCAAATTTTTTTTGTTACCAACACAACTGGAAAATAATATTTTGTTGTCTCTAATAGTTGTAGCCCACATATCATTTGTTGTTTTCTTAAACAAAGGGTAAGGGGGAATTAAATGTTCAAATTGTTGATGTTGTAGTGAACTATATTTTGGAAAACAAGAAGTTAGGTGCCTTTGACTTAGTATAACATTTGTAATATAAATAATGCACAAATTCAAATCCAAGTAGTGTTTACTTACTAGTGTGATAGTCTACTTAATTGATGTGATTTTATTTTTAGATGACAATAAAGTGCTTAAACTTAGATATACACTAAGAAGAATAAAACATTAGAGAGATGAATTAAAATGAAATTAGAGCTGAAGAGTGTAGGAATAGAGGTGTGTTTATTTTTTGTGTTTATGCTGGTGATTCAATGGTGGAATAATGCTAGAAAGTAATGGAGGAGCAACCAAGAGATTTTTTGATGACTTGTAGAGGCTCTAGGAATTGTATTAGATGGAGATGAATTGATAGGAATTCTTGTGATGTTCTAGACGCTCTTGTGATGCTCTAGATGCTCTTGTGACCATAAGACACTTGTGATTGCTAGGCTCTAAAAATTACTAGTCACAAAAAATGTGTCTTCCCTATGATGCTTGCAAAATTTGGAAATATGCTTAGTTATGAGGAACAACTTTCCAAAGAATGAGTGGGCATAAAATTTGAAATTCTAATCAAGAGCTTGCCTCAATCAACCCTCTATTTGGCATATTTCAACCTCAAGTATAGTAATTGTTGTGGAGTGTGATTTCCTAGGTTACAAATGGTAAAGGTGATGTGTGCAAATAATATTGGAGATGCCCTAGAAGATTGTAAAATTTTGAAAGGTATGTAGTCTTGCAAGTGGACCCTCAAGGATGTGAAAAAAGATTTATAAGGGATTGCAGTTATAGATCTTTAATGGAGGCTTTACAATAAAATTGGTCTACAAGAGGAAAACTTAGCATGGAAGAAGCAATCATGCAAGAAATTATAAGAATGCAAGGTTGTGTCAAGAGAGCTACAAAGGCTTTGCAAAGGAAAGGTTCTTTAAATAAAATTGATAGTATAAATGGAGCTTTGTAAGGAAAACTTAGGGTTGGTGAGAGAAATTTGTTCAAATTGGTGGGGGAGACTAAGATAAGTGTGCTAGTGTTACAAAGAAACAACAATGAAGGAAAGGGAGAATGACATGCTTGGAGGAGTAGGTCTTCTATTTGTGTTGTTTGATACATATTTGAGAGATTTCAAGATTAGAAACATGTGAAATGAGTCCTAAATGTGTTTGTGAGTGAAAAATGCCAAAATGAGTGTAAAACATGGTGAAAAAGTGCAAAGTATCGACTTGTCATCTTTACAACATCACAATTGAACAATTTTTCATTTTGTATGTTGATAACATGTTGATTAGTAAGCTCTAAAAAATGGTCAATTGATGGTGCCCTTGATCCTATCCTTTGCCTCTGTCACTTCAAAAAAACATCTCTTTTATGTTTCAACTACCAATCATCTCTTGCTTGTTTCAACGTTGGACCATGATGATTCATCGATGTTGGGAGGTTATGGTTCTTTTGTGTGTGAAGATTCACAACATGTGTTCTCTCTTTGGTGTAAGACTCTCTTCTTGACCTTGATTTAGACCCTAGATCTAGCATTTTGGATGTTGTGCTTGTGATTCCTTATGGGGTTGGTTTACCTTCTACAATGGTTGATGTTGGTGTTTGTGGCACCCCTCCCTTGGTGATTGTGGTTGAAAGTTTTCAAATGTTTGTGTTTCTCGCCCTTTGAGGGATAAAATTCATCCCATCCCTTGTGTCAAATCCTCCTCAATGGTTGTTTGTGACCAAGATGTGGTGGAAAATAAAGACTTCTATCAACATAGCGGTCTGGTGTGCAGATTCTACAACCTTTGGCCTTCTTTGCTTGACCTTCACAAATGGGTGTTGGATTTATGGATGCCTCTTGTGATAGGTAAGATTGAGATTTTCCCTTGTGCTAAAGGTTTCTTCATTGCCTCTTTTGCCTCTTTAAATGATAGAGATTTGGTGTTGGGTAAACTATGGTCTTGAGAAGAGCTCCCTCTGTCTCTCTCTCCATATAGCCTTGGTCAACTTTAACCCTCTTATCAAGCCTCTTAATGTGTGTTTTGTGTAGGTTAGATTTTCAAATCTCCCCCTTCAGTTTTGGGAGGCTTCATGTTATGAGGCCATTAGCAGCTCTAATGGTCACTTTTTGAAGGTTGATGATCCCACTTCCTACATGGGGTACTCTACTTTTCCTTGCATTCTGATGGACATTGACATCTCCAAGCCTCTTTATGGGGATGTGGTTTTGATGGTAGGGGAAATGCCTCAAACTTAACCTCTTGATTATATGGGTCTCCCTTTCATATGTAAATGATGCTTTATCAGTCTTCTAACTACAAATTGTCCTCTCTCGATGCAAGGGAACAACTAATTGGTGGAAAAATGATAATAAATGTCATTTGACTATTCATGCCCTTGATTCTCCATTGAATTACCTCTCTTAGGAGGATAATGATTCCATAGATTTTGGTGTGGCTTTGACAAGCCCTTCGAACCTTATTAGGGAACCTCCTACCCCAATCTCGTAGCTCGCTTTACCATAAGCTTTAGATCAAATTTAGATCACTCATATGGAGGAAGGTCATCATTTTCCTTGTCACTCTTTTCTCTTTCTTCACATGGTGATGGGCTTTGTGTGGGGGAATGCGCCTAGCCACCCCACCCCCTCACTTTGAAGAGCACACACTTATATTGAGAGGGGGTGAATCAATATAAGTTAGTATTTTTCTTATTTTAAAATTTAACAACCACAATAATATTTACGTAGAAACCATTTTGGGAAAAAATCACAAAGAAAGACTACTTCGATCTACTATCCAAATCCAACTACAAAATAAAATTCTTACAAAATTTGTATGCACCAACCCACTACAAACACCAATCCCCACTACTAAGCATCGACTTATCAAGATACACCAATCCCCCTTTTAGGAGGCATTGACCTACAAATAAACAATTTTTCACCTTTTGGTTGTTGCTCCTTCAACGAATGATGAGCATTTCACTCTCCTTCAAAATCTATTTAAATTAGAATGATATCACATTTTTCTCATATAATCACTCACACTTCAAACTCTCCAACATATCTTCTCCTTTTTATATCACATCATGCCTCTTCATGGATAGGGGCGATTTTTCCAAGGGAAGTCACCCCATCTCAAAGAGGGGCATCCCTTTTTAAAAAAAAATTGTGATGATTTGTCCCCAAACATGGGCACCACATTTATTTTGGGTTGTCCAACCCTTAGAATATTTAAATTAAATCACAATAAATATCTTCTTTTAATTTAATTCTCCTTATTATTTATTCTTTACATTAATTCTCCTCCTTTGACATTAATAATAAATTATCATGGCATTAATTATCCTTTGAAATCAATGAAAATATTCCAACAATCTCCCCCTTTGCCATTGATGGAAAACATAATTCTCCCCTTGCTATAACTCTCCCCCCCCCCTTTCTGTAACTCTCCCCTTTTGACGTCAATGGTAAAGAGATGTTTAGTACTACAAAGAATATTCATTAGCTGATTTTTTTTGAGTTGTCTTCTAGATGTATATCACAAAGGAATTCACAAAGCTAAAAGATAATGTGGTTAGCTCCCCCTAAATTGGTGCTTCTCCTTAAGAGATTAGTGACTAGATGAAAAAGAGATTACTCCCAGTTTTTGCTTGAGATACTTAAAAGTCTCTTTTGGAAGGAGCTTCATGAAAATATCTACGATTTGTTCTTTTGTGGTAATGTGCTCTAATTTGACGTGTTATTCTGCTATCCATTCTCTTAAGAAATGATACTTGTTGGGGATATTCTTTGTTCTAGAGTGCATAATGAGATTCCTTGAAATATTTATTGCACCATTATTGTCACAAAGTACTGAAATTGGTTGATCATATTTTACCTTAATGTATTTCAACATCTACTTCATCCAAAGAACTTGTGTGCAACATGACATTACTGCTATGTATTTTGTCTCTGTTGTGGATAAAGAAACAAAAGCCGGTATCTTTTTTAACTATTACCAAGAAAGAATGATCCTCCACTTGTAATCTTCCTATCATTAACACTACCTACTCAAACTACATCTATATATGTTGGTATAGTGAAATTTTCACATCTTGGATACTACAAAGCGAAATCCAAAGTGCCCTTTAGATATTTAAATATTCTTTTGACTACTTGCACATGAGTTTATTTTGGTGTTGCTCAAAAACATGCTACCATGCCTGTTGCTTGCATAATTTATGGCCTTGATGCTGTCACATATAGTAGGCTACCAATCATTGACCTGTAAAATGTCTAATTTTCTTTAGGAGATTCATCATCCATATTTAAATTATAGTGTGTGACCATATGTGTGCTAATTGGTGTACAGTCTTCCATTCCAATTTTTTTCAACATCTCCTTGATATACTTAGTTTGTGAGATAAATATTTCTTTATCAAATTGCAAAATTTGTGAACCAAGAAAGAATGACAACTCACCACGCATAGACATCTTAAACTCCTTTTGTATATTCTTTGCAAACTCATGGAAAATTTGTTTATTACTGCCTGCAAAAATGATGTCATCTACATCGACCACAACAATCAACTATTTTTCACCTTCAGTCTTGATGTAGGGATTACTATCAACAACTCCTATTTTGAATCCTTGTTGTTGTAGATATTTATCAAGTCTTGAATACCAGGCTCTGGGGGCTTGCTTTAGCCCATAAAGTTCTCTCTTTAATTTACACACATAATCCTTATTTTCTTATAATAAGAACCCTTCTAGCTATTCAATGTATGCCTCTTCCCCTAAAGTGCCATTGAGAAAGACAAACTTAACATCCATGTGATAGACTAATGTTCTTGAAACACTAGTATGCCAAAAACATTCTAGTAGCTTCTAGTCTTGCAACAAGAGAAAAATTTTCTTGAAAGTCAATACCTTTAACTTGAGCATCACCTTTACAAACTAACCTTGCTTTGTTTCTTATCACTTTATTATCTCCATTCAACTTATTTGTAATAAACCACTTGGTACCAATCACATTCTTGTGTTTGGTCTTGGAACAAGTTCTCATGTCTCAATTTTAAATATTTTTATTAAGCTCTTCTTCCATAGCATCAATATAATTCTTGTCTTCGCTAGTTTTTACAAAGTATTTAGGCTCTATTTTAGATAGTGAGGAGAGGTTTTCTTGTTCAAGTGTACTTGCTAATATTCTTCTATTTTGTACTCCAATATCTTTGTCACCAAGAATTATAATTTATGAATGATTCTTTTGGACAAATCTAGATGGTGGCTTTTTAGCTTCTCGTTCTATTTCTTCTTCTTCCTTGCAGTTTGACTACTGTGGGTAATTATTTTCTTGTGCTTTCTCTTTTTGATGTCTTGCTTCATCCATTTTTGCATTGGAACTCTCTACAATATTTTATTGTAACATTTATAATCCTTGTTCCTTAATGAGTAACCAAGGAAGATGCATTCATCAGATCTGGATTCAAACTTTCCCAAGCCCTCATCATCTCTTTTTATGTAGCACTTAGACCCAAGCACTTTGAAGTATTTAACTACTGTTGGTCTACCCTTACATTATTCATAAGGTGTTTTGTTGTTGGTGTTTACTCTGATTTATCCCTTGTTTATAATGTAGACTACCATGTTAACTACTCTCTTAAACATGTTTGATAGCTTAGATTCATTCAACATTTTTCTAGTCATCTCCTGTATGGTTGGATTCTTCCTTTCTACAACTCCAATGTATTGTGGAGTATTTGCTACAAAGAAATGTCTCTTAATTTCATGATGCTCAAAAAAGTCTTCAAATTCATTTGAGATAAATTAACCTCCTCAATTTGATCTCAAGCAGTTGATTTTTAAATCAGTTTCATTATCAACCCATGTCATTGTGCAATAATCATCAATAAACAACATAAAGTAACTTTCACCTTGTAAGCTTTGTGTTCTTGTAGGCCCACAAAGGTTTGTATGGATAGGTTCCAATCAATTTGTTGTTGAGTACTCCTTTAACTTGAAACTTGCTCTTGTTTATTTCCCATGTTGACTTTGATTGCAAAGAGTGCTTGAAGGTTCAACAATCTTTGAAATACTTCTCACAACTTGCTTGATGCTGATTTTTACTAGATTATTGAAGTGCATATGGCCCATTCTTCTATTCCATAACCAACTTTCATCTACATGTCCCATATATAATTTTTCTCCCTTGATCTCATTGAGAATATATGAGTTATTTGTTGTTCTATTGCCATCTGCAAACTAATTTTCTTGTATCTACCATATCTCACAACCTTGAGCATGAAATGTGAGGGTGTGTCCTTGATCACACATGTGACTAACACTAAGAATATTATGTTTCAAACCTTCAACATAGAATAAATTTTCTATCTATCTTTCCATTATCAAGACTAAGAGTACCTTTTCCAATTATCCTTGCTCTAGCATTATCTCCAAATTTGTAGTGCCTCTGTTTACTTCCTTCAAAGGGAGAAACTTTCTTTTTTCCCTGTCGTATGGATCAAGCATTGACTATTGATGTACCATTTGTTTCCTTCATTTTCTGCATAAAATGCAGTTTGTACAAGCACATATTTCTCCTTTTGTTTTTCTTACTCCTGCCTCCTTTTCCAAAATTTTGTGGATTCTTCCTTTTGTTTAGCAAGGCTACCCACTTTCTTGTTTTTTCTAGGAGATTCCTCAAAACCACTTCTACAAAAATGTGCTATATGACCATAGTTGTAATCCGATAAAGGGGAAAATGAATTAAAGTTTCTATTTAAGAACACATAAGAATTTATATTTTTGTTCCATAGATAATTATTTCTTGTGTGCCCTACAATTTGTTGCTTTATGACCAAAATGACTACAAAAAAAAACAATAACCAAAGAAAGAATTTTGGAACTTGGTCATATGAGACTGGTTTGGAGGGAATGATCTTCTGAATATATTTTTATCCTTATTGTCTTGATTTTTTATGAACCCCTTGAGTGCACTCACATAGCTTCTAGGCTTTTATGCATTTATCTTCTTTGGTGGTTTTGTAGTCTTTGGATTCTAATATTTTTTAGTATTTCTCTAATTTTCTTCATATCCAAGACCATTGTTAATGAACGTTAACCTTTGGAAATTGATAATGTCATCTAGAATTCTAGTACTCTTTTCAAATTTTAAGCTTCTGTTCAACTAAGTAGCTGTTTTCTCTAGTTCCTTTGTCAAGGAAACAATTTCAGATTCTAGATTTTTGTAGTTATCTTCCTTTGTCTTCAGCTTGGTTCTCACATCCTCTTCTATCTTTTTTGCTTCTTCTAGTTGAATCTTTAGGTTGATTTTTTTTATTCCTTTAAGCTTTGTGACATTTTTGTTTTTGAATCAAAATTTCCTTCATATTTTTGGAGCTGCAAATTTTGTTTCAAATTATTTTTCTTAAGTGTCTTGATCTCGCTTAAGGAACATATGAGTTCTTCAAAACCCACTTCTTTAATTTAAAATTTTTCTTCCTATTCTAAATTCATATTTTCTTTTCCTTCCCTTGCAAGGTTTTCTTCATCTGTTGTGATATCACTCCTTGTCTCTATTTCTATAAAGAGAGTTTCTTCTCTATCACTATCTAAGATACTTTCATCACTCTCCTCAAATGAACTACTATCCCATTTGAATTATATTTTTTTCTTGTTCTTATCAAAGTTCTTCTCATATCTACTTTTTTATAGCTCTTTTTATATTGATGATGTCTTCTCCCTTTCTTCTTATTATGATATTCATCATCACTATTTTTTGCATGTGGACATTTAGCAACAAAATGTCCTATTTCTCCATAGCTAAAGAATTTGAAAGGTAGTTTACCTTTGTATTTTCCAATCCTTTATTAAAATTTCTAAAAAAATGAGATTCCATTGCATCTAATTCATTACTAATGCTATAGTTTGATTCAAGCTCTTTATTCTTTACATTCTATGAAGCTTTGAAGGCTACTTCTCATTTTGATGACTTCTCTTTTCTAGTCCTCATTTCATATTCCGTGAGGATCCTGTGCAACTCATCTATTGTTAAGGAGTCTAAGTCCTTAATTTTTTCAATGGCCAAGACTTTTGCATCAAATTTTAAGGGAAGTGACCTTAGCACCTTTTGCACGGTCATTGATTCTTCAACTTTTTGACCAAGTCCCTTGATGGTGTTAACAATTTCATCCACATGAAGAATATATGCTACAAAATTTTCTCCATGTTTCATCTTTAAGCTCTCAAATTGTCTTCTATGAGTTTGGAGCTTAGACTTCTTAACTTTGTCATCACCTTCATAGATGTTTTGAAGTTTTTCCCAAATTTCTTTTGTCAATTCACAGTGCATTACCATGACAAACTTCGATTTTGATAAACCACACAAGATATCATTCATGGTTTTTGCATTATTTTCACTAACCTTATTTTTGTCTTGATCTTTTCTAATAATTCTTCATAATATCTTCTCAAAATAAATTATATTTATTCTTCATATTCTGCTTCTTCTCTTCCTTATGCTCAAAATTATTCATTGATAGCTCAAAAACTATTCATTACACCACATTCTCATTCACTCACTCTCTTTTATTACATCCTTGTTCTCTCGCACCTTTCTTGAAAATCTGATTTTGAATTCATATATGTATATTGGTCAAATATTGCTACCCTTTTATTCTAGCAACATGTCCCTTGAGATCTGCCTTTTACTAACACAAGCTTTTACAATATTTAATTTTTTGTCTTTACTTTTTACCACCAGATCGCACCTCTTCAATCTTTAGATTTTATTAAGTTCCCTTTGAAAGAGAATCTCACCCTTCCAGATTGTATCATTCCATTTTAATAAGCATAAGCATTTCCTTCTTTTTGCATATATGACAAAAATTAATTTATGTCTTATTCAACTTTTGTTTGCTTTATAAAGGTAATCACACCTTTTCAAACTTTCTTTTAGAAATTTGTTTCTAAACAAAACCGAATCGCTGCCTTTTAAGACTTTGTTTTTTTTCTGTTTTGTCTTTTTCTATTTTTGTCTTTTGTGCTCTTTTGTTTTATGTGACTGTCTTTTCCTTATTGCAGTTTTGTTTTTATCTTTAAAAACAATGATCACAACCTTATGTAATTGTTGACCTTTCTTAACATACATACTAGCTCCATATTAAATCACTCCATATATTAATAAGGTTTTTCTTCTTAATTGTGTTGCACATAACACACATCTTAATTGCTACACATCACTGAATTTATTCACTATCCTTACAAACCTTGGCACTATTTTTATCCTTTACTAAATTTCTCCAATAAAGACATTCCATGACAGCCATTTAATGAAATTTGATGATGCTAATCTATTGGCCTTTGGTCATTGCAATTTCCCTCAAGATTTTTTCTTTCATATTGATGACAATCTTGACATCAAATCTTTTCTTTGACATTAATTACGATATTCAACAATCTTGGTCAATGCATTTGACATCAATGACAATTTTTCAACAATATGGATTGAATGCCTTTGACATCAATGACAATATTTCCAACAATCTCCCCCTTTGTCATTGATGGAAACACAACCATAATTCTCATCATTTGCATTGCTCCCCCTTACTATATCTCTCCCCCTTTGACATCAATGGCAAAGGGAAGTTTAGGAAGCATCTATCCACAATTGGATCATAGAAGATATCCATTCTTATCCAATGGAATGAGACTATATTTCTCCCTTGTCAAAGATTCTCTTACGCTCCCCCTTGCTCTAATACTCCTCTTTCTCTAACTTCTTCACCCCTTGACTTCTAAATTACTTGGATGGCTTGATTCCTCTATATCTTGCTTGTTGAATGAAGAAGATCATCCTCCTTTTGATCTCTTTGTGAAAAATTCTCTCCTTTCTTCTCTTCCTTATGTTTTCTTATTGATTTTTTTATCCTCTATATGGAACCTTCTTCATTTTTAAATCAATACAATTTCCAACAATTGATGCCAATTCATCATCTTCTTTTGATACCAATCTATTGCTTAAGTAGATTTTTCTCTTCAAAATTTTTGATACTTCATTTTGAGTTATCTTCTCCATAGGGTTGAATGATAATGCTATATACTTAGTTCCCCATGAATTCATGCTTCTCCTCAAAATTGTGTATGAAGTGTATATTGCATGACCATAGATTTATCCTCATCATCATTTAGCTTTTGTTTCCTTCTCCATACTTTTGTAAAATTTATCTCCATTTGTTTGTCCATGGTGTTCTTCATATCTTGTCTAGGTGGTTTCACAAAACCACATCTACAAAATCGTGCTATGTGTCCATAGTTGTTGCACTTGTAACACATGATATCATGACCAAATGAATTATAATTTCTCCTAGTGAAGCTTGAATTATTTCTTGCATGAATTCTGCAATTCATTGCTTTATGGCCAAAATAGTTGCATGAAAAACAATATCCATTGAAAGAATAAAACTACCTAGCGTTAAATTTTCTTTCATTTTCCTTGGAACTTGTGGAATTCTCAACAAAATTTGTACATTGCTCTTTTTTCTTTTCCAATTCTTTTTTCAACATGGCAACTTCTTGCTCCAACTTGTCATAATCTATCTCTTTTGCACTTAACTTGTTCTTTATCTTATTTTCAACTTGTTCAACCTCTATAAGTTGAGTCCTTAAGTCTTCAATGATTTTGTTTGATTTCTCCAAGATTTTTGTCATTTCCTTAATTTTTATTTCATGCTTGGTGACCTTCTTCAATTTCTCATTCTGTTTATATGCATAATGGAGCTATTCTTCAAGATCTACTTCTTCTTCATTGCATTCTTGGTCAAATTCTTCTCCTTCATGTTTGCTATTTGTGTCTTCCATGACAATAAATAGTATTTCTTCTTCCTCATTTCTTTGGCATTCATCACTCTATTCTTCTGAAGATTTGCTTTCTCTCTTTGAATAAAAGCTCTTTTTATGTTCTTGGAATTTCTTCTTTGAGTTATGCTTAGAATTTTTCTTTCCCTTTTTCTTTGTATATACTTCCTTTTCATCCTCGCTTGTTTCACTTTCATTTTAAGGGAATTTAGAAGCATAATGTCCAATTTCTCCACAATTGAAACATTTAAAAGGAAATTTTCCTTTATACTTCCCATTTCCTTTCTTTAGCTTTCTCATGAAATAAGCCTCTGCCTCATCACTGCTTGCATTCTCACTTGATGCATAATGGTTGGTTTTTCCTTTCTTGGATGCTTTGAAGGAAATATCATTTTGTGGTGTTCTTCCTTTAATTCTCATTTCATAGGCAACAAGAATCCCATGTAGTTCATCTTTTGTCAATGTGTCTAGATTTGTCAATTCTTCTAATTCCAACACCTTGGAATCAAATCTTGTAGATAAGAATCTTATTATCTTATCAAAAATGAATGCATCATCAACATCTTCACCAAGTCCTCTCATAATATTCACAATTTCATCAACACGAAGAAAATATGACGCCATGTGTCTTCATATTCTTTCATTTTAAGGCTTTCAATCTTCCTTCGATGAATTTGTAACTTTTCTTTCTTCATTGTGGCATATCCTTCATAAATATTTTTGAGTTTGACCCATATTTATTTTTCTGACTTGCAATGCATGACTTTTGTGAACTCAAAATCTGTTAAACTTCAAAGAAGAGCATGCTTAGCTTTGGAATTGTTTTCACTTTTCTTCTTTCTGGCTTGATCCATTGGAGGAGTTGATGGAGGTGTATACCCATCTACAACATATTTCCAAACATCAAACCCAAGAGCATTCAAGTAAGCTTCCATCTTAATACTCCAAAATGCATAATTAGTCCCATCAAAAATGGGTGCCTTGATTGTATTCTTATCTGCCATGTGTTATCTTTAGGATCTCCCTTCAAGTGGTTAGGTTCTCTCTGAAGGAACCCGCTTTGATACCAATTGAAGAGCACACATATATAGTGAGAGGGGGGGTGAATCTGTATATAAACAAACTTTTACCCTCTCAACTTTATCAACTTTAAACTCCAACACAATATCAACTATGCAAGAATATAGCAATATGAATAAGTTGACACCAAGATTTTACGTGGAAACCCTTACAGGAGAAAACCACGGTACAAATAATGTACTTTATGAATTATATAAGTTTTAAAATAAATGTAGGCACCAACCTACTTGAATCACCAACTTTCACAATTTAGTAGGCACCAACCCACAAGGAGCACCAACACCTATCTTTGATTTAGTAGGAATCAACCTACAAGGAGCACCAACTCCTAAAGTTCATAGGAACCAAACTATTGGAGGCACCAACCCCCACTTTCCAAGCACCAACTTAGCAAGAGATAATGACTTCAGAACCAAAGTTCCACCTTCAATGTTGCTTCCTCAATGGATGATGGACAATATTGCTCAAATATATCTCTTTCAATCTTGCACCAAGTCTGCTAGATCTGATAAAATTCTTCTTCTATATCTGCAATAACTTCTCTTCAATATTAAACCTTTTGATTTAAATACAAATATGGTGAAGACACTCTTATAAAATTTTCTTAAAAGACAACTGTAGATCTCTTCCTTAAATCAGTGCTTGATCTGAAAGAGATTCAATTTTCTCTTGCACAATCACACAAATGATGTATATTTCTATTTCTCTATTCACATCATCATTCTCAAACAATATAATCCATTGCTATGATTTTACATAGCCATCCACTCACTCTTCTATTCTTCTTTGTGATGTTTGTTATCACTTCAAGGCTCACACAAGAGAATTCATTAATATGATTTTATACTCTCATAATTCTGATTGCAATAATGCACCAATATTTCTCCCAGATCTATATATAAATATATATTTTCTCTTGATCTTTTCTAATAATTTTTCATAGTATCTTCTCAGAATAAATCAGATTTATTCTTCATATTCCGCTTCTTCTCTTCCTTATGCTCAAAATTATTCATTGTTAGCTCAAAAGCTATTCATTACACCACATTCTCATTCACTCACTCTCTTTTATTACATCCTTATTCTCTCACACATTTCTTGCAAATCTGATTTTGAATTCATATATGTATGTTGGTCAAATATTGCAACCTTTTATTCTAGCAGCATGTCCCTTGAAATATGCCTTTTACTAACACAAGATTTTTACAATATTTAATTTTTTATCTTTACTTTTTACCACTAGATCGCACCTCTTCAATCTTTAGATTTTATTAAGTTCCCTTTGAAAGAGAATCACACCCTTCCATATAGTATCATTCCATTTTAATGAGCATAAGTGCTGCCTTCCCTTTGCATATAAGATTTATTTATTTATTTTTCTTATTCAACCTTTGTTTGCTTTATAAAGGTAATCACACCTTTTCAAACTTGCTTTTAGTGATGGAAATTTGTTTCTAAACAAAACTGAATCGCTGCCTTTTAAGACTTTATTTTTTTGTTTGGTCTTTTTCTATTTTTGTCTTTTGTGCTCTTTTGTTTTATGTGACTTTCTCTTTTCCTTATTGTTGTTTTGTTTTTATCTTTAAAAATAATGATGACAACCTTATGTAATTGTTGAACTTTCTTAACATACATACCAACTCCATATTAAATCAATTCCATATATTAATAAGGTTTTTCTTCTTAATTGTGTTGCACATAATACACATCTTAATTGCTGCACATCACTAAATTTATTCACTGTCCTTACAAACCTTGGTATTGTTTTTATCCTTTACTAAAATTCTCCAATAAAGACATTCCATGACAGCTACTGAATGTAATTTGATGATGCTAATATATTGGCCTTTGGTCATTGCAATTTCCATCAAGATTTTTTCTTTCATACTGAGGACAATCTTGACATCAAATATTTTCTTTGACATTAATTATGATATTCAACAATCTTGGTCAATGCCTTTGACATCAATGACAATTTTTTAACAATATGGATTGAATGCCTTTGACATCAATGACAATATTTCCAACACCAACATCTCCTTTTTATATCATATCACACCTCTTCATGGAGAGGGGAAATTTTTCCAAGGGAAGTCATCCCCTTTCAAAGAGGGGCTTCCCTTTTTTAATTTTAAATTGGGATGATTTTTCCCCAAACATGGGCACCAAATTTATTTTGGGTCAACCAACCCTTAGAATATTTAAATTAAATCACAATAAGTATTCTTTTAATTTAATTTTCCTTATCATTCATTCTTTACATTAATTCTCCTCCTTTGACATTAATAATAAATTATCATGACATTAATTATCCTTTGACATCAATGAAAATATTCCAACATGCTTCCCCTTGTTATGAGAATCTAGAGGATAATATCTAAGAGACCGTTGTTAGGAGGAAGAAAGGTCTTCCTAAATCATTATCCCAAACTCATGTTTGAGTGTTGGGTGAGAGTCCAATTAATACAAGGCCTACTTTATCTAAGAGACTTGAGGATCTCAACTCTATCATTTTTTTGTATTTTGTTTTGACATATTGGGTGTAGCTATAGCCCACTCTTTTGGATGTGTTGTCAATTTGTTGTTTTTGGCCAGCTTGGGCATGCTTTGACATTCCTTTTGGCAACCTTTATAAGGGTTGAGACCCTTGTTTTCTTGCTTAATCTAATAAAAAACATCAAGGATGTGCATGCTCTCTTCTTAGACACAATTATAGCTTTGTTGTACTTGGATTTAGCTTTGAACAAATAAAATTAAAAATTAGTACTCATAGTACATAATATTGTAGTGGGGTTAGCTTTGAACAAATAAAATTACAAAACTATATCAAAGTACACATTGTTTTTGATGGGGAAAAGTAGGTTTTGATGGGACCTGAAACCCATTACAAGCCAATTTTTAAGGGACCCGAAACCCTATCCAAGCAAATCAAGCTACAACAAAGATAAACCACAAACCAACAACAACCCAACAAAGGTAGCAACAAAGGTTGCTCAAAGGTTTTGAAGGGACCTAAAACCATTTAACAACCAGGTTTACAATGGCCTAAAACCCAAATGTTTTGAAGGGACCTTACACCCTTTACAACTAGGTTTTAACAGTGATCTTAAACCCTTAACAACCTGATTCATCTAAGCAACAATCAACTTAAATAAATCAATAGAAAACTGTAATGCATCAGCATTCCAACAACAACCCTTAGCCAACATGCAAACAAATTAATTCATCCAGGCAACAATCAACCCAACAACTAAATACTGTAAACCAAAAACATTCCTACAACACCCCTCCATCGTCTTATGAGGAAAAGCAAACAACCCAACAAAAAAATGAGAAAAACAAGGTTGAGCCAAGGGATAGAACCTCCCCAAACAAACAACTAGCATGTTGCAGTGAAAAATAGTAGTCAACTTACAACTCTTACCAATCTAAAACACCAACCCACACTCCACCTCCATAGGATGGGCCCCCCCTCTATCAGAGAGGAAGATACGAGAGCTTAAACCACCAAAGCAACCCAAATCCTGCTCATACCAACCCCTCCTCAAAAGGAGCCAACTCCACCTCCACAGGAACAAGCAAAGGAGAAGAGGACTTTCCGCTGGACCTACAACAAACAACTCCACCTCAAAAGGAGTGGGCTCTACCTCAACAAGAGCAATCTATAAAAACTAGCTAAAAGAAAACACTCCAAAAGGACAAGCACTCACAACAACCTTTGGAAAATCTAGCAACAAGAGCACCAAGTGGACCAAAAAAAGAAGCATGAACAATAGAGCCACCAAATCCAAAAGAAAATTTAAAATCAACCAGGAGTACATAAGAAGCATGAAGAACCACCCATCCATCAACCACGAATTAGCACCAAGGGTGCACCCAAACAAAACCCTATACAAAGTACTCCAACAAAAGGCCAAAATCTAGGTGAATGAAGGAAACCCAGAACAAGCTAATAGAGATTGAGATGACCCCTGCCCAAGCACTAGCAAAACCACCTAAGCCCAGAAGGGGCCCAACACCACAACATCACTAGAAGACACCAAGCCAAACAAGAGCTTCCAAAATGAACCAAAGGCAACAAAAAACACAAAAGCTAACCCCAGAAAAAATAGAGGCCAAACTAGAGAACATGGGCCATCCCCCAAACCATAACCGAACCACACAATCAAGTAGTCGATCCAAACAAAGAATGCAGGAACCAACCTAGAGAGGAGGAATGTTAGCCCATCCAGGAGGATCACGTAGAACATACATAGATCCCCGAAAAGAAGCAAGGAGGGGATGTAGATCAAGCAAGAAGCCCTCACAAGGAAAAGAGAGGCACCACCAGAGACCCAACTCCCCAACAAAATGAACCAAGAAGAAAGGTGCAACATCAAGCACGAGCAAGCATGAGAGACGCCCCACAAAATGCCGAAAGAGATCTAGCCACAAAGCCAACCACCTACCAAAGGAAATAGAAATGGACCACAGGAGCCCACAAACAAACAAGGCACAGTGATAGAAACCCAATAATGGATAGAGTGGAGAGAGATCCAAACTATGAAAAGCACCATCTAGCTTGACATGCCAGTCAGGGCCTAAAAAAGGTCAAGTCACCATAGAAAACCCCACCACAGGCCACCCACCAACCACACCTAGCGCCCAAGATGAAGCCATGCCGAAGCGTAGTGCCAAAAACTCAACAGTAGAAAGCTCCAAACAAGGACTACTGGGGCCTGCACAAAGTAGGTCAAGGAAAGGAGCACACAAAAACAGAGAGAAAGGAGAGGAGGAAAGACAATAAAGAGAACCCTTTGACCCTACATGCCAGTCAGGGTCTAAAACAAGCAAAAATATCTTTGAAGCCATCTCCACTACAAGCGAACCAAAAACCACTCCTAGCGCCAAGGAAGAAGCAACATTGAAGCACAACACCAAAACCTCTAGACCAACAGACTCCTCAAGAAGGAGCCAAGAGAACCATCTGCCGACCCAACAAAGGAAGACCGACAAACAACCACCATTCTCCATCATCGTCCTCATTAGAATCCGAACCTCCATTGTCCCCTACATCAGAAGAATTCAAAAACCCTGACCAAGAGCTCTTCCCACTCGCCATTTTTTTCCTTATTATAAATTTTTATCAAAGTACACATTGTTAATACTATTATTTAGTAAATTTAAAAAGAGAAAAAAAAATATTATTTACCTCAAACTTTAGAAATAGAGATTTAATATGAATAACTATTATAATGAAAAGTTTTAACAATAAAATTTTAAAGTTTAATTTGTTTCAACCTTCAATTAAATTTGTAGATAGATTTCAATGAAATCCCAATGTTTGAAAACTTGTGCTCCTAAGAAATCTAGTAATTAAAAGTTAATAAGCATGAAGGTGCCAACAACAAGAGATCTCCATATTTATTAATAAGTCAATTACAAGTCATAGATTGCATAGATGTTTATTGTTGTAGAAATATGAAAAACATTTAAAAAATTTATCGGTCACTATTGTATTTTATGTTGAAGCAAATGGACATTTAAGATAAAAAGAAAAAATTGAGAGTATCAACTAACTACTAGAAATATCTATCTATTTGACTAACTAGTAGAAATATCTATCGATGTAAAAGTACGTAATGGAGAGGAATCAATGGTTGGACATCCTTAGTTGCGTCTACTACTATATTTTGTAAGTTGACATGGTCTACTCCATTTTGATTTGAGGATTGAGATTATGTGTCAAAATTGATGGTTTATATTGTAAAATTAAATTATGTGGTAAGTTCTTTAAAGATATATACATAGAGAAATTGAGGAAATAAGGTTTGCCCATATCTTTTAAATCAAGTTTTTTTAATTCTTATAAATGTATATGATTTTTTAATTACTTCTAATAATTAATTCTTTATTCAAAGATAACATTTTAGAGTCATCTAATATTATTTATTCTTGCAAAAAAAGTTCCTTTACCTTGTAGACACCATTATATATATATATGTATTGTAGTGCCCCTCAGTTTGCTTTTGTTTTTTATAGTGACTTGGTTGTATTTTGATATTATGATACTTTGATGCACAGTTATGATGATACTTGATGACACTTTTATCACTGATGTTTATCCTTATACCATGCTTAATAGATCAATTTAATTGATTATGTGGATTTTTATTGATATGAGTATTATGTGATTATTTGATGATTATTTATATCATGTGGATTAGTGTCTATTTAGTGTGCGTCGATGTATTCTGGTGAATGGGAAACAATGTCGCATCACTCGCTTCTCAGTGCCCTGCGATGCTGTGACTTTCCTCCCATGGTGCATTTGATTGTATGACTATGTACATGTTCGACTATGTTGGTTTGTTGCAGGTTGCAGGTACTAGGCATCGACTCCACCTGAATTTCTAGGTTTGAGTGTGCCTTAAGTCCAATGGAAATCGTTGATAGAGATAGCATTAGGTCCCTTGTTGAGCCATCATCCTTGACGAGGATGAGTATCCGCTGTCACCCTGGTAGTGTTGTTCATTTGTGATTTGGATCATCTCTGTTGTTTCTAGTCTTGCTTTCTATGTCACTGTGAGGTCAAGTTTTTCTTGGTATCCTATTCATTTGATTAATATGATTGATTAGTACTTCGATTAATTATTATATTAAAATTAAAAGACAATTGTGATAATTAAAATAAAAGTTTTTATATAATTGAAGTATTGATAAAATAAAATACTATTAAGGTTTTATTTTGTTTTAATAAATTAAAATTATGATTTAATATAAAAATATTTAATTAAAAATATATTGGTGCAAACAAAATTAAATGTGAGATTATAATTAATAAATTAAATATTGTAAAAAGTTGAATTATTGAGTATAGATATTTAAGAATATGTTATAAATAAATATATTTTGAGTTGTGGCAGTTAACAAGGTATGGGAAATTAAATAAATTAATTAAATTAAGAAGTGCATGCAGTTACAGATGGGGAAGCAATAAATAAATTAGTTATATTGCAAAAGAAAGGGGGGATTTTTGTTATTCTTCTGAAAACTAATCTATATTGCTCTATTCGTGAATAATTTGCTAGGTTTTTGGAGGTTTCTATTTGGTTTTTGGGGGAAAAGTCTGAATCAAAATTTGGTAGTGAGTAGTTTGGGGAAATTTGTAGAACTTGGAGCCATGAGCTAGAATTTGGAGAACTCCACATGAAGATTTTCAGCTCTGTCAAGCAAATAATACCAGGTTCCATTATTTCCTTACCTTTGCTTAATCTTGGAGTGAAACAATTAATAGATAAAATTTGTGGAAGATATTGCTTCTTTTTGCAAATTGTTTTGTGTGTATTCTGTAAGTCAACATTTGATTTCTTTCTTGAAGTTTAAAATAAATCTATTTCATTTTTACCTGGGAACCATTTCTTTCGTTTAGTGAGTCCTTTGAGTCTCTTTGTAAAGTCTTGAATCTGAAAATACCCTGCTACTTTCAGACATTAAGCCAACTTTTCCAACTTGTATACATGTTCTCATGTGGAGTGGGATTTATTTTCTATACCATAGGATACCATTCTTGGCTTCCAATCTAATTGCACATTTTGATAGATTGATTCTCCAACTAGCACCTACCTCTATCCATTGCATTTTGATAGATTGTTCTTGCCGAGTATTGCACGAGTTTAGGCTTCAAGCTGAAGACACATGGTTTATCCTTGAATGGCATCACTCTTACTTGTATATTCCATCTGTAGAGTTTGACGGATTTAGAAGGCTTGATCTTGCTATTGAAATACATTGGAGAACTCAAATTTGTGTCATTTTAAGGCCTTATCTTTGCTAGCCGTTGGTTTATTAATGTTACCTTGAATCATGCGAGCCTACCTATGTTGCCATTTTATATAGGTAATATGTGGATAAATTTTGGGATTAAGCTGAGCGCTATATTCCTTATCTCTTCTGAAACCATTGATGGCCAAATGTCTTTTATACATTGCAGCCATAGTTGTTTTATTTTCTTTATCTACCAGTTCTTTTTGGCATGCACCGCCACCCCTATACCATTTTTATGTTAGGCCGAATCCTAATCAATAAACTTTTAGATAACTGACATGAATACTAAGATGTATATTATTAAGTATTGCAAGTTCAAATATTGGAAATCGATATGCACTATAAGTTTGAGTATTAGCAATTGATGTGCATTGCAAGTTTAAATTTTAGTAATCGGTCGAATGGGAAATTAATGGCCTTCTATTTAAAATGATTTACTATGCATCTTTAATTTAATCTCCTTATTGCACATTCATTTAATTTGATGGGAAATGAAGTTATATATATATATATATATATATAAAAGCTTGTGATAGGGCATATGTGTATATATTTGATGAGATCAATAAGTGAACGTTGCTTCTTTAATTATAAAACAACCATTTAAGAGAAGCAAATGAATTAGACTAAAATTGAATATGTAAGGATTGGTGCATTGTGTAAATGAAAGATTAGTTTATTTGAAATAAAGATTATTAATTTGGTTAAGATGAATATTTAGAAACATGATTCTACATTTCTATTATTGTTTGAATTGTTTATGTGAAGCAAGTGAAAGATTGCTGATTTGGGAATGAATTGTGGGTTTTGTTCTAGAGTTTAAGTCATCATTGTGAGGTGAATACTAGGAGTCTTTCAGAGGCTAGGGGAAAATTTTCTTCTTGATGGAATTCTTGATAATTCTTTGAGATGATTATTTTTGTGTTAAATGAGTATATGAGGGTCATTAGCCTTGCATGGTATATTCTCCAATGTGGTTGGAAGTTTTGTGCGGGATGGTTTGTGCCTCGCCCTTTTGTGTATGTTCATGAGGTTATGTGATTTGTGCAAGTTGGATTTTCCCTGTTGATTTTATTAGGTCTCCTAGCTGTTAGAAGGGGGAGGGGCTCTCAATGGGGGCTGGCGCACAAAGTGGCGTTAGGGTAACCCATGTGGGAGTTTCTTAACTTAGTGATAACTTAAAAAGAATTAGGGAGTTCCATAGTTTAAATATTAATCAAGATAAGTGAATGCCTCACCCATACTCATAGTGCTCATTTAGGCTAAGGATGGGTTGAGAAGGCCTGGTTGGAAAAACCAACTTCATTGTCCTCACAAAAGGAAGATTGGTTCTGAATGTGTCACCCTATGGGGCCGATGCCTAGTGAGATGTTGTCAGGATAACCATAGATGGGGGTCAGAGCCTAGTCAGAGGCTGTCAGGGTAACCCATATCAGGATCATGCGATGACACTCTTCCCTCTGTAGACTAGTATTCCCTTGTTGATCTCTCCCCTTGGTATTTGGTGTCCTCTAGAAGCAATATATGATTTACATGTTGTTAAGTTGTTTCGGTTTCAGTTGACATCTATTAGCCTTGTTATGTCAATGTGGTCACCTTGTTGTTGTTCTTGTGGGACTAGGTGTTATCTCCTAGCACGGGGGGTGGACCTTTTGGTTCCACATGGTTGGGTGGAATGTGCCTTGTACTCCATTGGGTTCCCTCACTTATGTTCGTGCTTGTGGTGACTACTCTTGGATATGACTTTTGCCCTTGTTTCAGTTTGCATGTACTATCATTTAGTTGTATCATGTAATGAAACTCTAATGTACTCTTCCCTCTTATTTGGGGAAACATTGATGTAATAATGTAATGTTGTAAATTCATTGTTGTACTCTCTCATGTAATGGTTAATTTATATGATGTTAATGCATATGTTAGTTAATTGGACTAATTGTCGATGTTATATTGTTGAAATGTTATAGATAATTCGTTTGGGTTGATCTTTTAAATGTGATGAATAAAATATAATTTCATATTGTTGATAGAATTTGTTTAATGTAATGGTCTTCAGTTCTTTCCAGTTTAGTTAATGGGAATCGAGTAGCATAGTCACAAACCTTAGAGGACTAGGTTAAAATTTAAGCTATTGTTTCATTTGCAATCTTGTGAACATTGCACTTTAAAAAAATAAAATCATTTTTAGGTATTCTAGTGTGTTGTCCTTTAGGGTTTCATGGTGAGGCATTACACATGGTATCAGAGCCCAAGTTCTAACACTGGGTACTCTGGGTATATACAAGAGTTCGTTTTGTTGTCTTAGTTGCATAGATTTTGAAGTTTACGTTCTCCCTGGTTGACCTTGTCTAACACCCTAAACTTGTCCTTGGTGGTGTTTGTGTAGGATAATGCCTAGAGGTCGTAGTCGAGGTCAAGGGTGTGGTAGAGGTCATGGTGGTGGCTGTGGGGCTAATTTCCAAGACTCCCCTCCTCAGAGTTCCCACAAGTCTGATTGTGAGGAACAACAGGGTTCCTAGAATAATCAGGGAGGTGGAAATCATAATATAGATAAACCAGGGTTGGAGGGTGCAAAGTTGTGTCACTTGCTTGAGGAGGTTCTTTCCCATCTTGGTTTGAGACAAGAGGGTGAACAGCTGGTGGTTAGAGAGAGAGAGATCTCCCAGGAGAAGAGAGATTACAATTGAGCAAGAGGCTATATTGACTGGACATATGAGGGATCTTTTGAGAGCACGTCCTCCTACTTTTGATGGGATTAGTAGTGTTTTGAAGGCAGAGACCTAGTTAATTGATCTGAATAGGTGTTTTGCTATGCATCCATATGGTAGCAACACCAAGGATAGGTGTGTTATCATGCATCTCAGAGGTTTTGCATCCACGTGGTGGCGTTTGGAGGAGCAAAAGCTTCATTTGGAGATAGATTCAGTCTCATGGGAGATGTTTTTAGAGAGATTCAGAGCTCGGTCTTGTTTGATCATTGGCGGCAGCGTCGTGTAGATGAGTTCCATGAGCTGAGGAAAATGGTGATGTCAATTGAGCCATGTGTGCAGATATTTTATGAGCTTAAGTAGTATTCTGGTGTAGGTGATGATGAGGTGATGTTAGTGCAACATTTTATCAGGGGCTTGAATGCTCATATCAGTGGGGGTGTTTGTGTGTTTGAGCCGAAAACTATGGAAGTGGCTATGGAGAAGACAAAGATAATTGAGGAAAATTTGGCCATGGCACTAGGTGGTTAGACAGGTGTACAGATTGGTAGCGCACCTCTAGTTGGTATCGGATATCGGGGTGGTCAGTCTCAGGCTATGGGTTCCTCTAAGGGGCATCAAGCACCTGCTAAGGGTGAGCAGTGGCAGCAACACTCCTAGTCAAAACCTGAGAATTCACAATCTCAACATGGTAGTAGGTTTTAAAATAGGAAAGATCAGAGTTGGTAGCAAAACAAGCGTGATCATTCTGATCATCTAGCTGAAAGCTCTCAGTCTGCAATTAGTGGAGGTAATTTCCCATAGTCCAGTACACCCTCAGGTGGCTGGGGGTATGGTAGAGGCACAAGATTTTTTCCTTGCGGCTAGCAGGGCCACATCATTAGACAGTGTCCTCAAAAGGGCACAACTAGTTTTAGTCAGAGCCAATGGATTCAGAGCTGATAGTGGGTGACACAGGTAGATCTCACAGAGTGTTTGTAGCGGTGGATAACCACTAGGTCGAGCATCAGGGTACAGTAATAGAGGCTTCAAGTAGAGGACATGCAGCTAGCTATGGATCCTGTGGACATCATACAACACAGGAGACTCACCCTCAGGGGTCAAGGAATTGAGCGGGTGTGGGTCTAGTGGGATCCTATTGTTGAGTCCTTGGTCCCTTTGGTAGGATGTGAAAGATATACCCTTATCTGTTCGTAGACTTCCAGGAGTAAGCCTGGTTCTAGGGGGGAGGATGTAGTGCCCCTCAATTTTCTTTTGTTTCTGATAGTGACTTGGATGTATTTTGATATCATGATACTTTGATGCACAGTTATGATGATACTTGATGACACTTTTATCATTGATGTTTATGCTTAGACCAGTTTAATTGATTATGTGAATTTTTATTGATATGAGTATTATGCAATTATTTTATGATTATTTATATCATGTGGATTAGTGTCTGTTTAGTGTGCGTCGATGTATTTTGGTGAAGGGGAAACATTGTCACATCACTCACTTCTGAGTGCCTGCGATGCTATGACTTTCCTCCCATAGTGCGTTTGACTGTATGACTATGTACATGTTCGACTATGTTGGTTTGCTGCAGGTTGCAAATACCATGCATCGACTCCACCTGAATTGCCAGGTTTGAGCGTGCCTTAAGCCCAATGGTAATCATTGATGGAGATAGCATTAGGTCCCTTGTTGAGCCATCATCCTTGATAAGAATGAGTATTTGTTCACCCTGGTAGTGTTGTTCATTTATTATTTGGACCGTCTCTGTTGTCGGGGTCTTGCCTTTTGTGTCACTATGAGGCCAGGTGTTACTTAGTATCCTATTCATTCGATTAATATGATTGATTAGTACTTCAATTAATTAGTATATTAAAATAAAGATATTGAAATTACAAGACAATTGTGATAATTAAAATAAAAGTTTTAATATAATTGAAGTATTGATAAAATAAAATACTATTAAGGTTTTATTTTGTTTTAATAAATTAAAATTATGATTTAATATAAAAATATTTAAATAAAAATATATTGGTGAAAACAAAATTAAATGTGAGATTATAATTAATAAATTAAATATTGTAAAAAGTTGAATTATTGAGTATAGATATTTAAGAATATGTTATAAATAAATATATTTTGAGTTGTGACAATTAACAAGGTATGGGAAATTAAATAAATTAATTTAGGAAGTGCATGTAGTTACAGATGGGAAA
The DNA here is from genome assembly GCA_007258455.2 of Sequoia sempervirens. Lineage (NCBI taxonomy): Eukaryota > Viridiplantae > Streptophyta > Pinopsida > Cupressales > Cupressaceae > Sequoia > Sequoia sempervirens. The sequence goes on along the minus strand of VDFB02058242.1, from coordinate 278,650,713 downwards.
GTAATAAATAAATTAGCTATATTGCAAAGGAAAGAGGGGGATTTTGGCTATTCTTCTGAAAACTAATCTATATTGCTCTGTCCGTGACTAATTTGTTGGGTTTTTGGAGGTTTCTATCTAGTTTTTAGGGGAAAAGTTTGAATCAAATTTTGGCAGTGAGTAGTTTGGGGAAATTCGTAGAACTTGGAGTTGTAAGCTAGAATTTGGAGAACCCTGCATCAAGATTTTCAGCTCTGTCAAGCAAATAATACCAGGTTTCATTATTTCCTTACCACTGCTTAATCTTGGAGTGAAACAATTAATAGATAAAATTTCTGGAATGTATTGGCTTCTTTCTACAAATTGTTTTGTGTGTATTCTGTAAGCTAACATTTGATTGCTTTCTTGAAGTTTCAAATAAATCTATTCCGTTTTTACCTGGGAACCATTGCTTTCCTTTAGTGAGTCCTTTGAGTCTCTTTGTAAAGTCTTGAATCTGAAAATACCCTACTGTTTTCAGACATTAAGCGAACTTTTCCAACTTGTATACATGTTCTTGTGTGGGGTGTGGTTTATTTTATATACCATAACATATGGTTCTTGGCTCCCAATCCAACTGCGCATTTTGATAGATTGATTCTCAACCCAGTGCCTACCTCTGTCCATTGCATTTTGATAGATTTCTCTTGTCAAGTATTGCATGAGTTTAGGCTTTAGGATGAAGACGCATGGTGTATCCTTGAATGGCGTCACTCTTACTTGTATATTCCATCTCTAGAGTTCAACGGATTTAGAAGGCTTGATCTTGCTATCGAAATACATTGGAGAACTCAAATCTGCGTCATTAACGCCTTATCTTTGTCAACCATTGGTTTATTAATGTTACCTTGAATCATGCGATATGAGTCTCCCTATGTTGCCATTTTATAGAGGTAATCTGTGGATAAATTTTGGGATTAAGCTGAGTGCTATATTCCTTATCTCTTCTGAAACCATTGATGGCCAAACGTCTTTTATACATTGTAGCCATAGTTGTTTTATTTTCTTTATCTGCCTGTTCTTTTTGGCATGCACCGCCGCCCCTATACCATTTTATGTTAGGCTGAATCCTAATCAATAAACTTTCAGATAACTAACATGCATACTAAGATGTGTATTATTAAGTATTGCAAGTTTGAATATTGGAAATCGATATGCACTGTAAGTTTGAGTATTAGCAATCGATGTGTATTGCAAGTTCGAATTTTAGTTATCGGTAGAATAGGAAATTAATGGCTTTACTGCACATCTTTAATTTAATCTCCTTACTGCGCATTCATTTAATTCGATGGGAAATGAAGTTATATGTATATATATGTATCTCTATGATGTGAATGAATACCCCTGCATGTGGCTTTCATAGTATATTGTGAATTGTTGAACAACACCTGTATGAATATATACATATGTATATGTATGTATGTATGTATATATAATTATATTTATACAAAGACTTTTATATGATTATAATTTACTCTCTACATTTGAGAACAAAATTTTACTTGATAATATAAGATATATGTGAATTTATATATAAATATGTATATATATATATATATATATATATACATACTTATATATGTTTATATGTATATAAGCTTGTGATTGGGCATATGTGTCTATATTTGATGAGATCAATAAGTGAACGTTCCTGCTTTAATTATAAAACAATCATGTAAGAGAAGCAAATGAATTCAAGTAAAATTGAATATGTAAGGATTGGTGCATTGTGTAAATGAAAGATTAGTTTATTTGAAATAAAGATTATTAATTTGGTTAAGATGAATATTCAGAAACATGATTCTACATTTCTATTATTGTTTGAATTGTTTATGTGAAGCAAGTGAAAGATTGCTGATTTGGGAATGAATTGTGGGTTTTGTTTTAGAGTTTAAGTTATTGAGGTTAATACTAGGAGTCTTCCAAATGCTAGGGGGAAATTTTCTTCTTGATGGAATTCTTGATAATTCTTTGAGATGATTGTTTTTGTCTTAAATGAGTATACGAGGTTTATTAGCCTTGCACGGTATATTCTCCATTGTGGTTGGACCTTATGTGTGGGATGGTTTGTGCCTTGCCCTTTTGTGTATGTTCATGAGGTTATTGTTGGATATTGCTGATATGTGTTTGTCATTGATGTCAACACTATTGGAATTAATGTCTTTAAGGTTGTATATGTCGAGGATATTGAGAAAATTGTAATAAAATAAGTTGTAGGTTGTCAGTGATGCAGTGAAGTTTAGTTTAGCCATCATACTGTTGGCTAGCTCAATATATTGATGATAAGAGGTTGTGGATTAAAGGGTTTTTTTTCAAGTATATCTAGTTTATCCATGTAAAGTTTTAGAGATCCGCATGAAGATTTGATCGAGTTATGAGTATCTGTGTTCTGACAGTTGCTTTGTTGCTTTAGTTGGTGTTCCTAAAAGAAGATAATGTGATTCTAGCAATTTGAATTGTTGTGGATGCTTTTGTAGTGATTCATGATGCTCGTGGATGTTTCTAGATCATGCTTTATCTGTGTTGTACGTCCGCATTGATCGTTGTGCTCATGATTGGTGATTTTCTTCTTTGAGTTTATGTTTTTCATGATCATGGCCGATAGGGTGATTGTAGCATGTTGTAGATCTTCGAGGCATAATTCTTGGAGGTGTTTCATGTTCGAGGATGTTGTTTTGGGTCTTCACTATATTTTTTCCGACATTGGTTGGTGTGCATTGATAATTGTTTATTGATTTGGGCCGACAGTTTGTACTCATTTTATATTTTGTTGAAGCCGTCATGTAGATAATGTTATCCTTAGTTGCAGATATATATGAGTGATTGTTTATACCATTTGAAGGTATGTGATGTAGTGGTGTGTGAAGTGTGCAAGTGCTATGTGCGAATAATGTTCTAATCTTTCCAAGGAAGAAGTAAAGTGTAAAGAAGTGTGAGTAGGTGTTTATGTGCTTAACCAAAACTATAATTAGGCATTAGCAGATGCTATTTTCTTAGTTCAAAATCTTCTGGATGTAATACGAATGTTTCTATAAGACAGTGTGTCTTCCTTTGGGTAGTAAGCATTTTTGTATTTGAGTAGTGAGCTCTAGGCAATGTGCCTGAATGCATGTTCATTCCCCATTTATAATTCCTTTATACTTTTAACAGAGTATTATCTTGTGGACTAACCTCCACCATGGATTTTCCCCTAACAAGGTTTCCATGTAAAAAATCTTGGTGTTATGTGTGTTTCTGATGTGGTGATGGTTTATGCTTTCATGTTTATTTATTAGATTTGAGAATAAGTTTAATAAGTTTAATTTTTGTGACAACTGATTCACCCCCCCTCTAAGTTTTCTACCCTTTTGTTGCCAACAATTGGTATTAGAGCAGGTTCCTTGGAAGAAGTTTAATAGCTTGAGGTGATCCGGGATGGCGGCATATAAGAAGGATAGTCTGATATTTGATGGAACTAATTATTCTTTGTGGAAGATTCAAATGGAGTTTCATCTGAGATGCATTGGTGGATCTTATTGGAAAATTACAAAGAATAGGTATATCATTCCACATAATGGTCCTTCTACTACAGATGAGATTAAGGAAGTCGAGTACAATATCAGGGCTAAGGAAGCATTGTTGAGTGCTCTGACTAATTCTGAAATGAAAAATGTAATGGAGCTAAAGACTGCTTATGAGATTTGGAAAAAGTTGGAAACTTTGTATGAAGGTGATGCCCATGTGAAGATTGCTAAGTTGCAAAGCCTGAAAGGGAAATATGAAATGTTGAGAATGGGTGAAGATGAGAACATCACTTCTTTTATGTAGAGAGTGAATGGACTTGTGTGTAGTATCAGATGTGCTGGTGGAACATTGGAAGAATTAGAGATTGTTGCTAAAGTGCTCAGATCCTTGCCTGCTACATACAAAGCCAAAGCTACTGCTATTGAGGAGATCCAGACTATGACAAATGTAACCAGAGACATGTTGATCGGTAAGCTTACTGCTTTTGAGTTAAGTGAGTTTGGTGATTCTCTTCCTAAGATAGAATCTACATTCAAAGCTACTATCTCCAAAAAAGATAACCAGAGATATGATCTAGGTGAAAGTTCTTCTAGAAAGGTGTTCAAGTATGAGGAGGAAATGAGAGAGATTGAAGAAGAAGAGAGAAAACTAGATGAGCTTGAAGCACTTATTGTCAAGAGGGAAGCCAGAGGAGAAGGTAAGTATAAAGGGAAATTTCCTATTAAATATTTTTCTTGCAATAAAATAGGTCATTTTTCCTCAAGGTGTTTGAAAAGAGTTCCTAAGCCACGAGCTAACAAGCCTAGATTCCAAAGAAAGTGTTATTTTGTTGCTGATGAAGGTGTGACAGATGATGAATCTGTTAAAGTGAATGTAAGTGAGGACAAATAGGTATTTATTACTTTCAAGGAAAATCCTCTTGTACCTATTGAATTTGCTAAGTGCACAAATGTGGAGAAATCCCTAGCTGCTCGAGTTGAAGAAAAAGATGAATGGGTGATTGACAGTGGATGCTCTCATCACATGACAGGTGATAAAAGCAAATTTGTGAGAAAAGTATGATAGTGGTGTTGTAAGATTTGGTGATGACAAAGCTAGTGTAATCCATGGCAGAGGATCCATTTCTCTTGATGGTAAGCATATATATTGATGATGTTCTATATGTGGAAGGTTTGAAGCATAATCTCTTAAGTGTTGGATAGATGGTTGACAAGGGATACAATCTTCAATTCAAGAATGGAAAGTGTAGAATATTGGGGAGTTCTAGAAATGTGATTGCATCTGGTACCAAAAAAAAGGTAATATCTTTCACTTGAATGCTGCGGTAAAAGTTGTCTGATTTCTCAAGTTGATGAAAGCTAGTTGTGGCATAGGAGAATGTGTCATGTAAACTTTGATAATATTATCAAGATAAGTTCTACTCAGGCTGTGAGAGATCTTCCTAAGTTGATAAAACCTACTAATACTATATGCAAGGAATGTCAGTTAGGGAAGCAAACTAGAGTTTCATTTGGGGGCAAACAACATTGTTCAAATGAAGTGTTGGAGCTTGTGCATACTGACTTGTGTGGTCCTTATAGAGTCAGAAGTTTATAGGGATACATGTATTTCATGTTACTTATTGATGATTATTCTAGAATGATGTGGGTTACTTTCTTAAGGGAAAAATTTGAAGCTCTAGAGAAATTCAAGATTTTTAAGGCTATAGTTGAGACAAAGATATGTCTGAAGATTAAATGTCTGAGATCAAATAGAGGTGGTGAATTCACTTCTGGTGAGTTTAATTCTTTTTGTGAAGAGAATGGAATAAAGAGAATTATTTTCCCCATAGACCCCTCAGCAAAATGGAGTTGTGGAAAGGAAGAACAAGACAATTCAAGAAGTTGCTAGGACTATGATGTTGGAAGGAAATGTTCTGCATATATACCGGAGAGAAGCTGTGAGTACTGTCGTTTAGACTCTCAACTGGGTACAAATCAAAGGTGATACCGGTAAGACTCCTTATGAGCTATGGTATGGTCATAAACATACTATTAGATACTTCAAAATATTTGGGAGTAAATGCTATATCAAAAGAGATGAAGATATAGGAAAGTTTGATCCTAGAAGTGATGAAGGAATCTTTCTTGGTTATTCTACTAAAATTAAATCCTACTGGTGCTACAATAAGAGATTGAGGAAAGTAATTGAGAGTGCTAATGTCAAGGTTGATGAAGACACGATTAGACCATCTAGAACCTATGGATATGATTCAGACAATCAAAATGATAGTTCAAATAAAGGAAAGAAAGTTTAGACTTCAAATCAAGTTCAGAGCATTCTAGTGAATCGGGAAAATCAAGAGGAAGGAACTATTGAAAGTGCATCACAAGAGCCTAAATTTCAAGAACACCCTAAAACTCCAAGGTATGTAAGACTAAATCATTCAGAAGATCAGATGATTGGTGATAAGAACAAATGAGTTCAAACTAGAAGAAGAATTGTAGAAGAATATAGTTTGATCTCAAAGACTGAGCCTAATAGTGTCAATGAAGCATACAAAGATGAACATTGGGGGGAAGCAATGAAAGAAGAACTACTAAAAATTGAGAAGAATGATACACAAATTCTTGTTCCTAGACCTAAGGACAAAAATGTAATTGGAACTAAAAGGATCTTTCAGAAAAAACTGAATGAGCAAGGTGAAATTGTTAGAAACAAAGCAAGACTGGTGTGTAAAGGATATTCTCAGATGGAAGGAATTGACTTTGAAGAAAATTTTGTTCCTCTTGCTAGCATTGAAGCTGTGAGACTATTTCTTGCTTATGTTGCTTACAAAAACTTCAAGGTTTATCAGATGGATGTCAAGTCAACATTTCTAAATGGTGAACTGAAAGAAGTGTATATTGAGCAACCTGATGGATTTCAACTGACTGATTAGAGAGATATGGTTTTTCGGTTGAAGAAAGCATTGTATGGACTTAAGCAGGCCCCAAGAGTATGGTATGCCAGATTGGACAAGTATTTGTTGAAGCTTGGATTTAATAAAGGTAATGTTGATAGTAATTTGTATTTCAAGATTGATCATGACAAAGATTTGATTGTTGAAGTATTTGTTGATGATATCATTTTTGGAGGAGATGGTAGGTTGTGCATGAAGTTTGCTGATGAGATGCATAGTGAGTTTGAGATGTCTATGATTGGAGAAATGAAATTATTTTTGGGATTGCAAATTACTCAGCTAGATAGAGGGATCTTTATATCTCAGTCCAAGTATGTGAAAGAATTGCTAAAGAAGTTTGGTATGGAAGATTCAAAGCCAGTTGGTACACCCATGGTGATCGGATGTAAGTTGACACAAGATGATGATTCTCCTAAAACAAATCAGACTAGATACAGATCCATGATTGGTGTATTGCTTTATTTGGCTCAAACTAGACCTAATATCATGAATGTTGTATGCATTATTGCAAGATTTCAAGTTGATCCTAAGGAATCTCATGTGACAGTTGTAAAGAGGATTTTCAGGTACTTGAAGGGGATAGTTGATTTTGACCTATGGTATCCTAAAGAAGATGACCTTACCTTGAGTGCTTTTACTGATGTGAATGACATAAAGAGTACTAGTGGTGGTACATTTTTCTTGGGAAAGAAGTTGATTTAATGGTTAAGTAAGAAGCAAAATGTCATTTCTTTATCTACTGCAAAGGTATAATACATTGTTGCTGCTAACAATTGTACTCAAGTTTTGTGGATGAAGCAGACGTTGAAAGATATCAGAGTTGTGTATGTTGAACCTATTGCTATATTCTATAATAATTCAAGTGCAATTAACATTTCTAAGAATTTGGTGCTGCATTCAAAAACCAAGCATATATCTATCAAGTTTCACTTTCTGAGAGAGAAGGTGAGTGAAAAGGAAGTCAGATTGGAGTATGTTCCCACTAAGGAACAAATTGTAGATATCTTTACCAAGCCCTTTCCTAAGGATAATTTTGTGTATCTCAAAGGGAAGCTAGGGTTGATTACCCCTCCTAATCAGAACTAAGATGCATTGACTTGCATTAGTTCGTGCATTTCATAGTCATATCTTATGATCCAGATTGATGTTGTGGTGGCTGCTACTTAGGGGGAGTAGTTAGATGTTCAAAAATGTGGTTTAGAGCTTGTGCGAAGAAATATAATGTGTATCTTTGTCATTGATTCCAAAGGGGGAGAAGAGTCATGTGAAAAACTGTGAAAAAGTTAAGGAGAAAAGAGTCAAAATCTAAGGGGGAGAAAGTACTAAGAGAAAGTTGCGTTGATGGTGTTTTTCACATCATGTGTTGCCATCAATGCCAAAGAGGGAGATTGTTGGATATTGCTGATATGTGGTTTTCATTGATTTCAACACTATTGGAATTAATGCCTTTAAGGCTGTATATGTCAAGGATATTGAGAAAATTGTAATAAAATAAGTTATAGGTTGTCAGTGATGCAGTGAAGTTCAGTTTAGCCATCATGCTATTGGATAGCTCAATATATTGATGATAAGAGGTTGTGGATTAAAGGGTTTGTTTTCGAGTATATCTAGTTTATCCATGTAAAGTTTTAGAGATCCGCATGAAGATTTGATCGAGTTATGAGTATCTGTGTTTTGACATTTGTTCTGTTGCTTTAGTTGGTGTTCCTGAAAGAAGATAATGTGATTCTAGTAATTTGAATTATTGCGGATGCTTCTATAGTGATTCATGATGTTCATGAATGTTTCTAGATCATGCTCTATTTGTGTTGTACATCCGCATTGATCGTTGTGCTCGCAATTGGTGATTTTCTTCTTTGAGTTTATGTTTTTCATGATCATGGACGACAAGGTTATTGTAGCGTGTTGTTGATCTTCGAGGCATAATTTTTGGAGGTGTTTCATGTTCGAGGATGTTTTTTTGGGTCCTCACTATGTTTTGGCCGACATTGGTTGGTGCACATTGATAATTGTTTATTGATTTGGGCCGACAGTTTGTACTCATTTTATATTTTTTTGAAGCCAACATGTAGATGATGTTATCCTTAGTTGCGGATATATATGAGCAATTGTTTATACCATTTGAAGGTATTTGATGTAGTGTTGTGTGAAGTGTGCAAGTGCTATGTGCGAATAATGTTCTAATCTTTCAAAGGAAGAATTAAAGTGTGAAGAAGTGTGAGCAGGTGTTTATGTGCTTAACCAAAATTGTAATCAGGCATTAGCAGATGCTATTTTCTCAGTTCAAAATATTTTGGATGTAATCTGAATGTTTTTTTAAGATAGTCTGTCTTCCTTTGGGTAGTAAACATTTTTGTATTTGAGTAGTGAGCTCTAGGTAGTGTTCCTAAATGCATGTGCATTCCCCATTTATAATTCCTTTATACTTTTAACAGAGTATAATCTTGTGGACTAACCTCCACTGTGGTTTTTCCCCTAACAGGGTTTCCACATAAAAAATCTTGGCGTTATATGTGTTTCTGATGTAGTGATGGTTTATGCTTTCATGTTTATTAATAGAAATCTTAGTTACATTCAGTTGACAACATACGGGTTTACGAATTCGGCTCACAGGCCTGATATAACATGTTCAATATTACAACATTCCAATATGCTCCTATATGCGAGTTGAACTCTTACAATTTAGATCAATCTTAATCTACTCAATCAAATACTAACTCAAATACCCTATTCTAATGATCAATTACAAGTTTTATACTATATCCTCTATTTTGGAAACATCTGTGTTGGCCAAAGATCATCACATTATCTAATGAGAGAAAATGTAACGTGCACATGAATAGGTTGGCCTCAAATTTGAATTACTCTATCAACAGGTGCATAGAATGAAGTGTGGACCTATGATGAAGGTTGGGGACACTCCACGAAACATTTAAGGTCGCACCTTCAAAATCCACAAGTCACGAGGACGATCCACGAATGATCAAATTAGTTGTTAGGCTTGGAAACTATTCCGGTGTCGGTTCAAGAAACTGCCATGAAATTATGGAAGCGATAACTTGCCGAAGAAAGATTCAATCATGCCCAAATCTTGGAATAAGGAAAATGAACATGCCCAAAATGTACACAAATATCCGCAGGGTCTAGTGAGCAAAGATGACAAGTCCACCAACATGCATTGAGCAAGAATAAAATAAGAACAAAATTGAAACAAAATATTTTTGGTTGATGCAAGATTTCCAAGAACCAAGGATGCTCTTGCATCAGACATCTAGGGTTAGTGAAAAGTGAGTCCCTCACTTTGCTGGGGCTAAAGGAAAACCAAGTTGGTTTACCTTAGCTTGAGAAATCCAAGAAGAATCTTCAACTGGTATGTCTTTCCATTTCACAAGATATTCTTTGTACTGTCTTCCATGAGTCTTCCTCCCATATCTGACATCCAAAATCTCTTCAATCTCATCTGACTGTTGTTTAGGAAACTGATTCTCCAATTTTGCTTCACTATCTTCACTGAATTCTACTACATGATACTGATGTAGATCTACAATGTTGAATATAGGTGATATACCCATACCATCTGGTAACTCCACTTCATATGCATTTCCTAAATCAAATTTCTTCAAGATCTTACAAGGTCCAAATTTTCTCATCCTTAGCTTATTGTACGTTCCAACTAGAAATCTCTCCTTTCTCAAATATACCATCACTTCATCCCCAACTTTGAACTCCTTATGTCTCCTCTTTTCATCTGTTTTCTCCTTATACTTACGGTCCATGTCTTCCAATTGTTGTTTCACTTGAGTATGCAAATTTTTCATGTGTTCTGCAAATTCTTCAGCTTCTGCACTCCTTTTATCTTCCTTACTGATATCTCTCAATTCTAATATACCTCTAGGATGAACTCCAGTAACAATTTCAAAAGGTGTCTTTCTTGTACTCCTGTTTACTGAATTATTGTAAGCAAATTCTTCTTGTGCAAGGACTAAATCCCAACTTCTAGTTTTCTCTCCAACCAAACATCTCAGCAAATTCCCTAAAATCCTATTCACTACCTCTGTTTGTCCATCTGTCTGTGGGTGAAATTTAGAACTAAACTTCAAATCTATCTTCAACTTCTTCCAAAGTGTTCTCCAAAAGTAACCAACAAATTTTGTATCCCTGTCTGAAACTATACTCCTAGGTAATCCATGCAATCTGACCACTTCTTTGAAAAATGAGTCTGCTACATGTATTGCATCTGTTGTTCTCTTACAAGGTATGAAATCTACCATTTTAGAAAATTGACCAACCACCACAAATACTGAATCATTACCTCTTTGTGTCTTCAGAAAACCAAGTATGAAATCCATGCTGATATCCTCCCAAGGTCTCTTCGGGACTTTCAAAGGCATGTACAACCCAAAATTCTGACTACTCCCTTTTGCAACTTGACAAACTCTGCAACTCTGCACAAATTTCCCAACATCCTTATGAATTTGCAGCCAAAGGTAATTCTTACTTACCAATGCTGTTGTCTTATCAATTCCAAAGTGTCATGACATTCCTCCACTATGCTTCTCCTTCACCAAGTTATCCCTCATTGAACTCCAGGGTATGCACAACTGATTTCCTTTGAACAACATATCCTCCTAAATGAAATAATCCAACCATGGACTTCTATACTCTGAAACAGGTTCTTTACAAGCTCTCCAAGGTTCTGCAAAATATGGGTCTTCCTCATACAAGTTCTTCAATTCATCAAAGCCTAATACTTCCAGTCTCATCTATGTCAGTAAATTCCTTCTCCTACTCATAGAATCATCAACTCTATTTGAATTTCCATTCATATGCTTCAAAACAAAAGTATAACTCTGCAAGAATTCTACCCATCTCATGTGTCTCTGATTCAACTTACCCTGACTATTCAAATATTGCAATGCTTGATGATCCGTAAACAACACAAACTCCTTAGGCAACAAATAATGTCTCCACTTCTTTCAATTTCTCACTGAAGTAAGCTATATGTCTCCCTTCTTGACTCAACACTGCTCCAATTGCATTTTCACTTGCATCACAGTCTACTTGAAATACTTCATTGAAATCTAGTAAAGCCAACACAGGCTGCTCAGTCACCTTCTACTTCAACAACCCAAAACTTCGGTTTGCTCCAGACGTCCATCTAAAATCCTTCCTATCTCCTCTCATTGTTTTTGTCATTGGACTGCAAATATAACTAAAATTCCTAATGAACTTTTGGTAGAAACTAGCCAATCCATGAAATGATGTTACCTCTCCAATACTATTTGGTGTAGGCCACTCAACAATTGCTTTCACCTTCTCAGGATCCGTCTTCAATCCATCCACAAAGATTAAAAATCCCAGATATACCAACTCCTCCTTCATGAAACTACACTTCTTAATGTTTATCAACAACTATTCTTCTCTCAACCTCTGCAAAACTTGTTTGATATGCAACAAATATTCTTCTCTACTCTTACTGAAAATTAATATGTCATCCAAGTAAACAATCACAAACTTACGCAATAATTTCTTCAATACCTTATTCATCAGCCTCATGAAAGTACTCGGTGCATTTGTCAATCCAAAAGGCATCACCAACCACTCATACAATCCTTCATTTGTCTTGAATGTTGTTTTCCACTCATCTCCTTCTTTGATTCTGATTTGATGATATCCACTCTTCAAGTCTATCTTGGTAAAATACTTAGCTCCACTCAAGCAATCCATGATGTCATCCATTCGGGGTAAAGGAAGCCTATACTTCACCGTGATCTTGTTTATGGCTCTAGAATCTGTACACATCCTCCATTCCCCATCCTTCTTAGGTGCTAGCACAGTAGGTATTGCACATGGACTTAAGCTTTCTCTAATCAAACCCTTCTTCAACAATTCTTGCACTTGTCTATTCAACTCTCCATTCTCTTCCAATGTCATCCAGTGTGCTGATTTGTTAGGAAAACTAGCTCCAGGAATCAGATCCATGCAATGACTAATACTCTTTTCTCCTTACCATCCTTTCTATAACCTTCATTCTGATAACCACCATATCCTCCTCTTCTGTAAGAGTTTCCATCACCTTTATGATACAAATTATCATTCTTACTAACCTCCTTATCCTTATTCTAATCTGCAAAAGAGCCTCTTCCTCCTTCAGTAAAAGTTCTTCTTGTATGAAATCTTTCACCTCTTCCTCTCTGTCTCTGCTCATGTCTTTTATTCAACTTCTCTTCTTCCTTTAGGGCACATTGATATGCCTCTTCCACACTCTCCAACTTAATCAAATTGATCTCATCCTGTATAGATGACCTCAAACCATTCACATACCTAGCTACTTGCTCAATCTCATCCTCCGAATGTCCAGATCTAATATTCAACTTATAGAACTCCTCAGTATACTCTGTCACACTTGAATCTTTCTGCTTCAGATTTTGCAACTTTCAGAAAAAACTGATCTAATAGTCTACAGGCATAAACTTCATCTTCAACTTATTCACCATCCAATCCCATGACTTTATCTTTTCTTTTCCTCTTCTTTGCCTATCTGTCTGCAAATTTTCCCACTAAAGGGGTGCATGTCCTCTCAACTTTGTACAAGAAAAATTCACCTTCTTATCTTCAATGGTACCTTCAAACTCAAAATATTTTTCCATCTTTGTAATCCAATCAAGCAATTCTTCTGAATCCAAATTACCATTATAATCCGGTGGATTGAAATGTGGTTTTGTATTCGCTCTGGTTAGGGCTCTTATGAACCTCTCTTCTCCCTTATCAAGACTAGGTTGTTCTTCTCTTTCTCTTTCCTCCTATACTTCTACCTCTTCATCACTCACATCATCAATTGGTCGACCTCTTCTCTGGGCCATTTCAACTGCATCTAATCTGGCAACAATTCCTCTCAACATCTCCATTAAAGCAGGGTCTGCATTTCCACGTGCTCCATTTCCTCTACCATTTCTTCTTCCTACCATATTTGTACACAAGTCCTCTACAGTTCTAGGTCGAATCCTCAATTCACCACCCTACAATAAATCTTCAACAGGACTTCGCAAACTTTGACGATCTCGTAAGGAACAAATCTCACTTTGATACAAATCTGACGCAGCCATGGTAGGAGGGTCCTCAAAGAGAACAATCAGGACAGTGCAACAAGAGTAACACAACGAAAGAAACATAGAATATGGAGGAAAATGTAGATGTGAATATGTTCATTAATAGAAATATCAGTTACATTCGACCGGTGACATCTGGGTTTACAAATTCAGCTCACAGGCCTGATATAACATGTTCAATATTACAACATTCCAATATGCTCCTATATGCGAGTTGAACTCTTTTAATTCAGATCAATCTTAATCTAATCAATCAACTAATAACTCAAATTCCCTATTCTAATGATTGATTACAAGTTTTATACTATATCTAAGATTCTAGAAACATCCGCGTTGGCCAAAGATCATCACATTATCCAAGGAGAGAAAATGTAACGTGTGTATGAATAGGTCGGTGTCAAATTTGAATTAATATATCAAAATGTGCATAAAATGAAGTGTGGACCTATGATGAAGGTTGGGGACACTCCACATAACATTTAAGATCACACCTTCGAGATCCAAAAGTCACGGGGACGATCCACGAATGATCAAATTAGCCGTTAGGCTTGGAAACTATTCTGGTGTCAGTTCAAGAAACTGCCATGAAATTCTAGAAGTGATAACTTGCCAGAGAAAGATCCAATCATGCCCAAATCTTGGAATAAGGAAAATGAACATGCCCACGATGTACACAAAGATCCGTAGGGTCTAGTGAGCAAAGATGACAAGCCCACCAACATGAACTTAGCAAGAACAAAATAAGAACAAAACTGAAAGAAAATATTTTTGGTTGATGCAAGATTGCCAAGAACCAAGGATGCTCCTACATCAACATGTTAAGTTGTTTCGATGTTAGTTGTCATCTGTTAGCCTTTTTATGTCAATTTTTGGTCACCTTCTTGTTGTTCTTGTGGGAGCAGGTGTTATCTCCTAGCATGATGGGTGGATGTTTGGGTTCCACCTGGTCGGGTGGAATGTGCCTTGTACTCCATTGGGTTCTCTCACTTATGTTCGTGCTCGTGGTGACTACTCCTAGATATGAAGACTTTTTCCCTTGTTTTAGTTCATGTGTACTATCTTCATGTACTTGTAATGTACTATCATTTAGTTGTATCATGTAATGAAACTTTGATGTACTCTTCTCTCTTATTTGAGGAAACATTGATGTAATAATGTAATGTTGTAAATTCATTGTTGTACTCTCTCATGTAATGGTTAATGTATATGATGTTAACACATATGTTAGTTAATTGGACTAATTGTGGATGTTGTTATATTGTTGAAATGTTATGGATAATTCCTTTGGGTTGATTTTAAACGCGATGAATAAAATGCAATTTCATGTTGTTGATAGAATTTGTTTAATGTAATGATCTTTAGTTCTTGCTAGTTTAGTTAATGGGAATCGAGTAGCATAGTCATGAACCTTAGAGGACTAGGTTAAAATTTAAGCTATTGTTTCATTTACAATCTTGTGAACATTGCACTTTAAAAAAAAAATCCGTTTTTAGGTATTCTAGTGTGTTGTCCTCTAGGGTTTTGTGGTAGGGCGTTATATATATATATATTCAACCATTGAATTTTTTAACATAATTTGTTTTTTGAAGTTAGTCTTTGCACCTATTACAAGCTTTAACATAGTTGTACATGAATGTACACAATAATATTATATTGCTATAATGTTGATTTGTGTCTTAAAATTAATGATTTATTTATTTTTAATAAATATCACACACTGTCTTAAAAAAAAAATTGTGTTGGAGATCAAACAAATATTTTGGTAACCTCTAAATTTAAACAATGTTGACCACTAGTTCTTGAGTAAATTTCAACTTTTTTAATGTTTATGTGATCTCTAATTTGTGTATTAATTATTCTAACAAGTACATTTACTTACCTTGAGAAATGGGATACAAAGTGTAGTCTAAACTAATTAGTACAAAGATTAAGGGTTTAAAAAATGATAAGCTATGGAAAGGACAAAGAAAGGAGAAGAAGAACATCCATAGTTTGTTGGTTGTATAGATAAATGTTGATTGGAGATAAAATAGTGAATTTATGAAAGAAAAAAGGAAAATTCTAGATTCTAGAATGGATCAAATTGCAATAAAGTAGTGTCAACCTAAATAGAGTAGTCATAACAATACCAATGCAATAGTGACCTAATAGAATTGGATGGAGATTTTTGAATCATGGAAATGGGAGTTTGGAACATGCGACCATCTAGTGTGGTAATCATATAATTGTGGTAGTGATTGTAGCAAAGTGGTAGTGACCTTGATGTTTTAGTCTTTAAAATTTATATAGTTGGAGCATGTTCTTCTTCTAGTTGTTTTGCTTGTATATTTTTAAAATGTACCTATGATGAGATATTGAGCTTCACACTCATGTAGTGGATATAGAAAATTTGTGTGATTGATTAGGATCCTACTCGTTGTCATACTTTTGCTTGGTTTATTTCAAACTTCATGTGTAGTTTCTAAGAAATGTTGAGTGTGTGTTGGCTTAGATGCAAAAGATATTGTAAATGAATGAAGATAATTTCTTTAAGCTTCATAATGGTGTGTGATGAGTGGTCTATGAATGGATGAAACAAGGGTTATGAAATTTCCAATATGCCAAGCGAGATGTTGGAAATACAATATGAGATTAAATGTTTATAGATGAATGGTTATGATGGTAGTAGGAAATTGCAAAAGATATGGAATAAATTAGCATAGGTTGGTGGAATAAAAGAAGAAAGGAAAAAAATTTCAGAAAGTTCCGAAGAGAAATAGTAAAAATATAGAATCAAAGAGAATTCTACAAATTTCTACCAATTATTTTAAAAATCTTGAGATCAATAAAAATGTTCAAAATAATTTATTGAAGAAGTTGATGTCAATGGTATTTTTTCAAAAATGAAAAAAAAAAACATCGCAAGAGTTGGATTTTAATCATTTGAAAATGATTCATTATGTGTAAACTCTACTCCAATTGTGATTGTTATTAGATTAGTACTATGATTGCATTACCATCTAGGTTGGAATAGTTTTTTCATAAAGTTTAGAAGTTAGTTAAAAAGAGATATTGGGCACGCTATGTTCATTTAGCATCTTCACAATTGGTTAAGTGCATGTAAAACATGTTATGAGAGAGGACACTAAAATGAGTGCAATTTATAAATCTATAGTCCCAAATAGGGATTAATATCTGTTGAATGCTCATTTATAATGACAAGAGATTTATTGTTGCCAATGTTGTCGTGAAAATATATTATTTGAGTGGATTTCATCACCACTATCAGTTGTGTATTTAAAAGATGTAAGGATAGTTGTCATCAAACATCTACCTCTATAGTAGGGGAGAGGATCTAAATGTTGACAATTCTAGGTTAAATCTCATGTGACATGTATGTGATGCTATTTTTAGAACTCAATTCTCACCACATTTCATGAAGTATATGATCTATAAAAATCTATCACATACACCACCCACCATCATTATCTTTACAAAGTATTACAAAATAAAATTTAACCCATGATACATGATTTGCACTTAACATGAAGTCTTTTAAAAATGTGGGCATTTGCAAAGCATTATGTATCATGCTAATTCCCACATAAGAACTTCATACACTTAATTTATACATCCTTAATTATTTTTGAGGTGATACATATTAAAAAACTATCTAGACAATTTGAGATGAATTTACAATTCAAAGGTTTGGGCATTAGGTCAATATATTTATCAATTTTCATCTTTAAGGATGTGATTCATTGGAAACATAAAGAATGTTTTCATGATAAATTCTCATATATAGATATAATAGTTCACCCTCAATTTAATTATGATATAGGTGTTTAATATTTTGTAACCCTCATAGATACTTGATGATGGATATGAGAACATGCAATTGTTTCACAATTTAGAGGAAAACTAAGTAGAGATAAAATTTGTAAAGTTAGGCCAAAATTTACCATATCATTAGAAGATAAACATATATTTTCTACATCTTTTCTAGTTTTACAAATCAAAGTAGATCTTTCCCCTAGATCAATTTAAGTAATAGTAGGAGAAAGTTGTATCTATATATTGTTGAATATTATGGTTTTATCTACTAATTTTCCCACAAGAGTCTCCTAACCATAATCAAATTCTACCTTTCTTGATTATGGTCATCATATAGGTAATACTATATTAGATATAGGTGTAAGGTCATAAATTTCATCCTATACAATTTCACACTACATACACCTTCCTCTTTAGATAAACTAAGATAATTATGCTCTTGCTCAACTTAGAACCACTTGTCACCATTTGGCATGCCCAATTCTCTAACTGTTAAGTTAGTCTTTCTCATAGACCAATGTGTGCCATGAAGATATCTACAAGGCATGCTAGTGTCTCAAGAAAATATGTGACTAAAGTGGTTGTTGAGATGTTACACCTATCACATTTTGACAGTGTAACACTTCTACCAACCTGCAACCCCATCAGGAATTGCCTGGGTAGGCTACCTAGACCAAAAAATCCCACTCTTTTACATTTTGGAAGTAATTCTACACTCTTCATTTGATTCTAGAAGTCATTCATTCTTGCTCTCTTGAAAAAAACCCACAACTCTCTTTTCTTCTCACTCTCCATCATTCTACAACATTTTCTTGAGCATACACAACTTTCTCCATCTCTCTACACATATCTTTCAAATAACTCTTCTATGGCTTCCAGAGTAAAATCTATTGTTGCAAACATGAGCTCATCTTACAAAGGAAGCCATTGTCATATTGGAGGTCCTTGTTGCTTCTTTGTCACACCAACAAGCCTTACTTCTGTGCTTGAAAGGGGTAACTCTTCAAGAATTTTTATGCAACATATTATCTTTTCCTTTGATTAACATATTTTCCATCTTTATTATCAATGTTATTAGATTTCCACAATCCTTGTCATCAATTTTTTTATATTTTGGATTTGATTGTGTGCCAATTTTTGAGTCAACTTTTCAGATCACACTTTGTGATCCATCATCAAGACATAGCTCTAGGAGATGTAGAACTAGTTTTTTGCAAACCTATGCCAAAGGTGTTCACTAATTAGGTTTGCAACAAACTAATTCTACATCTCCTTGAGCTCTATGTCCTAATGCTAGATCACAGAGTGTGATCCAAAATGTTGACTCAAAAATTGGCACACAATCAAATCCAAAAATCTACAAAATTCATCTTTATTGTGTTTGTTTTCATTATCTTGTCTAAGGCTATCCATGGAGGTGGAAACACCAATACAAGGGTTTGACTGAGAAAAAATATTATACAACCACCCAAATATTTCTCTTTGGTCTTGTGTGTAGGTGAAAATGGAAGAACTATTTGAAGTAAGCTTGAACTTCATCAAGTGTTCCTAGTAATATCTAAAACCTCTCCTTGTCATTTTTGTCTAATGTTTACTTGGAATCTTTATTTTTGCATCGTTAATTTTGTACGTTCATATTCTAGACCCCTTTTACATCTGGAAATCTATGCATAGTACTTTGTGTCCTTCTATTATGATTCCTATTTTTTGTTCATATAGGACACCAATGATAGTCACCCTGTCATCCTCGACAAAGAGATTGTTGAGTTGTCCAAAAGACCTCTGCACCCTGAACTTTTAGTTTTTGATGTCTGAAATGTCTAAATAATTTATGTACTTTGTTAACACTCACATTCCTCCATTTTCAGTTCACTTGAGTTGTGTCAATTTAGGTAGTGGAGAGATAGTTTGTTCCTTGAGATCTCATCATCTTGAGGGTAGTAAATTTCCTCCTCTTCATTTTGGTGAACCTGACATGAACCCACCTTCTTGATGTATAAGAGTGAATTTGTACCCCATGTGTAAATCCCCTTTTTTCCTTTACCCACCTTAGAAAACCAAGTTTGAAGGCTCAATTCCACCTAAGCCCGCTGCTTGCATCCCACTTGGTGCCTGTTTTGAGCATCAGTGGAGGCGTTTCTATCGGGGATGCCCGCATGGCATGTAGACATTCGTGCGATGTGCTTACGTCCTTGGAAGATTCTTGCGGTTGAACCTACAGAGGCGTTACTCTTCTCATTGGAGGTGAAGTTGTAATGCCCCCTTCGGCTGACCGACCTAAATATGGCCGTTTTTCTCCATTCCTCCTTCAAATTCATCCCTTCAACATGCATTCTAACTTCTTGATTGGATTCACAAGCTTCTTCCATACTCTTGCACTCACTCTCAAGCTCTCAAGCAACATTCAAAGCATTCCATTGTAGCCAAAGCAACACTCCATCACTTTGGTAGAGCAATTTTGGGACCACGCCATTGTAACAGAGGCTCGAGTACTCTCATATTCTCCCCCAAGTAGCCTTGAGTGCTCTTGGTGGAGGTGGTAAGCTTCCCTCTCCTCTCCTCTATCACTTGGTTGAGTAGCATAACATTGTTTTGTAGTGATGCTTTTCTCTTTACTACATTATTTCCTTTATCTCATTTCTTTGGTTGTCCATGGAGGTAGAAACACCTAAATGGGAGTTTGACTGAGGCAGACCCCTATATAGCCACCCAACATTCTCCTCTCTTTCTTTGTGTAGGAGCACGTGCTTCTCGAGGGATTAGCTAGCAAACAAATTCTTTGGTGAGATTCTCCTTACTCTCTTTACTCTTGTGTTTTTGCTTTATAATATTAGAGAGTATTTTATTTACTTAATCACATCATTCTAGCCCCTAAGTTAATCAGTTGGTCCATTAGCTAGTTTTATTGGTTTGACCTCATCTTCATTATTGTCTAGCCATATAGATGCCAACACACTTTTGAGATGCCAACATGCCGCGCTGACGTCTAGAAACTACACTTTTTTCCTCAGATAGAGAGCTTCCTAAGGTGTAGCGTTAGACCTAAAAACTAGCTTTCCTAGCCCTTTCTTGTGTTTCAAGTCTATAGAGTGACTGAGAGGCCTCATGGTATTCATTACTCTCCCCTCGCATTTCCTAACATTACACTTAGCCGAGGTAAGTTAGGGAAGCCTCTTGCATCTTGACCCTCTGTGACTTGGGGTCTTGCATGCGGTGGTCCCCCTCTCTTACACTTGCAAAATCTTTCCAAGAATCATCTAAAATCTTTAAACCTTTTTTTTTCCTTCTTTTACTATCTTATCTCATCTTCTATATCTTGTAAGGCTATGCATTACAAGTACTCCTCTATGAGCTTCACAACCCATTCCACAACCTCTGGATATGTAGTTAGGAGAAGTTTGAGAGCTACCATGCCTCCAAATCAATGTAGTCCTATTAGACCCAACCCAATATTTTCTGGAACACCTGATCCCTTTGGCCCCCAGCTAGCTTTTGAGGACTCTTCTCCTTTGAGATAAGATCTAAATTCTCCTTTGGGGTCTTCGTCTTCTACAAATTATGAGATTTCTCTTAGGGTCCCCTTTGAGCAAGTTCAATCTTTAGAGAAAAACCTTAAACACTTCAAATATTTCTTAAACCATGATAATCTATATGATCAAGTTGCTCCTGTTGTCAATAATCTAAGAAAATTACTCATCTCAGATCAAAGGGCCTTGAGTTGCTCCATGCACTAACCAACATAGTTGAGACTCATGTACCCTCATACACATTAGTCTTGAGTAAGCCTTGAGATGCCTAATTGGATATCACTAGTAGTCAGTTGAATCTTTCGATGCCTGAGGTTTATGTGCATATGGTGGATACTAATCCCATTATACCTCCCACGTCTTCTACTGATAACATAAATATTATGTCTGTGCCTCCCACTAATTTCAGAGTTAATGTAGCTTACAATCCTTTGGGTTATAACATCCCTCCTCTACGCAGATCTACACCTCAAGTCTGTTGTGATGGCTAATCTGCCTCCCCCACCATTTGATCCCACCTTGAACACCTTGTTGCAAAACATGGGTCAGATGCAATATCAACTTGCTAAACTAACTAACATTGCCACTCAGTCCACTCTTACTCTATATGTTGTATCCCTCTCACTTTAAACATCTTGAATGCTCCCACACCCCAAGGGATTGAGGTACCCAAATTCGATGTATAATGGTAAGGGAGACCCATAGACACATGCCAATTCCTTTACTGCTTTATGTAGTGACTTTTTACATCAGGATCATTTCACAGCAAAATTATTCCCGAAATCCCTTAAGGAGACCATGTTGGAGTGTTTTTCTCATTACTTGATGACTCCATCTTTTCTTTCGATCAACTTATAAATCAATTCTTACAACAATTCCAAGTGAACATTGGCTCCAAGGTCACTATCGATGACCTTGTCCATTGCAAGCAACAACCGAATGAGAAGCTAATTGATTTCATTTCTTTCTACCAATCTATCTCCTCATAAATCTCCTATGCCCTACCTAACCATAACATCTAGAGGATATTCATGGGAAGTCTTCAATCGATATTGATGGAACAAGCTTCCTTGATGAAATATCCTTCCTTTTCACATTTTTGTATTGCACTGTGACTATTAGTAGATGTTAGCTTAGTGTGGGGCTTTTGCCTCATCATCATGTCCTTATATTTTTTTGGTTGCATCTTCTTTCGAAGGGTTGAAGAGAAATAAAGCGATAGATAATGTACTAATTTCTCCTCAAGCAAGTGAAACCAATACACTTGGTCACAACATAATTGGGTATTTACAAAATTATCTAATTCTTACTCAAGTGTACTTCAAAAGATATTAAAATCTAACTTAATCACCCTTCCAAAAATTAGACCGCTTTCTGACAATAAGCCATATCCTAGTTGGTATGATATGTTTAAGTTATGCCAATACCATCAAGTGCTCAAACATGACACTAAGTACTTTGTGCACCTAGGAAACATAATTTAGGACCACATAGATAGTGGTAACATCTACCTCAATAGTAAAGAGAAAAAATCCAACAATTCTATTGCCAAAGCCAATAACTAGTTGCAAATCTACACAGACCCCTTCCCACCTCATTCTTCCAACTTTATTACTACTTCTACATCGTTTGATGATGTCGTGTATGTGAATATGGTGTTTATCACTCCAATCTCCCCTCCAAGTTAGAATACCAAGATACCTAACATATATTTTATGCCTAATGACTTTCCCTACCATGAAAAGTACTCTCCACTCTACATTCTCATTCAAGTCAATAGTAACATTGTTACTGGTGTTATGGTTGACCCTGCTAGCAAGATCAATGTTATAATTGAGGAGATACTCTTCATTAACAATATGCATAGGGTGAGATATGATGAGTGCAAGGCTACCATCCATATGCATGATAGTCTTTCTCTCTCACCTTTGGGATCCATTTCTTTATATGTCCTTGTGGGACCTAAGTCCGTCTGTACAATGTTTGTTGTGATATAAAATTTTGACTTTTTCAAAGTGAAACTAGGCATTCCTTGGTTGGTTTCTATGAACATGGTCACTTTTTTGGTCCATACGTGTCTAAAATATCCTCATGAGGGCATGATGCAAACTATCTAGGACATTGGGTACAAACCGTTGGTGTCACACGGGGTTTCTCTCTTGATCATTTCTGGCTTGCTCTGGTGGGACCCATGCTACCCCGTGGTGAATTTTTATATAAAGCATATTATAAATACAAGATCAAGAGCTTAGTGTCTAATTCGATCAATCCCCTTTCAGCCTATTTCTATACAACAACGAGCTTTTGGGGGCTAAATACAAATATGCTCCCTTGAGTAGACCTCTCCATCCTTCCAAGACCTCGCAACCTCCAACGTTTCCTTCCATTCCTTTGAATGTGCTTGACACATGAAAAGGAAAGTCACTCGCGTTGACGAAGTCAAAACCCCATGTCTTCAAACTTCCAATTATTCATGGCATCCCTTGCCCTACTATATATAGTAGGGGTGAGTAGTCCTCTTTGCTTGGTCCTTCGGGTGTGGCTTCAATATCTCATCCCCCAATGGTTCCTCCTATTCCCCCTACCCAAAACACATGAGGAAAGGCACTTGTGGCTGAGGTTAAGAATCCTACGCCCCTAGGCTCTTTAACCTCTCTTGTGGAGCCTATCTATGACCGTTATTGGCTATAAAGATAACTTCACTGATGCTTTGATGTCTTCTCAGTCCCTTGTTCCTAGTCCCCATCTTCATTGAAACCAACTTGCACGCACATGAGTGTAAGAATCATCAATGTGTGATGGCAAGGGAATGTGATGTCACTTGAAGGACAAGGATAAGCCTTCCATTTTAGTTCCTCAATATTCTCCCCTTTCTACTCCTATGTTTTTCTTACTTTTGATCCCTTCAAGATGTGGATGAACCTCACCCCAAAGGGTGCAAGTATTCATTGCACCTTCTTTGGAACCGCCTCTCATTACTTCTTTGTCTAATGTTCCTCTACTTATGTAACCCATAAACATGCACCATACAAAGGTCATGTCTAGTGTAGCCATGTCTGCTCCTCATGCATCTTGAAATTCTAGCCTTCTGTCCAAGCATAAGCTTGAGCAGGACCTTATCCTTGAATCTCACCACAAGAACTCTATTCCTTCTACTTCTCTTTCTTATTTTATCCTTATCATTGAAGATGTCCCTTTTTCACCAAAGTTTGTCACTTCTCCTCTTCTAGAGGTTCACTAAGGCTCCTACTCTTCCAAAGCCTATAGTTGAGTCACCATGCTCCTCTCTAGAGAAGTGTATGTTTGAATATCTTCAGGACATTACGGCCTTGTCAACTAATTTTACAAAGTCATTGACATTCAACTTGTGAGAACTAGTAGATGGGGATATTGAAGCAGACACATCTCAAGCCCTTACTATAGGCAAGACACCTGGTACCACCCTAGACATTATTCTGTTGTGAGTTCACCCTCCTTCCCCCTGTGATCTAGATTGGGAAGATGATGAATTTTTGGACATAATCAATTAGAGCAGTACTCTTTATACCTTTAGATTAGAGTTTGTTTTATTTTTTATGTTCCCTCATACTTGCTTGTATATATTTATATTCTCTCGTAGAGGACCCAAGATACCCTCGTAGGTACTTGGATGCAAGGAAAATGTTCTTTTGTACACTTCTTATATTTTTATCATCATTCTTCTTTTTTTCATGCTTTGAATTTCAACATTTGGGGATAATGTAAATCGTCGAGGGAATTTAGGCCTTCTTCCATGTTGATCAAGATTTTTATTTTCACTTTATCTTCATGGGTTCCTTCTTCACGATCTGAAATATTTGGCAACATGATGATGTTTGATACACAGTTATATACAAATGTTGATATGAATCATACTAACCCCAAATATTTAGATCCCCTTGTCTCTCTTGTGATAGGACCCCGAATAACTTGAGTTCCTTTACGTAACACATGAAGGGAAAATACTATCACATTCATTTTACATATCTCTTATCTTGTGATTATTTTTGAAATATATCTGCATTTAGCTATATTATCCATCGTCTAGCATGGGGTAACCCACTAGAATTTGTCTTTATGGATGTCTATGTCTCTTTTTTATGGCTATCCTATAACAGAGCTTGTAGCAGTCACATGCTGATTGGATTGGCGTATGGTCCCTAGCATAACATAGCTTCCTACCCATACATTTGTTGGTATCTTGTTTCTATACAAACTTTGATGTCTAATTTTTTTTTTTCCTAACATGTTTTTTTGTAGCCAATATGTTTGTATTGATACAACTTAGGCATTTTATGTAGGATCAACTCAGGCCTCTTCCCTGGGGGAAACTCTACGTGGATAAAAGACTTTGCTTCCCCTTCACATCCTGAGTAAAATACTCTCGCCCTTTTTACTTTAGTTCACATTCTCTTAAACGCATATGCTCACTAAAGGGGGAAAAATGTAATGTTATAAATTACATTATATACAATTTCACACTACATACACCTTCCTCTTTAGATAAAATAAGATAATTATGCTCTCCCTTATTTTAGAACCACTTCTCGCCATTTGACATGCCCAATTCTTTGACCAATAATTCCAATTTTCCCATGGACCAATGTGTGTCATGAAGATGTCCATTGGCCATGCTTGAGTCTCGAGAAAATACATGACTAAGGTGGTTGTTGAAACATTGCACCTACCACATTTTGGGAGTGTAACTCCTCTGCCAACCTACAACCCCATTGGGAATCACTTGGGAAAGCTACCTAGATCAAAATGTCCCTCTCTTTTACATTTTTGAAAGTAATTCTACACTCTTCATTTGATTCTAGAATTCATTCATTCTTTCTCTCTTAAAAAAACACATAACTCTTCTCTTCTCACTCTCCATCATTTTACTCCAGTTTCTTGAGCATACATAGCTTTCACCATCTCTCTACACACATATTGTACAAATATCTCTTCTACAACTTCGAGAGTAAAGTTCATTTTTGTAAAAATGATCTCATCTTGCAAAGGAAGACATTGTCATCTTGAAGGTCCTTATTGCTTCTTTATCACACCAACAAGCCTTGCTTATGTGCTTGAAAGGGGAAACTCTTCAAGAATCTTTATTGAACATATTGTATTTGTCTTTGATTAACATATTGTCCATCTTTATTATTTTCTGTCTACTTTCATTATATTTTCTAAGGCTATCCATAGAGGTGGAAACACCAATACAAGGGTTTGATTGAGGCAAAATCCTAAATCAAATCCCTATACATTGACCCAAACATTTATCTTTGGTCTTGTGTGTGTAGGTGTACATGGAAGAACTATTTGAAGTAAGCTTGATCTTCATCAAGTATTCTTGGTGATATCTAAAACCTCTCCTTGTTATTTTTATCTAATCTTTACTTGGAATCTTTATTTTTGTACCTTTAATTTTTTACATTCATATTCTACACCCCTCTTACATTTGGAAATCTATGCACAACATGACTTTGTGTCCTTCTATGATGATTATTTTTTTCTATTTGTATGGGACATTAGCAATATGTGTTATCGTCTGACAATCATGATGTTGTCCTAGATAGAGAGCTTTCTAAATTGTCCAAAAGATATTTGTACCCTACACTTTCATTTTTTGATGTCTGAAAGGTTCACATAATTTATGTACTTTGTTAACATTCACATTCCTCCATTTCTAGTTCACTTGATCTGTGTCAATTGAGGTAGTGGAGGGACTGTTTGTTCCTTGAGATCTTGTCATCTTGAGGGTGGAAAATTTTATCCTCTAAAATAGGTTTCCTTATTATCAAGTGATAAATCCATCAAGAAACCCTTAGATATAGAGATATATATGTCACTCACTAACATCTACTTTCAAATTCTCCATGTTTGGAGAGGAGAAGGGTTTGAGTAATAGGTATGTTCACCAATCCAAAACCTCCAAGGAGAAGTCTTAGTCAATCAACTAGGTATTACTCAATGATAATACCTCTAGATAATTTTGCATCCCAAACAACCAACACATACAACAAGCCATTCATAGATAAATTTTATCATCAACAAAATAATACTAGTCTAACTCTTGTAAAAACTGTTAGATGATAAATGTCAGACAATCCTTATCCATCTAGAGCCTCAATGTCTACTATCTTAGATTTGAGTAGTAATCCTTAACGAATGGATCATTGGCAAGGCAGGTCCATTTTAAGCTATCCTTAAACCAAAAAGAAGATAAGAAAAAGTAATTCAAGATTAGATAGATGCTTGAACAATAGGGAATGATAAAGGAAAAATATCCTATAAATAACTATGAGAAGATGGCTGATTTTGATCTAAAGATGGATGTAAAAAGGAACTAGCTAGCTATGAGCCTAGTCATTGGCCAACCCATAAATCATTTCTAGTTCTAACCCAAGACATATAAATATAGGATCCATAGAAAAATAAGGAAGAAATGGAAAAACTTTGAAGCTCAGAGAAATTGGTTGGCTCAATGAAAAATCTTTTCCCAACAAAATATAGATGGCATCACTATAAACTTCTCTAGCACTTTATCTAATGTCATGTGATTCAACATAATATAGTTTAAGACATAGTTTTGAGCTTACAACTATGGAACACCAATACATGACAACTGAGACCATAATAAATTAGATTAATACTAGTCAAACAAGAATATAAGCCATAATTGATCACGTAAAATATGAGTACAATCATCGTCAAACATTGCAAAAAGATATTGGTGATAATAAGGATCTCATTGAAAATATGTTTAAGAAATTAGATAAATATGAGCTTATGTAATAAAGATCATAGTTACTTAAGCTAAGAAATATAACTTTGACAAAGGGAAGGGAAAGGTAGTAGTAGTCTCTAATAGATCATCATTAAAGATCAAGCCTGTAACTGAGGGTAATTTTGGATTAGATTCAATCAATAAAGCATATACATCATAAATGACAATAAAACCCAAAGCAATTACAAAACACAAAGGAAGAACAAAGAACAATTATACCTGAAAAACTGTCGAGACTTCCATGCTTCACTTTTGTAACACCTTCTTACTTGCTAGATGATGCTTTGCCCTCAGATCCGTCATGCGAGCAATCTGCAAATATACGACTATGTCCTACACCAAGCTTTGAAGGATTTATGCAATGTCTAAGTGCCTATGCCTAAATGACTATGATTGACAATGCCTAAACATGCTAAGATTTGATCAAATAAAGATAATAAGTGTTGAAATTGCTATGAAATCTACGTGTGCAAATGCCTAAAAATGTAATGTGTCTGTGCGTAATCTAGAAATGAGAGCAAAATAGCATTTTATAGAAAATGCCATTTTGAATGGACGGGCGAGATTGACTTCTGACAAAGACCTAAAATCAGAGGTCCAGATTTAATCTGACAATCCCTAATCAGGGTTAGGGAAAAATCCTTAATCGAACGGTCAAGATAATATCTCAGATAATTGGATCGACGGTGGAGAATAAATGAGATAATCAATTTTGAAAATAAAGATTTTCGACAATCAAGAAGATAAAGACTGCCTGATTTGTGAGATTCAAAAAATCAAGAAGATAAGATTTGGACTGAAGATCAGATTTGGAAAATCAAGAATCTGTCCGATTACTTGATTTTTGGAAGCTTAGTTACCATTTTGAATTAAATTAATTCAAAATAATGATTTTGTGAGACAATAAATAATCTTTTTCAGATTATTTACCAAAATGGACTGACAGTTAAGAAAGTGATGACATTTTAAATAATTTCATTTATTTAAAATGAGAGGAATATTAATTTTGACAATTAAATAATTAAAGATAATTATTTAATTTAGCAGATAAGATTAATTAATTAAATAAATTAATCAATTCATTTAATTATGACAAGTTAGTGACATATTAAATAAATAAATGTAATTTATTTATTTAATAATCAGGAAGAATTAATGAATAAGGATAATTAAACAAATTTAGAAATTTATTTAATTATAGGGAGACTTAGAGAATTAGTGACATATTTAATAAATAAATAAAATTTATTTATTTAATAATCATGAAGAATACAAAGACATGAATTAATTAAACAATTATAAATTATTTAATTAATAGTCGAATGTGGACCAAAGACATAATTAAATGTTACAATTATGCTAGGACGAAAGTGGTAAAAATGAAGCTTGCAGGCCTAGGTAATTTTTAAGTGTCTACAAAGCCAATAATAAAGTCTAGTAAAGTTACTACTTCAACATTATTCACCCACTTGAAGATAGAATAATTATTTGAAAAGTTCAAATTAAAGGCTATAGTTGAAGAAAATGAAAATTTCCAAGTAGGAAGAATTATACAAGATATTTAGGAACTAGACTTTGTAGAATATGATTCTAGTGAAGAAATTTTTGAATTAGAATTTCACAAAGTCATCTCATAATAGTTTGAAGTAGATAAGTTTAGTGAACTAGAACCCATGTAGGAATAGGAAATGAATGCTAAAATAGATGATGATGAATTTGATGAGATAATGAAAGAGGTAATGGCATAAAATGCCCATCCAAAATAAATAAGGTTATTCTTAATTAATGGTTTTATTTTAAATATTGATAAAGTGATTGATCCAAACAATATCATATGCATATGGTATAATAGTTTTAAGAATATATTTCAGTCAAGAATTTCATCAAGTAATTCCCAAAAATCTCATTATGAAAGATTATGTTGTAGTAAACTTAGCAATAGGTGGGAAGGTCTAGTGGAAGCTAGACCAAAAAATGTAAGAGGTAAAGAAACTAAAAGATTTGGGTTGAGAAGATATTTTATATTGTTGTTTACTGTTACCTAAATTTCACTAATAGCTCATTCATGTAGAGCTCTTTGATTTAAAACTAAGAGAAAGGTACATTTTATAATCTTTCCTACATTACATTCAATTGTATAAAAAAAAATCAAAATATTACAAGATTATAGTAACAGATTATTGCATTTATACAAGTGCATGTAACATAGGAAGGATTTACACAAATATTTTTTGAAAAAGTAATCTTTATTGATATTAAAAGTTTATATTGTCTCACACAAGCCATGAGACTAACTTGTTCAATGTAAATGAAGAAAATTTTATACATTGATGGATAAATAAAAAGAATGCACATATAAGGAAAGAGGCCAGTCATTTCCTGAATGACTGGTCCAATCTGAGTTTCCTTGCTTCTGTTTCTATCTCGAGCTGCCTTGTGTCCTCCTTAGCTCCTTGCTCCTAGTTCCTGCATCTGAGTGATAACAATGATGTTAGAGTAGTGCTCTAAGCAATGAAGGTCTCTCACATTATGTACAAGCACCCATGAATATATAAACTGATCTCCAAATGCATTAAACAAGCATGCAAACCTTGGATGTCCTAGAGAACAACGAAGTCATCAAACACATCCAAAATATGCATTTATTTTTCTAACTTGTTTGCTTCATGTGCAGGTATAGGAAAAGTAATGTTGTTGTTTTAATTCATTTAATATCAGCACGTGGGATAAATGTGGCTCCCAAAAGGGTTGAGCTCAGTGTGATTTGTTATGCTTTAAAGAGACATTGAAAGATAATTTATCAGATAATTCATCTCTTTATGTTTTACTCAAACAAGTGTACATCATTTATGATAATTAGTTTTATTCACCATCCTAGATGACATATACTTGCTCAGGGAAATCATAAAGAATGCATACAATAATATGCGTTAAAGTAGATATGATACACTATTAGCAGAGTAGAGATGACAATAAAAGAAAGGATAATGATAAAAGTATCGTTGTTTGCTACAGAGAAACAAAGGTCTTCATGGGATACAGTCACTGTACATGTCTCTATAGAAAATTTTAATGATAATCTGCAAAAGTTAGCTTTACCATATCAAGTAAATGAAAGACAATTGACAATCAATTACAAATTAACCATTGAGCACAGATGACAGTGATAGGCATTTTTAGTATCCATGATATAGAAATTCAAAAGGAGGAATGAGTTTTGAAACCCAGAATGCTACAATTATCCGCTAGTATGGGGTTTGGACATGAAGTATGAAGTTTCCTTATTTGTATCATCAGATAAGTATAAAAGGAAGAAATTCCTCTATCTTTTCTATAGAGGCCGAGCAAATATATCAATTATTACTACATTTTGGATTATTTAGTGTCATGTATAAAACAAAAAAAGCATC
Source organism: Sequoia sempervirens (assembly GCA_007258455.2). Lineage (NCBI taxonomy): Eukaryota > Viridiplantae > Streptophyta > Pinopsida > Cupressales > Cupressaceae > Sequoia > Sequoia sempervirens. The sequence continues at coordinate 278,619,595 of VDFB02058242.1, read as the reverse complement.
GAGCAACAAAACCATAGTCACAGATTGTAGAAGTATAAGTTTTTTCATGATTTTCTGCCTAAGTGGGCTATAATAAACCCTCAACCCAAGAAGGGTTTTGACTCAAATGAAAATGAAATTCCATTAAAATATCTTGTATTTGAAATACAATTAAAATATCTTGTATTTGAAATACAATTAAAATATCTTGTATTTGAAATACAATTAAAATATATTGTATTTGAAATACAATTAAAATACCCTGTATTTGAAAACCCTAGTTTATTGGAGTTGAGGGTTTATACCCTGTGATTGGAGTATTTGCAAATCCTCGACCTTGTTCAGCCATGGCCATAAAAGAATATGAAAAAACACAAAACCCAGGGTGACTAACATTTTTTCATGAAGTTATGAGTTACAAATCAGAAATACCACAACTTTCAGGGGATGACAAGCATAGCATGGCCACGAATTATAGATGAAATACCTCAAAATATTCTACAGAAATTCCCCATTTTTCTCAAAGGAATACATGAAAACAACAGGGAAGACATTAAAAAGAGAGAAATCCATGTGTTTACAACATTTTGAAAATACAGAGCTCGAGGCTTACCCAGCTAATTGATAGTTTATTCTTCAAATCCTGTGTTTAGATTCATTCCCAGGTTCAAGACAAAGATCTCCATGGTGGCCAAGCAAAAGAGGAATCACAAAAAATGAAACAAGTGAATAAAATGGGTGAGAATAGTTACAGATGCTACGGCTCTAGACCCAGATTAAAAGGAAAAATGGAGCTTTATTTTCTGTTTTGTTCTCAAAGAAACTTACCAGCTTGTCCTTGAGGAAAAATTGACAAGTTTTGCACAAAGATTCCTCTATAATTTCTAGAAAATCTGCCATGGTCAAGCTCTGTGAACAAACCCTTGGCAACACCTTGAGAAAAGCTTCTTCAAAAATCTCGACACAAAAGAATGAATCCAATCTTTTGTTTTCGCATTGTTTTGGTATTAGGGTTTGTGCCCTAATCACTATGCTGACCATTTAAAGTGATTTATCACTTTGCTTTGAAAAAATGCAATGTGAGTTATTGAAACCCGTGGGTTAAAGCTTCATGGTTCATGCCTTAGAAAATTTTCAATGAGTGGAGCCTTCAAGTCTTTGAAGGAGTCAACTAAGCTTATTTACCTTTATTTTTGCATTCTTTATAAAATGTAAATATTATTTTCAAATGCAAAATAAATAAAGATTAAGCTTTCAACGCATGCAAAGAGAGAGGAAACATGGATATGCATTGAAGTTATGATTTGTAAACATGTGGAGGGTATATAGGCATTTTGGTTGTCTTTGAGAGCTTTTTGAGGGAAGTTTGAGTTATCATCATGTTGGACAAAGTCAAGCTTGACTTTTTCATCTATTTGGAGCTCTTTTGGATGAAATCCAGTGGCTAGATTTTAGGCTTTTTGGAGGCTTATGAAAATGAAGCCTCTAGATCCTTCTTTGGTGGAACTACTTGGAGTTGTTGCATATAGTCTCATTTTGACTCATTTGTAGCTAGTTCTTGATATGCATTTTTGTACTTAGTGAACTTTTTCAATCCTTTGACAGAATTTTTCAGACTTTTGTAACTCTTTGGATATGGAATACAAAGGATACTTTGCTTAATTCTGGTGAATAAATTCTTGCCATCTTGTTCTTTCAATATTTGTGTATGTTTGAATGATTGATCAAGTTATCTTGTGAGATTTTCTTAGTTTCCTTGTGGCTTTGTCTCATATGTTTATAACTTTGTTGAAGAATGCATGAAATAATATGCGTTAAAGCAGATATGATACATTATTAGCAGAGCAGAGATGATAATAAAAGCAAGGATAATGATAAAAGTATCATTGTTTGTTGTAGAGAAACAAAGGCCTTCATGGGATATAGTCATTGTACATACATGCCTCTTCAAAAAAGTTTAATGATAATCTGCAAAAGTCAACTTTACCAATATCAAGTAAATGAAAGAAAATTGACAATCAATTACAAATTAACCATTGAGCACAAATGACAGTGATAGGTATTTTTAGTATCCATGATATAGAAATTCAAAAGGAGGAATGAGTTTTGAAACCCAGAATGCTACAATTATCTACCAGTATGGGGTTTGGACATGAAGTACAAAGTTTCCTTATTTACATCATTAGATAAGCATAAAATGAAGAAATTCCTCTATCTTTTCTATAGAGGCTGAGCAAATATATCCATTATTACTACATTCTGGCTTATTTAGTGTCATGTATAAAATAGAAAAAGCATCGAGCAACAAAACCACAATCAGAGATTGCAGAAGTATAAGATTTTTCATGATTTTCTACCTAAGTGGGCTATAATAAACCCTCAACCCAAGAAGGGTTTTGGCTCAAATGGAAATGAAATGCCATTAAAATACCCTATATTTGAAATGCAATTAAAATACCCTGTATTTGAAAACCCTAGTTTATTGGAGTGGAGGGTTTATACCCTGTGAGTGCATCATTTGCAAATCCTCGGCCTTGTTCAACCATGGCCATAAAAGAATCTGAAAAAACACAAAACCCAGGGCGGCTAACAATTTTTCATGAAGTCATGAGTTACAAATTAGAAATACCATATCTTTCAGGGGAAGACAAGCATAGCATGTACACTGCCTATAGATGAAATACCTCAAAATATTCTACAAAAATTCCCCATTTTTCTCAAAGGAATACATGCAAACAATAGGGAAGACATTAAAAAGAGAAAAAGCCAAGTGTTTACAACATTTTGAAAATACAAAGCTCGAGGCTTACCCAGTTGATTGATTGTTTATTCTTCAAAGCCTGTGTTTAGATGCATTCCCAGGTTCAAGACAAAGATCTCCATGGTGGCCATGCAAAAGAGGAATCACAAAAAATGAAACAAGTGAATAAAATGGGTGAGAATAGTAACATATGCCGTAGCTCTAGACCCAGATTAAAAGGAAAAATGGAGCTTTCTTTTTTGTTTTGTTCTCAAAGAAACTTACCAATTTGTCCTTGAGGAAAAATCAACAAGTTTTGCACAAAGATTCCCCTATAATTTCCATAAAATATGCCATGGTAGAGCTCTGTGAACAAACCCTTGGCGGCGCCTTGAGAAAAGCTTCTCTAGAAAGCTCGACACAAAATAATGAATGCAATCTTTTGTTTTTGCATTGTTTTGGTGTTAGGGTTTGTGCCCTAATCACTATGCCGACCATTTAAAGTTATTTATCACTTTGTTTTTAAAAAATGCAATGTGAGTTATTGAAACCCTTGGGTTAAAGCTTCATGCTTCATGCCTTAGAAAATTTTCAATGAGTGGAGCCTTCAAGTCTTTGAAGGAGTCAACTAAGCTTATTTACCTTTATTTTTGCATTCTTTATAAAATGTAAAATATTTACCTAAGTGATGACCTATAAATCACTTAGTGTAAATATTATTTTCAAATGCAAAATAAATAAAGATTAAGCTTTCAATGCATACAAAAAGAGAGGAAACATGGATATGCATTGAAGTTATGATTTGCAAACATGTGAAGGGTATATAGGCATTTTGGTTGTTTATGAAAGCTTTTTGAGGGCAGTTTGAGGTATCATCATGTTGGACAAAGTCAAGCTTGAATTTTTCATCTATTTGGAGCTCTTTCGGATGAAATCTAGCAGCTAGATTTTAGGATTTTTGAAGGCTTACGAAAATGAAGCTTCTAGATCCTTCTTTGGTGGAACTACTTGGAGTTGATGCATATAGTCTCATTTTGACTCATTTGCAACTAGTTCTTGATATGCATTTATGTACTTAGTGAATTTTTAGTCCTTTGGAAAAATTTTGCAGACTTTTGTAACTCTTTGGATATGGAATACAAAGGATACCTTTCTTAATTATGGTGAAGAAATTCTTTCCATCTTGTTCTTGCAGTATTTTTGTATGTCTGAATGATTGATCAAGTTGTCTTGTGAGATTTTCTTAGTTTCCTTGTGGCTTTGTCTCATATTTTTATAACTTTTCTACAAATAGTAAGTTAAGGCAGGTTGTTGATTGTGTCTGATGAGTCTAGTTTATGGTTTAATTTTGGTGGAATCTATGATCTATTTTCTGAAATTTTCATGAACCTTAATGTTTGAATGTTGATATTTCCTCGAAACCATAGACATTGGGCCTAATTTTATCTTTGCAAATTTTTAATGAAATTGACATGTTATATGGACAATCTGTGTTAATTCTACATGTGGATTAATGAATGTTCTTTAAGATAGTTATAGATATGCGATTATTATGTGTACTAACATCACCATGAAGATATGATTCAAGGTCACTAGATTGAGAAGATTCTACTAGCTAGTCATTCACCATAACGACTAACAGAGTGGTCATGTAAAGGACAATGAAGGGAATCATTCAAAGAGGTCGATGACAAGAGATTCCTCATGCAAACTGAATTGTAACCACCTTGTAAATGATCTTTATTGATGTTGAGTGAATATAGGTGTTATTATTGTGCTAAATCTGTGTTGAGGCAGGCACATTTGACCAAATTCCTTGCACACATAACCGCCCCTCCACTTTCTCTGCTTTCCCTAAAGTGGCATCCTCCCAGTTCATGGAGTTGACTTCCTTTCTTAGTTAGTCACTTCTTTTCATATAAAAAGGAGTTAGATGCTCCTTCTCATAGGGTTGCACTATCTGATGATGTACTTGCATTCTTAGTTCTTAGCAATATAGTTTACACTACTCTATTGTACTCATGTTTTCCAATGAATAAGATGAATTTATAAGTCTGTTTATCTAAGTTTACATTAGTTTTAGAGGATACTCATCCAAGGGGGCCCACTTGGTGAGCATTTTTCCCTTAGTTTAGTTTAGTTTAGTTTAGTTATTACTTCTTGTTTAGAAATTAGTTAAGAATCTGGCATTGACTATTCCTGCAACCAAAGCAGACATAGTAGTTTCCTATTTTTTTGCTCAGATTTTCATTTTTGTCATGCATTTTAGCTTAGCATAGTTGTTGGTTGATGTTTAGTACTTATTTTATTTCCTTCTAATCAATTTACCTTTAGCATTATGTTTTTCTTAGTTGTAGAATGAATATGGCTACTTGGGATCCTTAGTGCACATACTGTGTTGACCCATTTCAAGCTCACGTCCCTGGGTTGACAAGTTAAATGAACCTTCGTGATGATTGAATGGCTATTCAGTTTAGATGTCCAATCTCTGAATCATAGTTGTAAGAGCTTAGTTGTTAAATCATTGTAGGAGGCCAACATTTTTGGCGCCATTGTCGTGGATGGTGTCAAACTAGGGAGTTCTTTGGAGTCATTGGTAGTTTTTCTTGCTATAGTATTTCTGAAAGTTTCTTCTTAGTATACCCCTCATTTAGGAAGTAATGACCCCCCTTATTCTTTACCAATTATTTGTATGAGCTAGCTGATAGTGAGTTGATACCGCATGCATAGAGGAAGGAGAAGAGATGCTTATGGTAGATTCCTTCCTAACAATCCTAATCCATTCCAGCTAGTTAAATATCAGAACTTGCCAAGAGAAGAAGAAGAAGATCCACACCCCTTTGTTGATGCATTTCCTAATCTAACTAGCTCTGAAGTTTCCTCTGAAGACCAAAATCAGCTTGAGAATCCCTTTGCTTTGGAACTACATCAAGCAGGCATGGTAAATGCAAATAGAAACAAACCTAACCAATCGGCTTTTCCTTTCCACATTTCTCATCAGAATGAAGTAGACAACCTCAAAAATATCCCTGCTTCAGTCCTTCCCAAGTTTTATGGACTTGTCATAGAAGATCCTGATACCTTCTTGTTTGAGTTTGACATACTCTGCAGGAGTTATGACTATACCACCGATGCCCATAGGCTTAAGCTATTTCCTACCACTCTGAAAGAAGCTACATTAATATGGTTTATGAGCCTAGCCAGAGATACTGTGGAGACATAGGATGACATGAAGACAAAATTCCTTGAGAAATACAAGGAGTATTGTAGGGGCAGCGACATGAGAGGAGGTGACATTTTTAGGATGCAACAAAAGGAAGATGAGAGCTTGGAGGATTACATTGCAAGGTTTCTATTTTTCCTACAAAAATATCCACACCATATACTTATGAAGAATCACAAAAGTTTCTTTTCCTAATAGGAATTAATGATAGTTGCATTGATGCCTTGGGCCTGATGGGAGGAGGAGATATCTCCCAAGTTCCTTGCGAGGATATCAAGAAGATATTCCAAAACTACTCTAGGGCAGTTTCAAAGAAAGGGAGAGCTTACCAATCTTCCATGGGCAAGTCATCTACCAGTGGAGTCTCAAGAATGGAGATTACTCATTTGCTGGAAGACTTCAAGCAAGACATTGTAAACAATCTAGCTACTCAGCTAGATGGACTTTAGGCCAAGAAGAAACAAGAGGAGGCAGAGGCAACATTGGCAGAGTATTGCCCCCATTGTAGACAAAAGAAGAAGGATTGCAGATGCAAGATGGTAGCTAATATTGAAAGAAAGCAGATTGCACCCGAGTTCAAGCCAATTCATATTGAAGAAGATAAAGTCTACTATGTTGCAAAAAGGAGGCCTTGGGCTCCAAGACAAGGTATGCCATTGGATCCACTCTCTTTTGTTGGGCCATATTTTAATTCTTATTCACTTGGTAGCCAATGGAAGCCCCCATATCCATCTAAATATGGAGGATATCCACCAAAACCTTGAAGTAACCCTCCAAATATCTGGCCTAATCATCAAAAATCTCCATCCTAGTGGCAACAACCTTAGGGGAATTGGCAGCAGTTTCAAGTAAATTGGCAGCCACCCCAAGGAAATTGGCAACAAACAAATCAATGGAGGGGAGGACAACAATGGCTAAACTAGCTCAATAGCTACATGCAGCCACCCTCTCAGCCCCAACAACCTGCTATAATACCTCCACCTTCTAATTCAAGCTCAAATCCACTTAAACCTACTCATCTACCAGCTCAGCCCACACCCAATCCAAATAACAAACCATAGCAACAACCTGTATACTCTGTTGATTCAAATCAATTCCCTGCATATGTTGTGAGTGTGAGTGACATCCACTTGTGTTCAGGAACTACTATACTAGCTCCTTCCACACCCATTATCACTGAGCTTCCTATGGAAGAAGAGGAGCCTTTGAATACCCCCATTCAGCCTAGTGCACCTAAAAATCCTGAACTAGTCCCAGTCAAGTAGATTGAACAAGAACCACCATTTCCTCAAAGATTGGAATTTTCCAAGAAGGAAGAAAAGGACATGAATTTTGATATTATAGATCACCTAAAGCATATATGTGTCTAGATACCCCTATTTCATGCCATAAAAGATGTTCTAATCTATGGCAAGGCAATCAAGGAAGCATGCCTTAAGAAGCTAGGTAGGAAGAAGAAAGACCACACTATGGTCCATGTGGTGGGACAACTAGCTGACATCATGCTTGGGAAAGTGTTTGTCTCCAAGTACAATGACCCAAGCAGTCCTGTGGTAGGAGTTGTTATAAACGAGATCCAAATAAAGAATGCTCTAATTGACTTGAGGGGAATAATAAATGTAATGACTAAGGATATCTTGCAACTGTTGTCAATAGATTTGCACCTTGCTGAATGCAATATTCAACAACCTATTGAAACATGGAAACCTCCTTCATATGTGGGTGATCTGAGTGAAGGAGGAATCACCAGAGTGAGCTGGTTCTCTGAATGATAAGTCCTATTCTAAATTACTTCTAGGGAAAGGGATAAAAAGATGAATTTGAAAATAAATCTGAGCCTAAACAATGACTTCAAAACTTGATAATGATTTAATGATGATAATGATATCTTCCTCACAAACAGCTTTCAGAAAGATGCAGTATTTTTTCAACTTCTCATGAACAGTTAATACATAAATAATTTGCATGAAGACCTGACTTGAAGCACAATCATGCAACCTGTATTCTAAACTTTCTGCATTAAGAATTATAGTTTAAGGACAAAACAAGGACTCAAAAATCACAAGATAAACTCAAATTGAAACTGTAAATGGACACATAAATGAGAAGTAGGAATGTTGTCTTTATTCAACTGAAGGAGAATCCACAATCTAAGAACTGAGTACAAAAATGGGTTCACAAGCTCTGAAAAGTGTATGAGCAGGAACTCTGATCTGAACTACTGAGAGAGAAGATAGCTAAAAGACTAAGTCTTTTCAAAACATAGCTCTTAAGAAACCCTAATCCGCGCTCAGAAAAAAGATCAAGGAAAAAGGCTTCAAATTGCCACAAAAACTGCATAAAAGCAGAAAAAGCACAATGCTTTTATGATCACACTGCCAAACCTCTAAAAATAGGCTAGTTTTGCTTTAAAAGCTCAAAAAACACCTTATCTCTCCAAGATAGGTCAGAAATCCAACCAAGAGAAAAAGTCAACAAGAAACTGCTAAAAATAGCAAGAAATCACAAAGCAATTTATAGAATATTGCTTTATTATTTTGCTTTACAAGATGAAAATTTGCACAATTTATCTTATTTTTGCAATTAAAGATTTAGAATCTTTTGCAAAAAAGAAAGGCTCCTTATTCCTCCCTTACAGTATTTTGATTTTTCTCAAAAAATTGTAAAAACATATTACATAATTATCTCTTCTCACCTCACCCTCAATTCTCATTGATTTCTCTAAAATCAATCAAAAATAAAACCCTAAAATAATTGACCCTAAGTTGAAAGGTATTCACAATTCACCCTTAATTGATTTCCCCTATATTCAAACCCTTCAAAATTTACTAAGGAAAAAGAGATAAGTCACAAAGACTTAACCTAACCTAAGCACATGAATTTTGACCCTCAAATAAGCATTAAACTCAAATTTTAATAAAGTCATAATGCAAATATTATAATCTTCGACCTCCATTCGAAATTTGTGATGTGCTTTGATCGAACATTCTAGATGATGATGATGCTCAAATTAGGGCATGAGAAAATAGGGTCAAACCCTAATTATCACTTCATTTGCACCCGTGAGTTCGAAGGAAAGAAGCTCTGACTGGAAGAATAACACCGCCATGATGGTTGAATCTATATCTTGTTTGCTTAGGAATCTTCATCATGCTCAATAGTCAACTGAACCTCATCTGGGGTAAGCTTTGTTTTGTTTGTATCTAAATCTTCTTTTTCTTTCATTCTGGATTCTGGAATATCAGAAGACTTAAGGCCGTGGCCTGTCATGCTTCTCTTCTAATTCATTCTTGTGCTTTGATTTACCTTGGCCGATATGAGCTTGAGTTCCTCCTAAAAGCTCTAAGAGAGAGCTCGTGGGTTATTGTTTTCTCCTACTGTCATAAAGGTGAGCTATTCACTCACAACTCCACGGCTTCTCACTTTTGTTCATTATGGCCTTAAGGCCGTGGCTTTACACACTTTAATATCTCCTTGTCTTGCATTTTCCATGCTCATACTTACGTCTTTGTGAACTTGACCCACATTGAGAGCTGGGCTATCCTCTAAAAGCTCAAAAACTTGTCTTCTGGACTCCATTTGGAACTCTTGGCCGCGGCTAGAGTGCTCTATCAGAAACATGGAATGGTAATTTCTTTTGCTAAACATCTGTCTTCCAGAGGCTTAAAGAATCTCCTCTTTTCTTATGAATTTTGGCCATGTTCAGGCCGCACCAAATATACACATAGAAAGCTTTGTTTTATAGATTTTGGGCTCAACCCAGAACAAAAAATTGATCATTATGTCTTTCTGAAGACAAATCCGCTTGTGGGTATTATGGAAATTTGAATAAAACTATTTTTTCTCCCTTCTGTTGCTCGATTCATCACAAAAATTGCATTTTATTTTTTTCTACTGCTTCTTTTATGTAAAAACCCATATGGGTTATCTTCATTATTTCATTTTTCTATATTTTGAAAACAAACCCACATGTGGGTACCATAGATAATTGAGAATGGTTCTATTTCATACTTCTGGAACATAGCTATTAATCTATTTCTGAAGAAAACTGAATTTCTTCATTCTGAAACTATTCATATGGCTCGATCCACCTCAGGAAACTTGCATTCGTATTTTATTGCATTCTCTTTACTTGGGTATTCACTGTAATTGAATTTTTTGTATTTTGCAACTCGAACCCTAAAATGGGTACTCAAGATTCAAGTGTATTTTGTTTATAAACTTGGCATTCTGCACTTTAAGAAGAAAATGTATCTCCATTGCATCACTGCTAAAACTATCACATGGCCTCGACTGTTCAAAATTCGACTAAGTCTGACTCAAATACCCAGCTGTATGTTTATCTGTGTTTAGTTATGGGCTCGACCCAAAACAATTGATGCTTTACTTCATTATTCCTGTGTCCCTCAATTTTGAAATGAAGATAGTTTGACACTCTTGGAAATACTGCATTGATTAGAACTCTATATATTTCTGAAAAATAGTGGTGCTCACATGTAAACCCCAAAAAACACTTGGGTATATGAAAAGATAGTAAAACAGTATAAGAAAAACAAAGTTGAACCCGTCTCTCAAGACATTCTACTCTCCTCACTTGAAACAACCTGATATTTTGGAAATGAAGCTCATGTATCTGAATCCTTTTCGAATTTGAAACAATCATTTACTTGATACTTGTAACTCTTTTGAAGACATAATAGAACAATCCCTGCCATGCAATACTTGCTTAAGATATAAAAGGTTAGTGATCCCAATACTATTACAAATTCTGGGCTTCTAAGGCATTTGAATTTTGTTAATTCCAACATGATTCTATGCTTATCCATTGTGAAGAGAAAGACTTCTTAAATATACTGTACCCATGCATGTTTTTCTATATGCTCAGCAGTGTCCTTTTGATTTTCCTCAACCTTGACAAAACAATTCTTGTCCTCTGCTTCCTACTCTTGGACTTCGTAGAGATTTTGATTGATCATTGTAGCACCACGAACCACCTCTACTCACTAGTTCATATGGATAACTGACAACTCAGAATTCATCTAGGAAAGACAAAGCTTGCTCTTCCTTTAACATTTTGGAATGATCACTTTGTTATTATAATTCATAATGCAGTATTTACTTATTAATCAACTGGAACTAGTGACTCATTCAACACTCGAATGCACTGTCTGTCCTTTGTACTCTTGAGAAACATGGTACTCTTCATGCATTTTTATGTTCCACTTATCAAACAACTTTCAAAATCTGTTCTCTTTCATGATAAAAATTAAATCAAACCATTAAGGCATAATGTATGCCTGCTCACTATCCTTGACTGTGAATAGAATGAATTGATGAACTGGACTTGCATGACATATATGATTATGATCAACAAGTGACACAAAATATGAATTATTCAACAATATCTGATGTAAATATACTCAGCCGAATTCATTTAGTGAACTAAACTCACTGTTCACCTATAGCCTTCAGAATGTATAACCTGATTGTTATGAATGCACAGTTGGTTTGGTAACTCGATGAATAAATCTGTTTTTACTCCTTTAGTTGTATTTCATTCCACTTCACGAACATGATGATGTATCTTAAAATCAGCCCATTAATGAATAGGGCAGCATGCCGAGCTTTACCCTTGTGGGAGCCCGTTTTTCTCCACATGCTTGGTCTTCAAATAGTGTTCAGCTTCGTGACTTTACCTATACTTGCACAAGGAAACAAACATTGTTAGCATAAACACAGAACATGTTGATCATGATATTGTTATTTCTCCTTCAACTCATTTCTTTTGTACTGCACTTGATTGATTGTTTCAATGCAAGGTTAATAGTAGGTTGTACTATTGTGGGTGCCTCATATAGGTTACATCATAATCAGAGTCATTGACACCCCTCTTTTCCTCTTTCAGGTCGACGGAGCTCGAGAAGGCATAGGGTGCACCATTCAGCATCAAACGTCGATAATCAGGAAATGATGATTATGTCGTCACTTATATATTTTACTTTATGCATCTTCAGTAGTGCAATGTGCTATTAGCAATGTATTGTAACAGTCACATCCACGGCTTGTGTGGATCTTTTATTTCAATTCTTGCTTTTCATTCGAAAAGAAAATGCATTTACATGCAATGTTGTAATATCATTTTGATTGTTGAAATCAAATGAAGCCTTGTAAAATATGAGTTTTCATGAAATAAAAGAAAGCATCTGAAATGCTATTTTTCTCATTTGCTCAATTCTGTACTTTACTTAATTTTGGAACATGTGGATGGCACTCTGAAATTTTTATTTTCCTATTAAATGCTCAACTGTCACTTGATAAGTAATAATGATAACCATGCAAAATCAACACTTAAACTTAATCTACATTAATTCACCCTAAGATGAATTAATGTTCAGCTAGCTCCACCAATTGAGCTGAGGCAAAAATTTGGTAACATTTTGGTGACATCCGCTATATGCTTTCCTGCTAAGCATAGATCAGTGGCCTTTAAACAGTTCATTGGGCGCGAAGTCAATTCTGCCCCTTCTCTTGGAACTCAGAAATTTGAACAACAACACTCCAAACAGCAGCAAGAAAACAAAACAAAAGTGAAAGTAAAACTAACAGGCCCTGATGGCCAACAGAACAATGCGCAACAGCACTTAGAGAAAGCAAAACTACTGAAATGAAATGTGCGAAACACACTTATTTGCAAACTACTCTACTTAACCAATGGAGAAAGGTACTCAAACGAATCCATTTACGGGATTTGAAAAATAACTGCCTCTCCTAGTCAACTGAAGATACTTTGCTTGCTCACAAATTTGCACTAGAAGATGAAAAATGAGGATACTTCCCACTCGTTGATGCACTACAACTTGTAAATAACAATCAAAGGCACAGATCATGTGAATTTGAGCCAGCATACCTCTAGTTTGCCCAGAATGAATAAGTGGGATTTGCTGCCCCTTGACTGCCACCTCATCCTTCGGTGCACTGGAAATCCTTTGGATCTTGCCAACATCCCTAGCTAGATGTCTAATGGGGCAGCCTCTCGAAAGGGTGAAACCAGAACTTGCACCTTTGGCTCTTTTCTAGTTACCTACTACTTCAATCTCATCCTTCTGATGAGGATCATTTGAAAATAGATCCCCCAACCTTGTGCAAAACTCATCAATTATATTAGCGTACAAGTCCTCGTGAGGCCCATCGTTATGTTCTTGGATGATAGTGTCAGGCCTTTGTTGAGCTTGAATTTGTTCCATTTGAGCCATTACACCAGGTTCATTAGGGTTCTGGCGTTTGATAACCATGTTATCTTCACTTCCTTGTGAACAGATCAACAACTTATCATTGACATCTTCAAGGCTTTGTTGATCAAAACTCGATGGCTTTGTTATCTCACATGCATTATCTTCATCATTACTAAAAAATAGAGGAAGTTCTTCAAATAAATTGGTCAAACCTTGAGTTTGGACACCCCCTTTTGTCTCCTCAAGCTGTTGTTCCAAAATTTCTCCCTCAAAAGGTGAGTGTTTGGCATCTAAGTTTGAAACAAAAGCTTCGAGGTCGTCCCAAAACGTGTCTTCCTCCTCATTTTCAGTTTTTTGTGGAAGAGGACTACATTCTACTTTGCTACAGCTCCTCTGAGGTATCAAAACATCAAAACTTTGAACCTCCTCTAGTTGCTCTAGAGCTGGTATGGGTGTAATATGATAGGTGCTCACTTTGTTATCCACAAAGAAAGGTAACCCATCAAACAAATCAAGTAGAACATGAGAGTTGTCGGCCATTTCTTGATCTTGAATTTGTGGTTCCTCAAACACAACCTCCTCTATCTCCTGCAGCAACTGCTCCTAACATTCTAGGTCTTCTTTATCGCTGTACCAACTGGATATTCTGAAACAATCATCGATATTCTGCCGTTCCAAAGAATCAACTCCCTCTGCACATGCAACACTCTTAGGCTCAGCCGAGAAAGGATTGCACTCTGAAAACTTTACATTGTCCTCCACAAAACAAGGCTCTTCTCGTTCAATCTTCTGTTGCTACAAGCAATATTCCTCCATAGCTATATGCAATAAATTTACTCTCCTGGCTTCTTCCATGGCAAAAGATGAGTCATTTTCCAAGACAATAGATCTACTCTCGTAAAGGCAAGTAGTGGTAGAACCATTAGACTTATCTGGTTGGGAAAATTGGCGAATCTCTGGAGTCTCTTGGAGGAAAAGAGGCTGCTCTCTAATGGACTGGTCTTGAATGCTCACAGGTTTAGAATGTTCTAACCTAGGTTCTTGCAAAGGTGAAAAATCTCTAAAGCTAGGAATTTTGATTTTAATAGGGTTAGGAGGCTCAGTTTTCATAAAACTTGGAAATTTAAACTCATGAACCTCTTCTTGAATAGGATGTTATGAGATGGCACGAGTTGTTTGGGCTTCATGCATTTGATATTGAGCAAGCAAAACCTCTGTTTGTGCAGCTTCCTCCCTCTCCAAATCCTCCTCAAACTGTGTTCTTTGGGCCTCTAACTCCTACTCACGAAGATAAGTTTGATAAGCCAGCTCCTCCTGCTGTTGATTATACTCATGCTACTTCTTGATCTCCTCCAACTGATTCGTGAACTCAAGCAGTGTGCTCTTTATACTTGCAATCCCCTCCTGCTGATCTATTTCATTCATTTTCCTTTCATAGTTCAATAGTATTTCTCCAAAACTCAAGTCTTCAACATGTCGGGACTGATTTGGGGAAAATAACGACAGAGATGGAGGTTGAGCAGGGGTGGGTGGGTGGCAATTATAAAGTGGATGTTGGTTTTGAGAAGCCATGGAATTGAAACTAGTAGCATGATTATGCTAATATGGCTGATATGAGTATGGATACGTAGGGATTTCATGATATGGAAGATGGTATGACATGTTATTGTGAAGCCTCGACATGCTTGTTCATCTAAAGGCTAAAAATGAGCAAAAACTTAGAATCTTTAATAACATACCAGCACTTGATCATTCTGAAGCTAGAAAAGGCTTCTTGGAGTCGCCATGGTGTTTGATGACTATGCCTCCAAAGGTTGATAATTCTGAAGAGAACACCCGACCCTTCAGTATGTGTTCCTTTGTGCGATGTACACACTGGATCTGCTTGAAAATTAGAGAACGAAGTCGCTAGGTATATTGAAAAAGGGCCTCCAAAAGGCTGAATAACTTGCTGCATACACCAAACAGCAACCTTAAAGGATTAAAACTTCTTTGAAATTGATTTTCAGAGTCCCACTGGGCATGCCAAAAAATGTTGTCAATAGATTTGCACACTGCTGAATGCAATATTCAGCAACCTATTGAAACATGGAAACCTCCTTCAGATGTGGGTGATCTGAGTGAAGGAGGAATCTCCAGAGTGAGCTGGTTCTCCGAATGATAAGTCCTATTCTAAATTACTTTTGAGGAAAGGGATAAAAAGATGAATCTGAAAATAAATCTGAGCCTAAACGATGACTTCAAAACCTGATAATGATTTAATGATGATAATGATCTCTTCCTCACAAACAGCTTTCAGAAAGATGCATTATTTTTACAACTTCTCATGAACAGTTAATACATAAATAATTTGCATGAAGACCTGACTTGAAGTACAATCATGCAACCTGTATTCTGAACTTTCTGCATTAAGAATTACAGTTTAAGGACAAAACAAGGACTCAGAAATCACAAGATAAACTCAAACTGAAACTGTAAATGGACACAGAAATGAGAAGTAGGAATGATGTATTTATTCAACTGAAGGAGAATCCACAATTTGAGAATTGAGTACAAAAATGGGTTCACAAGCTCCGAAAAGTGTATGAGCAGGAACTCTGATCTGAACTACTGAGAGAGAAGAGAGCTAAAAGACTAAGTCTTTTCAAAACATAGCTCTCAAGAAACCCTAATCCGCGCTCAGAAAAAAGCTCAAGGAAAAAGGCTTCAAATTGCCACAAAAACTACATAAAAGCAGAAAAAAGCACAATGCTTTTATGATCACACTGTCAAGCCTCTAAAAATAGGCTAGTTTTGCTTTAAAAGCTCAAAAAACACCTTATCTCTCCAAGATAGGTCAGAAATCCGACCAAGAGAAAAAGTCAACAAGAAACTGCTAAAAATAGCAAGAAATCACAAAGCAATTTATAGAATATCGCTTTATTATTTTGCTTTACAAGATACAAATTTGCACAATTTATCTTATTTTTGCAATTAAAGATTTAGAATCTTTTGCAAAA
This sequence comes from Sequoia sempervirens, assembly GCA_007258455.2. Taxonomy (NCBI): domain Eukaryota; kingdom Viridiplantae; phylum Streptophyta; class Pinopsida; order Cupressales; family Cupressaceae; genus Sequoia; species Sequoia sempervirens. The sequence goes on along the minus strand of VDFB02058242.1, from coordinate 278,603,422 downwards.
AAGAAAGGCTCCTTATTCCTCCATTACATTATTCTAATTTTTCTCAAAAAATCATAAAAACATATTACATAATTATCTCTTCTCACCTTACCCTCAATTCTCATTGATTTCTCTAAAATCAATAAAAAATAAAACCCTAAAATAATTGACCCTAAGTCAAAAGGTATTCACAATTCACCCTTAATTGATTTCCCCTATATTCAAACCCTTCAAAATTTATTAAGGAAAAAGAGATAAGTCACAAAGACTTAACCTAACCTAAGCACATGAATTTTGGCCCTCAAATAAGCATTAAACTTAGATTTTAATAAATTCATAATGCAAAGATTATAATCTTTGACCTCCATTCGAAATTCGTGATGTGCTTTGATCGAACATTCTAGATGATGATGATGCTCGAATTAGGGCATGAGAAAATAGGTTCAAACCCTAATTATCACTTCATTTGCACCCGTGAGTTTGAAGGAAAGAAGCTCTGACTGGAAGAATAATGCTGCCATGATGGTTGAATCTGTATCTTGTTTGCTCAGGAATCTTCATCATGCTCAACAATCAACTGAACCTCATCTGGGGTAAGCTTTGTGTTGTCTGTATCTAAATCTTCTTTTTCTTTCATTCTGGATTATGGAATATCAAAAGACTCAAGGCTACGGCTTGTCATGCTTCTCTTCTAACTCATTCCTGTGCTTTGATTTACCTTGGTCGATATGAGCTCCAGTTCCTCCTAAAAGCTCTAAGAGATAGCTCGTGGGTTATTGTTTTCTCCTACTGTCACAAAGGTGAGCTATTCACTCACAGCTCCACGGCTTCTCACTTTTGTTCATTATGGCCTTAAGGCCGTGGCTTTACACACTCTAATATCTCCTTGTCTTGCATTTTCTGTGCTCATACTTACATCTCTGTGAACTCGACCCACATTGAGAGTTGGGCTATCCTCTAAAAGCGCGAAAACTTGTCTTCTGGACTCCATCTGGAACTCTTGGCCACAACTAGAGTGCTCTATTACAAACATGGACTTGTAATTTCTTTTGCTAAACATCTATCTTCCAGAGGCTTAAAGAATCTCCTCTTTTTTATGAATTTTGGCCATGTTCAGGCCACACCAAATGTACACATAGAAAGCTTTGTTTTATAGATTTTGGGCTCGACCCAAAACAAAAAATTGATCACTATGTCTTTCTGAAGACAGATCCGCTTGTGGGTATTATGGAAATTTGAATAAAACTATTTTTTCTCCCTTCTGTTGCTCGATTCATCACA